>NW_004624755.1:6211611-6250797 GCF_000247695.1 Heterocephalus glaber
ATTTTTCTAGTTTATTATTAACTAATGTTGCTAATCTCTTATTGTGCCTACTTTATAAATTAAACATTATCATAGGTATGGATGCATAGGAAAAACATAGCATACATAGTATTTGCTACTATCCTCAGTTTCAGGCATCCGTGGGTTCATCTTAGAACCTATCTGTGATATGAGGGGACCACTGTACTTGGTTCTTTAAAAAAAGATGTTTGTTCATCCTGCAGAGAATTTAAAAAATTTTAAAGAGAAATTGAAAAACAGAATGACATTCTAAACTCTTAAATCAATTAGGTATACTGCATGGTTGACATTCAATGAAGTTTCTTTAATAAAACCCCCTCACAGTAAGTCTCAGAGAAAGGTGAAACTTCAGAAATCTCAGCTAGACTTCACACTTCTACTTCAGAATGCTGACAAAAGGCATCCAGATTTATGCCAACTTCCTTTTCTCCACAGAAAACCCTCCAGAACTATCCTATTTTTTGTCAGGTTCTGTGAGTTTCATCTTTTATACTCTCAAACACTTCTCAAATCCAGCTTCACAATAGTTATAGTTTACTATGGAGAATGCCCAAAGAAATTTTACTGGAATTAAGTAAAACCAATTCTTTCACTGTAGGACTACTCAGAGCCTTTGACAGATTTTAAAGAATATATTTATATGGTGCATTTTCCAAACTATTAGAACAGAGTATGAGCTCCTTGTTTTTCCACAAGGAAGCTTTCAGAGAACTACTGCTTCCCTGGGGGCTAGTTTTGCAACTGACAATCCAGGGATAGTACCAACAGTCTACAAAAGTCTCAGGGTCCTCCTAATACTAATGCAATATTAAGGCTGTTCCCCTAGAGTCTGTATCTATTGGTGATCAAAGCCAAACAATGGTAGGGGTCTTATTTCTCAGGAGATGCAAACAAATCTCATTTCCATCCCTAAGTAGAAACATTCTTTAATATAAGTTTTTAGTGGAGACATAGGTAAACTGCCTCAAACGCTATCAAACACCTGAGACTAATTTTTTTCAAATTCTAACAAATTCCAGTTTTTTTCCCCTTCCAAAAAGCCACAGGCTATTCTATTAGACTGTGAATAAAAGGTCATGAACACTTCTGTGTTCTATTATTTTCAAAGTTTATTTTGAAAATAAACCATTTTGCTGCTTACTTAAGGCTTATACTGTGTGTTTAAAGAAAAACTGGAGCCTGTAGGAAGACAAGCACATGTAGTAATACTGGGTACTGACAAAACCAGGTCTTCACCTTGGTTCTGACCTTTCCAACCTAGACTGATGCAAACTTGGCTCCTGCAATACCAAGGACAGTACAGTCCCTTCCTACTCTATCCTATTCTCTTCTTCCCACAAGATGTCTTACATACATGTGATTAAAATTGAATTCCAGTTGCAACCACTTGTATATGAACTGTTACCATTTATAAATTACTTATTTGACTAATAATTATACAAAGTAATATTACTATTAATGTAGCAGATTAACGTTTATGGTTTTGACTATAAATCTAAATTCATTTCACATCCACCTAATTTATATGGTGTTTATCACCAGTGTTGTCCTACAGTAAAATAAAAGAAGAATCTATCTATGGTTAGGGTTATACATGTATTTTTATATACTGAAATGTAAAATATCAAGGAATCTATGCCTACTAAAAAAGCCCAAAACAGAATTAATCTGACAGAATACAAATGTGATTAAAAAGAAATAAAGCTTAACCAAATTCTCTCCCCAGAAGATAGACTAATTTCTTACAGGATATTTTTGAAGTACAATAGTTACTGACATTTTTCAGCTTGGTTAAGATTTAACTAAAATATAATAAAGTGTACTTATTTTAAAATGTACAATGTGGTTAGCTTGGGCGTTGGCATTTGGTGTATATGCATTATCACTACAATCAAGATGAAGATATTCCCAACTCCCAAAGTCCTTCTGTGTCTTTGTAAGCCTTCTCTTGCCTCTCCCCATTCCAGAAAAACACAAATCTGCTTTCTATCATTATAGGTTAGCTTGCATTCTCAGGAGTCTTATAATAATGGAATCATACAGCATGTATTTTTCCTTCAGGTCTTTAAAAAATTAAGCATAATTATCCTGATATTTATCCATGTATCAAGAGTTCATTCCATTTTTATTGCTGAACAGAAATTCACTGTGGACCATACTACATTTGGCTGATTCACTCACCTGTTGCTTGATATTTGAGGTATGCCCATAAGGCCATTAAAACTAAAGCTAAAATTGTGCTCCAGCCTTTGTATTCACAGTCCCATTTTTCTTGGCTAAATACACAGGAATGGCTAGGCCATACAGTAGGAGTATGTCAAACCTTTTAAGAAAGTGTTAACTATTTTCCAAAACTCAATGCATGATGTTGTAAAGCATTATTGCTGTACGAAACTACTACTTGGTTCCACATGGTATGATCAATCCTTTAAATTTTAGATAGAGTAGTATTTCACTGCTATGGATTGCATGTGTCCCTGAAAAACTCATGTTGAAAACTCATCTGCAATGTTGAGGTACCCAGAGGTGGGGCATTTGGGAAGAGATTAGGTCATGAGGGTACAGCCGTCACAAATGAGATTAGTGCCTTCTCCCGTCTGCCAGGTGAGGACACAGAGATGTTCAGGAAGCAGCCCCAACCACATGTCACATCTGCTGGTGTCTTGATTGTGGACATCCCAGTCTCCAGAAATATGAGAAATAAATTTCTGCTTTATACCTACATAACCTATAGTATTCCAGTACAGCAGACTAAGATATTCATTGTGGTTTTAATTTGCATTTCTTTAGTGGTTATTTGCCACAGGTAATATTCTTTGAAGAATTATCTATTCAAATCATTTTCTCCCTTTAAAATAGGATTATTTCCTAATTATTGACTTTTGAGAGCTCTTTTCATTGAATAAAAACTTTTAATTTTCATAAAATAAAATGAATTAAATTTCATGAGTTTCTTCTTCCTTCCATAGATTGTGGGTTCAGTGTTATATCTAAGAACTCTTTACTTCATCTAAGATCAAATATTTTCATCTATATTTTCTTCTAAAAGTTGTATGATTTGAAGTTTTATAATTAAGTCCATTAATTGAGTTAATTTTTGTACATGGTGCTATGTGTGGAAGTTACTTTGTATGCAGGGTAGGGAAAGTGCAATATATGGATAATTAATTGCTCTAGATCCAATTGATAAAGACTATTGTTTATCTATCACATATCTGAAGAACTACTTTTGGTTATTATTCTGACCCAATGACCTAGAGCTATCTTACACCAACACTACATGTGACTACCATAGTTCTATAAAAAGTTTTGAAATCGGGCATTGTAAGTTCTTGTTGTTCTTTTTCAAGGTTATTTTGGCCATTCTAGGTTGTCTACATTTCCATATGAATTTTAGAAACTGCTTGTCAAATGCTACCAAAAAAAAACCTTGTTGGGATTCTAGCTGGGATTGTATGAAATCAACAGATCAATTTGGCAAGAACTGACACCATAACAAAATTAAGTTTTTTGACAGAAAAACATTTACTTAGGAATTCAAGCTCTCCCAGCAATATCTGGTAGTTTTCAAGATAGAGTTTGGCACATCTTTTGTCAAATTTCCTCTAAGAATTAGACAGTTTGATTTTATTGTAAACAGTACTGTATCTTAACTTTCAATTTCCCATTAGTCTTTAATAGCATATAGAAATACAATTCAGTTTTATATTTTTATCATGTACCTCACTACCTTGCCAAACTCACTTATTAGTTCTAATGGCTTTTTTAAAAGATTCCATGAAATCTTCTATATAGATGATTGTGGAGTCTGCAATAAAGAGTTTCATTTCATCCTACTTTGGATGTTTTTAATTTCCTTTTCTAGTCATACTGTAATAATTAAAAACTCAAGCATAGGGCTGGGGATTTAGCTCAGTGGTTCCACCGTCTGCTTCTCAAGCAGAAGGACCCGAGTTCGATCCCCAGTACCAAAAAAAAAAAAAAAACTCAAGCACAGTATTTAACGAAAACAGTAAGAGTGGACATCCTTCTTTGTTCCTGATGTTAGAGGAAAAGGATTCAGGCTTCCATTACTAAGTATGATATATTAGATGCTATTTTTCATTGGTGTTCTTTCAGAATAAGTTTCCTTAGTTTGCTCAGAAGTGTCAAGAATGAATGTCAAAGTGTTTTCTAAAACCCTTAAAATGACCTTTTTATTTACTCAATATTTCTTTTTTCTTAAATTCCTTTTTTGTTCTGTTAATATATTGAATTATAATGACTATTTTCCACTTTAAGATAAATCTCACTAGGTCATAAATATATAAATACATTGTGGATTTCGTCTGAAAATTGTTAAGATTTTTTGCACCTTTGTTCATAATGGATATTAGTCTTTATCTCTGGCTGCTCATAGTAACAGGGAAATACTGTCCTCACAATGTACTGGAAAGTATGTCCTGCTCTCCCACTTCGTCAAAAGTGTAAAAATGGCATGTATTTGTTTTCTTACACTTTGGTAGGATTCAACAGTAAAGCCACTTGGGCCTGCAATTTTCTTTGTCAGAAAGTTAATAATGACAAATTCAATTTCTTCAAATACGAGGTTGTTCAGGTTAGCCATTCTTGTATGCTAGTTTCAAGGAATTTTTGCATTTCATTAAAAGCTTTGAATGATTGGAAAACATTATTTTTAGTATTTGCTTGCTATCCTTTACATATCTGTGGAATCTTTAGTGATATCACCTTTGTTTTTCTTGATACTAGTAATTTGTACAGAATCAGATTTCTATGTAGCATGATTGTCCTGCTCAAAGGATTTCTTACAGCATTGTAACTCAGGTCTGTTTATGATGAATTTTTTTCCATTTTTAGTATGTCCTTAGAGTCTTTTTTTTTTGGTACCAGAGATTGAACTCAGGTCCTTGCACTTGTGAGGCAGGCAGCGGAACCACTGAGCTAAATCCCTGGCCCCTTAAAGTCTTTCTTTTGCCTTTGTTAAGTAGAAAATTCTAGGTAGACAAGTATTTCCCCCACTTTGAACACTTTAAATGCTCATGCTCTACTTTCTTATCCATAGCAAGTTCCAGATAAAAACCTGTTGCTGTCCTCATCTTTGTTGTTTTGTAAAATTTGTCTTTTGTCTCTACTGCCTTATAAGATTTTCTCTTTAGCACTAGTTTTAATCAAATTGACTACCATGTGCTTCATTGTAGTTTAACACTTGGGATTCACTGAGTTTCTTGGATCTGTGGTTTTAAAGTTTTTAATGAAAGTAAAAAGTTTCCGCCATTATTTCTCCACATATTGTTTTATGCATACTGTCTCCTTCAATGATCCCACTCACATGGATATAAGGACACTTGAAGACAGACCACAGCTTAGTAATGTGTGCCTTTTCCTCAGATTTTTTCCTCTGTGTGCTTCATTTTAGATACTTTCTACCACGATGTCTTCAAATTCACTAATTCCTCCCTGGTCTACTCTGAAATCAAACTCAGCAAGTTTATTTTTTATCTTAAATATTACTCTTATCTCTACTAATTTGAATTGGGTCTTTTATAAATGAATAGCTTCCATGGCTTTATTAAACTTATTCAATCTCTCCTCTAGCTCAGCCGGCAGTTTGGCCCTCATTTGTTTCAGAAACAAAACCATATCCCAGTATACACACACATCGTCTATGCCTCCTTCTGTGCTACAACAGAGTTGAGTTATACCACAGAAACTATGTGGGTCACAAAATCTAAAACACCATCTGGCCATTTCTCCAATGCTTAATCTTAGTCCCCTGAATATATAGAACATAAGCATAGTAACTGTTTTAATGTCATCCTTGACGTATCTTGGTTGCCTTTAACTTTTTTCTTCTCATTGTGGATAGTTTCCTGCTTCTTTGTATGACTGGTAAATTTTTATGTTTTTGGTGTGTAACATGGTTTTTTATTCTTGAGCTTTGTTCTGTTACATAATTACATAGTTCGATCTTTTCAATTGTGCTTTATGTTATGTGAAAATAAGAGTATCATTTGGTCTGGGCCTAATTTTTAGAAGGATTCTGAGTACTTTAGGTGATACCCTGTGAGTTACGAGATTTTTTTTTACTCTGGTCATTCAAAAAAGTAATTCACAGCCATAATTGAGTTTTAGGAACTGATTCCTCTAATTCTTCTGGATGCTTTTTCCCCCACAATGAGTACTTTCTTTACATACATGTGCTGATCAATACTAGACTGAATGCTAGAAGAGCTCTGTAGCTCTCCGCAGCTCTTGAGTTCTTTCCTCTCTGGGTCTCAGCCCTGTGAACTCAGCTCTCTTGGTCTCCTTACAGTTTCTGTCTCACATGGTTGCTCCCCACACCCCCAACCCCACTGTCTGGCCTGGAAACTCTTGGGGACAAAGCTGGGGCAATCTTGGGCCTAACCTCATTTGTTTCCTGTTTCTTGGGAATCACTCCCTTCCTTGCCTGATGTTCAGTATCTTGACAACCACTGTTTCATGTATTTTGTCCATGGTTTTTAGCTGTTTCAGGCTAGAGAAGTCCAGTTCTTGTTACTCCATCTTAGCCATAAATGGTAGTCCTAAAAGCTAATAAAATTTTCCAAACAGGGAAAACCACTTAAAGATTAAATGATGCAAAAATCACAATAAAGTAGATGAGGTCTACTGTATTACTGTGTGTATTTAGGGAAAGAAAGAAAAATTTCCTTATGAAATTATCATATTGCTTATTTTTTACAGATGTATCCATGAAAATAACTCAGTCATCAAAATGTATTAGAAGCCACTTCAACTAACTGCTGCTAGTAATATTTACCGTCTAAGTTTTAAATTTCAAAATGCTTATATATCTAAATATAGCAATTCTATTGATCAGAATTTATTCAACAGATATATTTTTTAAAAATGGAAATATATCTACATGGACCTATAACTTCCCAACACGTTTTATCTAAAATATTTATATAATGGTTTTTTAAATGATTTTAAATTTTAAACTAATTTTAAGGATTGCACAGAAAACTGGCAAAAGTAGAACTAGGAATTCCTAGTCACTGAGGCTCCTCAAATTTTAATATTTTATCATACCATTTGCATGTTATGTTTAAAACATTTAAGAGCAATGCAGGCATGCCACTTTATCCAAAATACTTCAATGTTTATTTCCTTTTAAAGAGGACATTCTTTTAAAAATCACAATGCTGTTGTCACTGATAAAACAACTCTACCCTAAATATTTTACTCAAATTTTGCCAACTGTCTAAAGCCATTACAGAAAACATGTCAACTCTGGCTTCATAACAAAAGAAAAAAAAATTTTTTCTGCTTCAAGGTTCATCTATTTCTATATTTATTTATTTATAGGACATTTATTTCTATCACTTTGGTCTTTAACCTGGAGCAATTCCTTAGTGTTTGTTTTACATAATCTTGAGGTTTTTTTGAAGAATAAAGACCATTTATTTCTCAGATGTTCCTTAATTTGCATCTTACACCAAAAGTGAAACTGTGTCCTTGGGATGTACATGATATGTTTGTCACCAGTGGTGACATTAATTTAGATGAATTACAGGTGGTGTCTGCCAGGTTTGTGCACTATCATGTTACTGCTCTCCCTTTTGAGTTGTCAGGACTCACCTTGAGTGTACATAAATGATTAACTTTAATTCAGTAGTTTAAGCAACCACTGATGATTTTGCCTGAAATTATCACTACACTTCAACTGCCCAATAGCGATTTCCTTATTTCCACATTCCTTCTACATTTGTTAGGTGGTATTCTTCTGTAAGGAAAAGGTATTCTTCTGTAAGGAAAAGTTATTCTATTCCTCTTTTTGCTGACTCATTCATATAAATAATTTTATAATATTTATATGTAGGAGAGATAAATTATTATCTGTATGCTGAGATAATTATCTCACTATAGATTATGTTTTCCTAAATGCTTATAACCAGAAGTATTCTGGAGTTCAGTTTTTTCAGATTTTTGCTATATTTGACAGACGAAGGTTTGAACATCTCAAATCCAAACATCCGAAATACTTCAAGAGTATAAAACTTTTTGAGTGCTCTGTCAGCACTCAAATGTTTCAGATTTTGGAATTATTTTAGATTTTCGGGATTTCTGGATTAGGGATGCTCAATCCACCAGCATAGACTTCTAAACTGTTGCTTGATTTTATGAATTTTCATCTATTGCAACATTACTTACTTGATGATCAAGGTGTTTCAGATTCATCTGATGATCACGGTGTAGGAGTATCTCCACACTGTCTCCTGTGTTCTTCTGGCAAGTCTCCCTCATTCTTTAACCACTTAACAGTCCAATTATTTAAATACGAGATGACCCAAAATTGCATATTTTTATTTATTTTATGAGATAACAGGAAGTATAAAAACAATAATTCTATCAAATGTACTCAATACAAGAATCAACTGGATGAAATGACACCTAAGTGACACTCAGGACACTCAGTACGTAACAAGTAAACAAGGGACGCTCCCCTGAATAACACCCGGGGTAAACTGTTAGGTGGGTCAGTGGAATAGCTTTGTAAAAATTTTTTATATATATGTTTTTTAATTAACTTTAACAGTAATTTTATATATACATAATGATCACATTCATCATAGGGAATTTGCACTCGTACATGATATATCTTGATTCTTTTTTTTCCCATTCTCCTAACCTCTCTTCAACCCCTCTTCCCCCATCTTATTTACAAAAGCTTTGTTTCCACTTTTCCCTTTTCTCATTTTCCTTTCCCTTCCTTCTTTTCTCCTGCCCCCCTCCCTAGTTCCCCTAACCATTTGAACATTTTCTTCCTATTTCACAATATCTATTATACATTTTGATCCTCATTTACACTTACAGTTTCTCAGACCAGAGAACAGTGAGGTATTTACATGTGTGTCCTATTTATTTCACTTAAGAGTATGGTCTCAAGGTGCATCCATTTAGCTATAAATGTCTCAAGTTTATCTTTTTTTTATGGCTAAGCAGTACTCCATTGTATAAAAACACCACATCTTCTTTATCCATCTGTTGATGGGCATTTGGCTGTTTCCAAGATTTAGCTATTACAAACTGTGCTGCTATAAACATGGGTGTGCATATATTGCTGTAGTATGATGCTTTCAATTCTTTTGGGAAGATACCAAGAAGGGGAATATGTGAGTCAAATGGAATCTCTAGTTTTAGTTTTTTGAGGAATCTCCACACTGATTTCCACAGTAGTTACACCAGTCTACACTCCCACCAGCAGTGGAGAAGGGTTCCTTTTCCCGTACAGCCGCCAGCATTTGTTATTGGTTGATTTCTTTTTTTTGGTACCCGGGACAGAACTTGGGATCTTGTGCTTGCGAGGCAGGTGGCCAAACCACTGAGTTAAATCCCCAGCCCCGGTTGATTTCTTAATAGCAGCCATTCTTTCTGGAGTGAGATGTTAAAATCTTATGTTTTCTTTAAAATAGGTAAAAAAGCAAGGACCCAAGTTCGATCCCCAGTACTAAAAAACAAACAAACAAACAAACAAAATAGTAAAATAGGTAAAAATCGGGCCGGGGATTTAGCTCAGTGGTTTCGCTGCCTGCTGCGCAAGCTCAAGGACCCAAGTTCAATCCCCGGTACCACAAAAAAAAAAAAAATATGGGAAAGATTTCTAACGGTGCCTTAATAAATGACAGGATCTACACATACTCAAATTGGCTAAGTGAAAGCCTCACTAATATATTGCTTACCTAGTGAGTCGTTTAGGTGGAGGCCGCTCACCAAACTTCCTGGGGGGGGAAAAGAAAAATACTTTAAAAACTGTCTCATAACCTCCGTAGTTAGTTTTCTAGACCCCATGATATTTCCATTATGACTTGATTTCAACCTTACTGAAGAACAGAGAAAAGAGAAATCCTCTAGAAGTCATCCCTAACCACAAATAACAAAATACACATTTTAGAGTAGTTTTTAAACTACAACACACCCTAAGCAGGTCTTGCACACCCACTCTGAGCAAGCAGCCGACTGATGAGATGAAGATGACAGGCACCGCGTTTTAGAGACACCTCAGAAAAAACAACTAACCAAAGACCATAGTCCCTCGTAATTAGCAGCAGAGAAAAATGCTCTGAGCCCAAGAGGTAGTGGTGTAGAGCTCACAAGTCTTCACCCAGTGTCAGAAACCAGTATGCACTTTCTATATATACTGCTCTATTCAATCACTGTAAAACAATTCTATAAGGTACATACTGGCCTCATCTTAAAGATACAAAACGCAACCTGTCCCATGTCCTAAAATAAGTGGAGGGCCACGTTGAGAATGAAACCCAGACTGAGAGCTAGTCTACAGTCTATGACCCTATGGGCCAGCAGAGGCAGCAATCACCCAGAACTGACAAGGAGAAAAGCTCAAGCAAACTCAAGAAGGCAAAATTCAGCTTCTCATTATGGCAAAACACGGAGGGAAAGGCTCTAGAGTAGGACTGGCTCAATTCAAATTCATGATTTGGCATTCTCCTGGTGTATAGCTTTGAAGTTAGTTACCTGACTCCTCATCTGCAAAAATGACAAGTTGTTGAGGAAAGTAAGTATGGTAATTAATGGTTTACTTTATATACTGAAAATATACAGAATAGTGCCTGGAATATAAGTGCTCAATAAATGCTAGTAATTATAATTTTAAAGTTATAAATAGTTAAATCAAAAGAAGTAAAAGAGTTATGATGTTAATAGAAACAAGTATATAAAGAATACGTAGCTCCTTTTTGGATGACCTTATTTTCTCTGTAATAGGAAAATGGTTTTCTGAGAGATGGTGAAGGCATGGTATTTAAAAAAAAAACCACAATAAATATTGTTTTCTGTTTTGAAGATTTCAGTTCTAAGAGGCAAATGACTTGTTCATAGCACAGTTCCTATACTGTATTTGTGACATTCCACAAGACTATTAACTTTGATGCCACCTGCCTCACAAGCACAAGGTCCCGAGTTTGATCCCTGGTACCAAAAATTAAAATCTTTGAAACTGATTAAATATACCACTATTACATATAATTACAATGGAGCTTCCTTACTTGGATGGGTACAGAGTATCTTACATAAACCCAAAAGTTTATACATACAGAATTGTATTTCATATGCCTGGAATCTACTTAAGGGACAAATGAAAGATATTTCAATAACTCCTTCACCCTTCCAATCACCATACTAACCCTTACTACTCGAACCACTAAGTACCCATTGGGATTAGCCCAAATTAATTACATAACTAGTAAGAGATTCATTGTACTCAACAATGAAATATAAATTTCATTCCTCAATGCTTTGAAATTCTACCAAAACTAGATTAACAGAAAGAAAGGAAAGGAAAAATTATAAGAAAAGGAAAAAATGGAAACAAAGTCTTTGTAAATAGGGAAGGGTGGAGGGGGTGAAGGGCACACAGGCAATGGGGAAAAAATAAGAACCAAGATACATCATGTACAAGTACAATCACCCAATGATAAATGTAAATGTACTGTATACCTAAAATGTACCAATAAAAGAATTTAAGGAAAAAAATTAGATTAACAAGTAAATGTTGATTAAAACATCCTTTTTAGAAATACTCATTAGATCAAGTCAGCGATTACATAGCATGTGCATGCAACATTACTTCTGACTCCCTAGAAAACATGAGTACGAGAGCTAAATACAACTGCCTGCTGAACCTGGACAGCATTCTGTACCAAACCATGCATCATTACACCTACGTGCCATCTTAAGGCTAGGAACTGTAGAAACATTAAGATCAAAATGCTTTTTCAGGGCCCAGGATTTAGCTCAGTGGTTCTGCTGCCAGCCTCGAAAGTGCAAGGACCTGAGTTCGATCCCCAGTACCAAAAAAAAAAACCCTGCTTCTTCAGTGATATAATAAAGTACCTCCAAAAATTATGTGCAGTCTTGATCTTCTCTTTAATGCATAAGCCATGACATTCCTATTTATCTCATTTTATCTACTGGTTACTATATTTACTGGAGTAGGGGAAGAATTCAAAAATTCAAAAAATATCTAGTAGATTCACAGTATATAATCAATGCTTATAATTCAACTAGATTCATTTAATAAATCTTCACATGAAAAAGTGTCAAGTTATAACAAGATACAACATGTACCTGTACTTAATCAAGATTCATCTCCATTACTAACCTAATAAATGACTAACACAAAACTTTTGTCTACTTCAAAAAGGCAGCCCATCTTTAATCATGGGTGATTCAATAAAATTCATGATGTAGTATGGCAATCTTATCAGAAAAGCAAGATGTCTATTAACATGATCGGAACTGACATGACAAGTAACCCAGAAATAAGTTGGGCCAAATTTCAGCTGTTGTACAAAACATTTTTTCGTAATAGCTATATAGTATGTTTCACAACATAAAAACCAAAAAGCTAAACTAAATCCTTAAGGGCTGGAGATTTAGCTCAGTGGTTTCGCTGCCTGCTGTGCAAGCGGCAAGGACCCGAGTTCAATTCCCGGTACAAAAAAACCCAAAAAACTAAATCCTTAAGTGCTCTAAGAGCCCTTTTAAATTCAAAATCTTTAAAATAATAAAAAAATGAATTCAAAATCTTCATTAAATCTTCATTATAACAAAGAATCACTATTATCCATTTTCTCTTTTGATAATTACAGACTGTCAATATCTTATTTACATGAGTAGGTTTCTCCAATTTTCTGCATGCCATATAAATGTACTTTTAATTAAATGTAATAAAAATCCTGGCAAACCTTTAAAGAGAAAAGATTACGGTTCCAGACTTTTCAAAATAGCAAACAAAAATTAGCTGGTATACTGCTGATTTACACCATGCCCTTTCCTTTTTGCTCTGTGTTCTGGATCCCTCTGCGTCAGACTGGGAGTAAGGTGGAATGAAACACCTGCTTGCCATCATTACCCATTATGTTCATATGAAACAATGGCTCAATAAAACTTATATTCTTCACTCTATACATGCCATATATATAATTTTAAACTAGCAAACAAATTCACTTTACTTTAATTTCACTAACACTTCCCTTCTCAGTTAACAAAGATCTTATATTCAAAATAAGAATAACTACTGTAATGTTAATTACTCTAGCTGAATCCAATTTTATATACCAAGATGTGTAAAGATTTTTAAAAGTTACAATTTATCATCAAACAAAGCACAACCTACCTGTAAGTAGTTACGAGATATCCGCATATCCTCCAATCCATTGAAATTTTCAAAAAAGTAAAATATTTGCCTACTTGTTACATTTATATACACATACTTCCTTCTGCTCAGAGAAGGTACAACAGTGTTTCCTACCATACCATATATGCTTCCTTATATATTCACCAATTTGTTAAGGAAGTATATGACCACAGATGTACTGAGGCCAAACATGATAAGTTATCAGAACTTCATCATCTTTACACCTTTTCTGGCTAGAAGACACTTTCCATGACAAAACCAAGTCAAAACTCAAAAAGGGAAAGAGGGGAAAAAACTTACTTTAAGTACAGAACAATTTAGTAATTACACCAGTACAAAACAAAGCAAAACCCTGACCTATTCGGAATAGTGCCTTAGTTATAGCACTAGAACACTGCTTTTGAAAATAAAACTGGCACTGGGTTGTGAAACTTGAAGTAACTCCCTATATTTTTCTGTACTTCACAAATTTTCTGCTTAAAAATGAGGTTAAGATAAATGAATGCAAAAAGTACTGGTGAAATTTACAGGAGAGGAGTAGAAAAGAAAGCATTAACAACTCAAATTAGTAATTTTTTTTACTTTACAATCAATTATTTTTATTTTATGAAAAAACAAATTTTCATGACCAAATGATGAGAATAACAGTTAAAATATCTTCAAGGTAATTACTCAGTACAAGACATAAATCAAAAAGATTCTTACAAAAAAGAAATATAACAGAAACGTTTCCTTGAACTAAGATAAACTATTAGTATAAAAACAAATTAGCATATATATTGAGATTTTTTTTAAACAGCAAAATATGTAATTTGGGGAAGTAGTTGAACTTATTTCCTATTTATCATTCTTCTATTTTGCTCTTTATTATTATTATTATTTTTTTTTTTTTGATACCAGGGATTGAACTCGGGACCTTGCGCTTGCAAGGCAGGCACCGGAACCACTGAGCTAAATCCCTGGCCTCTTTATTATTATTTATTTATATTTATGTATATTTTTCTCTCAGATAAGGGAAACCATGTGATATTTGACCTTGTATGTATGACTTATTTCACTTAACATTATGTTCTCAAGTTGTATACATTTACCTATAAATACCTCAAGTTTATCTTTTTATGGCAATGTAGTACTCTGTTGAGCATAAATAATTTTCCTTATCCATTGATCCATGTGTTGATGGACATACATGCTGCTTCCAAGATTTAGCTATTATAAATTGTGCTGCAATAAACATGGGTATGTATGTATTCCTGTAATATGACAAAGTCTTTTGGGAAAATACCTAGGAGGGGGACAGCTGGATCAAATAGAATTTGTACCTCTAGCTTTTTAAGGAATCTCCACACTGATTTCTACATTAGTTGTACTAGTTTACATTCCCACCAACAATGTGGTACAATTCTTTTTTCCCCACATCCTCATCAGCAGTCATTATTGTTAGATTCTTCTGATGAAAGCCATTCT
This sequence comes from Heterocephalus glaber, assembly GCF_000247695.1. Next base: position 6,226,301 of record NW_004624755.1, read on the forward strand.
TCCTGGAGTGTGGCAGTATTTCAGGGTAGTTTCAATGTGCATTTCTCTGATGGTCAGCAAGGATGAGCATTTTTTCATGTATTTATTGGCCATTTGTACTTCTGAAGTGTCTACTTATATTCAAATTCATAATTAAACCAAATCACATCAAATCTGCTTTAAACAGTCTTTAAATTTCACCGAGTTCATAAGTACCAGGATTTATATACAGAAGAGCAGAAGAAAAATGAGGGCTGATTAAGACTTTAATCTCCAACTATGTTTGGTGTCAACAGCAATAAGCTCTACTATGCAGATAGCACAAATACGTTGTGAGAATACTGATCTCCATTAATATCTTGTACAAAGAACTTACATGAAAATATGGCCTTAAAAATCTTTAGGGGGAACAGGGTGTAGGCCAGGGGTAGAGCATGTGCTTAGCATGCAGGAAGCTCTGGGTTCAATCCACAGGACTAAACATCCCACATGTGTGTGCATGTGTATGTAACACCCATGCACACACACACCGAATGAGACTGAGATGAACTACATCAAATACCGCTTAACATGATGTATCAGAACAAATATTGATTTTGTGATATTGCTGTTCCCCTCAATACAAAGATAATCTGAATTAAACATGAGGAATAAATTCAAATTGTGGAATTTTTTTTTTTTTTTTGGTACTGGGGATCAAACTCGGGACATTGCACTTCCGAGGCAGGCAGTAGAACCACTGAGCTAAATCCCCGGCCCTTTGTGGAACATTTTTTTGACAAGAAAACTAAGGAACTAGCCCAAATTAAAGACTAGACTCATAACAACTGCACCATGTGACATATGTACAGAATTTGCTTTTGCTATAAAAGATACTAGACAACTGACAGAATCTGAATAAATCCTACAGATAACAGAACTGCATCAATTTTAATTTCCTAACTTTGATAACTGTACATTATTTACATAAGGGAATGTCCAAAAATATTGTAATACAATAGACCTTATCTTCAAACAATTCAGGGAAAAAAGTGTGTGTGTATGTTCAAAGAAGGCTAAAATAAATGTGGTAAATGTTAACATTTGAGAAATGTGGGTGAACTCTGCAATATCTTTGCAACATTTCTGCAAATTAAAATTCTATCAGAACAAAATGGACACACCCAAAGAAGCATACATCTCTTAATCAACTGTGGCTTGACTCTGCTTGCTGCAGAACCTGGTGGTGACAACCCTATCAAAAAAACACTCATGAGAGGTGGCTCTGTGGCCAGCTCTCTTTCTCAGCTTTTATGTTATTAAGGCAATTATTTAAGAATTGCTTGCTATAGATCTAAAGTTTGATAACACCCCAGGGGTGGTGTACAGGTGAAGAAACAGGAACTGTCATACACTGTTTGGAGTTTACATTTGTGAAACTTGTTTGGAAGACATTTTTACAATGTCTATTACATTCTTCTGACCTGGCCAATTCAATTCTGGAAAATTTGCACACAAGCATGTAACTTGTAAACTGTAGAAAAATATGCATAAAGATGTTCAATAAAGCATCATTTGAATCAACAAACAAATTTCTGAATCATGTGTTTGCTGGTCACACAGCACCTCCCACTTACGCCCATGTAGACATAAAAAAGCTATTCAGAAAGTAGCACTGATTTTATGTGTAACACACAGACATACCCAATCAACACACAATTATTTCTGATAACAGTGGGCAGCAATAAAAATTCCATTTTGCTTTAGAGTGTATTTTATAATCTGACATATTCTTTGTCTTTACTAATTAACTTTGGCTTAGGTAAACAAAATGATATTGCATATTTTATTTCTCAACTGTTAGCCACTCAAGTACCAACTCTATAATACAAGTGACTTAAAATAAAAATAGAGAAAATTAAGAATAAAAGTAGAGATAAGAATTCACCATTTAAAAAGTCTCAGTAAACAAATTTCACTGGAACCATTTTTAAAACTTTGTGTCACACTCAAAGAATCAAGTTCATACACTATGAAAACCTACACTGCCACAAAAGGAATGTAACTTAATGAACATTAAGGAGGTCTTAATCTTAACTGGTGCTAATAACTTCTCCAGGCACCTCACTTAGTCTTATGACCTGTGTTTTCATCTGACACATATGCTTTTATAATTTCAGTCATGGTTTCCTGATCTTCGCAATTCTGTCTGCCTTAGGTTTTGCCTTCTGCTACCCCCTCACCCAGTGGAAAAAGGAATGATAAAGTTGTATAAGAGGGGCCAAGCAGTGTTCAGACTCAAAAAGTGCCACCTACCACACAAGCTGCTCATATACAGCCAACGAGGGAAGAGCCAGGTAAGTGCTATGGAAAGGGCATGGACTCAGAGCTAGGTTGCTTAAATCCAAATCCTGGCTTTAACACAAACTAGTGCTGTGACCTAGAATGGGAAAGCGACTTAAACTTTGTGTCTCAGTTTCCTCAACTGAAAACACAGATGAAAGTAAGTTTATACAGGTTCTTTTTTTTTCTAATACGTTTTTTGGAAATTCAAAAGGTTCATACATGTAAAGCACTGACAAGAGAGGCCAGTACCAACTAAGCACTTGATAAAACATCACTCACTACTCCTTCAGTGTGGATTACTGAGTGATATTTATATAACAAATACAATGAAACTGAAATGACTATTACTTTAAAAATACATATAATCATGTATCTAACAAGGAATTAACTAACATCCACGATATAAAAAGAATGCCTATAACTCGACAACAAAAAAAGGGCTGAGGGTTGTAGCTCAGTGGTAGAATGCTTGGCTAGCATGCATAAAGCCCTAGATTCTATCCCCACTACTGCAAAACAACAGCAACAACAACAAAAAAACTAATTAAAAAAGAAGTATTTCTCCAACAAAGATATAAAAAGATAATATGCATAAGAAAATCTACTCAAATCACTAAATGCCAAGTCAAATCCACAATGACATACTACACACCCATTAAGATGGCTATTACTACAGAAACAACAACAGAAGTTAACAGGGTTAAGCAGGATGTGAGGAAACTGGAACCCTCAGGCACTGCTGGTGAGAATGTAGAACAGTGCAGCTGCTACAGAAAACTATATGCATTATCAAAAATTTTAAAACAATTACCATATGACCCACAATTCCACATCTGGGCACACACCCAAAAGTGACAGCAAAGACTCAAAAAGATAATCGTACACCAATGTTCACAGTAACATCATTCACAATAGGCAAAGGGGGGAAAGAACCCAAATATCCACTAACAATGAATAGATAAACAAAATGTGGCACATACAGACAATGAGATATTACTTGGCCTAAAAAGGAAAGAAATGCTAGTACATACTACACAGAAGAATCTTGAAGACATTATGCTAAGTGAAACAAGCCAGACATGAAAGGAAAACAGTAAGAGCTAACTAATATAATCAAATTCAGATACTAATATAATCAAATTCAGGTACAGAAAGCAGGATGGTGCTTGTCAGAGGCAGGCATGCCTGGTACTCAAAATGCACTCAATAATGTTTGATAAATGAATAGACGAATGAGTACATGTTTCTTAAATATAGCAGCACCTATAAAATATATCTTTGGACAGTGAAGAGACTAAATTCTTTCCAACTCTATCATTCCACAACTGCTATTAGGCATAACAAATCATGTGTTAGACAAATGGCAAGGAACAAGCCATCTGCACCAGGGGCACAGGATGGCATTGATTCATGAAATGGCAGAGATGACCATTTTACTGGACACCCAGCAGGGTCCTGTGTGCTTTACACACATCAAGCCCCTCAGCCTTCTCCAGAGAGAATTCCATTTTTAAAGATAAGGGGAGATGAGGAGCAATTAGAGCCTGACCCAAGTCCACAGATCTAGAAGGTAAATGATAGGTAGGGGTGTAAATTCAGTTCTGACTCCAAAGCCACCTGGTTTTCTCTCTAGTCACAAGCAGCAATCCTACAACAGGTAAAGAACTAAGTGCACACAGAAAGAAGGGAGGAATAGGGAATTATTATTAAGTAGGTGCAGTTTCAGTTGGATTAGATGAAAAAGTTCTAGAGACAGATGGTGGTGATGGCTGCACAACAACGTGAACATTCTTACTGCTGCTGGACTGTACACCTAGAATTGGCTAAAATGGTAAATTTTACATCATGGACATATTACAACAATATACATTTAATTTTTGTCAACTGTGGCCTAGAGAGGGTCCATGGGATCAGCTTAGAGGGGCCTACCTTACTACCCTACCGTATCATGTGGCAGAACCTACCCAGTAACAGTAAAAACAGACAAGTGCCAAAACAGTAACAACGAAAACCTTCAGGGGTGTATGTGTATATAAATGGATCCTACTACCATGGAGGTCAAGATATAGAAGGAAAGAGACACAGTGGTGAAGTCTTAGAGTCCACACCTCTCTAAAAAGGGCAGCCCAGGCAACAGTGAGCAAGTACAGTTCTCCCCTGGCTTGCCTACAAGAGGAACTTGCGTGGGTCTCAGCAGAGACTGCTCAGGCCTGAACATCCTCTGTGAAAATCCAGTGACCATGAACTTACACAGCTTTCTTCCTTATACTTTCTCTTATTTCTCACTCCCACCTCAAGGTATAAGGCAGTGAAGATTTTTGTTCTCTCCACACAATTTTCTGACAAGAGATGTTCAGGTTGTCAATAGCAATAATCCTGAATTTCTGAAGGCTCGGTAGTCACTTGAAAATTTGTTCCAGAAAAAAAAATAAACAAGAAAATCAGGAATTACTAACACTCCTCTTGAACTTTTTGAAATGTTCTTTCCAATACTAGTGAGACTTTATTAAAGAAGAAAAAAAGGCCAGCAAAATAAGGTATTTCTTTCCTTGCCAAAAATGAAATTTGGAAGTTCCTGAGTACAACTACATACTACAAGATTCCCCAACCTGTTCTCCAAGAGTTCTACTCTTGAACACATATACAACATTTAGTTGTATACTCAATTTGTTTGTGAACAAAATCCAGTTATGTGGCAGCCACTGTTCAGGACAGGTAAAAAGGCATTTGGCAGTGAAACTGGTCAGATATCTAAGAATACAGCAGAAAGGGCCAAGGAGACTTTTAATGGGAAAGGAAATGAGACACAAAAACAAGTCAAGTCTCAGCAGGCTTCTCACAGTGACTTCATACCCCTGAAGAATTAACTATACAGGAAATTATAAAATTATCTGTTAAAAAAATAACTACTCAGCCAAAGGCTCTTCTGATTTTAAAGCTAAACTTTGCATTTTAAAGCTAATACTTTGGAAATAAAACATTACAAGTACCAAGTGAGAAATTAAACCATAAACTTCGTAGAAAAAGGCCAAATATTCCATCCTTTTAAGCTATCATCATCACATGGATGCAAATATCAGCACTATAGAAAAAAATGTTTCCCTATAAATGGTCCAATGGCCTATCTCTAAATTCTTCCTAATTTAGCTTCTGGAATAGAATATCATTCAATTAGGTGGTTCATGAAAGCCTATAATTTTTCCTTAATAAAGGCACACCCGAGGGCCAGGATTTAGCTCAGTGGTTTCGCCGCCTGCTTTGCAAGCACAAGGACCAGAGTTCAATCCCCAGTACCAAAAAAATATATATATATGCGCATATATATATATATATATGTATGCTGGCTGACTAGATTGTTGATGGTGAAGTGCAAAAACAGACAAATGCTATATCCCAAATGTGAACAAACTGCCCATAGCACCATTAAGACATAATAATCCCTAAGTAAAAAACAAACCAAATGATCCATGTCAAAGAACTGGACAAACTACAGAATATGCATACAACAAAGTACTGCTCAGAAATGAAATTAAACAAGCTACTGCTACATACATAGTATTGATTACTTGTGAAAGAAGGCAGACTTAAAAGGCATAAAATTATGTGATTCTATTTATACGAAAATCAGAAACAGGCAAAAATAGTTTCTAGTATCTGACAGGACACGGTTACCTGGTAAGGGATGGAGACTAGAGAGCCCATGAGAAGGCCACTAGGGAACTGGGGCGGGGGGGGGTCCTTTCCTAGACTTTATTTCTGTATTTTCACATAAAATTTTAGAAGCTGGTGTTTTCCAGTCCTCAGCAGTAATATTTTGAAAAATATTTACTTCATATTAAGTGAAACTTTCAAAATAAAAGTATCAAGTTAAAAAATTTTTGACAGTACAGGAATTGAACCCTGGGCCTTTACACCGAGCTGTATTTGCAAACCATTTTATTTACTTTACTTACTTATTCATAGAATAATTTCAAGCCAGGGTCTCATAAGTCACTGAGTTGCTCAGGCTGGGCTCAAACTTGATCCTCTTGCCTCAGCCTCCACAACTATAGGATTACAGGCTTTTACCATGTGGCCTGGTTATTAAGTTAAAATATTTGAATTCCTGACATAATCGGCCCTACTTTTCTCTAAATTCCCGATCAGGCATTCCAACAGTTTTCCCTTTTATATGACAAGGCAGAAAATTAAGGTCAATTGTTTGGCAAACCATACTTCACCATGGATATGGTTTTTTTTTTTTTAAACTCAATAATTATTCAGGGTCATGGAAATATGCTGAATATTACTAGGATTCAGGATATTTCTACTCCAGATTTTAAAACTGGCTTCCTTTGCTTATTTCACCTAAAACTGAGACGAGGAAGAAGGAAGGAGAACAGGATAATTAATTCTTCTCCCAGGATCGGGTTCCTTTTCTTTTGCCATTTAAGTGCCCATCATGTGGTAGATACTGTACAAGACACTTGGAATACATAGCAACAAACAAGAAACATGGCCCCAGTCTGTATGCAGTGTATCACAATACCAGCTACTGGAAGGGCCGGAGATTTAGCTCAGCGGTTTCGCCACCTGCTGTGCAAGCAAAAGGACCTGAGTTCGATCCCCAGTACCAAAAAATATATAAATATATATATTTATATATATAATATATATATCAGCTACTCTACTGGAGGTGGGCACTATGGTACATATTTTGCATGAACATCTCACTTCCTAACCACATCAATCTTACAAGGTAGGTGTTATTAGTCTCATTAGATACAGAGGAAACCAGCTCAGTAACTGCCTTGCCCAACTTCACATACTGGCAAATTTAGTACAAAATGTAACTAGCGTTTAATGTTCATTGTTTTCCACATACTCTACATTAACACACTTTTAACTGCAGTTTGTATTCACAAATATGAAGAGGGTGGCAGTACAGTAATCTGTGTGCTAGGATTATAAAGTACACTTTCTGTGATGCAGCTATATTTGGCTTGCGTCAATGAAGAGGGTCAACAAAAAATCTAAAGGGAAATCTTTCACTGCCTCCCAATTCAACTACTGATTAAAGTTTATAAGGGTAAGAAGTAAATTGTTCTTTGATGACTAGAAAATGAAAAGTATTTTCTAAAGCTACAAATACACAGAAATTGGAAATCTGAAGACATTTGCTGTGGGAACCATACTTTCACTATTGCATGGATACATGTGTGTCATCAATTTGGCACTACCTTTCCGAAATATTTACTCTTGTACTTTCCCTGCACAAAGAGACTACATTATATTCCAGTAAGGATTCTCAATCTCCTGACTTCAGTGTTCATAGTGGTCAATTATAATTCCTCAAAGTATATTTTTCTGAATTAAAAAGGAACACTGATCTAAACCACACAGGCTTCAGTTAAATGAAGTTTTCACATTCCTCTTTTTTCTGTTAGTAGAAATTACGCATACACAGTACCACTCCAACCTCCATCAAACCATGATCAATCAATTTTGTAATCAGCCAAAACTCTTGAAGGTCAGTTTGGTATTCTAAGCAGATGGTCTGACTTACAGTGGTCCAAATGAGAATTTTTCAAGTTAATGATGATACAAAAGTTATATGCCTTCAGTAGGAACCATACCTCACATTTTTTACCTTTTCTCTGTCCAGTAGAATGTGGCATGTTATTCCCTTCAGATGCTGGGCAGTGGCAGCAAGCCACAGCTGCTAGTCAGCCCTGTGATCACAAAGCTAAACAACCAATACTGTCTTGCCAAGCTATAATGTTAGGTAGGTTAGATGTATGAAATACAATTTTGACTTATTTTCAACTTATAGTGGGTTTACCAGAAGTTGACACCTTGGCAGTTGAGGGACATCTGTATTTGAATTCAGTAGTGGATCTGCCTTTTATTTTCCTTTCAAAAAATAAACACAGATAAAGGCATTGATGGAGGAGAGAGCTAACCTAAGGTCTAATGCCCAAAGCAAAGACTATGGTTTAGGTTTATATGAAGTCAAGCTATTTCAAGCCTATCTCCAAGAGAGGAAAACAAACAAACAAACAAAAGATGGCAATTCCCATTTTTGTTTCGGTTTTTTTTTTTTTTTGGTACCAGGGATCGAACTCAGGACCTTATGCTTGAGAAGCAGGCGGCGGAACCACTGAGCTAAATCCCTGGCCCAATTCCCATTTTTAAAAACAAGTAAAAGAGGACACTACGAGTACCCTAAATATAAGTTAGCAAGAAAATAATAAAGTAAAATTGAGAATCAAAATTCTTATGGTTAGAACAGGGAAAAAATTTCCAAACCATTTCAAATAAGAAACTGACTTTTTGCTTAATCCTTAAAATAATCCTTTTATTTTAAATTGTAACTTACTTTCCATTATCACATTGCATACTATTAATGAACAAATTTATCTTTGTGGTAAAGCCAAAAACCATTCAAGAAGTGGTCTTAGCCACAATTCAAAGCTTAAAGGATGGCTTTCTGCCAAAATGCACCGGAGCCATTAACTTGTCAGCCTGCCTTCACACATTGGTTTGAACACAAGAGCAGACCAAGGAGCTAGTATCTGCTCACTCAAGCCTCGCAGGAGGCCATGGGGCTCTGAAAGGGGAATAAACCACAAAGAGGCACCAGTGTTGATGGTGTAAGATCTGACTACAAGCTTGGGTGGTATTTATATGCAGCCTAATGCTGCTTCTATATCCATCAGAGCCTGTGCTCAGCACATACAAGCAAAATGTTTGGAACTGAGGTTGGTCAGATCACCAAGCAGTGATTAAAAGCACAGATCATCAGTTACTTATAGTGGCAAAGTACTGGTGAAGGAGTGAAGGCCTTAAGGGTCTAAGTGAAACTGACAGCAAACCTTTAGTTACTTGCTTTTAGTGACTTTAAAAATCACTAATTTTAGAGGCCACACGGCTGAGCAAGTGTTACTGGTCTCCTACAAGCTTTGCAGTAGCTAACACCTCTAATGTGCGGATCATGATGATAAGGGCTGCCTAGGTTACGAAGACCAATTTTGTTGAAACCACAACTTCACCCAGGCCCTCACAGGTGTCTGGCCAGTGACTCCTTTGACATCAGGGGGCCAAAACTCCCACCTGCAGACCATGTGAATGCCCCCATTTTATGAACATGAACCCTATGAAGAGCTATAAAGACTGTGCAAGTGCAAACCACTGATCACTTCCAATCCCTTTTCCCTAGGATGCTTTAAACTACCTGGATGCTCTATCTCATAAATGTCCCCAAATCCTATCTTCAGGGAGGCAGATATGAGATCTGCTTGCCTTTCTCCACACTTGGCTGGCCATCTGCACACATTCTTCCTCAAAGTGTTCTGTTTCAATGAGTGGCACACTGAGCAATGAATGGGCAGTAACGTAACTGGGGTGGCACTGAGGAAGACAAGCGTAAGGCCTCCAGCCGGTGTAGATTAACTTCCATAGTTTGGTTCATTTGTGTCATGTATTATCTTGGTACTTCACTGTGCTATAAATGTAAATATGCAAATGACAAAGCCGTTATGTTACACAGTTAACTTACTAGTTTATTGTCTAGTTAACTGCTTTCAATTAAACTTTAATAAAAGTTTTTCTATAGAGTGAGCTTCACAATTTCTTAATATTCTTCTCTCACCACTTCTGCACATGCATGTTCCCTAAAGACAGTCTCCCCTTCTCCACAGTGCCAAAATTCTACACCTTTTTCCTATTCTTGACTTCCACCACAAACAATTCAGTGACAAATGCCATTCATTACATTTCCAAAATCTCTATCTTCATTCCCTGATTCCAGTTAGATGAAACTCTCATTACCACTTACGCCCATAGCTTTCTATATTGTCCTCATCTAGCAGAGAGACAAGAAATAGCAACAGACTATAACTACTTACATATGCTCTCATTTAAATCCCATTAACTGTGAGAGTCAACATTCTATTATTAAATTATTTTTACTCTACAAGGGAAAGCTGAAGCTCTTAAAGTCACAAGGTACTACTTCTGAACACACACTGATCATACTCAGGATGAAGACAGAAAGTCCCACAGATAAATATATAAGGAGGTCCTACACAACTCACTCACCTTCCCTGCCTTCCCTCAAAACAGACTTTTTTCTGGTTTCCCCTAACTCACTGGTAATGTCCATTCACTTTTCCCATTAAACAAACTACTTCTCATCTGGAAATTAATTTTATGTTTCAGAAAAATCCTCGTTAATCTGTAAACTATTTCTAAGCATATAAAAATTGTTGAATCCTGAACAGAAAATATAATAATCCAACCAGAGGATATGAAGAATACTGTAAGACTAAATAAACCAGGAAAATCTGTGTTAAAAGTTCTAGAGATTAGGGCCCAGGATTTAGCTCAGTGGTTCCACCAACTGCCTCGCAAACACAAGGTCCCAAGTTCAATCCCCATTACAAAAAAAAAAAAAAAAAAGCTCTAGAGATTAATCAAACCCAAAATCTCTTTGAATTACAAGTAGTAACCTAGCAAAGAAGAAAATGCCAACTTGTTTCCACAATAAACTGGACATGCAAAATGGTATTTTAGCCTACACCTTTTATGCTGGCCAATCTTTTTTAAGTGGTAGACATACACTTTAGAGACATATGGTCAAATTTACAAGCTTGAATGAACTATGATAATAGCAAGTAATCTGTTAAAAAGGAACACAGACAACAGAAACAAAAAATTATTATAAAATTATAGCCTTACAGTATTATTTAGATCAACTATTTAAAAATGAACAATTATACCCAAATCTGAAATGCCTAAAAAGTTAATTCTGCAATGGAGGAAAAAATGTAAACAAGCTGGTATTAACAGTACAAATCTTATAACAAAAAGGGAACACTACCACCAAGTACAAATAGCTAAAGTAATGGTTAATATCCTTACCTTAATGAAGTTATTTTTCCCATGAGAATGTCCCACAAAGATACAGTGGTACAGGTTACTGTCACTTGCTCAAAAAACAAAAAATGTTCTTTATGAACCATGTTAACATTTCAAAAAAGTAGTAAGTCCACTCAGGAAGCTGAGGCAGCAGGACTGCCAACTCAATGCCAGCGTGATCTAAACAGCTAGTTCAAGGCCAGTACAGACTATACTCTAAGACACTGTCTCCAAAAGAAAAAAAAAGTGGTGATTCACATTTTCAGATTCTGTGAAGAAATGCCAAAACATGGGGCTCTCAATATACCTTATCAGTTCCTTCACATAATTCTGAATCTGTGTTTTAAAAGCTCTAGAGATTAGGGCCAGAGATTTACCTCAGTAGTTCCGCTGCCTGCCTCACAACCTTAAGGTCCTGAGTTCCATCCCCAGTAAAAAAAAAAAAAAAAGGCACCTGATAAGAAAACTAGCAGATACTGTAAGCAGGTTTCCAATAATTTCACCCAGGAAATTTGTTTTTGTAATAATAATCTACTAAACCATTATGTTTAAACCAATAATGTGGTTAACAAAATAGTTACCTGTACTTTTGAAAATATTGGTAGTTCTGGGCATGGAGAAAAATTTAAGATCAAAAAGATAAAATTAATTCTAAGTACTGTATAAATCTCAACTTTGCAATGAAAATCCAAGTTGAAAGGAGCCATTCTTAATATTTTCCTCTGAACTACTGTTAAGGTGTGAATGTGTCCTTCAAAGTCCTCCAAAGAATGTGTCAGAAATTGAAACGCCCAATGCAATAGTGTTGGGAGATGGGGCCTAATGGGAGCTGCTTAGGTCACAAGGGCTCAGTGCTCATGAGTTCTTTAATATTGCTGTCTTCATGAACAGACTGATGTTACTGGGGGAGTGGTTTTGTTATAAAGCCGAGTTTGGCCCCCTATTACATTCTTATGTGACCACTTGATGCCTTCTACCACGTTATGACACAGAAAGAACCTTGCCATATGTGGCCCCTCAATCATGAACTTCTCGGACTCTAGAACTACAAGAAATAAATCTTTAATTTAAAATTAATTACCCCTTCTGTGGTACTTTGTTATAAGACATCTGCCAATGCCTTGGTTTGGTTATAGTATTCCTCAAGAATTAAAATCCTGGGCCAGGGATTTAGCTCAGTAGTTCTAGCTCCTGCCTCACAAGCTCAAGGTCCTGAGTTCAATCCCCGGAACCAAAAAACAAAGAAAAAAGAAATAAAATCCTACTGGTCTGGCCATTAGCTCCTTCTCTCCCCCAGTCCAATTCTCAATTCCATGCCTCAGCCCATACCCTGTCCTATCCACAATAAAGACCAGGCATGGGTGCTGGCAGAGGTATACAGGCAAGGCTGACTCTGCCTCCTCTTTCTGTACAGTCAGTGTAACGATACAGCCGATGTAAGGCCCAGAGGCCAAGAAGCTCTATTTTAAAAGAGAAATACTACTTGTGCTGGCTCAGCTCTTTTAACTTTGGACATCATTCTAAGATTGAAGATTTATGCTATTTTCATAGCATCTTCCTGACTAACCCTTGTTGGTCAGCTTCTTTTTTTTTTTTTTTTGGTATCAGGGATCGAACACGGGGCCTTGTGCTTGCGAGGCAGGTGGTGGCACCACTGAGCCCACCACCACTGAGCTAAGTCCCCGGCCCAGCTTATTTCTTACTTGATCGGCTCTGTAACTGAAAACTGATCTTATTAATGCTCACATTATTATTCCTTTGCAGGCAGAATGCAAAGCAAATTCCTTTGTTTGTTCAAGTTGCAAGTAATAGGGAGGAAAGGAAAGAGTGAGAAGGGAGCTGGGGAGTAAAAAGGGGACAAGGAACAAAGAGAGAACACGGAGTCAAGTGAGCAGGAACAAAGGACAGAAGAGAAAATGACTCTGAAGGAGTGTCAGAACCACCAAGTCAAAGAGAAACAAAAGAGAGCACTGGAGGATCTGGTGGCCATAAAAGGGCAATTGTCTACCTCCTAGCAAACCAAATCTGGTCAATCCCAAATATGGAAATGTTTTAGCTGGAATACACAAGTTTTCTCTTCTGTGAATATAAGCACAGATCATAATCTGTCTTTCTCTATAAATAATTTCCCATTTGGATATCCACCCATTGTGAGAAAAGTCTGCTGAATTATTATGTTAACTATTTCTAAGTTTTGTTTCCCCAAAGCCCAGGTCTTCCTAATTAAATATGAACAAATAAACAACAAACCACTTCAGCACCTTAATAGTGCTTCTACAGCTTCAGTCTCCACAACTATGTGAAACAGGAACAGTAGAGAGCTGCTGTGGCATGTGGGTTAATGAATGCAAAATACTTGGTAAGGAATCCTTCAAGCACATAAGTCACTAAAGGCTAATGTAGTACACACTTGGATTTTTCAGATTTGAGAAATCTCACAAGAGTTCATTGATGACAAATTTGTAGAAACTAAGATCATTTGAAAATAAAAATACTTCCTTTTATATCTAGTCATTCTCTCCATTTGTAAATTAAGAGATTGGTAAGAACGTGGCCATGATAGGGCAGATGTATGTCTTAAAAACCTAGTATTACTGGGCCGGGGATTTAGCTGTGGTTCCGCTTCCTGCCTCGCAAGCAAAAGGTCCCAAGTTCAATCCCCGGTACCAAAAACAAAACAAAACAAACTAGTATTACCAAAAGTGTGTTCATTTGACAAAAATTTACTGAGTGCTTGCTATTCAATGTCCCAGAAGCCACAACCTGTTAATGTGGGGAAAGTAAATTTGGAAACTATGGCAAGGATTGAAAACTGGCTCCCTGAACAGGGATGGGCTGTGTGTTATGCTTGTAGTGGATGCTATTCCTCCAGGTCACCTTTGCTTCACAAATATGCATGCTCTGCCCCATCTCTGATCCAGGTTAGAATTTTTCACTCACAAATTAGTTTTCCCAAAGGAATTTCAACAATAAAGAAACCATAATATAGCTAAATTGAATGCATATTTCATTAATGTAGTGCTTAGCTGCTACCACCAAACATACATACACACACACACACACACACACACACACACACACACACCCTCGATCACCTTCATCATTACCATTATGACAAACAAAACACAAGAGCCTTTAATCAAAGTAAAAGGTTTTTTAAAGAGTTCTATCTTACTTCCCATTCCAAGTTTGACCCAGGATTCCTCACAACAATTAGGGGGTAGGAGGAAAAAGGAGGTCCTCACCACTATGATTTCCAGAGTAACATGTTTACAGTCACTATTTTTAAAGATTACATACCGACATGATAGTTGTTCAAGCAATTCTCAAAAAAACCTGGTCAAGGGGCCGGGAAGTTAGCTCAGTGGTTTCACTGCCTGCCTCGCAAGCGCAAAGACCTGAGTTCGATTCCCGTTACAAAAAAAAAAAAAAACCTTGTCAAGAAGGTCACTCAGGGTCAGCTTTAGCTTACTTTGCAATTCCCCCACAATGGGCTGAGACTCACAACACTTACTCCATCACTAAGGAAAACTGCTCCTAATCTAAGCAATAGGGTAGGCATTTTGAAGTAAGAAGGAACACATATCTTCCTATTCATCTACAAGCTTTCTTCATAATGCCCTAGCAGTTCTGTAGTGTGAAAATGAAAAAAAAGTAAATTCACTCTATTTCCTAGAACGATGTATTTTTCTCATTCCTTGATTTTCCTGCCAGGTACTACTGGGGTAGCACATTTCACTTTTTCAATTAGGTTCATATCTGAGTGTTCTATTAAGAGATATGACAGGTCCCACAGACATCCAAAACCATACGACTTTTCAAAGTAAAGAGATATTTGTTCAAAACCTTTTTAAAAATGTAGTTATGTACTTATTTATTTTGGTTTTTTGAGGCAGGATCTTGCTATATATTCCAGGCTGGCCTTGAACTTCCTATGTAGCCCAGACTGGCCTCAAACTTGTGGTGACCTTCCTGTCTCAGCCTCCCAGATGCTGGGATTAGAGATGTGCACACTACCATGCCTGGCTTTAAAACATTTCTGAAGTTTTATTATATTCAGAAACTAAACATCTTTTTAAAAATAGTCTCACAGCAGCTAATCCTCATACCTGGAGGGTGATACTGACTTTTTTTTATAACCAAGTATAGAGAAGTCATGTCTAATAATGAATGCAATGACTTAGGCTCTTGCTTCAAATCTTAGATACGGAATTGGGGGTGCTCCCTTTAGCTACCGATCTCAATTTCTGGCCAACTAAACAAGAATGTATTCTTCTTCTAAACCACACTCTAGGAAAGAAAAGTCTGCTAAAGGAAAAGGACACAGCTCTAAAGAAACAAATGCCATTTCACAGCTCCCAAAAGAATGTCCATGGTGAAGACGAAGTGGGGAAAAAAAAAAGATCAAGGAGAAAAGAAGAATCAGTCCTCTTAAAGACTAGATCTCTTAGCTGGGAGTGGTGCAAACCTGAAATCCCAGCACTCGGGAGGCTGAGGCGGGAGGATCGCTCCAAGTTCAAGGCCAGCCTGGGCTACATAATAAGTTCAGGGTCAGCCTGAACTACAAAGGGAGACCTGCTTCAAAAAAAATCAAAAAAGATTGGATCTCTTAAAGATGAAAATCCGAGCAATTTTACTGAAGAGTATAATGAACCAGACAGTCTGGGAGAAGGCAAGGGGCAGTTGGCAGATGAGGAGAGTTTAGGAAAACAACATAACAGAAGAAGTGTGTGTGTATGTGTGTGCACACGTGCACACGCATCCTCGTGCACCTGTAATCCCAGCACCTGGGAGGCTGAGGCAGGAGGATCACCTCCCTGGGTTACAGTGAGTTCAAGACCAGCCTGAACTACACGGTGAGACTCTTTCTCACAAGAAAGGAATTCAACTCTTCTCTCATATGCTCTCATTCACTACCTCCACCAGCATATGTCTACACACGACAAGCAACCATCATCAAAAGTTACCTTGCTAACTGGAAAGTTATTACATCATCTTCTATAATTTCAAAATATGGCTTCTAAAGAACATATCATACCCAATTCAGAGAAGAGAACTATGTACTTTAACTTAGTTTCCAAGAACTTGCAAAGATGAATTATGCTTATTATCTTTTACCCTCCTCTTTTGGCAAAGAACTTTTCCATTTTTTTCAACTCCCAAGTGCAGAAAGCTAATGTACAAATTCCATTGCTGTGAAACAATTTACCAGAAATCTTCATCCCCTTTGTTTTCTAGGGAGGAAGAAACTGCATTTCAGACATACTCTTAAAACATGTGTGCTGATACTGCCCTCCTTTGAAGTCTTATTTATTTGAAATTATTCACCAGAAACTCTGTGATCAACCTCAATAGATCAATAAAACAAAATATCTGCTGTTATGAGGACACTGTGGTAGCCTAGAAAAATAAAAGTTTAACAAAAGCAGAAGCTTAAACATTTGATTACTTTAAATATTTATAAATATATATGAAGGATCCTTAATTTGTATTACATTGAACTTACCTTTGAATTAAAGTGGCACCTGTTAAATAAATAAATATACACACGAGTTTTTGTACTTTTAACTACATGAATCACTTCCATCAATGCAAATTGCTCTATAATAACTAAGAAGTATTGTAAAATTTTTTTTTGTACAAGTAAACTCAGGGCCTAGTTACTAAGGCAAACAAACAAAAGACACTCACAAAGCAGGAAAAAATAAACAGGTTCATACTTAATTATCTATTCCCTGCCACTGACTTGGTAATACCTAACTTAGAGAGTTGAGGACTTGTCTGGCTGAAAGGTGTAGCGCTTTCCGGTTTGTTCACTACTAAAACTCAGGTCTCTCTGCAAGACCTACACATACCTTTAAAACTAAAGTTTTAAAAAACTATACGGAGCCATGCATGGTAGTGCATGTCTATAATCCCAGACGCTGAAGCAAGAGGACTGCTAGTTTCAGGAGCAGCCTGGACTACATAGTGAGTTCAAGGCCAACCTACACAGTGAGACCCTGTCTCAAAAAAACCAAACAAAATCAATCTATATTGGATTATATTTCCTAGTCTTTTCTTTTCCATTCCATATAATGGGGTAGAGGGGCTTAACTGAACTCCAGGATGTGCGATCACTGGTAGTTTACACGTTGATAAACACCAAATTGCATGCCAACAAGCAAAATAGGAGATCACTCTACTTAATAAAACAGCCTCAGTTAACACCACTCAAAAGCTACTACTGTTAGGCTCTCCTCTTCTACTCGCTATAATAACCTTTATTTCAAACAAAACAGATGCAAAGGGACTCTTGAAAGTGATGTCGAGAATACAGCATACCATTAGAAGACACAAACTGGAACTCATTGTGCTCGCTTATTTTCAGCAAGGCAAAACAACATAAAATTAATACCACTTAATAAAAAGAACTACAACTAGGAAAGGCCAGGTCCTGATGGATTCACTGCCAAATTCCACAAGAACTTTAGAGAAAATCTAGTACCAATTCTCCTCAAACTCTTGAATGAAACTGAAAGAGAAAGAGTGCTCCCAAGGTCATTCCTGGTTGCCAGCATTACCCTGGTTCCAAAACCAGAAAAGAACTCAACCAAAAAAGAGAAGTGAGCTGGGGATTTAGCTCAGTGGTGCCGCCACGTGCCTCGCAAGCGCAAGGAGCCAAGTTCAATCTCTGGTACCAAAAAAAATAGAAAAGGGAACTACAGGCCAGTCTCTTTAGTGAATACAGATGCAAAAATCCTCAACAAGTTACTGGCAAAAAGAATGCAACAAATAATCAAAAAGCTTGTATATCATTGACCAAGCAGGATTCATACGAGGGATGCAGGGATGGTTCAACATATGCAAATCAATAAATGTAATACATCACATAGACAGAAGCAAGGACAAAGGCCACATGATCATCTCAATTGATGCAAAAAAAGTCTTTTAAAATTTAACATCCACTCATGATTAAAAAAAAAAAACCTGAAGAAAGTAGGTATAGAACAACCTTCTCTCAATCTGACAAAAGCCATTATGACAAACCAATGGCTAATGTAGTAGTAAATGGAAAAACGCTGAAAGCTTTTCAGCTTTTCCTCTAAAATCAGGAAAAAGATAAGAGATGTGCACTATCATCACTCCTGTTCAATACAGTTCTTGAAACATTAGCAAGGAAAATCAGCTGGAAGATAAAATGGGTAAAGCTCTTGGAAGACAAAGATGTAAGCAAGGACTTTCAGAATAGAACGCCAACGGTCCAAGAATAACAAATGAATTCATATCAAACTAAAAAGGTTCTTTTTTACCAATCAAAAAATGGGCAACCAAAATGAACAAAATTTTCTCAGAAAAAGTGCGAATGGCTAATACAAGAAAAAATGTTCACTATCACTGGCCATTAGAGAAATGCAAATTAAAACAACAATGAAATTCTATCTTACTTCAGAAAGAACGGTTATCATCTAGAAATCAATAACAAATGTTAGTAAGGCTGTAGGGGAAATAAAAGGAAACTTTTACATTGTTGGTGGGAGTGTAACTGTTAAAACCACTATGGAAATCAGTACAGAGAATGCTCAAAAAACTAAAACTAGAAATTCCTTTTAATCTAGCTACTTTATTTCCCTTTTAGCTATCTTCCCAAAAGAGTTAAAGACATCATATTATAATGATATATGTATAACCATGTTCACAGCAGCACAATTCACAATAACTAAATCTTGGAAGCTGCCTATAGGTCCTTCAACAGATGAGTAGATAAAGAAACTGTGGCATTTATACACAATTGAATACTACTCTGCCATGAAGAAGGATAAACTGGAATCATCTGTAGGAAAATGGATGCACAAAATGGATGTCATCTTATTAAGTGAAATAAATTGGACACACAAGCTTAAATAGCACATGATTTCTCTTACATGAGAAACCCAAATATACATAAAGAGCAAAATAAAAGATAGATAATAGGGGAGAAAAGACTTCTAAAGGAATTCTTGGGTGGTTTTTTTTTTTGTACCAGGGATAGAACTCAGGACCTTGGGCTTGCGAGGCAGGCACCAGAACCACTGAGCTAAATCCCCAGCCCCTACTTCTTAGTTTATTAATCAAAATATTGTGGTTTTATTTCTGCCTTTTGTGACGTTTGTGGCATTTGACAGCTTTTTTGAAAGCTTTAGACTTTATTCTCTGTTCATGATACTATAACTCTGTATTTTTGTCAAGTAAATCAACCTTTGGACAGGGGGGCTACCACTTCTGAGAAACTCTGTGACTATAGGAGGCATAAACTTAGAGAAACTAAAAAATTAACCCAATTTCAACACATATGTACATATATTTTATTTCAACTTTTCTAAAAACTGAAATACAAACATTTTTTAAAGCAATACATTATTTTCTATATTCAGGACACTAATATTTTCTATTCTAAGACATGTTTTAAGGCTGGTCATAACCCACTGAACCTATTTCTTGACCCTGTATTAAATAGGCCAACAGCCAGATGTGGTGGTGCATGCCTGTCATCCCAGCACTCTGGGAAGATGAGACAGCAAGATTACAAGTTTGAGCCTAGCCTGAGCAACTGAGTGTCTCAGCAAGACCTTGTCTCAAAAAAAAAATTTTTTTAAGGGTGAGAATACAGTTCTGTGCAAGGCCCTGACTTCAGTCCTCCATACTGCAGAACACATGGGGGAAAAATGAGTGAATAGATAAAATAAATGGCCTGAAACCTACAAATTTGAAAAACACAGCTTTAGAGAAATCAAAAATCATCCTTGCAGAGTCGGATGACCATAAATAAATTACAAATGTCTAGCCCACCTTCTTTCACTGATGAGAAAAGGGTCAAAGAATTAAAAACATCAAATAATGATGGCGTACTTTATTCTGTGAAGATCACAGGCAAAAGCCCAAGAGTCAGTACAGGAAAAAACAAAATAGTACCCTCCTCCAAAAAAAAATCCTAATTTGGTATTTAATATTCATCATATATTTGTTAATCTACACTGCTTCCTGTTCAACTCTAGACTAACCATGTGTACATTACTTAGCAATGTCAAGTATGTAAACTGAATGGTTATATACTTATGTTATTATATTTCTATATATAAACTGATATTTTTCCAGGTCATTTTCACCGTCAAGATAATAAAGCAAGCATTAGATATGAAACAGGCTATTTGATCCTTAAGTTTTTAACTACAAACCTATAAACTTCCAATAAGAACAGTGGCTGGGGGCCCGGAGCTTTAGCTCAGTGGCACCACACCTACCTCGAAAATTCAACGTCCTAAATTCAATCCCCGGTGCCATGGGGAAAAAAAGAAAAGTGCTTGGAAGCCAGGCACAGTGGTACCTACCATGTGCCTGAAAGGCATCACCGAGAGGCTGAAGCAAGTAGATCACAAGTTTGAGCCCAGCGTGAGCAACTTAGTGACTTAACAAGACCCTGTATCAAAATAAAATTTTTTTAAAGGGCTGGAGATGTAGCTCAGTACAAAAGCCCTGGGTTCAATCGCCAGCTCCGGAATAATAATAATAATAATTATTAGGGGTTGCGAACCCTGGCTGTGTATTCTCTCTGGAGTTCAAACCAAACAATAGAGTACCAAATGCTACCCCAGAAAGAAATTTTTAATTTGAAGAAATAAGTACCATAGAGAAATATATTCTGTAAACAATGCATTGAACACTATCTTTAAGCCATTACATTTGGAAATGCCTTTTTGGCAGGCAGATACTACTATGTGCTATCAGATATAAACTTCTGGGTTAAAATCAATGATTGTTTTGGCTAATAAGTAGATCACTCTACCTTGGAACATAATTAGACTATCTTATGGACTAGACTTTAATACAAAACAGTTTTATCTTAGCTTTAAAAATTAAATTTCATTAAGAATTTAACTGCTGACATGATGAAAGGATCTTAACACAAGGAAGCCTGATAAAAATCATGGGCTGCACCATCATATTTCTATTCAATTCTTCTATCCATTACTTAAACTTCTATTTTCCCAACATATTTCCCTTATTACATAAAAGGTAAACAATTCTGCACTTTATATAACATTTATGAATTCAGCACTTTCAGTTGGTCCACTTCTATCATTCTTCAAAAAAAAAACAAAAAAACTTTTACTATCAACCATAGTAAAAAATTGGGTTTCTAAGATTTTGAATTTAATAAGTTCTGACTACATTACTCAGATAAATTTTATGCATATAAACAGCTAAAGAATTTCTGGTGGCTAAATTTATTACAAAGCCTAGTATTACCACTCCTAGTAATTACAAGTAACAGCAAGACTACATATAACATATGAATGAGCATATACAAACAAATAGACAATAGTCACAATATTATTTTTTAAATCATGTATTTTCATCTAAGTGAAAATTCTTTGTAAAAGAAAAAACTGTACTAGAAATGGCCCAAATAAGAACTGTTTTGTTGGTCACATGAATACTCCAACTTCATGAAGAATTCATCCATTGGTTCTGGTTCAGGCTACCATGAACTGACAGCACTGCTGAGAACTAATCCATGACGTAAACCAGAAAGATAATTACACACTAAGATATGAATAATCTCTAAAGCACTTGGTGAAAGAAATTATAGCCCATTACTATTAAAACCTAAGGAAAATATTTATCCATGTCTTCCATAACTGTATCTCAAAAAGGAAAAAAATTCAAACATAAAACTAATTTTTAACAAAATACCACCATAAATCCATAATCACATCTGAATCTAAATTTTAAAATATTCAATAAATATAGACTCATGAGTGTTCATTCCACTCGTGACCTTAGGGTCACTAGGAGAGTTCTAAAGCATACCTTTTAATCCACGCCATGGTACTTCAAGAACATGTTAAGTCACAGCTTGGAACACTTCGATGCACCTCAAAACACCTCAGCCAGTATCTGTATCACTCTCCTTTTCTTTTGAGATCATAATGGTTCCGAAGAACTATAATGCTTCCATCTGAATGAGAGTCTCATAATTTCAATGACTTAAAAACAAAAACAAAAAATAAGGACTTAAGTGTTGGTATGTTAAGCCACTAGTGCACTGTGTCAACTGCTGCCATGACTAAGAAAAACAAAGACACTTTGGGTAGCACTGTGCAACAGTCATTTTTTAATGTGAACCTTAATAAGAATAAGTGTCTGTCCTTGCTTTATAGGTCTTTCTAGTTAAGCCCCACAAATCCATATGGCAATTATTTCTTCAATTTTCTTAAGAAACAAAACTAACCTAAATGACAGGTCTGAAGACTTGCTAGGTGCCAAGTCCACTTCTGAATGACAATTATTCTATTCTAAGTTCCTAAGAGCTGGAAATAACCTGCATCCTTTTACTAAAGGAAATCACAGTACAATTTCCTTGAAATACCACTACTCCTGATGTTAACATTACTGAATCATTTAATTGCATGGAAGTCATTCAATCAAAAAACAGCACCAGTTTCTAAAGCTTGTACTTGTTAATAAAATGCATATAATTGAACAGATAGTTGGCAATGATATCATGAGATACATATTCAGTTTTCAATCCCTGTTTCTGGCATATAATTCCTAAAATCCTTGGACTCTTCAGTGATGTGTCTTTTTGTATGCTAATGAGTTGGCCTATGGCTGGCAGCTTCCAAGTAGCTTCTGCAAGGGGACTGGTCATTTGAAAGACCTGATAGTCTTAGACTTTTGGAACTTTCAGCCCCACCCCACAACCTCTGGGAGGGGGAGAGGGTCTGAAGATTAAGTTGATTACCAATGGCCAATGACTCAAGGATGTATAGGTAATGAATGAAGCCTCCATAAAAATACAAAAGGACAAGGTTTAGTAAGCAAAGGCAAACATGTGGAAGTTCTTGGACAGTGTGGAGTCCCCAGAGAGAGCACAGAAGCTCCTAGTCCCTTCTTTCTAGCCCTTGCCCTATTTATCTCTTCAGTGGGTGTTCATCAGTATCCTTCATAATATACTGTACAATAAACCAGTAAAGGTAACGGAGGGTTTTCTCAAGTTCTGAGCTGCTGTAGGAAATGAATGGAACTCAGGTGGGGTCATAGAAGCCCCAGTTTATAGCTGGTCTATCAGAAACACAGGTAACACCACCTGGTGCTTGTGATTCATATGGCGGGGATGGGGAAATGGCATCTTGGGGACTGAGCTTTCAATCTGTGGGATCTGATTTCAGAGCTAAAGTGAACTGGAGAACAATTAGTGTCTACTAGAGAGCTGCTGCTTCGCTTGGTGTAAGGGGGAAAACCCCACATACTTTGGGTCACAGAAGTCTTCCATGCTAATTGGTTAGTATAAGAGAAGAAGAAAATTATTTTCTATAGAATGGCTAACCATCAAGTTTTACTGCCAAATCTGATTGTCTTGGCAGGTATCTGTGTCTCTCTTTACTCTGCCTCACCATTTCTATATAAAAGCACTTAAAATACTCCATTATTAAGATACAGTAATAACTTTAAATCTAAGAATTTACACTGCTGTAGCTGCAAGTTTAATACTATGCAATTATCAGGAAGAATACTTACACAAAGTAAAACTAAGTGATAACTTCTCAAGAAGTACACACATTTAACTGTCATAAAACAAATAAAATTACTTGAGGATGAGTGATCAGGAAAGTTTTTAAAAAGCTAAGCCATAAAGAGGGATCCCAAGGAAAATGAGAAAGGTTCTGTTACACTCTAGGCATACCGAATAGCTGAGGCAAAGGTTAATACACAAAGAATGGAAGACAACTAAGTTTCTGAGCTAGGGCCAAAGAACATGTGCTGAGGAGAAAGTGGAACTACTTCCTATGTGAAAGGATAGAGTTAACTGATGAAACTACTTCAAGGCCAGTGTCAGAAAAATGACATATTGCTAAGATTTAG
This sequence comes from Heterocephalus glaber, assembly GCF_000247695.1. The sequence continues at coordinate 6,250,388 of NW_004624755.1, forward strand.
ATTTTTGTAGGTTGTGGGGGAATGCTGATTACAAAATGCAGACCACTTTTCAGAACGCTGATAATGGCAGCAAAATTACATGAAAGATCTTGATCAGATTAGAAATCAACTAATGAAGAACAGAACCAAGGGACCTGGTCCAATGAATTCCCTCCTTGTTTGCAGCCACTGCCATCTTTTTTTTTTTGGTACCAGGGATCAAACTTTGGTCCTTGCACTTGTGCAACAGGCGGCGAAACCACTAACCTAAATCCCTGGCCCTGCTGCCATCTTTCCCCCTCCCCCCATTAAGTTTATTGGTACATTTCGGTATACAATACAGTTACATTCATCACTGGGATCTTGTACCATTACATGAGTCTCTTGGTTCTTATTTTTTTTCCCCTTCCCTTGCCCTCCCTTCACCCCCT
>NW_004624755.1:6278290-6598465 GCF_000247695.1 Heterocephalus glaber
AAATTATATATATATATGTATATATACACATATATGTATGTATACATATATGTGTATATATATGTGTATACATCACAATAAAAAAGGAACTGAACACACTTTGGAAACACACAAAGGACAGTAATTTACTTTCTTCCCTGTATTTTGATAAATTTTCCCGTTTTACCCCAAACCTACTTTTCCATTTTCACCTTTGTAAATGGCACCACCTTACGTTCCTAGACGGCTCCAACATTCAATCTTTCTCTTTTCCATTATCAGCCAACAAGTCTTAACACTCTGATTTTAACCCTGTAACACTCATTGAGTCTGATCCTTTCTTTCACAGAATAAAATGAAACATTTTCAAGTAATCTCTGTAGGTAATCCAAAATTAATGCATAAAATATTTTTCTCCAGGAATTTTCTCTTCACTTATAATGTATGACTAGGGCAAATAAATTCATCTTCCCTAGTCATCATCAATTTATAGTAAAATTAAAACAGTCTGTTAAAAATCATGGACTAGCCTCAGATTTTTTAATCCATCATCATATAAAAGCCAGAAGCCATAAGAGCAAATAATTCATCTGCATTCATGCTCATCTCACAATCTGATGGCCAAAACCTGTTTCTCTTATCAAAGGATGGCAACCTGCAATTACCATCGCTCAGGTCAGAACACAGCGAGTCATCCTTGATTCCTGACTTTACTTCACATACCATCTGTCCAGGTGCCCTCTGCTTCCAGGTCTTTATAGCTGCTGTTTCTCCTTACTGGAAGGTGCCTCCCCCACGCATATAGCACCTCCCAATCTGACTTCAAGTCCCTTACTCCAACGTCAAGCCTCAGGGAGACCTTCCATAAGTACTTTATCGAAAGGGGCAACCATAATGGTACTCCCTATTCTGCTGCCAACTTTTTCCTCTTCCAAAGCCCTGACTTTAATTATTATGTTTGTTTCTGTCTCTTCTACTAAAATGTTATGAAGAGTAGTTAATTCAGTGCCTTCAAAGATTCAACTCTTTGGGCCGGGGATTTAGCTCAGTGGTTTCACCGCCTGCTGCGCAAGCGCAAGGACCCGACTTCGATCCTCGGTACCAAAAAAAACAAAAAAGATTCAACTCTTACTGCTAGGTTAGAGGGCAAAATGATTTTCCTTTTTTTTCTTTTTTTTGGTACCGGGGATCGAACTCAGGACGTTGTGCTTGCTAGGCAGGCAGCAGAACCACTGAGCTAAATCCCCGGCCCAAAATGATTTTCACTAAAAATTCTTTTAAATTTTGCTTTGTTCATAACTGTACCTGAGTGCCTAAAACAGTGCTGGTGCTCAACCACATTTGAATCAGTCTGCATCAGACAATCAAACAGGAGGGAAAAGGTGGTGTTCTAAGACGCTAAGGGTTAATAATGATGCTCTCTCAGATTTGTTCCAACATGTCACACGACAGGTATGCCTGATTAAGTTGTTTTATTATATAAATAACCTAGTGTCCTGAGAACTCAGCAACTGAGAGCCTTATTATAATTTCTACAACAGAGCAGGTACTGGAGATATAATTCAAGCACACTAAATAATACCTCTTCCTCCTTTTCACCTGCCTTTTCCTCCTCTTCCTCCTAGTATTCCCTCTTTACCAAATAAAAACAATGCTTAATCAGATATAGCAATCAAGACAGAAATAACCAAAATGACTGTTTAAGGACATGAGATTTACATCAAGTCAATAATTATCTACTCTAAATATAAATTATGCCCTGAAAGATTAGCATACAACAGTATAAAGTAATCATAACTAGCAAGAGACTTACTAAACTAAGTACCTAAACCATGTATTCTCTAGAGGTTTTGATTGTTTTGTTTTGTTTTTCATCAGCACGTTGTAATATCACAATTTTTTATTTAGTATTGTGGAAAATTTCACTGAATTTATTTATATCCCTTTAAATGCTTCTTTTGAAATTTCTTATATAATGGTGTAAGAAAAGAAGGCACAATCTGTGAGGAAAGACTTGTTCTTCCCATCATAACAGAAACACCTTAAAGATGTCTTGGGAAATATTACGGACATAAACCAAAATCTATTTCTCTGTCAGCAAGTGACTGTATAAATATGCACAGAATGTAAACACTTAAGATTATTGGGGTGTCAGAGATTAATACTTTTAAAAGGTGGGAAATTTGTCATAAACTTGGCAGTAGAGCCAAACATGATGGCACACACCTCTAATTCCAGCACTCAGGAGGTTGAAGCAGGAGGATCAAGAGTTTAAGGCTAGCCTAGGCTATATTATACAGGTAGTTCAATGTCTGGCTGGACTATATAGTGAAATTCTGTCTCCAAAAATCGAAAAATATTGTTTTCTAATCATTAGAAAACAAAAGGGTTTTCTAATCTCATTTTAAACCTTTGCTGGCTTTTTTTTTTCTTTCTTTGTTGACTTCTTAATAAAACACAAAATATACTAAGAAAATATCTACAGGAAAATACTATTAACTCATTCATTCCATAGTTAAATATCTGAAGGTATTTTATGTGAGAGGCACTTAGATGAGACAGAGCACTGGATAAAAGACAAGGTCTCTGTCTTCATGGAGAGAGCATCTTTGATTTTTTAATAAAAGCATTTTATGAAAAAACAAGCATTGTCTGCTATAGAGTAGTGGCTTTAACTGAAATAAAACAAGACTGCTGAAGCTTGTGAGATTCCATCTCACGAGACATTCATTAATTCCATCTCCCATTAGTGCCCTAGAAACTAAAGACAAGGGCACAAAGCACCACCAGCTGTCACAGATAGTCTGGGTTATGAAGCAATACATCTTGAGAATCTATGGAAATCTCTCATACCACATTAAGGGCAGGTGGCTCATCTCATGGCAAAGTACTTTAAAAAGTTGTGAAATTTGATATTTCTCATTTTCTCTCTACAGAAAGGCCACAAAATTGGTTTTTTTTTCCGATACTGGGGATCGAACTTAGGACTTTGAGCTTGCCAGGCAGACACAGTGCCACTGAGCTAAATCCCCAGCCCTCACAAAATGTATTCTTTTTCATGTGAAAACAAGCAAATTCCTATATTATGCAAAACACTTTTTTTCTATTCTTTTTGTAGAGCTGGGGACCTTTTTGGCCTCATGTACACTAAGGACAAGCTCTACCAATGAACTACACCTCCAGTCCTACTGTTACAAATAAAAACACTGAAGGTAAACATGATATTTAAACTATGGCTTTACAGCTATGAAAATTACTTTACTTTGTATTTTTTAAAATGAACTTGGAACCAGTCCTTTGAATGTCTATCACAAAATATTAACAGATTTTAAAGTAATAGTATATTTTTATCACAAAAATTTTTCCAAACGAAGGGTTGGGAGTGGTGGCTCAGAGGTAGAGCCTAGCATGTTACAGCAATGATTTTTAACTCAATACTTTGGAAAAATTGGAAAATTTCACCGAATTTATCTATATATGTTTAAATGCATCTTTTGCAGTATCTTATATAATAGTGTTTTTCAACTTCTCTCCTGAACTGCAAGGACACCACATACAAGTGGCCATTGGATATAATCATCCGGCTCTTTCACAAGGTCCTCAAAACTCCTGGCTCAGCTAACCCAAAACTTCTCCGAGCACTTACATAATGCCTCTCTAGTATTTATCCCAGAGCCATCTCATCTCATGAAATGGTACCACTGTGCCCACTGTAACACGTGTAAAGCATCAAAATTTTTTTTCCTTGACAAATTTTTAAAGGCCTATGACTCTATTCACTTCCAAATTTGCCCAACTAATTATATTAGAGAAATGAACCTCTACTGTCTTTCCAAAAGGCAACCTATCTACTCATATCTCAAAATGTCACGAGGTTGCTTTTAAGTATCACTGAGAAATCTGCCAGGCCCAGTGGAACAATTAGTCCAGCATTCAGAGAATGAACACCGAGGATGGCAACTTTGAGCCCAGCCTGGGCAACTTACCGAGACCCTGTCTCAAAATAAAAATATCAAACAAGGGCTAGGAGAGGTAGCTCAGTGGGAAAGCACTGTGTTCACATCCCAGTACTACAAAAAAACAAAAAACAGAAATGAATTCAAAACTGACTTAACATTTCTTGTTACTTAAAACTACAGAGTAAATACAGCCTACAAAATTTTAAAATCTTAATAGTTGACAACTTTTTAAATTTTAAGAGCACAAATACACATGTGAATTCCCAATCTGTCTATTACCAATGGGAGAAGGGAGACACACTAAAAAAGAAAAAGTAATCCTATTAATAGTAAGTAAAATCTCCATCAAAGATTCACTATAGAAATTTTAAAAGATAAGACTTCGTAATTGTACCCCCAGCATCATTACAATCTCTGAAAATCGTCCCCCTAACCCAACAGAAACCTATCTTTAATCCTAGCAACCTTCCAACACCTCAAAGGATAAGACAGAGGTAGTCATTTGACTAAGCAAAAATGAAAATAGCATATTCACGGCAGTAACAGGAGTCAAAAAGTTGAAGAGTAGCTCAGAAATTCCTGAGAGGACAGCTGAGCCCAAAGAATATCCTGGGATCCATGATAAGAAAAAAGTACCCAATAAGAGGTGATACCTCTCATTGGAGCAGACTGTGTTCCTCGAACTATACACACACACTTCCAACTTCAGGAAACGCTTAAATTCACTGAGTCATTTCAGTATCTGTATCATATTCTGTTACCAGGTGTGATCTTTCAAACTGTACTGAGTTTGGTGTGGTTGGGAAATCATCCAACTTAAACATGAACCTCCAGTGCAAGGAAAGCCATCTGTTTGATGGAAATAATATTTCTACTTCCCTAGTGATTACAGCTATCAATGACAAGTGTGATGTCCCACGAGAAGAAAATAAGTTTTAACTGCCTCAAAACTTTAATTATTCAGATAAACTGGCCAAGAAATTAAAGTTAAATGTTACACAAAGGGATCGCTAACCCTCTAATATTTTTTGGCTAATTATTCCATTGGTAGTTTACATCTGCTCTGTTAAAATTTGGTTATGAATCAGAAGTAACTCACTGGGAATGCTTTTACATCTAAAGTGACTGTAGATAATAACTACAATTCACAAAAATTGTTATTTTCTAATGTGCATAAAAATCTTCCTATCTCACAATAAAAGAACAGATGTTACTGTCACAGTTTTAAACACTAACACAAGAAAGGATGAGACAAAGTTTAATAAAAATTTTTAAATTAAAAGAATATGCAAAAGAAAGGGGCTAGGGTGTAACTTCATGGCAGTGTACTTGCCTAGCTTGTGTGAGGTCCTGGGTTCCACCCAACAGAAAAGGGAGTGGAAGGGGAAGGGAAAGAGAAAAGGAAGAGGAAAAAGGGGAAAGAAGTAACTAATTTTACACTGTACGTTCAACCTGTATTTTTCAAACATCTTTGGGACCTAACACTTATGACCAGGAAGCAGGCTAAGCATGGACTTTACAAAGAAAGTAAATTTTCATGACGATCATTTCTTTCAATTGTTACTAGTCTACTTTTTAAAAATAAACATTTTCTAGGATTCTTTTTAAAAATTTGTCCTCTAGACATTTTGATATAAAATATAAATGCGCTTTTAAATCACAAATTATTAAAATCAAAAATATTTTAATAGAAAACATCACAGCTCTTAGTTTTTAGTCAACTCCAGGTTTTACCTTCAATATCTCAGAGTAAAACATATTCAGTAATTATAGTTGTTATTTACTGCAATAATGTGTTGGAACAATTTCCTTTCTAAATACAGCTGGCTACACTGTGCCTGAAACTATGTATATATGAGCTAAATATAACAACAGAAAACATTTAGCCCCAAATAACCCAACACTTACAGCTTCAGACAGGAGAGAAAAGTGCACAGCAGAAAGTACTATCCATAATGCTGTTATTACACACAGCAACTGAGCAAAAATACATGATGACAGAAACCATGCCCCTGAAGCATCTCAGACTTATAATTTAAGTTCACTAGAAATTCAAATAATGTTTGGAGAAAAAAAAAAAAATCATTAAAAAAAAAAATTACGTAAGGGCCGGGGATTTAGCTCAGTGGTTCTGCCGTCTGCCTCGCAAGCACAAGGTCCCAAGTTCGATCCCCATACCAAAACAAAACAAAACAAAAAAATTACACAAAACTAATCCATATTCCTTCAAAGTAAAAAAAAAAAAAAAAAAAAGGAGAGAGCAGCAAACAAGATCAATAGGATAGAAATGTCTGCACCATCCTAACTCACCCTCTCTCAGAAAACATTCATCCTTAAAGAGATTCAGAAGTAACAAACAGGATTCATTGCAACTGTGGCCACAGTGTGTAAGCAGCCTTTCATTGTTCCATAAAGGCTCATCACTGTCCATGCTCATCAGTTTTTAAGCCACATCCATAGCTGCTATCTTAGAAAAACAGCAAAATCTAACAGCAAAGACTTTAAAATGACATTTACAAAGAGTTTTACATAAAATCAAAAGTACTCCAGTATAGTACAAAGAATTAATGATACCATGAGATTTTTGAGTCATTCTTCATAGTAGTACCTTTCATTTATGTGGTGCTAAATCATTTTCTAACCTCTCTGGTATGTCAGAGATAACATTTATGCTGAAAAAAAGCAAAGCAGAGATAATCACCAAATTAGTTAGTGGCAAACAGAATGCATTTCATGAATACCAACTTGTGTTCTTTCCACAAACCTTTCTTCCAAAATCATACTGAAATGGAGAGTCAATACAACAACTCCCTGTTCAACTTTCCCTTCCTGCCTCAGAACTAAATTCTCCCTGGACCAAGAGAGACGCTCTTCTGCTTACTGACTACAGCTAATCATGTGCAGTCCAATGACTAAAAGTTAACCACGAATGTGGGAAAGGGAGGGGAAACCCTCAGTAACAGCATCACATGCTAAATCACATTAGCATTATGAGATATTCACACTGCAAAATGGCAATAAAATTGAAATGCAAAGACAAGGAAAGGGTCTGATTCTCCTACCACCCACCAGATGAATCTGGTGAAGTTTCTATATTACCTCCCTCACCAGACTATAGCAAGGTCTAAGTGTAATAAATGTTCTCCAAGCTACTGAACACTACATTTAGGTGACAGATTATATTCATATACACTAGATGAATCTGAATTCACATCCAGAGTCCATTAAAACTTGGTACACATAAACAACCTGAATGAAGGCCCTAGATTCAACTGCTACTACCACAATCAATCAATGGGAAACAACCTTAAACCATTAAAAATAATGAGGATTCATACCTACTGACCCAGCCACATGTGAAATACTATACTGTTTAATGTTTTAATGACCCAAGCAAGTAAAGGAACAATATGCTGTTTAGTATACATACACGTAAATGCAATCTGTAGAAATCTGTAAGAAAGCTACATATAAAATTCTAAAGACCATCTTCGGGCAGCAGCAGGGAGACACACCTCCTTAAGCTCTATATTTACTGTTTACTTTTTACTTTTATATTATTTTGAGAGCAAGTTGATAAAATATTTTTAAAGACATCTGAAAAGATATATGTACATTAAAATGTTACTTGTATGGGCCAGGGATTTAGCTCAGTGGTGCCGCCTGCCTCGAAAACACAAGGTCCCAAGTTTGTCCCCAATACCAAAAAACAAAATGTTATTTGTATTTACTTTGGTAGGATTGATTTTTTTTCTCCTTTTGATACTGTTACTTTTGTTATGAGGAGAAAAAGTATAGGTAGCATTTTGAAGAACAAAACCTAAAAAAAGTTTCTAAAGAATCAAATAGCAAAGAATCATAAAACCAATATCCATGACTCTTCCAGGGCATGTCAAGAAAATAATGTATTTCAAGTATGGGAAAAAATTCACCTAGCCCACTCTAGTACACATCTCTGGGTGTTTGGATTTAGATGTGTAGAGGAACTATCTTACACACTTAATATCGATTTAGTTTACAAATAATATGCAATAGTCTGATGACACTTTTTTTTTTGGTACCAGGTATTGAACTTGGGACCTTGCGCTTGCAAGGCAGCCGGCAGAAGCACTGAGCTAAATACCCAGCCTGATGACACATTTTTAAAATTCAAGATTTTACAACAGAAGTAGCAGCACCATAGTTGTTAACTTAACCACACACAAGACAGGACAGCAACTGGACAACAAATCAAAATCCATGGGCACAACTGACAACAAAATTACATTACTAGGTATGCCCCAGAAACCCTAAAAACTAACAGGTGGGCCAAACCACAAAAAGCTATAAACTAAAAGAAGAAGTGACCAGGGATGGAGTGGGAGTCAACAAGACTGTGACAAAAATCCAACCATGAGATGAAGCAGGCCTGCATAAGACAGTGGCAATAAGCAAGAAGAGCCCAGAAAGCTCCTTACAGATATTTGGGAGGAGAAAGGAAAACGTTGGTCAAAACAAGAAAATATGAGAAAAATGAGAAGGGGAGGAAATGTGAAAGGTACTTAAATGAATGTTTAATTAACATTATTAACATTTAATATAATTAACATTTATATTAAATAAAACATGTAACATAATTAAACATTTCATTAATTTAACATTATTAACATGGTGGCATGAGTAAGTTTTTAAAAATTTATAACAGTAAAAGATTCACTGCCATTAATCCCGCTTAATTCCCCTCACTTCGAACACTTGTACCAACCATCCTTGCCCTTTCTGAAGCAGTTCTCAAAATCTGGTTTCATGTCTTTAGTTGCACTGTCAAGTCTGCCTCGTTGTCCTGAATTGACTGAAAATATTTACCTTTCATGGTCACTCTGACTTTGGGAAAGGGCCACAAGTTGCATGGTGTCACATCGGGTGAATAAGGTGGATGAGGGATGTGCGAGACAGATACTCTCATGCTAGAAGCAATGTGTGACCCAGTGGGTTATCGTGACGGAGGGTGTCTGCTCATTTTCAGGGCATTTTCTATGTACATCGTTTCTTAAACACTCCACTAAGCCATTATACTGGTAAAAAACAAGAGCTAGAGACAATGTGCTGTTACTTAAAAGACATTGTGGTCAATAAAAAAGAATGAGGGCCGGGGATTTAGCTCAGTGGTTTTGCCGCCTGATGCACAAGCACAAGGACCCAAGTTCAATCCCTTCCACCAAAAAAACACAAAAACAAATGAACGCAAAAAAAAGTGAAGCTAATGAGTGAAATGGCTTTAGGATTTAGTTAAAATGGGTTATTTATTAATGGTCTGGGATAAAAACCAGATTGCAACATGTAGTACAGGGAATATAAAAAATGAGACCAAGTCAAATTGTAAAGAAAGGAAGGGGCAATAGCTTCTGTAGCTTGAATGAAACGCATGTTAAACAATTCTCACAGACCAGGCCTATTCCTGCAGCACCTTTGCACACAGTGTATTTGGTCTCACAAGAATTCCAAAGTAGGGGGCCAGGGATTTAAAATGCTCAGTGGTTCCGGTGCCTGCCTCAAAAGCGCAAGGTGCTGAGTTTGATCCCTGGTACCAAAACAAAACAAAAAAACCTTTGCTCTGGGCCAGGGATTGAGCTCAGTGGTTTCGTCGCCTGCTGTGCAAGCACAAGGGCCTGAGTTTGATCCCCGGTACCAAAAAAAAAAAAAGAAAAAGAAACAAAACGTACATTATCACCCTGACTACAATGGAGGAAGGCCAATAAAGAATTGGCACAGGGGGGCAGGGATTTGGCTCAGTGGTGCCACTGCCTGCCTCGCATGCACAAGGTCCTGAGTTCGACCCCCAGTACCAAAATAAAACCTGCCATAGGGACCAATACTCATGAAACTATCTGTGAAAGCTACAGCTATCCAGGTTTGTTTGGAGACAGGGTCTTATTATGTAGTTTAGGCTGGTCTTGAACTCACTCTGTAGCCCAAGTTGGTCTGGAAGTCTTGGCGATCCTCCTGCCTCAGCCTCCCTTGAGTGCTGGGATTACAGGTGTGCACCACACCAGGTGGGTTTTTTAAAAAACACTCCAATAGTAAATAAAAGACCAACTTCCATTAATTCAGTGCTATTCACTTTATCAAATAATGGCACTCCTTACTATAAACTGTAAGTGAATTACCACATACTAGCACTACTATCTTTGGAATGCTGATATTCATTCATTTTCCTTCCTTGACACAGAGGCAGGTAACAGATAAAGTAGATTCAATGAACTCCATAGTGGAGAGAGTTAACGTTGCTTTGGCATACACACTAGAAAAATCACTGTACATTCATCATTAAATTCATAAACCAGCCTATCTTTCAGTATAAAATTTCAAGTTGTGTTTCTTGGTCCTGTGCTTTTCTGTTCACTCTATCCTTCCATCTTTTCTTCCAGAAGCTCTGGAAACAGCCAACTGCAATTAGTGTGGTGGCAAAACTGAGAAGCTAAAGAGGCAGAGACCTGAGTGAGTAAGAATAACAGTACCTAGTTAGTTCTTGAGTAGGAGTAACTAAAAACAAAGCAGGTGAGAGGTGTACAGTGAGGACAACTATGTTCCTAAAGAGCCTATCCTAGTCATTCAGATAGAGATAAAGATCACCAGCCGCATCAAGAACAGGAAGACAGCAAAGGAGGAAATAACAGGTAGCCTCAGAGGTGAGCATTTATGAATCAACAATGGCAATGGCACTCCACCAACCAGGCCTGGCCCCTGAAGGATCTGCATTCCCAGTCCACACATTTGGGCAAAGAGGGCCTCGGGGGTGGAGTGCACATAACGTTAAAAGGCAGCAGGCTGAAAGTACATATGACATCAATACAGACCACGCTTCTCCTAACATCAAATCCTTTAAGAAACAAACTGTCTCCTCCCTTAAAACAATCCACACAGCCTTACTAACAAACAAGCACTGCCTAAAACGAAGCCACCATGCTTCACCTCAAGCTCTTTCACAGGTGGAGAATTTCGTCACTGGTAAATTTCACAGAGCTCCCCCTTCAGCTTCTTTCTATAGGACATATTCTATCACTACTACACTTTTCTGTTTCTCAACACTCTAAGAGAGTTTGCATTTGATATGTTTCATATTCCAGTTCAAAAAGTATAGTCCAGGGCTGGGGATTTAGCTCAATGGTTCTGCTGCCTGCCTCGCAGGCACAAGGTCCCAAGTTCGATCCCCAGTACCAAAAAAAAAGTATAGTCCAGAAATGACAGAATAGTGACTGTAATGGGGGGGGGGTCCAATGTTAAATGTTTGCCTTACACTTAAACTAAGTGCCACCTAGTGGCAAGCATTATATCATTAAATCCATTATACTATTAAATCCATTCAAGTCATCTGCATTCACCCAGCAAGGAGCATTCTGGCAGATGGTAGTTCCTCCATTATTATGCAAGATAAGTAAAATATTGCTCCTGTCTTTTTGGAATTCACAAATAGATTAAATAAGCAGTCAATACACACAAATTTATATAATCACAGAACAATGTTAAGTACAGCAGAGGTGTGCCAAAATAAGAATTTGGTATTTATTAGAAACCTAAAATAAACAAAACTTTGTTAACTAAGTTCTCCTAAACCTATGTGCCTCACTCAGATTTTCCATTTCCAAGTATTTAATCAACCAGGTTTATTATTTGAGGGTTTTTTTCTGCCTTCCTTCTACACCTCTCTCCCATTTTATTTTTTTACTTCTTCACTTCAGAAAAAAAGAGAGAACCTATTTATTATGTACTGCTCCCAAAACTAAGCTAGGCATTTTCTATCCCTTATCTCATTTAATCTTCACATTAATATCACTGTATTTTGTATTAAAGAGGACACTCATAAAACAGAACTTTCCAGAACTGCTTTGGAATGTGGCAGGAATGGTATGTGTATTCAAAGTTAGGGGTAATATTTTGAGGGGGATTAATGACAATGTGTCTTTTACTGTAACTTTTTTTAATTTAAACATTCACCATATATTTCAATCAACACCACCTATCTGTAATTTCCACTAAATCACAGGTTTCACCAAAACATTTCTTAGCAATCTGTATAGGACCAGCACACAGCAGTGACTTATACCTAGTAAGTATTTAACAACTGTTTCGCTAATAAATATATTGTAACTGAAACAATACGAAAAGCCACTAAGGTATGGTTATACTCCTCATTCTCCTGAACCCTTCCTTAGGATCTTAATGCTTTTGCTTATATACCAGCTGAAGGATTAGGAACTTTGTACAGAATTATGTAATTTTTTGAATAAAATTTTTTCTCACACTCAAATCAAAAATATGATTTGAAGAAGTATCTTGCAAAATAAGGAAAGACCTTGGTGGTTTATAGTTTTCAAAAAAGGGGGAACAAATACCTTTGTGCCAATGTTGCAAACTAGTCTAAAGCTAGAATTTCTATTTAGAGCAAATTAGACTACAAGTTGTTTGTAATTAAAATCCAACAACATTGGTTCTATATTTCATAAGTCAGTATTGCACTTCTATAACAAATCCTTAACCACACCTATAAAAAAATAAGTTTTATAGTAAGAAATACTTTCTTGGTTATATAAGCTTTTTATGAGAAACTATTATTCACTTACAATTGATTATCACCTAATTAACAATGCACATTAGCTCTATATAAACTTTTTGTTGTTGTTTTGTTGTTGTTGTTGTTTTGGTAGCAGGGATCAAACTCAGGACCTTGCACTTGCAAAGCAGGAGCCAGCACCACTGAGCTAAATCCCTGGCCCACATTAGCTCTAAAACTAAGTTAAAAATATTGAGTATAGCAAAGGAATGCTGGAGAGGAATTAAAAGGCAAGAGACAACTTGATTTTCTAGGGTTTTCGACCTCACATCTAACAAGTACACTTTCCTGCAAGGCTTTTGCAACTTAGAATGCAAATGCTACTTATATTATTTTAATGTAAACATAATAGTGTAAATATTCTCAAGATCTGACTGAAAAGCTACTGTGCTTACCTTTATGCACTGTCTCAACACAACAAACTTACACAAATATTTAAACAGACAGGTAATTACTACCACTTACACTGCCTCTGACACTACCTTCTCCCTTATCTCCTCCACCTAAATCTACTGTGTTGGAGAATTACAGTCCTTTCAAACCATTAGGGTATCATTTCACTCCTTAAAGCAGAAGCAAGGCTAAGGAACCATAGGCAACATCAAGATGCTGTGCCTGGCCTAAAAGGCATCTGGAGCTGTGGGCGGGGCGAGTACATGAGAGACTGTAGCAGCTGGGCATTCAACATTCCCACATTGTTATGGCTGTCCAAGCACAGAAGAGCAGCAAGAAACAGACCCCCAAAAGTTGGGGGTTACTCAATGACAACATCTGTGGTAAAGCAGTAATGTACCAAATATGTCTGCTCAAAATGCCAAAGCACATATTTCAAGGGTTGCGGTCCTCTGAACTAAATACACTCTGCCTTCCTAAAACATGACCCACAAACCACAGGTTGCAGTATAATAAGTCCATCCTGAACCCTGCCTGTAAAAGGTTACCAGAAGAAATTGATTGTTACAATTAAGATATTTGTATAGAATGTATTACTATTTACAAATCACACATACACTGTTTTATTTCACCTTTATATTTATAATCTCTCAAATTTTTACCTTACTTAAGTCACAAAATGCCTGGCAGAAAATACAAGGAAATGGTTAACCCCTATTTTATAGAGGTAAACTCTGAAGGTTAGAAAAATTATTTATATGTAAGCTGTCCACAAGACCTGAGTCTCCCTGCAGATCACAAACTTATTGATTCTCTGGCATGAATCCAAAGAAAGCAATCTACAGTGTCCTAAGGTTTCATGTAAATCCCACTCACCTAAGAGGTTCTTAAAACACTTAAAAATACAGTAATGGAAACTTTTGAGGAAAACACGACAGTCAACCATGTAAAAAATTTTTCAAAATGTAAACGTGTCAGTTTTATAGAAACAATACAATGTAATAATGTATAATAGAACATAAAGCTACAATACTACACTGTACAGAAAAATCAGCAAAAAGTATTATATAAACAAGATATACTGTCCAAAAAATGATATTGAGACTCTGTAAACAAGATGTACCGAACTGCACAAAAAAAATAGATGGGTCATTAAGTGCTAGGGGCAAGTAGTAAGCCCAAAGAGCATGCCTCTGTCCTCAGTCCAAACCATCTTAAACAGGTAGTTCGTTAAATGGGAAGTGTCTATACAATGGGGGAGGGGCATATATTTCTCACATTCAGCCTTTGTAATCACATGGCATCAAGGTTTCGAAGTACTATGAGTTCTCTCTTCAAAAATGATCTTTTGCTGAATCCCCATCGTATGTTAGGCACTCATACTAAGAACACACAAATGATTAAGAAAAAAATGACCAGACATAGTGGTACATGCCTGTAATCTCAGTACTCAGGAAGTGAGACAGAATTGCTAGTTCAAGGCCAGCCTGGGCTTTGGAGCAAGATCAAGATCAATCTGAACTACATAGCAAGACGCTGACTCAAAAAATCGAAGTAAAAGCAGCAGCAGCTGCCACTGCTGACTGCTAATAGCTAACCAACAGCATTTGAAAGTGATAATTATAATTTAACAGATTTAATCGATTTCCAAGAGAATTATACCAGTCCTAAAAACACAAATTGCGGGCAAGGAACCTAGCCAGGTAGGTCTGGTTAGAATTTCCCAACCTTAGTCTTGAATAATAACCTAAGGACCAGTATACTTTTCAAGCAGAAGGAGATATTAAACTTCTGGGCCTATGTTAGAAACTTCAAGTTCTTAAATATGATGGAAGCCTTGAATATGGAGAAAAAGGCCAAATAAATAGATGAAACTGCTACAGAGGACCCTATATGGCATGCTAGCAAACATTTTTTAAGCACTTACTATATGCCTAGAATTCTACTAAATGGTTTCATATATTATCTCATTTAATCCTCAAAACAACCCTTTTGTTTTTGTTTTTTGGTACTGGGGATCGAACTTGGGTCCTTGGGCTTGTGAGGCAGGCGGCAGAACCACTGAGCTAACTCCCCAGCCCATAACAACCCTTTTGAGTTGGAGTAATTATCTTGCAACTGAGGGAAGTGACAAGGATAGATTAACATGACAATGATCCACAGATTTTAAGTCGAAGAGACTGAATTGGAACTCAGTGCAGATTAAACCCTAAATGTGAGCTCCCAGCCATTCTTATGAAGGATGCTAGGGGGAGCCATTGAAAGGTTTTTAAACAAAAGAGTGGAGTGATCAGATTTGCTCTTCCACAGCCAGGAGGAAGCTGGAGAAAGGGGGTGAATCCGGAAACAGAGGCTGTCAATACATCTGCAGATCCAGTGAGAACAAAGGAGGCAGATTCAAGATTCTTTCAAAGGGGAAACTATCTTGGTGATTACAAGTAAAGGGATAGTGAGAGAGGAAGACAGGATCCTGGCTTGTTGAATCAGCACCTACCAGGAACAGAGGAGCAACAGGTTTCATTAGCTCAGTAAGTATCTGAGAGCATCCCCAAGTGCAAAATACTCTCCTAAAACCAAGAGTCAAGGCTGAAACCATAGTTCGGGTATAGTTTAAAAAGTCTTGAAAGCAAATAATAAAACATTTAAACACAGGGCATATATAAAGTTTGCCACTACTGTCAGCATATCAGTAATTCTAGCACTCAGGATGCTAAGGCAGGAGGATCACCACAAGTTTGAGGCCAGCCTGAACTACAAAGTGAGACCTTGTTTCAAAAAAAAAAAAGTTTGCCACTACAATTAACAGACTTGGCTGAAAGTCCAGTGAAAACATTTTGTGCTATCATCTTTTAAAATATTATTACATGCAGGGGCCAGGGATTTAGCTCAGTGGTGCCGTGGCTGCCTTGCAAGCGCAAGGTCCTGAGTTCGATCCCCAGTACCAATTAAAATATAAATATATATATAGTTATTACATGCATAAAACAAAATAGAAAAAAATTCCAAAATTTTACAATGTCATATTTGAGTTTGACAGATCTTCAATCTCTTACACAACATATAGAAATACTACCCTGTAATTTATGTTGCTTGCCCCTCTCCCTGTAAGTTTATAAGGAAAAAAAACATGTATCTGTTTTATTACCTAAACTATTACACAGATTTAGGGCTTTTTCATCTTACTATCACTACCATAACTGCCAAGAACTTAGCTCATAACCTCCTACTTGACTTCCTATAAAACATGACCTACTTCACACGAGCTTACTTGAGTAACAATTCCTAGACCTTAACCACACCTTTCATCTAAGGATGCTTTCTGTAAATCTTAAGGCACAGCAATTCTGTGCAGATGTGGCAAGTTATTATAATTCTCACTTTACTACAGACTTAGGAAACTGGCCCAGGGGAAGTAGAATAACTTGGAAATAATCACAAAGCCAGATGCCAAAAATAACAACTTTTAGTCGATCCATGAGAAAATATTGCCCCTAGTTGAAATAACATGAAATTTAGTATTAGGAGGAAGCAAAATGCAAAATAATGCTTGAAAGCCAAGTCTTCACTTTTATATGTAAAAACTGACTGAATCCCAGAATTAAGATTCATAAGAACTTTCAAATGAAGCCATTTTTTCATGCCTTACTCATCCAGTGTCAAGGATTATTTAATGAATTACATCTGGCAAGAGTAATTTTCCCCAAAATAATCTTTTATCTTATTAATAAAAGACCCTGGTAGAAATCTGCTGGCACAAGCTCTTAACTAACTTAACTGTTTAAAATCTAATGCCCAGAGTAGTGGTGGCAAACCCATGGCATGCATGCCATGGCCAGCTGTTTGTTTTCACTAAAAGGTTCGCTATCACTGGCCTAGAGCATATATTAGAACAAATATGAAAACATTTCAATTGAACTTTTTTCCTTAAAAAGATATTCTCTACGGGCCCACTGCAATTATGTGTGGATAATAAATTTAAAGTTTTTTGCTGCGCAAGCACGAAGACCCGAGTTCGATCCCCAGTACCAATAAATAAATAAATAACTTTTCTCATCAGTCAGCTATATTTCTCACATTAGGAAATCATTTTCAAGAACTAATAGTCAATATAAGGAATTAAAGTTTTTTAGCCACAACTCACCCTACCTTATATATTTCCAACTATGCTGTTTGACAATTATTTAAAGGCACTGTTTTATTTGGTCATAAAATAAAAGTTTTACATGAGTTAGACACAATACAACCCAAAGTGTAAAAGTGATTTTATGATGTCTATGTGATCATTCTTAAAGGTGCACAAGTCAGAGAAAAATACATTTGACTATTACACAGTAAAGTTTACTTTCCTTAAAGTCAGAACCCATATGTTCATGATTTTACCTTCAAAAACTGATTATGTAGACCGGGGATTTAGCTCAGTGGTTCTGCCGCCTGCCTCACAAGTGCAAGGTTCTGAGTTCGATCCCCGGTACCAAAAAAAAAAAAAACTGATTATGTACTAAGGACAAATAAGAGACAAATGATAAGCGGCAAAAAGCCATTCATCTAGCATGCATGAGGCCACAGGTTCAATCCTTAGTACCACAAAAAATAATTTTAACAGTAAATAGAAATCATTCATGGAACTCAGATCGCAAATTTTCACAAAACCTCATGTACCAATCATGAAAACATGGTTTCCCATGACTTCAAATTCAACCTATTAATTTTAATCACTTTAAAAAAAAAAAAACTTTCCAATGAGTCAACATTCCTTATTGCAGATCTTATATATCCCCTTACAGTAGCACTTTGTGTGGAACTTTACAAATGAAAGGACACTTAAAATGATTTATGGATAATGTATCTTTTAAAAGTACTGATCAACTAACAGAAAAAATAAATTCCTGAAAAATATCTTCAGTATAAAAATCCTGGTAAATCTAATAATTCTTCTTATTCTCAGCACAAAGATAGTAATTCAGGCCATTTCTATCCAATACACACCACACTCCCACATACATAACCCCAAGCTTTTAACATTACCATAATAATAAGCACTAAAAAATACTTTAACATTAGGAAGTGCCTTTAAGATAACCTCACTAAAGGCTATCACTGTCCTTCTCTGTTTTGAAGAAATGCGATTAATATATTCCACAAAGATCCTAAAAGCAATATTCACCAGAATGCACTTGTAAACACGTCAATTCCGGTGATGGGACAGAAGGACTGTCACACATCTACAGGAGCAAACTGCACAAATTGTAAACTTTAATTCCAAATTCTAACTCCTGTAAACTCTAATGCTTCAGAAAATAAGCAAATTCCCAAGCAGGATGCAGCTTCTCCTTATGAAGCATAAGTTACTACCAAAAACCTGAAATTCTCCACACTAACATTTCACAAGTTTTTAACATCAAAATTCACTCAACTATTCACATAGCAAAATGAAGATCCGTCGTGGATATTCGAAACCTATCTCAAACATCAATAGGAAAGAACAAACAAACCTTGCGCCTACCTCCAACCGTTCTACAATACCCTCCCCCTTCCACCCATCCTCAGGTAACCCAGAAGCAAAGCTAGACAGCTGCCCTTGGCCTAGGCCTCCAGAAACCGCGGGAGTTGGGGCGGGGAAAGGCATCAAGAGAAGATCTCTTTACTGGGCTACTGCTCCCAAGCAAAACAACCAAAGGGATGGCAAGGAAAACTGGAGATGCTTTAATCCCGACAGAAAGGGGCACGGGTCGGGAGGAGGAGACTACACGTAATCCCGAGAGAAAGGACCGTGCAGGAGAGGAGGGGTGCGGAGCAGAAAACCAAGTATCCCCAGGTATCTTTCAGACTCCCAAAACAACAACAAACCGTGGTCTGTCTGCACTCAGAAGCACCAAATGGGGTCCCCGAGGCTGAGACAGTTCAGACGTACACCTTGGGCAGTAGATAAACGATGATAGGAGGGGAAGGGGGATGCCGAGAGAATAAGCCACTCAACGGGGAAGATAAAGCTTCTGGGGGTGATCGAAGAACAAAAAGAAAGGTGAGAGGGAAAAACACGAGAAAAGACAATGAAAGAAAAATAAAGACAGGAATCTGGTGCCTGGGCTGTGTCAGGTTACTGGGCTACCGAAAAACAAGGAACACAACAAAAGGGCACGGGAGAAGGACTGCAGAGAGAAGAGGATGGAGAAGAGATGCGGGGCGCGGCGGGTCGGACAAAGCGCCCACGGCGGCGGAACAAAGGGCCGGGGGCAGAATCGCGGGGGGCGGCGCGGAGAGACAAAGCGCCGGGGGCCGGGGGCACCGACCGGGCGCGGAGGCGACCGCGGCCGCAAGGAACAAAGCTGCGCGGGGCCCCGAGGCAGCGCCCACGGGCTGCGGCGCGGAGAGCGCGCGACGGACACGGCAGCCCCGGGCCCCACCGCTCTCAACGCCCGCACCGCCGGCCTCGTCGCTGCCGCCGCCCTCACGCGCCGGAGCTCGAGCCGCCGCGGCGCGGAGCGGGTAGCGCACGCCACATGCCGCCGCGCCCGGCGCACGCGACGCTGCCCCCGCGGCCTCCGGAGGCCACGCGTGCCGCGGCCCCCGAGCCCGCCGCCCGCCGCGGGCTGCCAGGCGCCCGCAACTTTCCCGGTTCCCAGCGCTCGGTTCCCCCAGACTTACCCTGTCACAACAGGCGCCATCTTCCACAAACTCTCGCCAAAACTCCAACCCTCGCGAGATTCCCCCCGCCGCCTTCCCTTGTCCCTCTCCCCCTCCCTTCCCTTTTTCCTCACTCCTCGGTTCCACCCAGCCCCCGCGCTCCTTTTCCCCTCGCAGCCGCCGCGAAGAGCTAGATGCCTCACGCCGCCCGCGGGGTAAGGGAGCCTGCTCGCTGCCTCCCCTGGAAACCTACCCCGGCGATGGAGCATGCGCAGGCTGCTCCTCCGCGGGCGAGCCTTCCCTGTGGTCCATGGGGAGCGCTCCGGTTGTCCGGGTTTTGGGACGCACCCTCTGGGACGTTCGTGGAGACTGAGCAAAACTGGAGGGGATTACTACGGGGACAGGGAATGGAGGGGTCAGGAGGCGGGGCCCGGGGCGGGGGGAGGGGTCCTGGGAAAATGTGCCGCGTTTCACAGGCCTGGACGCGCCACCTCCTCTAGTGCGTGTTTTCCGAGTGGCTTCCCGCTCTCTCTGCGTTCCCAGCCCTTTTCATTCATTCAAACGTTCTTTGGGCGCCTCCTTTATGCTAATCTCAGCGTTAGGTGCGCGAGCGACGCGGATCCCTGGGGTTCGGGAGAGTGACAGCAAAGAACTGACTTCATTCATTTCCTCGACCCCCGCCCATGCAAGTGGGGAGACAGACGTGATTTCAGCGTGGCCGGACCCTTCCAGAGCTCTGCCATCCTAGCTGCTTCTAGGGTGCGAAATGAGGTCAGCCCAAGGCCTCTGGCAGACACTCTAAGGTCCACCTTGCAAGCACACGCCAGGCTGCGGAGTAGTTTTCTCCAGAAGTGCAACTGTTGTGAGGACTGAGACCGCACTCCCCAACCCCAAACCCTGCTGCGCTCGATCGGGGCACAGCCTGCTTAGGAACTCATGGCAGCCGCCGGCCGGAGTGCGCCCGGGAGTCCACTAGGGTGGCGGCACAGAAGCCCGGTCCTCCGCGGGCCGGGCTCAGCCGAGGGCGGGCCTCGCTGCCCGAGGCGTACTTCAGGCCGCCCAAGTCCTGAAGCCCCCAGCGGACGAGGCACGGCGGGCATCGCATTGAAGGGCCAGGTGCAGGGCCTGCGCCTAGCCCGCCCTCGCCCCACCTGCAACACCCCCTGCTTCCCCTCCCGGCCTTTCTTTTCCTAGAGATTCCCAGATCCTGCACGGTCTCCCGCTGGGAGCCCCAAAACCCGGAGAACTGGAATCTGCCGCTCGAAACCTGCCGAACGCGCTGCAGGATTGGCGCGGCCCGCGCGAGCCGGACCGCGCATGTGCCCAATGCGGGCAGCCCAGTCTCACGCTACACTTCCTTCCCACCGCCTGCACTACTCGGCACAGACACAACACGGGCCGTGGGAAATTTCCTAAACCTCGCGAGAACGCGCCCCCTTGTTGCCTAGGCTTTCGCCCCAAATCTCGCGGAGCCCGGGCCGGACAGGTGTTTTGTCTAGCGGAGCTCGGGGCGCTGTTCCTGCCGCGCGTGCCCGGGTGGCGCGCGCGGGCGGGTTGGGAAGGGAGCGGCTCGCTGCAGAGGCGGGGCGGGTGGGCGCGTGGCGGGCAGCGAGGGGCGGGGGAGACCAGACGTCTGGCGCCCTGGGGCTCACGCCCCGGGTGGAAGCACTAGGGTCTGGGGAGCCGGTGATCGGGAACTTCCCTGGCACGGAGTAAGAAGGCAGGCTGTAGGACAGGAGGAGCCCCAGGCCGAGCGCCCGGGGAGGCTTCCTGGCGCGCTCCACGAGCCTGGTTCTTTCCTGAAATGTGTTAGACGTCGCGCCCCTTGCCTCCGGGAGCTGACGGACAGTCCCCACTGTCGGCTTTGATTCATGCTTCTGAGTCACCCAGTCTGGCTACTCCTTCACTTGCTTGCTTCAGAACAAGTTCGATCCCCTTATTTGCTCTCCTCTAGCAATGGGGTGTTGCCTTTCTAATCTACCCGCTGCCCCGGGAGTGGGGTTGGGTGCTGTTTTCTTCTCTTTCATATTGTCGCCTTGTGTAAAAAGGACACAGATACTTTTTTTTTCTTTCCCTCAGGCTCTTCCTAGCCTTGTGAAGTTTTATGCATTTTTCAATCCTACGAATATGACTGGAAATACTGGTTTTGCTTTCCTTCCCTTTCCCCATGCTTTTGTTGTAATGATCCCATTGTAGGTATTGTTTCATCGGGTGCTTTAGTGGCTGTTTTAAGTGCATCCCTTCTTTTTGGGTTATTTGTCCAATGAGACCCTGGTTATATTCTTCAGTCAGCCACAGTTCAGATTGGCCCTGGTGTGTTTCAGACCAGCCTAGCCTGACGTTATCTATGAAACCGGGTCTTCTGACATCCCAGACCCACAAATGTGGAATTCTGTTTTGACATTTGGGAAGACACCAGTTCTTGTAACAGGCTCATGTTCTGATTATGCGTTTGCCTGTTCCTTTGATTAAATATATATCATAGAAAAAGGGAAAATGGAAGAGCATGTAATAAGTGTAGTGTGTCAGTGCCAGTCTGCTTGGGAGCAGGAGGGCAAGTCCTTGATGAACTCATGTTCTTTGATGACTTCACCCCAAGAAGGTATTTCAGCCATCATCGCCTCCAAGCTCCTGATGGAATTGGGAACCTTGGCATCTAAAAACCCCAAGGACCTTGGAAAGTCGTGGCAGCCATAAGTCTAATCCTCCTCATGTTCAGCCCAAAGCAGCTATATTTCGAGCTTTCCCCTTCTCAATAAATGGCAATTCCATCCTTCTACTTAAGCCAAGAAGGAGTCACTCTTAGCCTCTTTTTCTCTCTCACATGCAAGATCCAGTCTGGGAGAAAATCATGCTAGTTCTATGTATTAGTCTGTTTTCTAAGATGACAGCAAAATATCTGAGGCTGAAGATGTGTAAACAAAGATGCTTTAGCTCACAGTTCTGGAGGTATGAGAGCATGGCACCGGCTAGCATCTGCTTGGCTCTATCAAGGCCTCGCAGCAGATGGCGTCACAATGGCAGAAGTGGGTGCATGCAGAAGGGACCACATGGTAGGACAGGAAACCAGAGATCCAGAAGAAGCCAGTTGTGTCCTCTGCTAACAATTCACTCTTGGGAGAACTCTGCAAGACCAGCATTCATTCCTTTAGAGGGCACTGCCCCCAGTGACCTCATTACCTCCTACTAGGCCCCATTTCTTAAAGGTTCCTCCACCTCTCACATCACCACCCTGGAAACCAAGCTTCCCACACGTGAACCTTAGAGGGACACACTTAAGCCATGTCCAAAACATAGCACTCCATCTTTTTTGGTTTTTGGTACCCGGAATCGAAGCACTCCATCTTCAGGAGACACAGTCCTACCATTTCTATACCTGCTTGGCTGCCAACCCAGTCTAACCCATTTATCTTTCCCATTTGGCTTACAGCATATCTCCTAATTGGTCCCTCTTTGTTCCATTCTTCAGTCTGCTCTCAACTCATTCTGAGCCTCTCCAGTGGTTTTCCCATTTTCCACTGAGGACTTCCACAGCCTGGTCGGCCTCTAAACTCCCCTCACCTCTGACTTCACCTCCTTCCCTTCCCCTGGCTCACTGAGCTCTGAAAGCTGTCTTCCCTGCCCTCCTGGGAAGGGTGTGCCCTAGGCACACTCTGGACTCCTTCCATTATAATGCAACAGAATGGGGGCGGGGACTTTTGTCAGTGTTGTTCATTGCTCAAGCCTCAGCCACTGGAATAATGCCTAGTGATCAGTACGAGGTGGCCAGTAAGTATTTGTAGAAAGAATAGTGCCTCCCATTTTAGGGCAGAGAAGAAATGATTCTGAAGACACTCAGCCTTCCGACTGAATTGAAAACAATATTGGGGTATCTCAGCAATTAGTATCCTGGTACCAGCCTGCCTGGGACAGAGAGAAAAGCCTGTGGATCTTTCTCAAAAAACAAAACAAAAAACAAGAAAGAAATCTTTACTTCTGGGTTGGACCAGCAGATGAAGCTGTACTAACTTGAAGAGTTTTCTTTACTATTTTAGAACCTCTGGAAGAAAACACTGTTAGCAGGAAATGAAGAGATAAGTATTGACATGGACTGCTAGTGAAAGTGAAAAATGAGTGTAATCTTTATGGAAACCATTTTAGTATAATTTACCACTACCTGTTAATCCTGCAATTCCATTTCTAGAAGTTTATACTAAAATATACTTGTGTGAAATTACCTATGATAGTAGTATCATCGATGGTATTTTTTAAGAGTATACTACTTGTAACCGTGCTGGATAGCACACACTGGTAATCCCACCACTTGGAAGGCTGAGGCAGGAGGATCACTGTGAATTCAAGAACAGCCTGAACCACATAGGAAGACCCAACCTCAATGTCAATGAGAGATAGGTTATAGGACTGGGGCATGTAGCCTAGCATGTGCAAGGGCCTGGGTTCCATCCCTGATGCATGCGCGCACACACACACACAAAGATATGCCTAATGTTTAATAATCGTGAAATGTATAGAATGAAAAGTGTGCATGTGCATCTGTTAATAAGCAGACATTACTTTTATGTACTTATATGAGGGAATCACAAAGTTTAAAACCATGGTATGAAGGAGGGTTAGATAAATGTATGTGTATTTGCCTATATGTGTCTAAAATAGCTCTGGACAGGGGCTGGGGATTTAGCTCAGTGGTTCTGCAGCCTGCCTCACAAGCACAAGGTCCTGAGTTCAATCCCCAGTACCTAAAAAAAAAGAGACAAAATTATGGGGCTGGGGATTTCGCTCAGTGGTGCCGCTGCCTGCCTCGCAAGCACAAGGACCCGAGTTTGATCCCCAGTACCAAAAAAAAATAAAATAAAATAAAATAGCTCTGGACAGATATACTAGAAATTTTAACAGTGACTGTCTGCCTATAAAGGTCTCAGCATTTGGAGGATGTAGATGAAGGGGTGGCTTTCTTACAATCCAATATCTTGAATTTTGTACCATCCATACGCATTGCCTACTGGGCTCACTTCAGCAGCACATATACATATGCATTGCCTATTCAAAATATAAAAAGTAAAAAGAGAAAAAACAGAATAAATATGCCACAGGCAAATATAAACAGAACAGTTTCCTTTCTTTAGTAGAATTATTTTCTAACAGAAGTTATGTACAGGGTCAGCCATCTAGGTGGAATTGAAGTGGCAGAGCTGACTCATGGTCCATCCGGTAGCGTGTTCAGTGTACCTGCTACTATAGGTCAGGCCCATGCTAGGTGTTTTACAAAGGTGAGTGGCCCGGAGCCCCTGACCTCAGGGGCTATGGCACCATTCTGTGCTAGAATCCAGGTCTGCATTAGCGGCACTGCAATGCAGTGGAACTGCAGTGAGACGCCTCACTCTTGCCTGATGGGCTCTAAAAGCCTTTGCAGAGAACTCGAGCTGACTGTCCCCAGAGTGGGAGTTCAGAAGATTATGAGGAGGAGGAAGCATGACAAGCACAGGAAACAGCAACCCTGGGTGCTAAGGTGTGAAAGTATCTCTTGCATTCAGGGGAACTCCAGGTGGGGACTGGAGGGGGCAGGTGGTGTAAGCAGGGTCAGAAGAAGACTGGGTAGAACTGTAGGCCCCCGAAGTTGGAGGACATCGAACTCACCTAGGTCCCTCTCACTGAGATTCTAAATGAGTAAATCTGGGCTGAAACCGAGGAGCAGTATGTATGGCAGGCTGGTCAAGTGTGCTCAGAAGTGTCCATAAGCCACAATTTGAGCACCTGTGTTATAAAACTCGGGTTTTATAAAACTTGGAGATGGGAAAAATGACATATTATATATATATATACACACACATACATACACCCTGAGAATTTTTTTTGTACCAGGAATCGAACTCAAGACCTTGCGAGGCAGGCAGTGGAACCACTGAACTAAATCCCTGGCCCTACCCTGAGAATTTTTATAGGCAGCTTCATAACAGAGAACAGTCTCTAGAGTCACATTCCCTGGCTTTGAGCTATAAGACCTCGCCTAGAAGACAAGTGATTTAACTCACCAGGAACTCAGTTTCTTCACCTGTAAGATGAGGATAATAATGCCTAATTCATAGAGTTGTTGTGGGGATTCCAATGTTACTCTGTTTAAAGTACATAGAATAATTCTATAACATCATTGTTATAATAGTGTTAGTTTCGTTGTAATTCAACAAGTTCGTAACTTGGATTCATCGAATCTAAATCCTAACAAAGCACATCAAATGTTTTTAGGGCCAGGGATTTAGCTCAGTGGTTCCGCCATCTGCCTCACAAAGCCAAGGACCCGAGTTCAATCCCCAGTACCAAAAAAAATAATAAAAAAAAATGTTTTTAGCACTTCCAAAGTCAATCTTAAAATAGCTTTTGTGCTGCTGGGGATTCAAATCAGAGCCTTCACACTGAGCTATAAGCCCAGGCCTTCAGCCCCCTTTTTCTTTTAATTTTGAGATGAGGTCTCCTTAAATCACCTAGATTGGTCTTAAACTTGCTATCTTCCTGCCTCAGCCTACCAGAGTGCTGAGATTACAGGTATGCACCACTGTGCCCATCTAATATCATTATTTTCTTTCCAAGAGGGTCACATGCCCAAAAAGTATGGGAAACCTGCTGTAAATGGCTGGGGATGTAAAGCAGTTTCATGTGATCATTTGGAACAGCATCTGTGGGCTAAGGACGCCCAGCTGCCAGCTCACATTAGAATTTAGGACCCATTTCTTAACTCATGGTTTTCATTCATCTTTACATCTCCCTTGCGTTTATAACATCATCTCTATCATTTCCTACTATGTGTTAATCAAGGTTAATAAAACATACAGGAGATAGAAAGAGTGCCAAGAAGGATTCCATTCCGTCAGAATGTGCAATTCTACAAGGAAAATAAGCTCCAACTCCAGGAGTAAAAGACAAAGAGACAACTGAAAATGAGTCACAGAGTGGGTTTCGGGTGGATTCAGCAACAAAAATAAATACTCGCTCTTTCTTCCCCATTGTGTTTGAGTTGTCACAGGATTCTTTGGCCCTGGCCATTTGACTTTTTTACAGGCTTGGGTTAAGCTTTACTTAGCTTGCTAACATGTGCAGCAGCTGAAGAAGGTAAAGGAAGAAAACCAATGAGCCATTTTCTCCAATGACGCGGAAGGTGAATGGGATCAAATGCACATTTAGTGCGAGGAATGTGTACCAATCTCACAATTTGTGAGAAGTTT
Source organism: Heterocephalus glaber (assembly GCF_000247695.1). Next base: position 6,305,050 of record NW_004624755.1, read on the forward strand.
TCATAGTAATGTATAATTAGAAGAAAACATTTCCATGTGTGATTGGTATATTTTGTCTTTTTTATAACGTGAAAAAAAAAACCCAGTTAACACTAAAGAGTAGCAATACCATGTGAATCATAAAACTCCAATTATCTGTTCATAAAGGACTATATTTAAAATTTGACATTTTTAAACGTTCTCCCTTGTTATGTATCCTATATTGCAGTGGCTTTGGTTTCTGTGTTAAGCCAGTGTTAACCATAGCTTTTAAAAGTGAGCTGGGACATAAATGAAAAAGCTTGGAGAGCTCCAGCACTGAGTCTGAAGCCTCCACTGCTAACCAGCTAGCCAACTTTGGACAATTTCATTTTTCCTCATCTGCAAATGGGGAATATAAAACTTGCTGCATAGGATCATTTTGAGAGATACTTGAAATATTAAATGAATCTGGGTGTGGTGGCACATGTCTGTAATCCTAGCACTTGGGAGGCTGAGGCAGAAGGATTGCCATGAGTTTGAGGCCAGCCTGGGCTACATAGTGAGTTCAAGGTCAACCTGAACTACATAGTGAGACCCTGTCTCAAAAAAAAAGAAAAGGGCCGGGGATTTAGCTCAGTGGTTCCAGCGCCTGCCTCGCTAGCGCAAAGACCCGAGTTTGATCCGCGGTACCAAAAACAAAAACAACAGCAACAAAAAAAAGTTAAATGAATTAGCTAGGTACACAGTAGGCACTTGAGGGCCAGGGATTTAACTCAGTGGTTCCACCATTCTGTCTCACAAGCTCAAGGTCCCAAGTTTGATCCCCGGTTCCAAAAAAAACCCACAGTAGACACTTGATAAATGTTATTTCACTTAGTAAATTCTCCTACCCATACTCATGTTCAGTTTTCTTTCTTTCTTTTTTTTTTTGGTACCGGGGATCGAACTCAGGACCTTGCGCTTACAAGGCAGGCGGCTGCACCACTGAGCTAGATTCCCAGCCCCTTGTGTTCAGTTTTCTTATCTAACAGATGGACAAATACCACTTGTCTTAGAGCTTCGTTGCATGGATCAAATTAGATAATTATGTAGATAATTAAAAGAAAAGAGCTGTAAGGCATTGGCATTACTTTTTGATTGGCACGTGTACTTTTTTAAAGTTGGCTGTGATAGGGCCGGGGATTTAGCTCAGTGGTTCTGCCGCCTGCCTCACAAGCGCAAGGACCCCAGTTTGATCCCTGGTACCAAAAAAAATTTTAAAAAGTTGCCTGTGATTATATAGCAAATCATTATAACAAAAAAGATTGCTGCAGTTTCTTTCTTCTCTGGCCTGTATTACTATTAACCTTTTAAATTGAAAATGATAGTCTTCGTCACTTTTTCAAAGAAAACCTCTCAGAAAGATTCCACTCTTTGCTTCTGTATTGCTGTGTGTCACCGATGGTGTGATGATATGTATCACCTTATATACAGGACCTTGTGGCCAGCATCCTTGTCCAAAACAGATTCGAGACAGTTTAGCCGTGAACATGTCTACTCAGCCCAGCAAAATACTTAACTCTAGCACAGCTGACTAACTGATAATTCTCTTGAACATCGTAATCAAAGCTGTACATTGTCTCTATTAATAACTGCTGTTATCATTATGCAAAAATTAATTAAAATTAATTAAAAACGAATAATTTAAAAATTTTAAATTATGATGTCAACATGTGGAAATTTAAAAGGACTTCTTGGGGAATTATTACAAGAAAAAGTCTATGATTATTTCTAACTAAGCTCTTACTAGAAGTGTGTTTGAAAAGATCAGTCTCAGTCTAACAATAACATATTTCACTTGAAAAATGCACTAGAGAAGCAATTTAAAGGAATCCTTAACACACTGTGTTAGGTATTGTAACTGTTATTGCCAGAATGTAGTTTTTTGCTACTTAAGTGAGTATTTAGCTAAGTTCTATCGTGATTAGTATCCAGTGGATAGTAAAATAAATTATATTAAAGTGTTATGAATATTCCACTAATGGAAAAAACATTTCTGAAGATTGTAACTACAAATCACCTCCCATCCAAGTCCTGTGAAAAGATTTGGAAATTCATACATGCTTTTTCTTTCTTTCCAGTTTTCCAAACACGTGGCCTAAATTCTATCCTCAGAATTACTTCTGACTTCAGTAAGAGTTATAAACTATCGCCTGGGACAAGCATTTGGCTCCTACTTTTCAATTCAATTCTAAACTTCTCCAGAAATGTTCTTTTGAAATGCAAATCTGATTTTCATCAAGCAGTTATACCTACATAGCATCATATTTTCCTTCACCAGAAAACACAAAGTATTTTATTTTTAACTAGCCCAACTATATCTGCATTTGCATGATACTTTCTAAGTTCCCAAACTAAGTAACAAATCATAGAATCTAGGCAAAAGAAAAGGACATAAGAAGTGAAAGAAAACTTCTGAAAAACAGATTACTTGTAGAAAAATAGATGATCATTTTCTCTCTTTCTTTCTTTCTCTCTCTCTTTCTTTCTTTCTTTTTTTCTTTCTTTCTTTCTTTTTCTTTCTTTCATTTCCACTACTAGACATGGAACCCATGGCCTTAAGTATGCTAGGCAAGCTATATCCCCAACTATGTATTGAGGGATGGATGGATGAATGGATGGTTGGATGGACACAGAATCTCACTGAGTTGCCCAGCCCTGAACTTGAGATTCTTCTGCCTCAGCCTCCCAAGTAGCTAGGATTATGGTATGTACCTACATACTCATCCAAAAACGGGGTTTTCAAAAGATTATGTGCCAATCAACAGCTTTCTATTCAAAAGGATGCTATTGTATATAATTTGCAAAGTGACCCTAAATACGAGTGACTCCACATTGTCCCAGGCCCTCTCAGGGACAGCAGTCATCTCAGTCAATGCTCAGCAGGACAATGCTGAGGGGAGCTAATTTTCTCCTTGATATTACAGATGAGCCTCAGATAATAGGTCTTACACAGGTTTTACTCCTAGAAGTGGGATTTGTGTGATCAGTTCTTTATTTTTTGTCTATAGTAATTGAAATTATTTTTATCATAATAGTAGAGAATATTTCATGTCAACTACTCAGTATCAGATTATAATTTTAACAAATTATGTACAAAAGTATAAATGATAAGGTATGCAGGAAAAAATTTAAAGTGGCTGTTAAAATTCTTTTTAAAAAATTATATCAACTAGGCATAGTGGTGCACACCTGTAATTCTAGCACTTGAGAAGCTGAGGCAGGAGGATCACTATGAGTTTGAGGCCAGCCTTGGCTACATAGTGAGTTCAAGGCCAGCCTGAACTGCATAGTGAGACTTTGTCTCAAACAAACAAACAAAAAAATTATATGAACTAGTGACAGTGGCTAAGGATGGGCAGCCAAAGCAAGGGGAAGGCCTAACACCCATTTGAAATTTTTGCCATGTCTATTATTTTTTTAAAATACACCAAAAACATCATGAGAAAAAAATTATAGATCAATATCTCTTATAAATCTAAAAACAAAAATCCTTAACAAAATACAACATTCAACAAACTAGGTATACCAGGGTACTATTTCAACCCAAAAAAGACCATCCATCTATTAAGACAGCAACATTCCTGAAATTGATCCACCAATTCAACTCAATTAAAATCCCAACTGGAAACTTTGCAGAAATTGACATGACTCAAAAACCCATACAGAAATTCGGTTCCTTTTTTTTTTTTTGGTACCTGGGATCGAACTTGGGTTCTTCCACTTGCGAGGCAGGCAGTGGAACCACTGAGCTAAATCCCCGGCCCTCCATACAGAAATTCAAAGAACTCAGAACAGCCAAACAATTTTGAAAAGAAAGAGTAGAAGTAAGGGCTGACATTTGCTTGTTTCAAACTTACTACAAAGTTGCAGTAATCAAGACTGTGATACTAGAATAAGAATAGACATATAGATCAACGGAATAGCATTGAGAATCCAGAAATAAACTTTGACATTTATGACCATTTGATTTTGACAAGGGTTCTAGAGGAATTTGGTGGGCAAAACAACAGTCTTTTCAATAAATAGTGCTGGGATAATGGATATCCACATGCATAAGAATGAAGTTGAACCCATTCTTCACACTATATACAAAAATTACCTTAAAATGGATCTTCCTTAAAAGTAAAAACCAGAACTGTAACACTCAGAGAAGAAAGCATAAAGGTAAATCTTCGTGACCTTGGATTAACAATGGTTTCTTAGATGTGATGGGAAAAGTGCCAACAACAAAATAGATTTGTATTTACCAAAATTAAATCTTTTCTCTTTGCCTTTGTCCTTTTACAAAGGACATTATCAAGAAGGTAAAAAAGACAAGCCACAGAATGGAAGAAGATATTTCCAAGCCACATATTCGACAAGGGTCCAATATGCATAATATATAAATCTTAGAACTGAATAATAAAAAGACAGCTTAATTTTTAAAATGAATAAGGGAAGCTGGAGGTATTCTTCAGTAGTAAAGCACCTGCCTAGCATGCCCATGGCCCAAGCATTACATACACACAATACACACATACACAGGATCTGACTAGACTTCACTCCAAAAGAGGATGAACAAATAATCATTAAGGACATTTTAAAAATTCCACATCATTAGGGAAGTGCAAAGCAAAACCACACCCATGTTACACCCACTGGAATGGCAATAATCAAAGACAGGTAATAGCAAGAACTGGCAGGGATGGAAACCTTCATAAATTGCATTGTGATGGGAATGTAAAATGTACCCATCTTAAGAAACACTGACAGTTCCTCAAAAGGTAAGACACACTTACTGAATGTCTCAGCCATTTCACTCTTAGATGTGTAACCAAGAGAACTGAAAACATATAAAACATATTTCCATAAAAAGCTTGAATGTTCATAATAGCATTATTCATAATGATCAGAAAGTAGAAACAATGCAAATACTCATCCACTAATAAACAGAAAAATAAAATGTGGTATATCTATAAAATGGAGTATTATTAGCTGTAAAAATAAAAGAAGTACTGATAGGCATTAATAAAACTTTTAAAATATGCTAAATGAAAAAAGCAAATCACCAAACACATTTCTCTGATGAAGAAGTAGAAACAACAAACAAACATTTTAAAAAATGTTCAACATCATTGGCCATCGGAGAGATGAAAATGAAAACAACACTGAGATTCTACCTCACTCCAGAAAGAATGGCTACTATCAAAAAATCAGCTAATAACAAATGCTTGCAGGGTTATGGGGAAAAAGGAACCCTTCTCTACTGTTGGTGGGAGTATAGATTGGTACAACCACTGTGGGAATCGGCATGGAGATTCTTCAAAAAACTAAGATTAGAGGTTTCATTTGATCCAGCTATTTCTCTGCTGGGTGTCTTCCCAAAAGAATTAAAAGCATCATATCACAGCAATATATGTCCACCAATGTTTATAGCAGCACAGTTTGTAATAGCTAAATCTTTTTTTTTTTCTCGTTACTGGGGATTGAACTCAGGACCTTGTGCTTGTGAGGCAGGGGCAGTGTCACTGAGCTAAATCCCCAGCCCTGTAATAGCTAAATCTTGGAAAATGCCCATCACCTGGTGACTGGATAAAGAAGATTTTTTTTTTAATAAAATGGAGTACTACTCAGCCATAAAGAATGATAAACTAGAGACATTTATAGCACATTGAGGCCATTCTTGTAAGTGAAATAAATAAGACACACATATGTAAATACTGAATAGTTTCTCTGGTGTGAAAAACTGAAAGTGTAAATGAGGACCAAAATATATAACAGATAATGTCAAATAGGAAAAAAAGGTCCAAAGGGGAAGAGGAAGGGGAAGGGGACAGGAAAGAAGGGAAAGAAAAAATACGAGAGAAGAAGGAAAAAATGGAAACAAAATCTTTGTAAATAGGGAGGGGTGGAGGGATTGAAGGGAGGGCAGGGAAGGGGGAAAAACAGGAACCAAGATATGTCATGTACAGGTACAAATTCCCAATAATGACTGTCATCATAATGTATACCTAAAATGTACCAATAAACTCGATGAATTTTTAAAGAAAGTATCCTGCATTGTATGAATTCACTTACATGACATGTCCAGAAAAAGAGAATCTATAGACATGGCAAATTAATTGTTGTTCGGGACCAAGAGATGTGTGTGTAAAGGGTAACTGCTAACGGGTTCATTCAGGATAATGAATATGTTGTAAAGTTGATGGGGGGGGTGGTTCTATGACTCTTTGAATACATTATAAACCAATGAATTCATACTTTATGTCACTGAGCTCCATGCTTTGTGAAGTATATCCTTAGGTCCTTTTTTTTTTGGTACCAGGGATCAAACTCAGGTCCTTGTGCTTGCAGGGCAGGCAGTAGAACCACTGAGCTAAATCCCGGGCTCTGTGAAGTATATCTCAATTAAGCTGATGAGGGGAAAAGGACCAAAAAAGAAAAAAGGAGGTAAGGAGGAGGTGAGAGAGATTAATTCAACTTTCTTCATTTAGATCCTTTAAAAGTCAAATCAATGGGATCATGAACTTTATTTTAGTAATTCACAGCTGACATAAATGTCCAAATAAGAACAACTAAGTAATAAAATGAACTCCATAGAAAATTAGAGCATTAGTCATCACTCTGTTAGTGGATTCTCCCTCTAGCTTCAAAGTAAATTTGAGATTATGTTTCTGATGAGGATAACATTCCAGAAGTGGAATAATCTTTTATTTTAAGATAAAAATAGCAGTTGGAATCACTGGTTAACAATTTAATCCAAATGATTTCAATGACTATGATCACTTTGGATCCTTCTTTACCCCAAATGAGACTTCTACTTCTTTTTTTAAAATATTATGCCAGTTGAAATTAAGTAACTTTCTTAAACTCACACTCACAGTTATAGGTATAGCTGGAATGTGAATGGTATGCACCCCTCTAACCTTTCCCCATAATCTGCCTGATGCTAGGCCTGCTGGGCCACTTTCTCCCTCTTTATTACCCAGAATTAGAAAACAGTAGGGGGTGGGGAGCTTGAAGGACCATTGCACAATAAATGTGATGCTATTACCTTGAAGACCTAAAGACTGGGGCCACTTCTAGGACCCTGGCGGGGGGCAGTGCTGGGAGTTGGGGAACAGGAAAGAAGTGGAATTGGAAATGGAACTCTTATTTTCAAATGTAGGAGAAAAGATGAAGGAATTGAGAGAACACTTCAAAGTTCCTTCCAGGTCCAACGGGGAGTTTAAAGGTCCGCCTGGAGCTGAAGGAATCCTAGGAATCAAAGAACTTTTCCTCCCCTCCTGATTTAGCCGCCTCCCCAGAACTCCTAACTGGCATCATCTCCTTTGGGTCTCCAGTGACAACAATTCCAATAGGAAATGTGTTGTCAGACTTTCTCCTCTTTAGCCACACCTTTCCACCAATATGCTGCCTTCAAAATCTTTTTCGCTCATTTAGTTCTTTCATATTTATTTTATTTAATTATCCTAAGGTCTTACATTTAACCTCCACCTCTACCATATTTAAATCTAGTACATAGCCAAAATTGCTTCTAAAAATATGACAAATTACAGAAATGGCTTTATTCTTTTTAATTTCTGTTATTTCTAAAATGGGTAACATACATATGGAAAAAAAATTAAAAGTTATAGAAGGGAGTGGACATAGGATTGCCAGATTTAGCAAATAAAAATACAGGATATCCAGTTACATTTGAATTTCTTATAAACAGCAACTACACTTTAAGTAATGTCCACCTAGAATAAAATCATTCAGATTGGGAACATAATTTTCCTTGTTTGAAAATTACATTTATTTGGGCCTAAGTAGGATTGCTATTCAGGAAACCCCAAACTCAAGCAGATTTGAAAATGTTTCGCAAAATGGCAGCTGTATTCATCACTTTAAAGCACACCGGGTTGGGGTTCATGTCACTTGTTTTTTGGGCATTGTGATGGATGCTGGAAGAATTTAGGGGGCCTTGTTAGAAAGAGAGTGGGAAAGGGCCAAGGATTTAGCTCAGTGGTTTCGCCCCCTGCTGCGCAAGCGCAAGGACCTGAGTTCAATCCCCGGTACCAAAAAAAAGAAGGCAAGAGAGTGGGAAAGATCTCAGCCTCTGGGCAGTTTCAGGGAAGGGATCTGTTGTGCTGAAGCTCAGCAGAAGCCAACAGTGTTTCAAAGTTCAACTCAGTATCCGGGACATCTGGGGGTGTCTGCAGCCCAGTTCAAAGATTCAGCTTCAGACGAGTCTGAGATCTCATTAACAGTGGCCTCCCAATTCCATTTCGAGTGCCTTGAACCAATACCACTCCATTTTGATTTCTTTTTCCTTGACAATATAAATTTGGGACATACTTATATTTTAAAAAGGTTGTGCTATTTGTCTGAAATTAAAATGTAATCTTTTGTCTGGCAACCCTACATGAACAGAGAAACAAGATTCTCAGTTGCCTTCTCAAAAGAAAATCCTATTACAAGTTTCTTGAGTCTCCTTCCAGGAATGTTCAATAAACAACTTCCTTTTATAGCAATTGGAGTTATCAGCCCTAGCCCAAACTTGAATCTGAAAATGAGAACCAGGCTTGGTGGTGCATGCTTGTAATCCCAGCGCTTGGGGAGGCTGAGACTCAAGAGTTTGAGGCCAGCCTGGGCTACATGGGGAGTTGCAGGCCAGGCTGGGCTATATAGTGAGCCCCTATCTCAGAAAAACAGAAAAGGGATCTGAAAAATAATGATGTTATGTTTTTTATTTGGACCCTTAAAGGTTAATGGATGCCACATGGTGAAGGGGGAAAGGTATAGGGGAAAAGTGCACCCCAATTCGGGATCCTTGTGTATGTTCCTTAGCTTCTGAGACTACTTGCCAAAGGAGGACGATAATACTAATATTCACCACGTATGGTGGCAGTGAGTAATGAGTTACACACGTATCATGCATTGCAAAACGGCTAGCACAAGGTAGTGATGGGATCCGCCATCTTTTCCTGTTCAGATGCTTCAGGGTATTCATCCACTGCTTTCCCCAGAAGTTAACTGTGAAGATCCCTGCCTGGAACCATATACTGAATCTGCCTCAGTGTAACCTTCTAAAATTCCCATCAGCTAGTTCAGTTGTCTCCTTATAGCATCTACATCATCAAACACACAGTTCAAGAATCTAAAGGCTTCATTTACCTTATTCTGCTTTCTTCTTTCTGAATTTCCCCTCTGTCATCCATTGTTTCAAAAACATTTTCTGAACATCCACTAGGAGCCAGGCACTGTGCTAGGCATTGAGGAGGCCAGGCTGAACAAGAGGCTGAGGTCACTGCGCTTGGGACCTTGGATTCAAGAATTCATGTAGAAGCTGGATATGGTGGCACACGCCTGTCATCCCAGCACTTGAAAGGCTGAGGCAGGAGGATGGCTGTGAGTTCAAGGCCAGGCTAGGCCACATAGTGAGTTCAAGGCCCACCTGGACTACATAGTGAGACCCAGTCTCAAAAAACTAAAAAACTAAAAAACTTCAAGTAGAAAAACCAATAATAAATGGGTAGCATATAAGTAAAACATTTTAAGTGATGATAAATGTTATGCAGGAAAATAAACAGGAATGATAAATGCTAGGGAGGGATCGAAGCTGACTTTGTGTAGGTCAACTGCCCTCTTGATAGTAAATTCCCATTACTTAAGAGTAAATTCCACTTATGTAAGCTGCTCAAAATACTTTAAATCTGCATTTCTTGAAGGAAGGCTTTCAAACAGTGCAAGCAAAGAGCAACAATTTATGTAACTTTAAGTAGCACTATGTAGATAATAGGGTTTTAGGAGTACAGACTTGGATATTTCTATCTTTCTTAGATTTTTCTTTTTTTTTTTTTTTGGTACCGGGGATTGAACTCAGGTCCTTGGGCTTGCACAGCAGGCGGCGAAACCACTGAGCTAAATCCCCGGACCCTATCTTTCTTAGGTTAAAGGCTATTTGAGGAGGTGGTGGGCACTGAAATCTGAGCACCAACGACAAAAGGACAAAGCCTCCTATGGTATCAATTATTAGCATTTATAATCCAGCCTCCCACCATACGCAGATGCACCCTCCTCCGCTCCCTTTTTAAAGACGAGAAAAATAAGGGCCCCAAACTTTAAGTGCCTTGTCCGAGGATACTCAAGTCAGAAGCAGACGAGTGCAGTGCAGCGGATGTAGCCCAGTGACTGAGCATATGTCTAACATATCAGAGGCCCTGGGTTCCATTCCTAGCACCGGCGAAAGAGAAAAGAAGCGGGCAACACCAGATTCAAACCATCTTTCTGCTTTGAGTCAGGGAGGCTCTTTTTAGTTAATCACTTAACTTACAATTTTGTGCCATTCCTGAATCCCAAAAACCCTGCTTCATTCTGTATGGGTATACATTAAAAAATAACTAAACACTGTGAAGGGAGTTGAACATGCTAAGGAGGTTTGGCACAGACATTTCAGCATAGTTGAAAATCCGGTGTAATGATTTCCCACCTCCTTTAGCTTGTTAGCTCACCTATTATCAGAGCTAATATTCAGGGATAATTATTGATTTGTAATGGAGGTGATTACAAGTTGTTTTAAAATCAGTATTCTCTATCTTTCCTGAGCAGTTGCTTGGTGGTGGGCAGGATAATTCAATTCCTGCTTGTGTGTCATGAACTTAGAGCAATTTGTATGCAGAAAATCTTTTCCCTTTGTTCCTCCCAGTGATCTGATCCATCTTCATGATGATTAAAAGCAAAACAGCCTAAAAGGCTATATTAGTTCACAAAAATTTCTCAGAATAGTGCATTAAAACTGAAACTGAAACACTACAGAGGTGGTAAGACCTACTTACATTCAGTTATTTATGGGCAGCAAAATAGCAGACACCATGTGTTTCTACAGATCTGCACTGTGTGTTAAGCAAGGTATTAAAAATAAGCATGAATTTTGGGGTGACTCTTCTAGAGAAGGATATTCATCTAAACAGGTTTTGAAGAACAGATGAATTAATTAGTAAACCATTAAAATTAGCTGAGGTATAAAATAAGAAACATAGGGCCGGGGATTTAGCTCAGTGGTTTCGCCACCTGCTGCACAAGCGCAAGGATCAGAGTTCGATCCCCGGTACCAAAAAAAAAAAAAAAAAGAAAGAAAGAAAGAAAGAAACAAAATATCATATTAAACTTTGCTAAAAAGGTAAGAATAATTTTGAAATGATTCCAGCTTCTTAGCTGCTTCTCCCTCTTCTGCACTGACCCACAATTATTTTTTTAAATAATTAAGTATTTTATTGTCATTTTCCTTTTTCAGGCGTTCTTTTCCTTCAGTTTTTGGAGTAGGAGAGGAGCATGCTGTTTTCATAGGACAGCTTGCATAGTTTAAGGTACTATTACAGCTTTCTCTGATTTAACTTTTCTCTTTCAAGCCTAGATTTTATTTTATTTTTTATTTTATTTTATTTTTGATACTGGGGATTGAACTCGGGTCCTTGCGCTTGCAAGGCAGGCGGCAGAACCACTGAGCTAAATCCCCAGCGCCAAGCCTAGATTTTAAATGCCTCTAAAAGTCTGTATTTTACTGAAATTAATTTCCAGGGCTTTCCCAGGTCTTTCTTCTTAATGGCACTTTTTCAGAACATTACTTGGTATCTCAATAACTCCACTGGACTTCCTGCCTCTAAAATTCAGATTTTCCTGACATGATGACATAATTTTCAGCGTTGCTCTTTGTCCTTCCCCCATTACCCTCTCACCCGGAGTCAGTCTCCACTGTAAATACCAAGCTAATATTGCAAAGAACGGCCTTCCAACCTGAGGGTATAGGAATTTATAAGCTAGAACGTTTCCTCAAATTATGGTTGTAAGAAACGAGTGTGAGTTACTAAGAAGATTCTCTTAATATCTCCTCTTCCTCCCCATTCATCATCAAGGGTTTGGTTTCTTCTGGAGGCTCTCAGCTAATGTGGAATTTAGCTTTGCCCATCTCCCATAGATCCCCATAGAGTTTGTAAAACTGCAACCCATAATCCCCTCTTGAAAACACACACTGATTATTTGTGCTTATGCTGCTTCGAAATATTACAATAGCTTCTGGATTTTTGCCACATTCCTCTCCAGATGGTCATTTGGGAGACTTTGTTTATAATGTGTGTTTTGAATGAAATTTTGAAAATCTGAGACCACAGGATGTAAGAGTCAATTGTGGATTAAACTTAATTTTGCATTTTTTCAAAGAGGCCCTACTTAGCCGAAAACAATAGCAAACAATGAATAGAAAATAAAAGAGGTATGAGGTTTCTTTTCCCCCCTCCAAGAATCAGTGTTTGAAAGAATGAGAGACAGCTACTTTCAAAGGTTAGGAAGTGTTTTCAAAATGGCCTGTAGTATTCATTTGGTGGTTCAGGTGAATTAAAACATTAAGCTATTTTACGGAAATCAGAAAAGCATTTCTTTAGTGACTGTGATAATTGCAATTTTAAAATCACAAATGAAACCATAAATCTTAAAAATAACATCCTTCCCTCCAAAAGGAAAGTTTGTGGAGAGAACAGCATAATAGCATGTAAAAATAATTTTAAAACACATTAAAAATATAAAAGCTCTCATGAGGCTTTTCCTTCTAATAAATTTTGGGTTTTTGCTTTATGATCTTTGTTTATTTTAGAAGCTGATGCTAATTAAATAACCCTCAGAGATTTTAGGAAAAAACAAATTTTTAAAATATAAATTAAGGTTTCTCTCATCTGATTACAACTTCAAGAAAATCATATACCTTTACAATAAACTGGTGTGGCTGGCTTTAGTTTTTTATACTCTGGTTCCTTAGCCTTTTGCCATTTGAATGTATTCTTTTATTCTTCACTACTTATAAAAAAGATAACAGGTAATGAACACAGCCTGCTACAGGGGAGTGAAGGCCAGCATCTTCAGCAGAGATTTTCAGTCACTAGAAACTGAAGAATTTCTCTTTAAGCTGTGTCAGTTCACATTCTCTGTATAAATCACACACACGCAGGCACGCACGCATGCATACACCAGTGATTTCTATGACATAACCTCTCTGGAATTCTATAAACACAGGATACCCAACATGGGTTAACCACTTGTCTAGGAAAGAAAATAAGCACACAGTTGCCCACAGAACACATCTCACATTTGGGGTTCTATGTATGCCAAGACAGTGATCACTTTCAGTCTCTGCCTGAATAATAACAAGACCTTGAAAGCACGATTGCTATTTTAAATGGATGCTTCTTGTTAACAAAATGCAGAATGAATTAAAGCCTCTGAATTAAGCTCTTCTATTGTTGACCGTGATCTTCAGAAAAGGTGTGGTAGATAGCCAACTGCAAATATGAAGTTTATATTAGGTAAAAGGAAAAATATTCTGCTCAGGAAAAGTAGGATATAAGCATTAATGGAGCTAATTAAAATAAAATTATTTGTTATTCATCAAGGTAAAAGAGAAGATATTTAATTGTTCATAAGATCAGCCTTCTTAAAACCTCTATGAAATAGAATACAAAATAACCGAGTAAAGAAATGCCCTAAGTATTTTTGTTCTTTGCTAAATCATTTTGACTGATATTGATCCGATTAGTATGGCCCTACCACAAGCACATCATCCATAATTCTGTTCTCAGTCGCTTCATTCAACAGTGGAGCTTTACACTCAGGTCTACTCCCAGCTACCTAATGCTGGAAGAAGAAAAAGAGCATTGTTAGAGGTAGGGTGAGTAGGGAGTGAGCAACAGCCTGTCCTCCTGTAATTATAATGGGAGAGCACCATGCTAAATATCAGCAGCTTTTCTTTTCTACGGGAGAGATGACATCAGGAAGCTCTGCCACTACTAGCGATCACAGAAATTTCCAAAGCAGCGTCAAACGGTCCTCCAAATTCCACCTTTGATGGGGTCAAAGTAAAGACTTTCAGAGGAGGTGGAGGGAAGGGAGCCTTCTCTTCATTCACTTTTCTGAACTCACTGGGCTCATCCATTCAGGTGCTCTCAGAGCAGTTCGAAATGGGAGGAATCTGTTTCTCAATCATCATCGTCCAATGAGCATTGTGGGAAGGAAGTGAGTTACTGTGGCTATATAATTATTCCAGTCCTCTAATTTCACCACAGGGGAGCCTCTACAACATCAAAATCTGAGTGTAGACCCAACAGAGACTCTCAGATTGTGAAGGCAGGGAATATCTAGGAGGGGCCTCCTTTCTTTTCACATATCCTTGAATTTTATGATTGTTGGCCCAGCCTGCCTCAAAATGCTGAAGATCCACAATCATCACCTCTCCTCCAAGTCCCAAGTCAGCCTTGAGCTTGACTCAGTGATGCAGCAAGGCCAATGCGGGAGGAGGTCCTGGTTTTTGGAGAACTAGTTCTGAAGATTTTGTGTAATCAGGTAAAGAGTGCCTTTGGAAACCCTGCACATTCTTTCCCTTCTTCTCCTGCTCCCTGTCTCTTTTCCTCCCATTCCCATCTCAGTCTTCTGCTCCTTCACTTTATTGCTTCAGTGCCCAACTCTCTGTTTCCTAAAATGACAACTACTAACCGGATAAAGCAATTCATACTATGAAAGCGGGGGAGAAGCACACACACACATGCGCTTATACTTTCTTTTTTGCTTTTTGAGACAAGGTCTCACTTTGTAGTTTAGGCTTCCAATGAACTCACTATGTAGCCCAGGCTGGCCTCGAACTTGCGGTGATCCTCCTGCCTCTGCCTCCTAAGTGCTGGGATTACAGGTGTGCGCCACCACGCCCGGCTAAAAGTACAAACTTTTACTGGGGATCAAACTTGGGACCTTGCACTTTCGAAGCAGGCAGCTGAACCACTGAGCTAAATCCCCAGCCCTTGCACTTATACTTTCTACCTGGTTAGCAGCCACTCTTCTCATCTCACTCAACAAGGTCATCCTCGTGGAGGAGATGAAACCCTCACATAAGAGAAAGAAAATGATCCTGTGGTTCCTCTGCTTATTTTCAATTGTTTACAGTGTTTCATCCCAAAGTCCAAAGCTAGACAGTCCTAGGGATCATTCCTAGGAAGGGCAAAGCTTGGGGTTAATGGCTTGGGTGTGGTTTGTCACCCAAGGGTTCATGTGTTGGAAGTTTATTCTCCAATGTGGTGATATTACCAGGCCTTGTGGGAAGTGGGGACCCTGTCCTTAGAAGGTGATAATGTAATTCTTTGGGGATCACAGTTCCTCTGAGAGTGAGTTACTATAAAAAAGAGCAAGAATGATGCTGGGTGTGGTGGCACATGCCTGTGATCCCAGCACTTGGGAGGCTGAGGCAGGAGGATTGCTGTGAGTTTGAGGCCAGCCTGGGCTACCTAGTGAGTTCAAGACCAGGGCTGGGGATTTAGCTCAGTGGTTCTGGCACCTGCCTTGCAAGTGCAAGTTCCCGAGTTCGATCCCTGGTACCAAAAAAGAAAAGAAAAAAAGACCAGCCTGAGCTATACAGTGAGATCCTGTCAAAAAACCAAAAAGAAAAAAATATTTAAAAAGTAATCCTTTCCCTCCCCACTTCTGGCTTCCTGTCTTGCTAAATGATCTCTCCCTCCCTCTTGCACACACTCTTTAAATTACCCAATCTCAGGTACTTTGGTATAGCAATGATAAACAAACTAATACACCTGGTGAACTGACCAATATCTATCTAGGAGCTTAGTGGTTCATCTTTGATTTCTCTCCTCCCCTTACCACTCCTGTCCAAATCAGTGGCAAAGTATATTGGTTCTGTCCTCAAAGTATAACCCACCTCTAATAATTTTTACCATCTTCCCTATTAGTATGCCCTAATCCAAGGCACAACACATGCATCTAGGTACCTGCCTTACCTTCCAACCTCCTACTTCTTGATTTTTTTTTGGTACCGGGATCGAACTCAGGTTTTTGAGCTTGAGAAGCAGGTGGTGGAACCACTGAGCTAAATCCCCAGCATCCTCTCTACTTCTTTACTACCCCTATCTCCTGTACTCCATCCTCTGTAGGACACCTGGAGTGATTGTTTAAAAATGTAAATCGGGGCTCCTGGCTGTTCCCCATAGACAGACAGCCCCAGGTTCCGCAGTGCCAGTTGCATCCTTGAGACAAAATAGTAAAAGCCGGAGTAAATGGATTTAACTGTCCTGGGCACCTGGTCACCAGGGCTGCTTTTCACTCTGACAGAATAGATATAGTTTACATCAATACCACCTTCACTGTCCTTCACTACATGGACTATGTGTTCTAGTATGATTCCACCCATGGCAAGTTCAGTGACACAGTCGAGGCTGAGAACAGGAAGCTTGTCGCTGATGAAAAGCCCACCTTCATCTTCCAGGAGTGAGATCCTCAAACAGCGTAATGCTGCTGGTGCTGAATATGTTGTGGAGGCCATTGGGGTCTTCACTACCATGGAGAAGGCCAGGGCTCACGTGAAGGGTAGTCAAAAGAGTCATCATCTCTGCCCCATGTTTGAGATGGGCACAAAATATGAGACGTATGACAACTTCTTAATATCGTCAGCAATCTCTCCTATACCACTAGTGCTTATCCCCCCAAGCCAAGGTCATCCGTGGCAACTCTGGCATCGTTGATGGACTCATGACCACAGTCCACACCATCTCTGCTACTCAGAAGACCATGGAGAAGCCATCTGGAAAAATGGCACAGGGGCATGAGGAGGCCCAGAACATCCACCCTGCATCCCCTGGCACTGCTAGGCCTAGGACAAGGTTATCCCTGAGCTGACTGGGCAGCTTGCTGGCCTAGGCTTCTGAGTGCCCACTCCCAGGTCATGAGTTGCAAATCAGAACTGCTACCTGGAGAGAGCTGCCCAACATGATGACATCAGTAGGATGGTGAAGCAGGCACTGGGGGCTCCCAGAGGGCATCGTGAGCTCTACTAGGGAGCTGGTTGTCTCCTGTAACTTTAAGTGACACCTATTCTTCCACCTTCAATGCTGCGGCTAGCACTACCCTCGTGACCACTTTGTCAAGCTTATTTCCTGACATGGCAATGAATTTGGCTGCAGCAACAGGGTAGTGATCAACAAAAGAGAAAGAGCCCCCTGCACCAGCATCCCTAGCAAGAGCACAAAAAGAAAAGAGACATCCTCAGCTGAGGGGAGGCTCCTGCCCCACCTCAGTCCCCACACAGAGAAGCCCTTCTCTGTCACAGTTACCATTCCAATGGGGCAGCTGGGCCCCACCATTACGAGCCATCACTGAAGTCCACTGCACTAGAAAGAGAAGAGAAATGTATATCAAATCACATTACTCTTAAATCCCAAGATTCCCGTACTTCCCCTGTCTAGTGTTTTTGTTTTTCCTCAAGAACTGTGCCGTCATAATTAGCTTTGAGAAGCTTTTAAGGAAAAAGATCATGTGTGGTCTTATAGGAAACAAAGAGGCTAGAAGCTGAAGGCACCATTTCTAGATGCAGAGCTAGGCAGCTGGAGGCAGCCAGAAGAAGGAGAAAATCTCAAAGTCCTGGGGTGGCCAAGGAAGAAAACAGAGTGTTCAGAGCTGGCAGGGCCTGAGGAGAGAGCCTGCAGGAGCAGCAGGAGGCCCGGAAATGGCCTTCGAGGCCTTTCGAGGTGTGGCTTCTGCCTCTTCTCCCACTGGCACGCTGTACCTCCCTGAACCATGTGCTCCAGTGCCATCCAAACTGCCATTAACCTAGCCAAGATGCCATCTGCCATACAATCTAGCAATCCCACTTCTGGGTACATGTCTGAAGGAAGCAAAATCAGTATGCATTACAGCATTATTCCCAATAGCCAAGACAGGAAAGCAACCTGTGTTCCTGATGAATGAATAGAGAGAGGGATTATCATACATACACACACACACACACACACACACACACACACACACACGAATATTATTCAGCCATAAAAAAATGAAGTGGAAATCCTGCCATTTGCAGTAGCATGGATGAAACTTGAGGGCATTATCCTAAGCGAGATAAATCACCACAGGCACACACTTGTAGTTTCAGATTGCTTGAGCCCAAGAGGTCGAGACCAGTATCAGCATTTGTGAAGGTATTGTGGGTAGGGAAGAGGAGTAAGGGACAGGGGAGATTTGTGCCAGGTTTTGCACTTTCAGTTATAAGATAAATCTGTGCCAGAGCCCTAATGACTATAGTGACCACAGTTTAAAAATGCTGTATTGTACACTTGAAGCTTGCTAAGAAAGTGGGCTTCATCTCACTCTACAAATTAACTTTATACAATTTTATGGGTCAATTATCCCTTGATAAAGCTGGAAAAATAAAATTTAAAATATGAAACATTTCCCTCAGTGGTTCCGCAGCCTGCCTCGCAAGCGCAAAGACCTGAGTTCGATCCCTGGTACCAAAAAAAAAATGAAACGTTTCTAAAAAGGTCTGTATCTTTCCTTCCTGAATGTAGGAGTATCCATTCATCTAGCCAGCTTGGAAGGACCGTAGCCAGCTTTTGGTCCTGGTGAATATTTCAATCATGTAATTCCCCAGAATTGATTTCTTCACCACAGTTTAATTTCTTAATTATCTTTCTCACACTGAAGTTTGTACAATTGTTTTTTTCTTTTCTTTTTTTCATTGAACCCAGGGTTTCACGTGTGCTACCCCAAAAGCTCTACCACTGGGCTACATCTCCAGTCCTGAAGTTTGTAAGATTCTTAAAACTATTCTTGAGCTTTTTTTGTTTGTCTCTTTTGAGACAAGGTCTTGCTATGTAGTCTGGGCTGGTCTTGAACTCCCTATGGAGGCCAGGCTAGCCTCGAACTTGGAGTGATCCTCCTGCCTCAGCCTCCAGAGTCTGGGGTTACAGGTGTGCACCACCACCCCTGGCTTATTCTTGGACTCCTAATGGCAACTTTGCAATAATATCCTTTGGAGTTTCTTAACTTTTGAAGTTTTTTTTAATGTGCCACAGAAATTAATGTTCATGATTCTATTTGATATGAAAAAATTATACTGAAGAATGCCCTTTCCAGTAGGAAAAGTAAAGACCTCAGGGGCACAAACATTAACCCACACCTCAGAAGAGAATCTGAATCTACTACTCATTCCAACAAGTAGCTTCTCCACCCTGATCGCTTTCTTTTCTGGACTCTAGATTATTCCACAAAGGTGACCATTCATTTTCTCCACTTTTTCTCTGCACACAAATCTTGCTTCTTTGCAATGCTTGTCAGCCACATGTTATAGAAATATAAGTAATAAGAAAGCGAGGGCCAGGGATTTAGCTCAGTGGTGCTGCTGCCAGCCCCCTAAGCGCGAGGGCCCGAGCTTGATCCCTGGTACCAAAAAAAAAAAAGAAGAAGAAAGCGAAGTCTTGTAAGAGAATATCTATTACTTTGCACAAATAAACAGTATATGAGGAGAATGAAGAGGAAGAAGTATTTCCTTTATTATCTAATTCTTTGAAGAAAGACCAACTAGTTTCAGTCAGAAATAAGAACCATCTAGGGGCCAGGATTTAGCTCAGTGGTTCTGCTGCCTGTTTCAAAAGCACAAGGACCTGAGTTTGATTCCCGGTACCAAAAAAAGAAATAAGAGCCATCAATTTTTATGTATTTCATTTACAATTCTATTCTAAAAGAAGGAGGTACATTAGTAAATGGAAACATTTACACTACTATAATCCCTAAATAAAAGTATACTAAGCCACCTACTTTGGAGTAAATTTTTAGGGTGTATTTTTCAGCTAGCTGGAAAGAACCTGAAAGAACTTGGGTGCTTGAAGAAATGCATATTTGTACTGGAGCTAAGTTTGAATTTTTTGTGTATGGCAGAAGTGGACAGCTGCTTGCACCTGCCCCTTAGCACTTCTGTTTTCCAAGCTAAAGTTATCTATTCCAGGATTCTATGTCATGTGATCTAAGGCTTTGGTTTCAGTTTGTCTCACAGGAGCTGGGATATATTTGAAATTCTTTTTGGGCTAAAAAAAAATTGGCTAAGGCTTTTGATAGCACTGCTTCTCACACCAGGCCGGAGTAGGCAGCTCTGTACTGGGGCAAGAGTGCATTTTGGAATCTTTGTTTGTTTGTTTGTTTGTTTGTTGAGACAGAGTCTTGCTAAGTAGTTCAGGCTGAACTTGAACTCATTATGTGATCCAGGCTGAGCTCGAACTTACAGCGATCCTCTTGCCTCAGCCTCCTGAATGCTGGGAGTATGCCACTATGTCCAGTGCTCTCCCTAAATCACTATGTTGTCCAGGCTGGGATTAACTTGCAGTCCTCTGGTTTAGGCCTCCCAGAGTGCTGGGATTATAGGCATGTGCCATCATGCACAGCTTTTTAAAATTCTTGAGACAAGGTCTTGCTAAATTTCCCAGACTGGCCTCAAAACTCATGATCTTCCTGCCTCAGCCTCTCAAATAGCTGGGTTTACAGACTACTAGGCTGGCATCTCATTTTTAAAGTCACAGAATCATATTATATTAGTCCAAAAAGGGACCGTCTTTAGTTAGAGTTCTTGTGGTCCAATTTTATATTTTTCTATAATTATATTAACCTACCTTACTCCATTATAGCAGACATCCAAAGCCCCCATTCAATTGACAATATAGAATATTTGTAGTAGAGATGCCTATTAGATGTCAAGACAAGTGAGTAAGACTTAGCAGCTTTTTCAAGACCCGTTACTTGAGACTGTTTAGCAGACAGATTAGACACCCATTCGTGTACATTCGCCAAGTACTATTTTTTAATTTGGAAAAAAAGTAGAAGGAGAGGTGCTTGGACCTCATTTCCTTGTTCTCTGGCTCAAGTATGTTCACTAAATCACAGGCAACATATATCCTCTATGTTTATTTGGAGGGGTGGAATGAGAATATCTGTTGCCAAAGCAGGATTGAAGATACTGACCACAATGTCAAGTGGTATTACCTCTACACAAATCCACTTGATAGAGTTCCTCTTGGATTTAGTTTCAGGCAAGGCTAACATGTATGCTCTCTCTTGTCAGAGAGCAAAACCGCTGTCTCCTATCATGTTTCTCTTTTCACCTTCACTGCCAGAAAAACATGAACCACATTTATGGCCAAGTATTATAATCTGATGAACTCTGGTGCCTGGAGGTATTTCCTCCTCTCTTCGTAAATATTTGCAAACTGCCTCAAGTACTTTTAGAAGTAGGCTGAAAATAAAAATTTAACTTAATAAAATGAGTAAAAACAATTGGTAGGAAGTGAGATAGCCAAATGTGCCAAAGAAACTTGTCTTAACAAAGGTCTTTATGACAATTTTTTACATTTGAAAGGTAGCAAGGCGACCTTGTGTATTGTGCTAGAAAATCCAGGTTTAATTCCCAGCTACACAACTTGCTAAAATAGCCTCACCAAAGTCACTCACTTCCATTTCCACTTAAGGCTTTTGATCCACCGGGTGGGTGTGACAACCAAAGGAGGAAACATGGCGAACTATCTTCCAAGCTATGCTACTCTAGCATTGCTAGTTAGTATTCGTTATAATGTCCATGCTCTGTGTGGCAGGGTTGATCCACTCCAGTTTAAACAAACATGTTGCTTAGAGGTTTTAAGTAAGCTCACAAATTCATAAATAACTTCACAAATTCTTTCGCACACCATTTTTCAAGAGGTGGAACTCAATTCTTCTTCCCAAGAACTGTGGACTGTAGTTAGTAACTTGTTTCTGGCAAGTACAATGTGGCAGAAGTGACGATGTGTAACCCATGAGACTAGCTGTGAAATACATTGTTGCTTTTGCCTTGCTCTTGCTCTTAGTTGGCTCGCTGCAGGTTAAACCAACTTCCATGGCCTCAGGACACTCAAGCAGTTCTTCAGGAAAGTCCACAAGTTGAGCTGCCGAAGCCCTCTGCCAGCAGCCGTGTGATGTACCATCCTGGATGCAGACCCTTCTGATCGATGTCAGAAGATGCATCCAGCTCAACTGCTTGATAACAAGCTTTCTGAGTGACCCCAAGCCAGAAACACCCAGCTGCTGTACCACTCCTGATTCTAACCTTCAGAGACTGTGTGAGAGAATTAACATTCATTCTTGCTTTGAAGCCCCTAAATCTGGGGATAATTTGTCTCACTGCTATAGTCATCAATAAAACACCCATAGTTAGCCATCCTTGTGGAAAATGCTATTGAGCACAAATAGCAGACCTTACACTTCCTAGATGTTATTAAAGGAAATTCAAGTCCCCAAATATCTTAAAATCATTAAGTTGGAAATCACCTCAGCTTCAGGTGCAATTTCTTCCTTTTGCAGATGGGAAAACCAAGAAAAAGAGTTCAATGAGATGCCCAACAGCATTTAAACAAAGGCAAAATTAGGGCTAGACCATTCCCTGCTCTTTTTCTTTTTCTTTTTTTCTTTTATTATTTTATTTTTTGGTATGGGGTATCAAACTCGGGTCCTCGTGCTTGCGCAGCAGGCGGCGAAACCACTGAGCTAAATCCCCGGCTTCTTTTCTTTTTAAAGAAGATGATCTTAGTGTTCAGCTAGTCAGCACTGTAATCAAATTACTCTTCATAGAGTGCTTCACTTTTTCTGTACTGGGGATCGAACTCAGGACCTTGAGCTTTTGAGGCCCTGTTCTTTCTCTATTTGATGCCATCATTCACTTCTTTTCTTTAAAATTATCTAAAATGCTCCTTTATTTATTTATTTTTTTTAATCACAAACGGTCTGTCTCACAACAGTGGAACAGGTTCAAAACCAATACTTTCTTTCTACCACTCCATGCTCTTTGTTTTTTTCCTCCTGCAAGCCAAACAATAGCTTGTGGTTACCTCATTTCACAAAAGAAAGGGAGCTCCGAAGATAAGGAAATTGAACAAAACAAATACATATTGATGCAAGCACCTGCTGTTTATAAGATGCTGTACATAATCAAAGATGATTAAGCCCTAGTTCCAGCCCTTAAGGTTCTCATACTCTGGTGGGAATGGGTTTTCTAACTTCAGGCAGGGCAATGAACTGTGGAATCCCCAGGAGCAGAGAGATCACATGAGAGACAGAGAAACATATTTGGCCAAGAGCCCATGGCTCATAGTCTATAACCACCCTCCAGAGTGACTTCTAAAACACGCTTCTAAATTAATATGCTAGGATGAGAGAATGTGTATTGTAAAGATTTTTAGACTAAGCTCCTAAATGTACTCTTGGTGGGTAATTTTACTCACATATTCAACAAACCGCTGCTAGGCTCTGGGTGTACACCTAACACTTTGTGTTCAGACATGGATGGCTCAAGAACGTCTACAAGAAATGGAATTAAGGGGTAGCAGTTCTGTGGGACATGTCTGGAATCTGGTGTTGTTAAGCTGAGTTTTTACCAAGGCTCTTTCACATGCAGCTGACGACAGTGGTGACTTTCTGAGCCAATCATGACATGATCGGTAACAGTGATCGCCCTGACTCCCAACTGTATCCCTCTCCTTCCTTCACATTCTCTCTTTCAAATGGGAAAAACTAGGGTGTAATATTCATTTGTTAAAACTTCAAGGGAGAGATATCTTGGAGCGGACCCTGTGAAATGAGTAGTGTTTGCTTTTTTTATATATATACATACACCAGCACAGGATGTAGATACAGGTGCTCCTAATAGTAAATGGTTATTGTTTGAAACTGCTGAGTTTTGCTGGTAATTTTTAATTCAATGATAGATAAATGAAATAAGGTGGCAAAGGCTACTAGCTTCAGATTGCCGGGACCTGAGTGTCATCATGGTGGTGATACGGGGAAGGGTGGGAGGTTGGAGTATTTACCTGCCAAGGGGCCTGCAGTACAGAAGTGCCCTTCCAGAGTCTGCACCCTAACATGTGTGTTGAAGGACCACTTAAGCATAGCTTGCTCTAGTGATAGAAGGCACACAGTAGGCTGTTACATTTCAAACCAAAGAGGAAAAATAGAGTTCATATGGACCAGAAAAGATATTTTGACAAACTCTTGCTTGGAAATGTTATTTTCTAATGAAACAATTGTTGGTCAGTTTCAAAACAAAAATTCATTTCCATTAAGAATGAAGTTGAGTTCTGAAGAATTTTAAGTACAGTAAAGAGTCAGAAAGTGGAAGACGATGTTTAAAAATGCACCACCACCACTGTTAAGAAAATCATTATGGGTTGTTTGGATGAATTAGAGTGTGAGGACAGTAGCTTGTATTTTGTAGTCTTTATTTGCTTCATGCCATCATTTCTTCTGGATTTTGAGGATTCCATCACATACAACAATAAAGTAAATATTATTAAGCATTTTTCAGTTTGAGAAATGCTTTTAATAATCATTATGTATTTAACCCCATAATTTAGATATTATGTGAAAATGGAGACTTGTGAGTTAGGGGACCTATCCAATATAATTTGCCTCTAACCTAAATTTTTTGGACACCTTACCAAACCATTAAAAACACTTATTTAAATGTATGCAATAGGAAGGAGAAGAAAATTAGTAAGCCTTGACCCTTTTTGCTGTAGAAAACACTATAAGATACCTGTAATTAAAAAAAAAAAGAATCTACATTTTAAAAACACAAGGACAATATTTTCCTGGTCTTAACTGAATATTTCCTTCTTTTCTTTTTTTTTTTTTGGTACAAGGGATTGAACTCGGGACCTTGTGCTTTCGAGACAGGCAGGTGAACCACTGAACTAAATCCCTGGCCTTCTATTCTAATATAAAACTATCATAGAATATATGAACTTGACTTGGCGTGTTACAGTTTAAATGTCTTAGAGGCTTATTTGAATATGAAAAGCATTGGTCATCTGTCCCTCACCCTTCTCACCAGGTAGCTTTGTTGATCAGATGATTTTTTTTCTCCATTTCCAGGTTCTCCTGTTTAATTCTAAGTTAAAATTCAACTGTGATCTGCTATCCATGGGAGGATTTGAACATGGTGTTGGCAGTTTATCTCAGAAGAAATACACACACCAGACATGGACATGTTCCTTCTCAAGGATTCCTTTCTTTTGGTGAGACAATTCTACTGTCCAGAGCAAAATTCCTTTTTAGATGATTCATCACCCAGAGTTACATTAGCTCTTAAGAAAAAGGAGGATTTAGAGTGAAGGCGATTATTTACATCTTGTAAAATTCCTTACAGATAAAACTCTGACCTTCTCCCTATGTAAACACATACACAAAAAGGTTGTGTGAAAATTTGTGGGGAGGATTGGTCTAGAGGATTTGGAAAGAATACTAAGCACTTTATTTGAGAGAGCGCTATCACTCAGCTAAAAAAGCAGGGTTAAATTAGAACAGAAGAGTTTCAAGAAATAACTTTATAAGACAAAGATGACGAACAGTTAAATTATCACATCTCTGCTGCCCAATTAAGGAATTGGAACAGTGAACAGAGACTTATTAGATTTTTTTATCCTTTGATTTGCCTATTTAGAAGATAAATGCACAGCGTGCTCGCTTCAGCAGCACATATACTAAAATTGGAACGATACAGAGAAGATAAATGCACATCTTTCATTGGCTATTAAAAGTGACTCCCAAATAATTTATATAAATCTTTTCCAACACTAAATATTTTATAATTATAATAACAAACAAGGTAGAGAGCTTTAAAGATCATGTACCAGAGTGATTTTAGATTTTGTCTTTCTCCTAAACCACTAGGATGCTCAAGCAATATCTTAAAATACAGTAGGATCAAAGAGGTTTTTCCTATAAATTGTTTTTATATGTTAAAATTAAAACAACTGCCTACTATAATGTCATTCATTCCAAGATGTTGTTTCTGTTCAACACAAACATGTTCAAATAGGACCTCATGAAACATAGTTACAACCTCATCTTTCAGTTTGCTTCTGTGTTTAGATTTTGTTTTTTGGTAAATATCAAGCAAGAAATACCAAGCAAGAAAATCCACCCAGCCTGCTTCTCTTTCTCAGCAATACTGACACTTTAACACAGGGCCTTGGGCTACATCCACTCAACCAGTGAGCTTCATTTTCTGCTCCAAGAAAATTCTTACTTAAATAAAAACAGACTTCTCGCAAATGATGACAGTTTTAAAGAGTCACCTTTCAATCTCAGAGTATTCTTAAGTAAACAGAGATAAAAGGAAATGCTGTATTCGGTATATGTGCTGCCCAAGCGAGCACGAAATGCTGAATTCAGAAGTCTGCATAAAAACTAGATAGCAAATAAGAAGCCCCTGATTCATTAAAATTTATTATGTAACACATCTGGGTATATATTTGCTTTAAAATTTTTAAATGAAATATTTATACCATAAAATATATAATTTGCCCTTTTAAGTTTCTTTTGGTGCTGGGGATCAAAACCAGAGCCTTGTGCACACTAAGCTTGTGTTCCACAACTGAGCCATACCCCATGCTATTTTAATGCTTTCTAAGTATACACTTCAGGGGAATTCCTTGCCTGCAGTGCAGTTCACAATGTGCAATCATCATTTCTATCCATGTCCAGAACTTTTTCATTATACCAAATCATTTGGTTTGAAGAACCAATTTTTTTTTTAACAGTTAAACATGAAATTTAAATCAAACATTTGAAAAGTTCTGATAGCATCTTTCTAGACCAGTTTAAAAAGTACGGTCTCCTTAGTTATCTGAGGCTCTCCTGGTCACAGAACAGTGCTTGCTTTTCCTATTCTACCTACCGTCCTGAGTAGCAATGTCTTTCTATTTTAGTCTCTCTTTTTTTTTTTTTTTTTTAGTGGGGCTGGGGATCAGACCCAGTGCCTTGCACATGATAGGCAACTGCTCTACCCCTGAGCTACATCCCCAGCCCTGATGTTGGTCTCCTAAGAGACAATTTTAACTGGGTCATAGAAACCTTTTCACCCCTCTCCACCTGAAAAAGAGAAGTTCAAATGTGGCATGAAAAAACTTGCCATCTCTGTGGGAGGTTTTATTGGAATTCATCACCGCTTGTCTAGTCTGGTCTTAGAATCACCCTACATTAAAAGCAAATCTAAGGGCTTACAGGAATTGCTGTAAACATTTCAAATATTCAACAGAATAATATGCTCTGCAAAATGTGGTTCCTTCTCCCAGTAGGGGCTCCTTCGTGGCTAGGCTCTGATCATAACCCCTGTCCACTTCACCCACTTTTCTGCTCAGCAAGGCTTATTTATTAGCCACTACCAGGTATGACAATACAGTATCATTCTCAACACAGTGGGAGCCACTATGATCTCTGCTTTAGAAAGGAGGAAATCGGGGCCGGGGATTTAGCTCAGTGGTTTCACCCCCTGCTACGCAAGTGCAATGGCCTGAGTTCGATCCCTGGTACCAAAAAAAAAAAAAAAGAAAGAAAGGAGGAAATTGTGGCAGAGAAAGCTAAGGTCACACAAGTGCACAGCTAACCTACTTCCAAAGCAACGAGATCTTCATCTGTCAGGCCTGACATACCTCTATGCTATGGTGTTTCTCTACATCCGTCCCATGGTCTGAATTCCCTGGTGTTCATGTCATGGAAATGAACCTCCCAGGAATGGCTCTCTAAGAAATGGGCTGATCGTGTTGTCTCAGGGCTTGAGTTAAAATTTCTCTTTGTAAATCCTCAATTAGAAAAAAAATCTAAGACTTGGAAAGGGCTCAGAGGGACCCCTGGGTGTCCTTTCAGTAGAATCTTGAGTGCTGTGTAGCAGATTTTCTGAGAATTATCTGATTTTATAGGGGGAAAGTACCTTTGATTATCTTTGGTTGATTACATTATTTTATAATTTTGTAGGGGTAGGAGTTGTAGGAAACAGATAACAATCGGGGGTATCTGCACCATAATGATTCTTGTTTTGAAATTATACATTAGATAGGAACAGATATAATAGATTTGTGCCTAGTATATGATCCAAAACACTACATATTTTGCTCTATGTACTATTAACCAATTTTCCATTTATGAATAAATTCATTTCAGCATTCCAATTGCCTACATCCATATCTGTTCTTAAAATTGTCCTTTGTTTGCTCTTAACATCTTTCTGGATCTCTCTTGAATTAATGAGTTAAATAAAGTCTTTATTTTTTTATTTTTATTTTTTTAAATAAAGCCTTTAGCATGTGCTCAATTTATATTTGCATGAGAGTCATAGTTTCACCTTTTGAAAATTATATTTCACACTCTAGATGAAAAATTGAAGATAATGAGAAGCATGTGTGATAAATAACTAAAAAGCAAAGACAAGAGAAGAATAATGAAAAGATTCCTATTTAAATGTCAGGCCTGTGGCACTCTCATTGGCAATGCTACATACAGGACTCAGCATATCCTAGGTGCTCAATATATATTCAGAGAAGAAGCTAGCTTGGAAAACAAGACATATGCATGCACACAATGAGGACTAAGGAGCAATTTGGGAAAACAAGCTTGAAGACATCAAGCAAAAATAACTTGTAAAGATGACATGGACATTGACTCCAATTTTTAAAAGCACAACGGAAGTCTTTGGGGAAAAGAAATGTACTTAAAAACACCAATCATGCCTGCAAAATCCTTCTTCTGGGCTTTTGGGACTAGAGGGGGTCAGAAGGGCATTTCTTGTAGGGAAAAATGTGAGCCCATATGAACAAACTAAGTCTCTCCTACCTGCTAATGTTGCCCTCCTTCCCTCTGTCACTACTGTCTGAGATTTAAGTCTTGTCAAGGAGAGCAGGCCCCTTCGACTTTCACAAGGTAGGTGTGGGTCACACCATGCATCAAGAATCAGATTTTCCATGGCTGTGCCCTGGCTTTCTTGGGAACATGTAGCGGGGCCAGGCTGGTATTTGACCTACACAACTTTCAGGATAATCCTCAAAGGCCAGAGATTGAAGAGCCGGGTTCCCAGGTAGCCTAGTCCTGGTCCCAAGAAAGGAGAGAAGCTGCCTGGATGGGCAGGGAGCCAGGAAGAGAGTGCTAAATTGTAAATTTAGGAATTCCATGAGTCTTGAATTTTTCATGCGTGATATAGCCTTACATAGAGGGACCAGAACCAAATTTTCTCAAGTTTGGCTGTTTTACTTGTAGAAAATAATGTGTCCAAGTAATTCTGTGCCAGCAAAGATAGAATACTGTCCATGGGGAGAAAATATCCAATTTCATCAGTTGAAGAAGGAAACTTCTTCTGACTGCCCTTGTTGCAAAGGAAACAGAGGGAAGGATTTCTTCACAGGGACAGGAACACCAAACCCAACAGTTTAAAAAATTATCCTTTAAAATGTTTTTTTTAATCATATATGTGCTCAATTAAACATCAAGCAATCAAATCACTACTTCATGCCTGAAGTCCTGGTGAAGCAAAGATGGGTTTTGTTTTTCTTTTCTTCCCCGTTTAAATGATTCTAAGTGTTTCTCCTTCAGCACATAACCAGCAAGCCCATGAAAACAGAATAATCAACAGGGGCAGAATTCCAGTGTGTCAACAGGAGTAAGCACACATCTGAAGCCCAAGGTGACTTTAGGTTTCCCATAAATGGCCTTTTAATGGGTTTCTATGGATTGTTATTTCAAGGGTGCAATTTCACTAAAAGATGTAGCATCCATCATCCTATCGGTCCAGCCTGGCCCCAGGAAGAACTCAGAGCCTCCAGAGCTCATTCAGCATCTCATAATATACAGCTTGTTTCTGTCACCTTTGTTTTAGAGTCAACATTAGCCGGGAGTGGTGGCACGTGCCTGTCATGCCAGCATTTGAGGGGCTGAGGCTGAGGAGCATCGTGAGTTGAAGGCCAGCCTGGGCTACACAGTGAGACCCTGTCTGAAAAAATCAACCAACCAACACACAAAAGTTGTTAGGGTTGTTGTTGTTATCATTTCGCTGCTCGGGATTGAACCCAGGTTCTTGTGCCTACGAAATATGTGCCTACGACTGAGCTATTACCCACCCCCAAGTTCCCAAAGTAGGCACTTTAATTGACAAGTGCTTTACAGTTAGCCTGTCATTCTCAAGACCTCTCTTGAGCCATCAAAACTATGTGGCTGTGAGAGGAGTTGACATTTGTAATCTATCAAGATGCCTCCTGCCTGGGCAGTTTTTCTCTGGACCACTGACTTTTCATGCTGCTTAACCACACAGCGAATCATATGGTCTTTCCAGGGTTTTAATTTCTTCTTCTGGAGTTGTGAACATTTGTTCCCTTCCTACCCCATCAAGCTGTTGGGAGAAGTTAATAAAGTCCTAGAAGACTAGGTCTAACCTTTGCCTTTTTTTCCGAAGGAATTGGTATCCTAGAGACCCCAAGCCCTGCCTACACTCAGCCTGCCAACAATCAGGAGTGTTAGGATTTGAATCAGGGTCTTGGGCATTCAATCGAATCTGCTTGGGGTGCCACATCTTAGCCTTTCTCCCGGACAAGACAGGGAAGGGAAGTGTAGTGGACAGAGCATGGCGATATCCAGTCACACCCGAGGCTGTCTGCTATTTCCTCTTCCTGTGACTTTGAATTAGTTATGTGAATATTCGAAGCCTCAGTTTCTTCCTTTATGAAATATCAGCGACAACATCTAACTCTAGTTGACTGCAAGTATTGAATGAACACAGCTCAGCGATCTCCCTATAACACAAATGCTGTCTTCTTCCCCAGCTTCTAATCCTTTCCTCTGGCCCTGCAACTCCAGAAGCCCCCTCCTGGACCAAAACCTATATCTTCCCATAGCTTTTTTCAGGTTTTAGAAGCCTCAAGTTTCTCCATCATTTGACAAATATTTGATTGCGCACCCACTATGCACTAGTCAGTACCCTAGGTGCTAGAGATGCTGTGGCAACCAAAGTAGGTAGAACTCTGGCTCCCTAGGGTTTCCATCCTAGGCTCTTAGGGTGTGTGGAAGGGTGGGGCAGGTGGCAGAAGATTTGCAGGAGGTGACAAGGGTCACAGAGGAAAATAAAGCAGGAAGGTAGAATAAGACACAGCAGGGGTGAGGCTCTGCCTGTAGACAGGAAAGACCTCTCTGTGAAGGTAGCATGGGAGCCAGGACCCACAGGTGGGAGAGATGTGCATCAAAAACAAGCTCTTCTTTCCAAACCAGAGTGGACGCCCACACACCAGGCCTGAGCCGACTCCCAAGAGGATGTGGGGGAAGGGGGCTGGGCCTTGGCGGAGCTCAGCTTTGAGGAAGAGGGAAGACTGTTGGCGGACTGAGCTCTGAGCACGCCAGGACAGGCTGTGGTTGCTACTGATGAAAACAAGCTGCCCACTTCTCTCATCTCCCTGGAAGGGGGCAGTTGTGCAAACAGCTCCGGCTCTGGTGCCTCCACATTTTCTAAAGGAAGCTGTGCGTCCCTGGACACAAATGGGCCTCAGAGGGGCTCTTCCCAGGGCCAGTGTAATATGCCCTCTTTTTTTTCTTAGATTCCAGAATGGCCTTGGAATTCTACACCCTCCCTGTTGCAGGCTTCCATTCAGCCAACCAGGGCTGGAAAGACCTTCACTGCTGCTGGCTGTCAAGGCCAGGAGGCCCGCTCTGCTTGGGTCACCTCGTCCTCCTGGGGTCGCCAGCACCAGTCAGTCTTGGAAAACAGGGAGCTTGGGGGAAAAAAGTCACCTGACTTTTATAAAGTGGTAACTACTGTGGGATTTTATAGAACTAAACCTAAAAGCCTTTTTCCTCCTAAAGCTCTGGCATGAGCTAACAGTTCTCTTCACTGTCAGCTCAAGAAGTTTTACCCAAGAAAAGGGAGGTGGGGTGGTGTTCGCCAAATCAGGAAATGTGAATTAACTGACGAGGAACTTGAAAAAGGAGACCAAGGCAACAGAGAAGAGGGGAAGTAGGAGAGCAAAAGGTAGTCCTCTACGTGAGGGAACTTGGGCCATGCCGGCCGATTTGCATTCCACATAAATTTTGTTGGTTCGAACTTCCTTTTTACTGTGGGTTGCTTTGAGAAACGTAGAGGCAAAGAAAACCCCCAAACTTAATGCAGCATTCATGGAAGGAAAACCTAAGGTATTTACAGGGATCCCAACCCCCTATCATGTAAACATTTACCTTGGTTATGGAAACTCTGTTCTCAGAGTTGCATGAGTTCCCTGTTTCACATCACGAATCTAACCACAGCTTTCTGCACAATGTATGGCTTCAAACAATGACTACATTATGTAGATCAAATGGGAGTTTCCTCCACCCATCACCCCTCTCCTGCTTTTAGATCTACCTCAAGGTTTCAAATGGTTGGCACACCCTAAGGACAGAGAAAAGAAAGCCCTGTTTGGAAACAGGTTCTCAGAAACCAAGAAGAATGAATCACTTTGGAGAAAATGAAGGCAAAATGCAAGTTCATCTGTCACCAAGTCTGTAGTGAGTTTTAGAAAAGAAAATTAACCTTTTCACTTCTTTTTTTTTGGTACTGGAGATCAAACTCAGGTCCTTGTGCTTGCGAGGCAAGTGCTGGAACCACTGAGCTAAATCCCAGGCCCAACCTTTTCACTTTTTGTTTTTTTGGTACCGGGGATCGAACTAGTGTCCTTGCACTTGCGCAGCAGGGGGCGAAACCATTAAGCTAAATCCCCGGCCCTTCACTTCTTATAAATATCTCTTGGTTTATCTAGCAAGAGAAGTCAAAGTTTGAAATACAAGGATTTTCATCCAAAAAGGTTTGCCCTGAAAGTGTTTTTTTTTCCCATATTGGTTCTTCCTGATTTCCAGACCCAGTCCTGGTCAGAGCTGCCCTAGGCAGGAGGTATTGTAAGGGACAAAGCAAGTGACCCAAGACACTGGCACCCAAGCAATCAGAAAGTTGAAAAGCACGCATGCACACACACATACAAGTGCCCATGTGCTGTGTTCATGCATGCACATGTGTTTGATGCAGTTGCATGCACTTGTATGACAGTGACACTATCCAGAATAAATGAAAGGACCCATAGTTTTTATGTAGAAGTCTTCTGGGTCATTCCTAACATGAACCTGGCTTTCACAAAGAAGCCCAAGTCTTAGACAAAGCAAACTTGGGTGTGATAAAGGGGCACAGAGTACACTATTATGGTTGGGATTCAAACATCCCCTAAAGGTTCATTGTGTTAAAGGCTTCATTGGTAGCTGATGGTTTTTTGGAAGGTGATTGGATCGCGAGGGATCTAATATCATTAATGGATTAGTGCTTGATGAATTCATAGCACATTATGTTTACTGGGAGGTAGGGCATAATTGGAGAAAAGTGGGCACTGTGGATCATGGCTTTGCAGGCTGTATTTTGTCCCTAGCCCCTTCACTCTCACTCTCTCTTTGTTTTCTAGGGGCTGTGAAGTGAGCAGCATCTCTGTTACGAGTTTCTGTCAGGATATTTCTGCCTCACTGCAGGCCTATAAGCAATGGAGCCAGCTGACCATGGCCTGAAACCTCTGAAACCACCAGCCAAAAGAAACTTTTCTTCCTTTACGTTTTCATTCTCAGTTATTTTGTCACAGCAATGGAAAGCTCACTAACAGGAGCTAACTCTCTCTTTCCTGCTCAGGAAGGCCTGGGTCAATGGTTTGCAATCTCTAGTATCTGAGATATTCGTTTAAAAACATCTTGGAGGTCCCACTCCCAAAGACTCTAAAGCAGTTATCCAAGGTAGAGCCAAGTTTGGGCACTTTCTCTTTTATTTTTTATTTTGAGACAGGGTCTTGCTAAGTCACTAAATTGCCTAGGCTTGGTTCAAACTTTCCACCCTTCTGCCTCAGCCTTCCAGAGTGCTGGAATTATAGGCATGCAATATCACAACTCAGCTGGGGTTGGCATTTTAACCAGCATTCCAGCCATTGCACATGCCAGGAACACTAGTTACTCCACGAGTCTTCTGGTTTCCACACAGTGTTCAGAACTCTTTTGTAAGCATACTGCTTCCTGCTGATCCTCCCTAAAAATAAATGTCAGTTTGCCTGTAAGTAATTTGTGATGCCAGCTCTGACTCTGTTCTTTTCCTTTGGTCATTCCAACCCTTTCTGTCTCCCTTCACTTCTTCTGTTCCCATTCTCCTTCTTTTATCCCTTATCTCTGCCTCCTTTTCCTTAATTTAGTGTAAGAAATCATTTAATGAATTTCCACTACAATCTGAAGGTAATGAGGTGATACAAATGAATTAAAACATAGCCCCTGTCCTTTAGAGGCTAAAGGGTGCCCCAGAGGCTGGGCTCTCCAGGAAGTGCATTGAACAGCCATTTTCCAGGGAATTGAAGTCCCCAGTGTAGGCATCCCTCTTCCGACCCCTGCCAAACTAAAGTGCGTGTAATTGTCCAATTGCCAGTTTACTAAAACAGCCCAAGAATCTGAGTATCAGAGAAAAACTGATTCAAAGTTATATCTATGAAATGATATGGTAACAACAATGTTCAAAGATTAAATGCACATTTATCAAGGTAACATATGAAATCTGCTCTAAACTGACTTTCTAAATGTTGATTTATGTTTTCCCCATTTGCACTGGAAAGCATTACTTGGACTTGAGGTACGTCCACCTGATCACCCCTACCCTCCACTAGGCTGAGGTCCCCTCTTCCTCTCCGCCTTGCTTGACCTTGGAAGGGAGACTCTGTTTTTCACTTTCCAACCTGTGAGGAAGGAATAAAAAAGACCTCTGCTTCTAGCTGCTTGACAATGACACTGAAATTCATGCACTAATTCTGGCAAAATCACCTGAGCTTGCTGAATTTGCAAATTACATATTTGGCTTTATAGAGGAAAAAGAAGAATCGAGGACTCACATTTTATCTCACTGTGCTCCTCCTAGCTAATTAGAAAACAGACTCATTAGGGCCTGGGCCCAAAGAAAAGGCCCAATCCTGAACTGAAACCGAAAAGAAAGACATCATTTCCTCTGACTCTTCCCTAAGGGCATCCTGGTATTGGGGAGAATGACTCAGGCTGTAGAAATGAAGCAAAACAGACCAATTTCCAATACTGATTATTTTGGACCACAACCTTACACAGAACAGGAGGATATTTGGGGAAAAAATAAAGGAGTGAGGCAAACAAAGAGCATGGTTTTCTGGCTGGGCTGAAAATAAAGAAAGATACATCCAAACTCAGTCATAACATGTGCTGTTCTTTTTCTTCTTCCTTCTGTATAAAAATCAAAACAGCTTACTGATTTTACCAAATTAAATGTTAGGACATTTAAATTCCACAAAATTCATGGAACAGAGGTATTGGTTCAAGAT
The DNA here is from genome assembly GCF_000247695.1 of Heterocephalus glaber. The sequence goes on from NW_004624755.1 coordinate 6,340,047, forward strand.
CTTGTACTTTTTTAAGTTCTTTTTTTATTATTAAAGGAACATCAGATGTCATTGAGCAGATAAAAGAACGGAAGATCTTTTTTATTGTGACGTTTGAAAGTAGCTGTTACTCTTCTATTGAAATTGTAAAGCTTCCTGCCACGTGAGCACCTCATTAAGCTCATTTCTTTGCCTCCAGCAATGGGATGCACTTAGGAAGCTTTTGTTCTTGTTCAGGTGCTGATAGAGTTGTGATATTTACATACAAATGCAATTGCATCTGGAGGAACCCAGGAAGGATCCTTGGGCAGCGTCCAGGGCAAATTCCCAAACTGGGAGTTCGTTGTTCTGGTCGTAGAGTTACATTAACTCTGCGAGGCTGGATGCCAGACCAACTTTGTCCCATCTCCGACCCCACCCCCACCCCACCCCCAGCCAAATTCCAAAATGCCAGAACACACCCCAGCCAAAGAGCCTTAAGAGAAATGAGGCCCTTTTGCATTTTACAGCTAGGAAGAAAAAAATCCATGAAATCCCCAGGAGCCCTAGAAGAGCACTGCCCACCTCCTGCTTTATCTTGAACTCCAGATTAGAGACAATTATCAACTATTTTGGGTTTGGGTTTTTTTTGGTTCCGGATCGAACTCAGCTCCTTGAGTTTGAGCAGCCAACACCACTGAGCTAAATCACCCGCCCAATTATCAACTATTTACATCGTCACCAAGTGCCACTTTTAAGACTATTTGGATCTTTGCATGATATGACAGAGAAGAATCTCCACGTACAACCCGCACGCTCAAATGGAACTTTAAAAAGTTAGAGATTTTCCTTTGGAGACAAGCAGCTTCTCCACACTTCCCCAGGTCTAGGGCACAAACGGCATCCCCCAACTCTCCTCAGCCCAGATGAATGGGCAGAACACGCAGATGTTAGCATCTGGAGGTCAAAGTCCAGTTTCATGTCCCTGGGAAGGGAGGGAGAGGTCCAAGTCCAGGAAGGGATGAAGCAACATGTCTGTTGTCCCGCAGAACTCCCTCCCTCACGCTGTTCCTTGCTATGAAAGACCCTGACTCACCCGCACACTGCGAGGCGGGGATTTGAGACAAATGGGCCTCTCTCCATCTCCTCGCAGTTAGCCTTGCATACATTCTTTTTCCTTATTAGTAAAATAAATGGCCTCGTTTGACTTGGTCAAGGAGGAACAAAGGAATACGGACCTACATGGCCAGGAACACAGGGAACTTGTGCAGCAAGAAGATGACTAGGAAGTTCAGATTATGAAAAGAAATCTGAAAAACTCCTTTGATAATGAACACTTCTACACCTGGGAACTGTGTTTCTACTGCTGAGGTTTTCTTAGTAGCTGCTGCTGGTGACACCTGATCTTGAACTCAACGGCTTGCTTGCGACTGCTTCTCCTGATGCCATGGATCTGTTCATCCACCCACCGATGGGACTCAGCAGAAGCAGGAAGGTCACTCTCACCTTCATAAAACCTTTGCAAGGATTTCTGAGCTTGCTTGGAGCAGTCCTAAGCCCCCTGTGAGGGTGTTCCCTTTTCTATACCCAGTGTAGAGAAACAGCCTTAACTTTTTTTTTTTTTGGTACTGGGGATCGAACTTGGGTCCTTGCGCTTGCGCAGCAGGCGACGAAACCACTGAGCTAAATCCCCAGCCCAAGAACAGCCTTATCTTTGAAGGCAAAGGTCACCGAGAATACTCTGAGCAAACAGACTCAGGTTTCCCCTAGTTTATCATTAGATCATAGCTGTTTTGAGTCCTTTTCTCCAGCACTGCTCACTAACATAAAAATACTGTATACAAGTTTAAACGTTTCTTTGGGTCTTTATTTCCTTATGAAGGCTATTATGTCATATAAAACTTACATAAAATAAATTTGTATGCTTACTTCCTTTTTTTTGAGATGGTGTCTTTCTACATTGGCCAGGCTGGCCTTGATTTCCTGAGCTCAAGGGGCTTCCTGCCTCAGCTTCCCAAGTAGTTGGGACTCCAAGTGTGTAGCATTGTGTCTGTCTCACTTTTTCTCTTTTCAATGGATCTTTTCTTTTTTTTTGGTACTGGGGATCAAACTCGGGTCCTTGCGCTTGCGCAGCAGGCGGCAAAACCACTCAGCTAAATCCCCGGCCCTAATGCATTTTTTCTTACAAGCACTTCAGCCTTGAGCCTAGGATGGGTGAGGAAAAAATAACTTCCCCTTTTACATACTTGTCAAGTTATCCTGTTTCTAGAATGTATATGATTGCTAAGCAATGTGTGCAGTGCTGGGAGGGCCACAGGGAGTAAAATATGGCAGGAAGTTCCACTGAGAGAGAAGGACTCCATGACATAACTGAAGGCAAATCATGAAGTACAGTCTTAGGGAGAGGGCCATAACGGGACAGGAGAGGGTCACCACCACCGAAGGGTGGTGCTTTGGGGAGGCTCAGTGCTTCCATGTGGCTAGACTGGGAGAGAGAAAGAGGGTAAATGTGAGTCTGTTTGGTGGGAAGCAACATGGAAAGAGCAGTCACAACCAAGGCTGGGAGCATGAACAGAAAGAGTCACATGGCACGGTAAGGAGTGTAGAGAGCTACTGACGAGATTCCAAGTAAAGCAAATGGCAGGGTTCGATGTACAGTGTAAGGAGATCACTATGGCTTTCCCATGCTGGGGACAATGAGGAGGGTTAGACTGCTACAGTGCCTTAGATGAGAAGCACTGGAAAGAGCTGAACTGATAAATATTCATTAATAAAATCAACATAGATTTATTCAAGCTTATTGGGACTGGATTGTGAACAAAAACTCAACTTCCCACACAGAGTTTAAAAGGTTGTGGAGGAGACAAATATTTATAATATTAAAACAAATAAATGCAAAATGACAAGGTTGACAGGTGTTACTGTGCTAGAAACTGCTTTTCTTCAAAGTCTGTTGTTTGCTTCTTTCCCCAGGTGGGAAGCTGAACTACATTTCCCAGTTTTCCTTGCAAGGGGGATGGTCATGTGACTAAAATTTAGCCAATGATAACTAAGTAAAAGTGATAAGGGATGGCTTTAATAAACTGGGAGGAGTGAGGCCCTATGAAATTGTGGAGGAAAATCGCAGTGACAACCTCAGCACTAGCCCAGGGGTGTTATGTGAACAGGAACTAGATGCCAGTAGATGAGCAATTATACATTGTATTTGGGTCTATTTGTTACATCAGCCGAGTTTAGCATTAACATACACACACAACTCACATCATAAAAGAGAGCTGCAAGGTTAAATGATAGCAGAAAATTGGGGGAAACTGACATAATCTGAGGAAGGAAAGTCAGAAAGCTTTCATTGTGGAATTGTGAAGATGAACAGGACACAGGACTTCTGGGGTGCATAAGAAGGGAACAGTTTAAGAAATATTGAACAGGTAGACTTTGGGGCTAGAGAACTGGACATGTATGTGAAAGAGAAATTAAAGAACCTCAAGGGCTCTGCTGATGGATGGCAGCATCGGCCTAAGCACATACAGGGAGTTTTTGGAGGAAGATGATAAGACAAATATGAAGCTAATGATGCCTGAAGACCATACTAGAGATGTCCAGATTGTTGGAAGTATGATTCTGAAGCTCAGTAGGGAGGGATTAAGTGGTAGGTGGGACTGGGGAGTCAGTTGCCTCAGAATATTTGTTGGAACAAAGGAGAGAGAGAAGGTGATCCAAGGAGGTATTGTAAGGTCAAAAAGCAGAGTTGGGAATCGTTCCCCACAGAATACCAGGGAGAAATCTAAGAAGAGAAGTCTTCAAAGAGGCCCGGGAAGAACAGTTAGAGTGGTGAGGAGAACTGAATGAGAAGGAGATAGGTATCCTGTAAACTAAAGGAGAGATTTTACACCTCTATTTTTAGTTTTACTTTAAATGAAATTAGAATTAATTTTTCTCTAGCCGACATGGTGGTGCATACCTGTAATCCCAGAACTGGGGAGGCTGAGGCAGGAGGATTGCCACAAATTCAAGGCCAGTCTGGGATACATAGTGAGCTCAAGGCCACCCTGAACTACAAAGGGAGGCAAAGGGAGACCCTGCCTCAAAAAACCAAAAAAAATTTTTTTTCTCTGATACTTTCGCATAAAGAAGGGTTCTGAAGTATAAAAACATTTAGGATGATCATAAGGCACTGCTATAACAGACATTTCAAAATTTGGGTTTAGGGCCAGGGATTTAGCTCAGGGGCCAGGGATTTAGCTCAGTGGTTCCGATGCCTGCCTCAAGCGCAAGGTCCCAAGTTCAATCCCCAGTACCAAAAAAAACCCCCAAATTTGGGTTTAAAATGATTGAAAATAATCTCAGCACTCTAGGAGGCTGAGGCAGGAGAATGACAAGTTTCAGCCCACACTGGGAAACTTAGCAACTCAGCAGCACCCTGTCACAAAATAGAAAATAAAAAAGGCTGGGGATGTAGCTTACTGTGAAGGCTCTGGGCACCACACACACAGACACACACACACACACACATACACACACACACACACACGCACACATACACATGCACATGAAGACTGAAAAGTTCTTACAGGAATTTAAGCACAAGCTTTATAAGTTTTGGTACAGTTATCCACGCTGCACATCATTTTTTTATTTACAGTGCTGAGACTGGAACCCAGGGCCTCATGCATGCTGGGCAAGTGCTCTTCCACTGAGCTAGTGTCTGAAACACTGTACTTAACTTGTTACTCAAGACATTGTTATGTCACATACATGGTCCTGATAGACCCCTCAGTATCTTTAGGTGCTAGTTGGATCTGTGTTGCTGTAAGAATAAAGCAGAAGGTGGAAGTAACTTTAAAATTAGAGTAAAATATTCTGTTGAAGCAAGAAAAATGCAATTTTGGCTCTAAGTTCCTTTCATTGTGGTTTTCTTTTTTCCCTTTGATTTTGCAAAATTGTTGAAAGTTGATTGTGCTTGGAGTCATTTTAATAACCAAAAAAGGATCTGACCACTTCCCTCTCTTCTTCCCCTTTATACTCTATTTTCTTTTCTCAGTTCTCTTACCTTTCACCAATGGATGGAGCCTTCCTCATTTCTCCTCTACTTCCCAAAGCCCAAATTAGCTCTTTTGGTTGGCATAACACATTTTCTTAAGGAGATAATGAAAATCCCTTTGGGCCTTTCATTTGCCTTTACCCACCCCGATCCCCATACATTTGAAAACAAAGTCTCTTGTGCTGATGAGCCTTTCGTCCCCTTCACATTTTTTCTTTTCCTGCTCCTTTTTCTCATTGGCAATTTCTGTATACTTCTACCTGTAACTAGTTTTTCTCTGCTTCTGCACCTTGTTCTATTTCCTCCTGTGTAGGGTTAAGACAGGACAACAGGGAAAGGGACACTTTCAATATAGTGATATCATCATCATTGTGTACAAAACCAAACAGAAAGGTGCTATTTTGGACCAATCAGTAACCTGCTATTTTCAATCCTTCATTCGAATCTGGTACTGCTCACAGGGCCAATCAAGATGCTCTTTTCAGTCCTTCATTTGCATGTGGGCACAACCAATCAAAAGACACTATTTCTGATCCTTCATTTACATGTGATAGGAAGCCAGATGATAAGATAGTTATTTGTGTGTGTGTGTGTGTTTTTTTTTTTTGGTAGGGGGGACTGAACTTGGGACCTTGTGCTTCGGAACCACTGAGCTAAATCCCCAGCCCAGATGATAAGATAGTTATACTTGGTGTTACACTCAGTGTTTGATAGGTTGATTTTTCTCAATGCCTTATCTGTATAACAGACCGATAACCTGGGAATTTTGGGTACAAAAAACCCTTTTCCTTATCCTGGGGCCTCTGTGAGCCTTTTCTTTTCTTTTTTTTTTTTTTTGGTGCTGGGGATCGAACTAGGGACCTTGTGCTTGCAAGGCAGGCGCCAGAACCACTGAGCTAAATCCTCGGCCCCATGTGAGCCTTTTCATCAGCCTGCTCTCACTCTACAGAGCATAGCAGTTTCTTTTCTGCCTTTAATAAATGTATGTTCACATGCCTTTTCTATGTGTCACTTTTTGGGACACCAAGAACCTGGAAGGAAGCCCCAGGGGGCCCTCCATTTGGTCACAGGGTCACTCCAAGCCAGTGCAGTATTGTCTCACTGCCCGAGTGGAATGCTTTAACTTCCTTGTCCCTAAGGTGGACATGAAAATGTCCTTCTCCTAAGCAGCCCCTCCCCTATTTTTTAATACCATTAATGTGCAAGATACTGTTTTACATAGTTTAGGAAAGAAGACATTGGTTATTTCTCTCTACCCTCAAGTTGTTTATCATAAACAAGTAAAATTTTATGGTTTCCTAAAAGTGATCATAACAAGAGGTAGCATGGTGAATATCACAGGCAATGAAAGGTGGTGAATTTAGAGAAAAGAGGAGTAAGGTAGATTCGAGAAACTAGGCAAGGGTTTCATGGAAGAGAAACTTTGAGCAGAGCTTGAGAAAATGTTGAAGCATTGCTGGGGTCCAGTGAAGTACAAAGGAGACAGAGTGGCATTTCAATGAGGACCACATCAAAAATACGAAAGAGTCCACAACTACAGAGTACTGTTTTTTCTATCCCCTTGTAAATCATCACCATAAGCAAAGCAACTTCAAAAACCTCCACTGCTTAACAGTACAGTCTCAAAATGCATCCATGTACCTAAAAATGCCTCAAGTTTATCTTCTTTTAAGGCATAGTAGTGCTCCCTTCTGTGAAAATACCACATTTTTTTTAATCCATTCACCTGTTGATGGGAACATAAGCCACTTTCAAGATTTAGCTATTATGAATTGCATTGCTATAAACATGGGTGTGCATTTATCCCTGTAATATGATGACTTTAACTCTTTCAGGAAGATACCTTGAAGGGGAATAGCTGGGTCAAATGGAATTTCTATATTTCGTTTTTTTTTTCTGGTGCCAGGGATCGAACTCGGGTCCTTGTGCTTGCGAGGCAGGCGACGGAACCACTGGGCTAAATCCCCGGCCCTATATTTGTTTTTTTGAGGAATTTCCATAGTGGTTGAACTAGTTTACATTCCCACCAACAGTGTAGAAGGGTTCCTTCACCCCACAGCCCTGCCAGCATTTGTTATCATTTGATTTCTTGATGATAGCCATTCTTTCTGGATTGAGATGGAATCTGTGCTTTTTTTTTTTTTTTTTTTTGGTACCGGGGATCGAACTTGGGTCCTTGAGCTTGCCAGCCAAGCGGTGGAACCACTGAGCTACATCCCAGCCCTAATCTGTGTGGTTTTAATTTGCATTTCTTTAATGGTCAGTGATGTTGAGCATTTTCTCATGTATTTATTGGCCATCTGTACTTACACAAGTTTAAATATCACATAGTTTCTCTTATATGAGAAACCCAAAATATATAAGGAGCAAAATAAAAGATAGATAATAGGACTAGGGAGATCCTTTTCAAATGGGGAGGGAAACAAGAGGTGGAAGGAGCTGGGAAGGAAGGGAAAAGGTGTTATTTTAAAAGAGAGAATTTAGGAAAGAAATGGAAATAAAGCTTTTGTGAATGAGAAAGGGAACAAGAGAGAGAGGGAGCAGAGAAGGGTGGGAAGGAAGGGTCAGAACAACCCAATCAAGATGTATTATGCACATGTACAAATTCCCCTTGAGTAATGTAATCATTATGCATTGCAAATATGAACTAAAAGAGAAAGAAAAAGGAGAAGATAATACAGAAATATATAATTAAAACACAAAACAAAACAAAAAAACCTCCATTGCAAGCCCAGTGTGGTGGCACATGCCTGAAATTCCAGCACTTTGGGAGTCTGAGGCTGATGGGTCACAAGTTTGAGCCTGGCCTGGGCAACTTAGTGAGACCCAGCTTCAAAATAAAAAAAAATTTAAAAGGGCTGGCGATGTAGCTGAGTGCAAAATCCCTGGGTTCAACCCCAAGGACAGCAAAATAAATAAGTACATAAATAAGTGAATAAACCTCCATTGCTTGGCCATTTTGAAATGCTAGATTTACCAGAGCTGCTGAGTTACAGCAAAATCAACAGATAACAACCGATTTTTCTTTATTGTATTCTGAACCAATTAAAATTTTTGACCATAGATTCAATAAGTAAGAGAATTGATAACAAGAACATAAAAAGGGCAGAAGCTCTTTGCTTTTACCCTAAAGGTTAATTTTATTTTAATCTCAGAAAGATTAGTCTTAGAACATGAAAGAAGATATATAATTGTACTAAAACAAGCCACACAAATGGATTGCCATGCTCACCCCTTGCCACCTCTGGCTCTTCCCTCCTTTTTAGATGGCATCTGGCTACATTGCCCAGGCTGGTCTTGAACTCAGGATCCTCCTGCTTCAGCCTTCTGAGTTGCTGGGATTATGGGCACACGCCACTCATTCAGCTCATGGTTCTCTTCTAAACACAGAGTGCATGCCTTGTTCACTATGATCCTATCAGCTTGGCCGGAACTGAAGGGCCAGGAGGGGCCCCACGTTCTCCAGAGCAGGAGGGCAAGGCAGCCATCTATAAACTGAGATGGCTGGATGTGAGAGCTCAGCCCAATGTGAGCAGTCTACCTGGTACACCAGTGAATCCCCTCAAGCACCTAAACGGATGCTGTCTTCCTAATGGAATCTGATTGTGAGTCCTACAGACAAAAATATAGGTGGACAACATGAGGCATGATCAAAATATATAGTAACTGCTCAAATTAAAAAAATTCTTACAGTAAAAGAGATATTGCCATTCACCCCCCTGAAAATACTGTCTCTTGCTTTGAACGCACTTAGCCCATCAATCCTGCCACTTTCTGAAACAGTTCTGCAAGTCCTCTTTCCCCAGTATCTTTACTGTGGCGTGATCAAAGCTACAGTGAATGCTGCTGCAGAATGCCAGATGATGGAAAGGCAAGCTCATGAAAACATTAGTGCTCCCTCATCCACTTCATTTCCAGATAGGCACCACAAGACTTTTGGCTCTTCCCCCAAATAAAAATGACCGTGAAAAGCAAATGTTTCGAGTCAATCCAGGCACTGAGGCAGCCACAATGGAGCAACTAAAGACACTCATGAAAGAGCACTTCCAGACTGCTAATAGTACTTACAAGGTACTTCTGAGGATTAAATAATTTATTAAATCTAATCAGCTTAGAAAAGTGCTTGCCACAAAAGAATGTATTAATAAAGATGATTATCATTATTATTTACTGTGAAATTAAATAGGACAACGGGATTAACATATATAGTATAATACCTGACATAAATTTAAGAGAAATTAGCAATTCCTGAGCTGGGGCTGTAGCTTAGTGGTAGAGTGCATGGTTAGCATGAGCAAGGTCCAAGGTTTCATCCCCAGCACCATGAAAAATGATTAGCAACTATTATAATATCAGCATGACAATTAACACTATAATTCCTAAAATACTTGCTCAGTGAATGGACCGATTGCTCTTTCAGGCTACTCTGTGACTGGCTTGGCACATGTGATTGAAAGCTGCTGATGGCTCCAGGGTCTCCAAGGAGCATCCTGGCATGATGAGAAAACACAGAGCCATCAGTCAGTGACCCAGAGGGTCTGTCCCAAGCTTCAGTACAGATGCATTACGTGACCTTGGCTTAGTCATTTGATCCTTCTGAGTTTCAATTTCCTCACTGTTAAATGAAGACCTCAATGTTCCTTCAGCTCATAAATGTTGGCAATATAAGTCTTCATGTGGTTTTCAATTTTAAAATCTTGGTTTGTAGATAAGCATTTAAAAGCTAATTAAAACCTGTGCTTGCAATGAGTACTGACTTTAGTTCTTCTAGCCATGAAAGAGGTTTCCTTTATTTTAATCTTCTGAGACCATTTTTCACAGACTCTGAAATAAGGGTCAATGTAAGTTTAAGCGTGTAACATTGCAGTCTAATCATCACTATATTATTTTTAATGTATATTGCTGGCATATTATAAATGGAATGGCTTAAAGTGAAGCAAGTACAAGGCAGTCATTTTAATTCTGTATGGCGTAGATATAGTAATTTAGAAATTGCCTCTGGAAGTACAGCAGTTCCCCCTTTTCTGTAAGGAATATGTTCCACCATCCTTGGCGGGTGTCTGAAACTGTGAATAGTATGGAACCCTACATTTTAGCACAACGGTTTTTCACATTTGTTCTCAGCACTGCCACATAGAGCAGTTAATTTGTCCTATGTTGTATGTCCTGGTGCCCTCTTATCATCATTACTTTTGTACTTTGAGGACATTATTAGGTAAAATAAGGGTGTTTTGAACACAGGCAGTAGAATACGGCCATAGTGCATCTGATAGATGAGGGAGTTACTGACGGAGGGCGGGGGTAGGACATACTGCATGGGTACAAGGGACAAAAGGATGATTCCCATCCCAGGTGAGATGAACGATACAGCACGAGTTCTCACCATGCCAATCAGAATGGTTCAAAATTTAAAACTCATGGGTTGTTTATTTCTGGAATTTTCCATTTAATATTTTCTGGCTGTGGTTGACTGTGGATAACTGAAACCCTGGAAAGCAAAACCCCAGATAAGCAGGACTACTGTATCTAAAATTTCACATCACTCTTTTTTATTATCTTCAAAGACTTTATCATGTGAAGACATTTTTATAAAGTTCCTATCAATTCTGTCAGTTGCACTCTGATTTCTCCAGAAATGTTGTGCTAGTTAAAAATCCGCGCAGCTTTTTTTTTCCTCTTTCTTTCTTTCCAGCAGCCAGAGAGCCTTCTATTCCATTTTTATTTCCAAAGGCAGGGTTGGGCTGTGGCTTGGCAGGGGAGGGTGTGGTTTTGAAGGGGTTGGCTAGGCAAGGGATAATAAACACTACAACATGTGGCTGTGATGACAATTTAGTGTCTGGAGACCAGCATACATCCTTGGGAGCTCCAAGTTTATGAATAAAACATTTCTAACTAGTTTAGAACTATCCATGAATCGAGGAGAGTGGTGGTAAGAGAGACAGGGGGCTGGGGGGAGAGAGAGAGGAGGAGGAGGAGAAGGAGAGAGAGAGAGAGAGAGAGAGAGAGAGAGAGAGAGAGAGAGAGAGAGAAATAGAGAGAGAAAGAGAAACAGAGAAAGAGAAAGAGAGAGAAAGAGGAGGAGGAGGAGAAGGGAAAGGGAGGGGGATACTACCTTAGTATGAACCATGGAAATATAGAACAAGGAAGGCCCTTTAAAGATCATCTATTCCAGGGGATGTAGCTATAAATTTGCCCAAGGACCTGGGTTCCAGCCCCAGTACCACCACCACCACCAAAAAAAAAAGGGAACCAAAGCAGAAGAAAGATCATCTAGTTCAGTTTACTAATTAATTATTCATAAAGGAAACTGAGGCTCAGAGACAGTCAATCCTTGCTAGAGGTTGCTCTATTACTCAATAACCAAACTACAAATAGAACATAGGTAATCTGTGAATCTGGACGTTCATTCATTCATTCATAGACACAACATGATTGAAAAATTTCTAAGTGCAGTTGTCAGAGGTCTTGAGGGACAAGAAACTTCCACAGCCCACCTTCTAGGGAGAGAATGCTATAGCTACCAAATACAATACCAGTGATTTGCATATGTTGCACCAGCCCTGCATCCTGGGATGAATCCTACTTGGTCAGGGTGTATGACCTTCTTGATGATTTGCTGCATTCTGCTTGCCAATATCTTATTGAGGATTTTTGCGTCTATGTTCATTAGGGAGATTGGCTGGTAGTTCTCTTTTTTGGTTGGATCTTTCTCTGGTTTTGGTATCAGGATAATGCTTGCTTCCAGGAGTGAATTTGGGAGTATTGCTTCCCTTTCAATTTCATTAAAGAGTTTGAGAAGTAGTGGCATTAGGTCTTCTCTAAATTTCTTAGAGAATTCAGCAATGAGTCTGTCAGGGCCTGGGCTTTTCTTTGTTGGTTGGCTTGCAATTACATCTTCAATTTCATTGGCTGATATTGGTTTATTTAGAATTCTCATATCTTCTTGACGGAGCTTAGGTGATTTATGTGTATCAAGTAATCTGTCCATTTCTCTTTGTTGTTTTTTTTTTTTTGGTACCAGGGATCGAACTCGGGACCTTTCACCTGCGAGGAAGGCGCCAGAATCACTGAGCTAAATCCCCGGCCCTCTGTCCATTTCTTCTGTGTTTTCCATCTTATTATAATACAGGTTCTCAAAGTAGGTATTGACAATCTTCTAGATTTCTGTAGGATCTGTTGTGATTTCACCCTTTCCATTCCTAATTGCATGGATTTGAGTCTTTTCTTTCCTTTTTTGATAAGGTTGGCTAAGGGTTTGTCAATTTTATTTAATCTTTCAAAGAAACAACTGTTCGATTCATTGATTCTTTGAATTGTCTTTTTAGGCTCCGTTGCATTAATTTCTGCTCTGATTTTTATAATTTCTTCCCTTGTATGAGCTTTGAGCTTGACTTTCTCTTCTTTTTCTAGAAGCTTGAGGTTAAACATTAGGTTGTTTATTTGAACCTGCTCCGTTTTCCTGATATGAGTATTCACCACTATAAATTTCCTTCATAGGACTGCTTTCATTGTGTCCCATAAGTTCCGGTATGTTGTGTTAGCATTATTATTTAATTGTAGAAACTCTGATTTTTTCTTTAATTTCAGCTGCATCCCATTGGTTGTTCAGGAGGATGTTATTTAATTTCCACGTGTTTATGAAGTTCCTGTGGTTTCTTTTGCCATTGATTTCCAATTTCATTGCACTATGGGCTGATAACATGCATGGGATAACTTCAAATCCTTTACATTTACTTAAGCATGTTCTAAGGGTTAGTAAGTGGTCTATGCTGGAGAACTCCTGTGTGTAGCTGAGATGAATGTGCCAAATACATATCAAATTTTAAAGCAGGATGTTGGACACAGGTCGTTGGCAGGTGTGGGGGAGGGAAGGCTTCTCTGAGGAGGTGGCTGGGGGTTGCGAAAGGGAGACCTGTCAGGAGCCATGCTACATAATTTTTTTTTTGGTACAGGAGATCGAACTCGGGTCCTTGCACTTGCGCAGCAGGCAGGGAAACCACTGAGCTAAATTCCTGGCCCCATGCTACATAATTTTGGGGGAAAATCATTTGATTAGGCCTAGTTCTCCTGCCTACAGCCCAGCTATGGCATTTTTGAGACATGATTCCATTTTGGCCTCCGGTGCCAATGAGACCTCAATGATCCGGTGATGCTGTGATGCTCCAGGACCAGATTACACCACCTGAGGACATCCTGGGAGGGACAAAATCTTCATCTACTCAGTTCCTCATTGTTCTTGGATTGTTACACCTTGTTTATCCCGACGTACTGAACTCTCTGCAAGTCGTTTGTTACATCTGTTTCTCCTGATGTACTGAACTCTCTGCAAGTCATTTGTTACATCTGTTTCTCCTGATGTACTGAACTCCCTGCAAGTCATTTGTTACATCTGTTTCTCCTGATGTATTGAATAAAAGGTGGGGTAAGCTGGCCCAGAGCAGCGCCAGCTTCTTCTCAAAGTCTCATTTTTCCACCTTTCTTTTATAAGTTAATTCACCTTGTGCTGCCATGGTTCACAGGAGACTAGGACTCATTGCAGAGGTCCTAGTAACATCCCCTTTCCCTTTTCCCTACAAGCACCCATGTGAAGACTGTGGGACAGAGCCTTCTAGGCAGAGGGCATGTCTAGCGCTGAGACCCTAACTGGGAATGCTTTTGGAAAGCTGGAAGAAAGCAGGGCTGTTGAGCTGCAGCAGGTGGAGGAGTGGTGTAGTGATGTGCGAGGCGCAGGGCAGGGAGGTGTGGACCAGGGAGGGCTGCGAACAATGCTCTCAGGGATGGACTTTATTCTACATGCAGTGGAAGCCACTGGAGAGTTTTGAGCAGGCAGAGACATGATTTGGTTTACAGGTAAGAAAGTCCAAATGGACCTGTTGTATGGACAGTCGATTGGAAAGAGCTAAAGTGGCAGCAAGAAGCCCAGCAAGGACGCTGCCACATGTGTCTGGGAGAAGAACGTTGTGGACCAGGCTCACGGCTGGAGAGTGAGGAGAACTGGACTGATTCTAAACTCAGAGGGCACAACTGAGCATGCCTCAAACTTGCGATTCAATCTTCTTAATGGGGGAAAAGATAGTATTTAAAGCCAAATGACATTCCAAAACTTTAAACATTGATTATCATCATTTTATATCAATTTTGTGTTAGGCCATATATTTGCTTAAAATGTGATTACTATTTATAAACTCTGAGGGGCCAGAATCTCCACCCTCACTGCACTCCAAAAATAATCCATCACAAGAAAACAGCCGATGTCAGGGTTTTCATAAAAGGCAAAAATAAGCTTTTAGTTTATGGTTTGAAGTCAATGTAGATTTAGCTCAATTTTACTTGTAGTTTTTATGTTTACATCTACGTAGATATTCACATTTCAATGACTTTTTATCATGACCAGAAACATGGAGGCAGATCAACAAAGTATGCTCTATAAAAGTGAACTGCAAGGCTTAGAAATGTTTTCAACTTTGAGTGTTGAAATAGCTGCTTAAAAGTTTTAACTAAGGAAGAATATTTTATACAAATTCAATTAATTAGAGCCAAATCTAAGAGTTTTAATTTTGTTTTGTTTATATTGTTTCATTCTATGATGGCCTTAGAAAAGACTGCTGTGATTATATGTGCAATTTTGGGTTACCCAGCTTAGAATATTTTCCCAAATGTGGAAAAGGATTAAGCATGACATAAAACTCACGGAACATGCCAGCAACCTCCAGTTCAAATGTTCCTGTAACATCAGTGGCTGTCATTGAATACCCCTAAGATGCCCCAGTGCTGTAAATATGTCAACTATAATCCTTTACCAAATATCCAAGTTCGGGGTTATTCTCAATCTCTGGAGAAAAATGCAGCTGAGGTTCATACCTAGCAGAGCCAAGTCAAAAAGCAAACTTGGCCTAGTTTCTAGGCCCAGTTTCTCAGATAGACCTATCTTTGTCAATCATTCACTCTCTGATTTGGAGTGGAGAAATATTCACGTATGAATTCACACTCAACTTCAAAAACTGATGTTCCCAGCCACACAGGCCTCTGGCTGCATTGCTGATATTTTCTCCTTGCAAGGACCCTGCTCTGGAAATTCCACATTGAGCGATGTGTGGAACACTTCAATAATAGGGAATAAAGATCCATTCTGGACTGAAGTCAGTCTTCAAAAGCTATGGGTTTAAAAGGTATGAATATAATAAAAGTTGTTATCATCTCCTTATGCTTATAGTTTTCAAAAGGTAACAATGGAACCCAAAAGCAAATTTTAAAATTACACTCAAACATATAGCCGCTCTATAGTTCACATCACCACAGTCTCTCTGAACATCAGTAGATGCCCTGGTGTGAGGACTTTACTGACTCTCCCATTGCTGATTTTTCCGTCTGGCTTTTCTGATCTAGCTCTGCTACCACTTTTCTCCATTCCATTTACTTAAAAACCATCATCCCTATGGCGAACATGATGTCCTTTGGTATGGAATTGGGGCAAACTTACTAGGCTTGCTGCTGTTTTTGTTATCCCTTGACTTGACCTCGTTGCAATCACAAACGCAATAGTAAATAAGGGTAGCAGCACAGGTTGGTGCCTTCAGGAATGCCAGTTGTCACCAGCTAACTGCCCAGACAAGGGAGGGTTCCCTGCTTGGCTTCAGGGGAAAGATGGCCCTGCTGACAATTAGATGTCAAACTCCTATCCTGAAGAACTGAGATAGAAGAAACTTCTGACATTATAAACCATCCAATTTGAGATACTGCGTTACAGCAGTCCTAGCAAACCAATACTGGAGGCTTTATTTTTGATAATTTGTGTTATCAGATATTTTGTAGTGGATGTGATTTAATTTTGCAAACTTCCCAACTCACTTAACTCCATTAGTCATTAGAGGAATGAAATTTAAAAACTACAGTGTGATACCATTGCACATCCACAAGAATGGCTAAATCATCAGGGGCAACCACAGGATGGCCAGGATGTGACATAATTGGCATTCCTATGCATTGTTAATAGGAACACAAATTGGCATAAACAGGAATAGCTATGAAAGCTGAAAATAGCTATGACCTGCCAATTCCATTTCTTCATGTACATTCTACAGAAATATTTATGTTTCTCCAAAGACATGCATTAAAATTTCACAGTAGCATTATTTGTAATAGTTCCAACCTGAAAATATTCTAAGTGCCTACGAGCAATAGAATAGAAAAATAAATTGTAGTATATTTCTCCAGTGGACTACTATGCAGCACTGAAAAAAGACTATTGCTACATGAGTCAACATAGAGAAATCCCCCAAATTTGCTCAACACAATGTTGAGCAGAGGATGTTGGATGTAAAAAAAAAAAAGGTATATACTGTATTATTTTATTTATACAAGGTTTTAAAGTAGCTTAAATTTGTGTTATTTTGTGATTACTTTTGTGGGTGGGTAGTGGCATATGGAGTGATAATTTATTGAGGTGTATGATTTGTGTGCTTTCAGTGTATGCATGTTATAGTTCAGCAAAATTCTTTTTAAAAGATGACTTTAAAGTCATCTGTTTTGGTATTAAACTTTGTCCCTTTTTCTTTGGCTTTTGAGATGCTGTTGTTCTCTCTCCTTGTCTAGCCCTTTAACAAATATTTATTAAACACCAATTGTATACAGCATGATTGCACTGGACGAGGTAAAGAACTCGACTACTATAGGAAGATGACAGCTTGTATTTTGCAAGCTTAAAAATCTCTGCCTAGAAGCCCCCTGCCAAGACTTTCCATTAATCCCCCTGACTACTTCCTATCAGAGCTTCCTATCCATCTTTGGCTTCCGTCTACAACTGTTTTGACACAGTGGTTATCTTCCAGCTGGTGTTTCTGGCTTCTGCCCAAGAAAATCTTGCTTGCTGCTCTCCGGGTGCTGGTTCTCCCCAGCTGTTCCTCATCTCTGACCGCTTCATCTGCCATTTTGGATACATCGGATTCTTCTGGCTCTCCTCTCCTATCACTTTCTTGAAGAATGTAAGGAATGAAAAGTTCTTTTAAATCTCTATTTCTAGCCCGGAGACTCAGCAATTTTGCTCTCAGGGTGCTATGCACTATTATTTGCCCTAAATATCATTATTACTACAACCCAAAGGGATGCAGTCTACTTTCCTGTTTTGTATTAAAATTTATATTGCCTACAAAATTTTCAAAAGTAAACACTCCTGATTTCAATAATGGGTAAACAAATATAAATACTATAATTCAGAATTATTTGGTTCTAACTGTGTAATAAGACAAGAAAAGTGAGTGAAAAATTTTAAACACCGAAGAAGAAAAGGTGAGGTTATTACTACCTGAATATAATTGTATGCCTCGAATTCCTAATGAATGTATTAAAAAATACTAGAACCAATGAGAGAACTGGCAGTGACTGGACATAAGATTTTTTTTAAAAAACCAATAATTCCCTTTATATTAATAATGTTTACTCTTAGAGTAACCACAAAACAAGTGCTTTAAACATAGTATCATGAAGAAATTTAATAAGAAAAGTTTAGAATCCATCTGAAGAAAGTACTAAAATTTTATTACAGAAAATAAAGCATGTCTTGAGTAGATGGAACAACATACCAAAATCCCAGATTGGAAAAATGCCATGAAAATAAAATCTTTCCCAAGTTACTATAAAAAATGTTATTGAACAAGTCAAAATCCCACTAAGGGCCTAGAAATGAAACTGACATGAAAAAATAAAAATCCAAAAGGTGTCAGGAGAATGTTGAACAAGAATAATGAAGAACAACCTTTGAAAGAATAACAAGGGACAACCACATGTTTTAAAAAAGAACTATGAAAAATAACTGCAATAACAATAGCCTATAGTAGGTCGCGATGAGAACGGATAATACTTTCGCAGTTCTAGAGTCTAGTGTTGTGTGAACAGTGTGCTTATAAATGAGCTGCACCTGAGCACAGGAGGGAGGGAGGCCCTAATCCAGGTAACAGCCCACTGATCTTGGCTGTCCTGAGTGGTCCCTT
This sequence comes from Heterocephalus glaber, assembly GCF_000247695.1. The sequence goes on from NW_004624755.1 coordinate 6,358,032, forward strand.
TCCTTTGCCTCCGTTTGGCCAGGGAGTCCAGCTGCACATGTAGAGGAGGCACTACACTGGTCGGGGAAGACCCTTTCGTCCCTCAGAGGTCTGGAGCCAAACGGGGCAGCCTGACAGGGACAGTCCTGATCTGCCTATGAGGTTCTTGCTTTTCCCTAGGTTTACTTGAGCCTACAATCTGACACATTATGTGTTTATAGATTAGCCAATGTCAGTAGCATTTTCCCAAAGTCAACATAACAACATTCCCAGGAAAGGAAAATCAATATTATTGTAGCAGGCCATTGGGATGCGAATTCTATCTCACCAGAGCACTGGCTCTCAGTTTTGGTTTCAGGACACTTTAACATTTGTAATATCAGAGTGATCAATGTACCCAAATCAGATTTCTTTCTGTACCTTATTGATGAACAAACTGAAAATGAAAGTAAGAAAACAATTCTATTTATGATAGCATCAAACAATAAAATACTTAGGAATAAATATTTTAAAAAGGCAGGACATAAACACTGAAAACTACAAAACGTCACTGAAATAAACTAAAGAAGAAATGTATGCCAAGTTCATGGATTGCAAAACAATAAAATTAAAATGTCAAAACTCCTCAAATTGATCCATAGACTTATTGCAATGCCTTTAAAAACTGCAACTGATTTCTTTGCAGAAATTGACAGGCAGATCTTAAAAATCATAGGAAAATGGGAGGAACTCAAAATACTCAAAGCAATCTTTAATGAAAATCAATCAGTCTTGATCACGGATCAGGCAATGGTTTCTTAGATGGGACATAAAATCCCAGGCAGGAAAAGGAAACAAAATAGGTTAAATGGACTTCACCAAAATTAAACTCTTGTACTGTAAAAGTCACAAAAATGAGGGCTGGGGATTTAGCTCAGTGGTTCCACTGCCTGCCTCCCAAGTGCAAGGACCCGAGTTCGATCCCTGGTACAAAAAAAAAAGTCACAAAAATGAACAGACAATCCAAAGAATGGGAGAAAGTATTTATAAAGCCATATATATGAAAACGATCTAGTAGTTAGAATGTAAAAATATTTCTCACAATGTATAGCAAAAAATCAACTCAATTTAAAAATGGGCAAAGAATTTGAACAGACATTTCACAGAAGGTCTACAAGTACTCAATAAATAAATGAGAAAATGCTCAGCATCATTGTCTAGCAGGGAAACACAACTACTGCTTCATACCCAACAGGATGGTCCAGTAAAAAAGATGGATGATAACCCGTCTCCAAGTGGATATGGAGGGAGTGAAGCCTTTGGACGCTGGTGATGGACATGGAGAATGGTGTGGCCCTTTGGAAAATGGCTTAGCTGTATCTTGCAGAGTTAAACATGATTACCATATGGCCTAGGAACTCCACTTCTTGGTGTTTACCCAGGAACACTGAAAATACATGTTTGCACAAAACTCATACTGGAAAGTGGACAGAAGCCAGTTTATAGCTTTCTTGTAATAGCCAAAAAGTGGATAAAAAGAACCTATCTGTGAGGTGAGGAATGGATGAACAAGCATGGTGTACCAGCCTTCATTACTGTGGGGCACATACTTGTATATTCCTCTATTTGCTAAATTTTATTTTAACCCTCTGGAAATATTGATTCGTATTTGTCACGTTTTGCAGTCATTTGTGGACATGCACAGAATGATGAGAAATTTGTGTCCCCTAATGAGGGGCAGATGTACAACTGAGCCCACACTCTGCCCTCTTGTTTCAGTGCTTCCACTGCAAATAAACATTCCTCTCATGATCTATTTAGTGCCACCATGGAGTTTGTGTTTTGTTGTTGTTTTGCTTTTGTTGATGGTTTCGCTGGTTAAAATAGCACCCAGAGTGTAATGTTGATGTCTTATCTAGTCTTCCTGAGCATGAGGAGGAGATAGTGTATTCTGTGTGGAGAAATAGATTGGTCAGGAAAGACTCAGGCATGATTTATGGTGTCTTTAGCCATCAGTGTAATGTTAATGAATGAGGAACAATATTAAAGGAGATGTTTTCAAGTAGAAATACCAAACAAACAAACATGTATTGACTGGTTGATGGAAATGTGGCTGGAGGCTACAAGAACCTAATCCTCTCTCTCCCTAGGAGAAACAGATTAGTATATGCTAATTCAACACTGGTGGTGAGTTTCTTGAACATAACTATCACACATTGTTATAAGCAGCTGCTTACCACACAGTGGAATATTACTTGGCCATAAAAGGAGTGGAGTACTGAAATGTGCTACAGCATGCATGACCCTTAGAATTTATGCTAAGAGGAAAGAGCCCGACCAAAAAAAGCCACATATCATACGGTTCTATTTGCATGAAACGTTCAAAACAGGCAAATCCATAGCAATGGAAGGAAGTGCATTAGGGATTTCCAGAGCAAGCAGGGACAATGAGCAGTGATTGCTAATGGATAGTTTCTAGTTTTTTCTTTAGAGTAATAAAAACATTTGGGAAATAGAGAGAGGTGATTATTGTACCACCTGGAGAATACAAGAACCGCCCCCCCCACTGAATTGTATACTTTAATAGGGATACTTTTATAGTATGTGAAAATAGGTACAATTTCTTTTCTTTTCTTTCTTTTTTTTTTTTTTGAGACAGGGTCTCACTATGTAGTTCAGGCTGGTCTTGAACTCACTATGTAGCCCAGGATGGCCTTGAACTTACAGTGATCCTCCTGCCTCAGCCTCCCAAGTGCTAGGTTTACAGGTGTGTACCACCACACCTGGTTTTAAATGCTATTTAATATTAAGAAAATTGTACATTAAAATATAATTTTTGGTACATTAAAATATTATTTTAAAATACTGGAAATTAAATTTGATGTGTTAAATATTACTTAGAAAAATAATTATAGCTTATTCAGTCTTTTTTTTTTTGGTACCAGTGATCGAACTCAGGTCCTTGCGCTTTTGAGGCAGGCGGCAGAACCATTGAGCTAAATCTCCGGCCCTATTCAGTCATTTAAAATAATAAATATTTCGCCCCCTACTGCGCAGGCGCAAGGACCCGAGTTCGATCCCTGGTACCAAAAATAAAAAATAAAATAATAAATATTAACTGGTACATGCAAATACTTTAATGAAAAATAACTTTTTAAACTAAAAATACTTGGTGTGATGATTGGCATTGTTTGACATTTTGGAAAATTTATCTGTCTTTCTTTTTCTCTTTCTTTCTTTTGTACTACTAGAGATTAAACCCAGGGTCTTCGCACTAAGCTATATCCCTAGCTCCCCACCTTTTTAAAGACAGGGTTTTGCTAAGTTTCCTGGGGAGATTTGTTTACTGTCCAACTTGATGAAACACATCTGGGTCCTTGTGTCTCTTCCTACATTCAATCTGTTGCTATCCGTCACTTTGGTTGGATGTTATGAAGAAAATACTGTTTTTCACAGACGCATTATGAGAAAGGGCTGGACATTGACGACATCTTTCAATAGTCTTACTATGGTAAAATTTGATAGGTTACAGTTTTTAAAGGTTAGTTATAATGTGGAATCTGAAACTATCATAATTACCTTTCATATGATACATTAAAATCCACTGGTTTCCCTTGCACTGGAATGGGTCCCCTACTCATGTGTGATTTTGTGGCATCATACTTTGTCATTCAGATAATATTGGTGTTATGGTTTACATCTAGATGTTCATCCCAGAGCCTCATGTGCTCCCAGGGAGGTGATTGGATAATGGGGTGTGATACTCATCAATGGATTAGTCCACCAATGAGTTTATAGCTAAATGGGAGGTGGAGCCTGGTTGGAGGATGCGGTCCCTGGGAGGAATGGCTGGAAGGGTCCATCTCCCTACCCTCATCCCTCTCTGCCTCCTGCCTACCCTGCCATGAACTGTTTTTCCTCTGCCAAGTCACACTGCTGTGGAGTCAGACAAGTATGGACCAAATCCTCTACAAACTGTGAGCCCAAATAAGCCTTTCCTCTGTTATATTGTGCATGTCAAGTATTGTGTCTCAGCAACAAGAAAGTAACTAAGACAATTAGTTTATTAAGTTATGCTGATTGCCCAAATGTTGGTGCATTTCAATTCAACACAAAATCAACAAGCCAAAGCACAAAACAACAATAAGCCAACTTGTTAATATCCTAGTCATCTCACTAGACAGTCTTAAATACTGAGATGTTCTGAAACTCACCATCTTGGATGCAGCATTCCACAATTCTACTTTTCTCCCGAAAGCTCAAACTCTATTGGTGACACATCATATAGTCAGTTGTTTATGTTAAGGCAACAGACTAACTTCAGTGATTTTCAAGAAAGTCTTTGCCAAACATCTAAGTCCAAAATCAAGTAGTTTGATAGTGGATGTATGCTATGGTTTGGATGTAGTTCCTATGCCGGAACCTTGGTCCTCAGGGTATAGGGGTTGAGAGGGAACTTGTAAGAGGTGGGGCTGAGGTTGTCTGGACCCTGGGGCACTGCTTTCAGAAGGAATTAGTTCCAGTTTTGTAGGGTGGATTAGTTCCTGAGAGCAAGGGTGAGCCTGGCTTCTCCCTGGTCTTTTGTTTCTTGTCTTGGCACATGATCTCTCTCTTTCCCTATAGGCTCCCACTACCAAGATGCCACCGGCATGGTACCCTCACCAGAGCCAAGCAGATGTTGGTGCCTTGTGTCTGAATCTCTAGACCCATGAGCCAAATAAACCTCTTTTTTTTTGGTATGGGGGATTGAACTTGGGACTTTGCGCTTGCAAGGCAGGCAGCAAAACCACTGAGCTAAATCCCTGGCCCTAAACCTCTTTTCTTTGTTTGTTTGTTTGTTTGTTTTTGGTACCTGGGATCAAACTCCGGTCCTTGTGCTTGCGAGGCAAGTGGCAGAACCACTGAGCTAAGTCCCCAGCCCTAAACCTCTTTTCTTTATAAAGCACTCACCCTCAGGTTTTGTTATAGCAATGCAAAATGGACTAAGACAATATAGTCTTTTATTAAAAATAGGTGGGATCAGTTCACAATTCAAACAATTACAACAATGCTAGAAGCGGTACACCTGTAATTCCAGCACTTGGGAGGCTGAGGCAGAAGGATCACCACAAGTTTGAGGCCAGCCTGGACCACATTGCAAGACACTGCCTCAAAAAACCAAACCATCTTCTGCGCTGGACCACACATTCATGAGGACAGAGGGCAGGAGTTTGCCAATTTGGTTTACTGGTATATCCCAGAGACATGAAAAAAGAGATGGAAGAAAAAGGAGGACCTGAATAAGTATTTGCTGAGTGAATGTGTGAGCAACCAAACCCCAGAAAGGACCCACTTTTGTGTTCTCTTTGGTTAGATTACAAGTCTTGTGGTATCAAACACTGCAAAAGCTTTTCTGCTGGCAACAGAAATTAAAGAAACACCTAAGTATCACTTCCCTTTCTTTTTGAAAGTAGATGGAAGAATTTATCATATCATCAAGAGCAAAGGTCAGAAGTTCTGGATCTGTAGCCTGGCGTGGTGGCATACACATAGAATTCCAGCACTCAGGAGGCTGAGGCAGGAGGATTGCCACAAGTTCGAGGCCAGCCTGGGCTACCTAGTGAGTTCAAGCCCAGCCAGGACTACACATTGAGACCCTGTCTCAAAAAACATGATAGTAACAACAATAATAAAGTTTTTAGTCTGAATTATCTTTCCTTATGTATAGATAAAATTAAACTACACCTCTGCCTCTGTGATTTTGCCTGGAATTTTCTCTCACCAGTATAACAAAATATCTGACATTTAACTCATATGTAACAAGGTTTATTTGGGCTCAGAGTTTCGGAGGAATCAAAATGGTCATTTGCTTTTCGCCTTCTGGAGACATCCAGAAACCCCCTCCCTGGGACAGAGCCATCACAACCCACGCCTCCTCATCCACTTCTTGGGTGTTATGGCTTGTGTCTAGCTGTCCCCCCAAAGCCTCATGTGGTCATGCAAAAGGCTAGAGGTGGCTGGATCTAGAGTGTGTGACACTGGAATTGATTCACGGTGCAGTGCTAGGCTCAAGGATTAAGGGTGTGAGTCCTACCCTGCCCCCCAAGTAATCTGGATATGGTAAAAGGGGCAGAAAGATACTGTTAAATTCCCTTGTTGTTTTGGTGTCTTCTAGCACCATGAACTTTTGCCCCTTTGCCATCTGCCACCCTGCCTTGGGGCCAGCTGATTATGGACTAAAATCTCTATAAACTGTGAGCTAAATAAACCTTTCATCCTTTAACTTTGGGTGTCGGGTATTTTGTCTCAGCAAGGAGAGCAAAGTAACTAATGCACTGTGCTTCATTTGTTTTTCAAGACAGGGTCTGGCTGTGTAGCCCAGGCTGAGTTTGAATTCACAATTCTCCTGCCTCAGCCTCCTGAGTGCAAAGATTACAGGCATGTGCCACCACACCTGGCTTCCAATGTGATCTTTCCTACTTCAGTCTGGCTGTAGCTGGGTTATTTTTCCCTCACTCAACTCTAACACTGTACCTGACCCTTTACAGGTGTTCAATAAAGTTCAGATGGATTTTTTTCTCTCTGTCTCAGATTCACCTATTCTGTGAGACGAGAGAGAGAAGTCAATTTGGAGAATGAAGTATTTGGAAAGAGCCATGTGCCAGAGAACATAGAGTATTTCAGAGACCAGCAAAAAGTAAAATCAAGTAAAAACCAACGAGAACAGTGTTGTCAGATGAAAAATGGTAAAATTTGCATTTCAGATAAACAACAAATACTTTTTCTTTCTTTTTTCATTTTTGCAGGTCTCACACAAAGTTTGAGGTTAAAGATTATTTGTAATTTATCTGGAATTCAAATCTTATTGGGAATCCTTCAGAAAATTTTTTTTTTGTCCTGTATTTTTATTTGCAAAGTCTGGCAACCCTCGACAAGGAAGAACCAAGTTCTACTCATTTCTGGGAGTCCTGAGTATTCAGTTACTTAAAATTCTGCTGAAAGGATTTTATTTTCTTTACAATAACATCCTTTACAAGAAAAACACTGCATAGTGGTAAACTACATTTTATATCTGGTTAAAAAAAAAATCTGTTGGCTTTGAATGCAACCACGATGGAAATAGAGAATGAAACATTGTAACACAGTCACTAAAACAATTAAGGAGACTTTCTCCATTCCCCATAAACAAAGTTTCCCTGTAACCAGGTTTCCTCCCCTGCCTCTCTGCTCTTCTCTCTGTCTGTCTCTCCCCTGGAATTGGGCCCTGCCCATGCTTGGTTGGCCTTTGTTTTTAGCATAGAATAGGTTACTTTGGGCTAAGTGTCCAAGTCTTCCCTTGATTACATTGTGTCTAAAGTGTTAACCTGTCAGCAGTCACAGTGAAGATTTCTTCAATGAGACTCTTGTGCGCCTGACAATGTAACTATTTATTTGCAAAGTTTCTACCATTGCCATTTGTGCTGCTCAATGCAAAGTGTTACCAAGCTGTTCATGTCCCTGTTTCTCTTCAGTAACCAAGAAAAGCAAAACAAAGTACAAATAACTGCTTATTCAGAAAAAAATTTCAGATTGTTCCTTAAACCTGCTCCAGGCAGCGGATACAGACTTTTGAGTGATTTGGAAAATATGAAAAGCACTTGGCTGCAGTACAAAACCCAGGCTGATCTGCGGTGATGGCAAAAGCAGAAATAGGAGCTCAACAATAAATATAAATTTCTGTGTGACTGATTGTGGCTCTGCTGGCTTCGGGAGGGTGGAGAAGGTCTCAGAGTCTGTTATCCAAGCCATCTTTTCTTGGGGGGCTGGGGGTGACAGGGCTTTGCTTCAAGGGCTGTCCTTCATTGTTGGCTGATTGATTGAAAAAGGCAAATGGGGCCGCCCCATCCCGGCCAAGTGTTTTCTTCTGACTAGCCCTCCCTGGGTGCCTGGAGTGTTGAAGCTCTGTGCTTCACCTGCTGCTTTGTTCCGGCAAAGCTGGCGTCTTGGGGACGCTGTCATTCACTCCACCAAGCCGTTGTCCCAGCTGTCCTGAGTGTGTGAACGCTGCTACCCCCATCTGCCCAGCCACCTGCTTCCTCATCTTCAGACACCTTCCTGCGACCCTACTACTCCTGGGAAACTGCAATTATGGCCACCCAACTGCCTCAACTGCTGCCACGATCCTTTCCCTTGAGTCACCCTAAAAATGATGGCATCTCCTTTCCCTTGATTGTTTGTAGGTTGTCACAGAGGGAGGTGCATCCTTCTGAGACAGGCTGGGGCTCCTTCACTGACGTCGTCACTTGCCAGCTCCATGACCTTCGGCCACAGCAGTCGTGATGAGATCCTGAACTGCAGAGCTCGTGGGGGTTGCCAAGTGTGTGCTTGATACTTGATACACTCCATTTTATTTTATCCCCATGTTAAAGCTATGAAAAATACAATTATTCTCCTTGTTTTACAGATAAGAGAGCTGAGGAACTTGGTCAAGGTCAAAGAGCTCCTTCATGATGGAGGCAAGATCGGAACCCATAGGACCAAGCTGTGAGTCCAAATTCTTACTCTTAAATAATAAAGACTAGGTGTCCTTATTATTTCATACCCTCAAAGCTCAGTGAAATGTGTCCTGTCCACATGGTACTGACAGGAGACTGAGGGCCAGGAAGTTGAAGCCATTTGCACAAAATTGTGCTTCTGGGAAGTAGGCAGTGCTGGATTCTGCCCCGAAAGTCCTAATTCTTCATCTGTCTCCAGCATCTTCCAGACTGGAGGCTTAGCCTGCAGTGGGGGCTAGGGAAAGAATGTGTTGTGTTTCAGGAGTCTAATGCTGTGTCTGATCCAACTAAACAAATTTATTTTTTTCTAATTTCATTATTGAATCACAGGACATCCTGGAGTCTTTAACACCATGCAAAATATGCACGAGAGTCTTCAAGAAAGGATTTACTAGGCAGCCTATTCAAATTTATTTGACTATACAGCTCCTTTCCTTTGGAGATCCACCTATTAACACCTTTGTGCAGAGGCATTTCCCAGAATACAAATTTGGGAGGCTTTGCACTCTACCAGCTAGGAGGTGGCACACACAGATAAGGCTGGAAGTAGCAGGGGATTTGTAGCTGCTGTTGCTATTTGGGAGTCCCACGGTAGTGACAAGGCTCTCCAGGAGCTTCTCAAGCAAGTGAGCTGGTGAGTCTACCAGTGCCAACCAGCTGCTGTTGGTGCCCAGGCACCTGTGCCCATGTGTCATCGGTGCCATCAGTTCACGGAATTGGTGTTTGTTGTTGCTACTGTTTTGGCTGAGCTCTGCGGCTCTCTGGCTTCTTCCTGCTGGGTTCTAAGGTGAAGAGGAGCATTTCACAAGGTAGCCTGTTGTTCAAAACCCAGTAAGGTCAAACTCAGAGTTTAGGGTTAGCACCAGCCTTAGTATAGCAAGCACTTAGCACTTCAGAACCTCTGTAATATTAACTACCTTTTAGCTGGTGTGTGTTCTAAACCAGGTTTAACGTGAGTCATTTCACTGACCCCTCTGCAGAGGGGTAGATGCTGTTGCACAAGTCTGCAAGAGGGCCCCGTGTAGTCTCCTCCAGGGCTGAGTCGGGGTCGCCCTGTGTGACCAGTGGAATATCACAGGAGGTGGTGTGTGTTTCCAAAAGTTAGCGTAACATCGTTTTCCTCTTGGTCTCCTCAGTTGCTTGCTCTGAGTGAAGCCAGCTATTTTGTGAAGACCCTTGAGCAACACTGTGAAGAGGGCCAAGTTTTAAGAAACCAACGTGGTGGCCATGTGAGTGAGCTACCCTGCAAGGGCTCCTCCAGCCACAGTCACACCTATAGATGTGTGCACACCCTGGCTGATCTCGACTGTGACCTCAGGAGAGACCCCAGTAGGAACCTCCAACTAGAGCTACACCCCAATTCCCCACCCGTGGGGATGGCTATTGTTTTTAAGCAGCGAAGTTTTAGAGTAATTTATAAAAAGCGGGAAATAATTTATTCACGCAGTGCTACTATCCCCTATTTTTCAGAAAAGGAAGTGGGAACTAAGAGAGGCCGACTGTCTCAAGGTCACGGGGCTCATGGCTCAAGGTCACAGCCAGAGTTGGTGTGGCTAAGAGGGGATGCTACAAGGAACTCTTCTCATCAAGCCCCAGAGTATTGCCTCTGAAGTCTGCAGTGGTTTCCAGAACTCCATTTCTGGGCTTATTTCTTCAGTGTGGTGATGTGATAATACAGAAAGTCTTGGAGCCTGTCCACACTTTACCTCTCATGAACTTCAGCTCCTTAGAGAGTAATATCATCTACCTGGTTGTGGATGAAATGATTTCGTATATTGAAAGTGCAGGCAGATTCTAGGCACTGGATATTTGGAAGCTCCCTTCCCTTCCAATTCCTCCTCCAGCCCAGGCCTCACTTTGGTGGTGAGGAAAACAGAGGGTTATCCCTGCCAACAATCTGTCATTCCCACCCTGAAGGGAATTAGCTCATCAGAATCCAGTCCTAACTGGCAGCAGGCTGAGGAGGCAGGCTCTTTGCTTGGAGACCAAAGGACAGGAAGACATAATTCTTGAGTATGGGTTACTTTGGGAGCAGACAGGCCTGGCTGGGTGCCTGAGAGGGCTTTAGGAATAGCTTGGGGGCATCTTGAGAGCCCAGAAATGGCAGAAATGGGGGCCCAGGCTTACAGATTTGCCTAAGCTTGGACATAGCAAGTCACATCAACAAATGTGACCATTGTGCCAAGACTCAGAAACAGTATCTGCTGCTTCAGGTCCAGCCTAAAAAGAACAGAATGCAGTGATTCTCTTGGAAGTTTAAACTTATTGTTGTTGTTGTTGTTGTTTTTTGGTATTGGGGATCAAACTCAGGTCCTTGCGCTTGTGCAGCAGGCAGCAAAACCACTGAGCTAAATGCCCGGCCCAGTTTAAACTTATTATTTGAATTCTTTGAATTCATTTGGAGACAAAAGTCTTTGGCTCCAGGTATCGATACCTTCAGAGATCCACAAAGTCAACTGTCTTGCTTTAGTCGCATAGCTAAATAGAGGCCGAATTCAATTTAAGATCCAAAACCTATGTTGTAATCACTGTTTGATTGAACCAATTTGCTTTGGCTTGAGAAGCATACTTTCCACTTCTTCCAAGAAACTTTTCCTCGTTAACATTGCCAAAGGTTACCTATTGTGGAGTGTTCAGCACTAACACTAGTCTGACATGCACTATGGAACACTTTATTGAGCAAGGTACTTTTTCCCCCACACTTACTACATGCCGAGTACTCTTCTAACCTGCCTGGGATTTGGCAATGGACACTGCAGAGCTATCCTGCTTCTAAGATGGCTTTATTCAGAGGTGAGTGGCATTGTGAGATAGAGCACAAATAAAATTGTATAATAAGCTAAAAGGCAAAAAGGAATAGGGGTAGAGACAGGGTTTGTGGGGTGGAAAGGTGCTATTTCTTTTTTTTTTTTGGGTACCGGGGATCGAACTCAGGTCTTTGCGCTTTTGAGGCAGGCAACAGAGCCACTGAGCTAAATCCCCGGGCCCTTGAAAGGTGCTGTTTCTATAGAATGGTCAGGGAAGCTCTCACTGGAAAGGTTAATACCTAAGGAAGGGCTGAAAGGGCATGGGGGACTGAGCCCTGGGGCTAGAGGGTGGACAGCACCCCACTAACTGGGAATTATTCTCGGGTTCTTTCATGTCTGCAACTTTATTATTCTTCTGTCCTGCACTGAACTGTCAGGAGTGTGCATTTCATCTTCTGCTTCCTTTGGGTATAATATAAATGCCTTCTGCAGAATGTTATTTGTACCACAGACGTTTAGTAAATGCTTGTTGAATCTTCTGGTTAAAGTCATTTTCTCACTATTGCCCTTTTTAGGCAAGAAATGAAGGGAAAAGTACAGTAGTTCAGTTTTCAGTCCAATAGTCTAAATTACTTAGAATATAAAACCAACATTTAGTTGTACTGTCCAACATTCTGGGTTAATATTCTTTGCCTTCCATAAACATTACATCTAAAAATATTTGCAAAAGCCTTGGCTTTTCTGAAATTCAAAACAGGAAGCCCCTATAGTCTCTTAGCTATGTTTATTCACCCCCAAACCCCATACTGGAATCACCATTACTATTTTGCAATTATGATAGTTTTGTTCAGTGAGCTCTGACATTTTTGAAAATGGTTTCCTGCCTAACCTAGAGACATCCTGTTATTCTTAACAATATTCTATGCCATCTAAATATTAAGGTGTCTTGAGTTCCTAGGGAAAGAACAATTCACAGCCCATAACTTGCTCTGTTTTGATTTTTGCAAAATGGGACGCTTCACAGGTATGCTTTCTAATTCCCCTTTTTTTCTTTTTTCTCTTTCTCTTTTTTTTTCGAATTCCCTTTTAAGCAAGATTCTTGGTTTTGCTATCACTGAGGTCTTGACCTTGTTTGATTTCAGTGCTTTCTATAAGGGCAGATAACTTGTACTTATTTAATTTACTCTTATTTTTGTTTTGAAGACACAGATGCAGAATGAAAAGGATAACAATGCTGAAGGACCTAAAGATCACAATGGAAGTGACACTGGGAAAACCAGAACAGAATATCAAGGTCAGAAGATAGTGTCAGGAGCTGAAAATTGATCTAACAGGACACAGATGGAGCAGAGAAAAGATGATGTCTTAATGAAGCTCTGGGAACTGGGGTGTAATTCTCTATAGGATGACTGGACTCAGCACTGAAAGGGGAAGAAAAACTTGTTTTAAGAGACTGACCAAATGGTAGGTTAAAAGATAATCAAACATGAAACAGAAGAACCTGCTACTTTGATGCTTGTGGGTCATGTGATACTTCAAAGAGTAGATATTACAATGGCATGGGTATAATCATTCATGATTTGTTTCAGTATTTTACTTTATACCTCCATATAGTCTCTCCTCAACAGTTCTGAGGTGCATTCATGAATGCTGTATTTCCCATCCTGGGGAAAGGTGTCCAAGTATTAACTAACCCTCCAGTCATGGTGGTGCACACCTATAATGGCAGCTACTTGGGAGGCTGGGCAATGTAGCCAGATCCTAGCTCAAAGGAAAAAGAAGGAGGAAGAAGGCGGGGTGGGGGTGGGGCGCAGAAGAAGGAAGAGATGGAGAACAAGGAGGGCATATAGCTCAGTGCAAGGGCCTGAGTTCAATTCCCTGTACTTTTTTTAAAGTATCAAATGGCCAGAATCTTCATCCTAAATCACCGTTTCAATGTCAGCTACAGAAAGAGAGACATCCTTGTTCACGCCACAGTGGGTGCAGTGCTAGTTGAGTATCTGGAGAAGGAAGCAGCTGCCCTCTGTGTGCAAGACCTGGGTTAGGTTAGATTATTTATCCTTCAGAATTTTACTTCCTTTAACCGTGCTACAGGGACAATAGCAAAATTTAAATGATGTTGAGGAACGCAAATCACAATAGCCAAGTCATGCCAGATTCCGGGCCTTCTGTTCAGCCCTTTATATGAATGAATTTACTTAATCCCGCAAAGTCCTATGACGTCGGTATTGTGCTATACAAATGCTATGCAGAACCCAACACAGAGACCCAAGATTCATGCCATTTGCTCACAGCCACACAATAGTGGAAGCAGCACCAGAGAGCACATGCTCGCTCACTACTCCGAGAGATTTCTCCCAGGAGGGTGGTCAGCACAGTAAATGCTCACTAAAGGGTTATTATTATTGCCGGTGCTGTTATAGGGAAGAGGTAACATTATTTCTCACACTGAAGCTGATTTTGTCACAAATTGCTGCCTAGAGATTCTTGAGTACATTCAGATGGGAGGAAAATCAGAATTCATAAAATAGAAACTTTAAAAATAATTGGATCACTGGGCATGGTGGCACACACCTGTAATCCCAGCACTCTGGGAGGCTGAGGCAGGAGGTTTGCAAGTTCGAGTCCAGCTTGGACAACTTATCGAGACCCTGTCTCAAAAATTAAGAATAACAAAAGGACTGCGGATGTAGCTCAGTGGAAAAGCTGTGGGTTCAATCCCTACTACTACTACTAAACTACTATCAAGTACAGCATCTTCTTTAGATCATGTACCCAAGATTTATAACTGGGCTAAAGTAACAGGTCATTTCGGTCAAAAAACAAACACCTCCTGCTCTGTTAAATGAAAATAGCCAATCAAGCTGACTTCTTGGCTAAGATCAGTTGTTTAGTTCCACGTAAAATAATCAGCCAGTCAGCTTGTGAAGCTCCAGCCTTTCCCCTATGGTTCCGTGGTGCTTCTGGATGTAATACGGAGTTAAAACATCAAACTTGCTCCTTCAATCAATGAGTGGACCTTGTAAACAGGTCACATCAGAGAAATGGCTGTTTCTTCTACCTACATGCTTTTACGTTCGGAATCCATCACTTGTGCTGATGTCTATGAAGCCTACTGAGGAGTCCCCTGCTGGATGCTGTCAGAGAGCCTGGGGCGGGGCCCTGCCTGCTACTATCCCTGGGCCAGGTGACAAAAATGACAGTCAAGGGAAGTACTTTACTCCAGACAGAAAAGCACACCATTGGAGATATCTCACTCTATTTCAGTAGAAGGTGCCAGAGTCCAAAAGACAAACTTAATTTTTAAAAATTATGAATGTAGCTTTTGTTGGCCATTCTGATACTCACATAAATGTGTAAAAGCTAATGACCACTTGAAAGACAAAACAGAAATGAAATGATCTCTACTTATTTGTAAGGGATAGAAATATGCCATTTGTTGCACCCAAAATCAAAAGCATTTAATGAAACAGAGGAATGCACAGAATGGGTTGATTTTGTGTGGACAATGGAGCCTACTGGTTAGAACAGGGCTCGTGTGAATGAGTCAGGTTAAACCCTGGCTTTGCCATATATTTCCTTTACCTCCGTAAACATGTTAGCAACCTCCCAACACCTGTTTCCTTATCTTTAAAATGGGAATGAAAACAATACCTAACTCACAGGATTTTGTCAGTATCTGTAAAACATTTAGATTAATGCCAAGGGTATGACATATACCACCTAAGTGTTAGGCATTGTTGCTATTATTACTGGTACATTTGTATGCACATATATTAAAAACACAAATGTACCAAATGATGATACCTAGTAATCTTGGAAAGCCAGCCAATCTGCGTTTCCAGCTTTTGGGTACTGTAAATTGTGCTGTTGTAAGTATGTGCATGGTTCTCTTTTTATCCATTCAATATGAGGTGGTGTAGCACAGTTGTCAAACATGTGGTCCCCACAGTCAGACTATCTGGGCTCTGAACCTGATGCTAGCTTTCCATTTATCATGTCATTTTATTTTGCTATTCTTTGTACTCCTGCTGTTATTCTTCTATAATAACACCCATCTGGTACTAGCACTGTTATTTACCCACACATTACTGAGGAGATACTGAAGCTCGGGGGACACACAGCCAGTAAGAGGCAGAGGTTGGATTTGAACCCAGGTCTATGTGTACCTAAGCCTTGTCACCCAAGTCTGCCTCCCAGTGAATGGTGTAAGAATAGTCAGTTGCTGGGATTAAGTATCTGACACCTGCATTTTAAAGAAGGGTATACAGCTTCAGAGGGTTCAGCTATGGAAATTAGGTCCCACTTCTGTGCCTGGGCCCGGCTCTGTAGGTCAAAGTACAACGATCCACTCCCCCTCTATCCCTTTCATACCTTCAGCTCCCCAGCTAAGAGGAGGCTGTTCCCCACCGCAGGCACCCATCCCACGTCCCACTGCATTCAATATCTCTACCCAGAAGGGAAGAGAAGAGAGGCACAGCGTTTATTGTATTTCTTTTGGGCTCCCTGCCTGCTTCTCTATCCTGCTGCCTAACTTGTTTGACTTTCTCCTGAGGGATCCCATGGGCATATGCTGATTTGCTTGGCCACAGTCATGGGTACTTTTTAGAAAAACAAAGCCAAGAAGAACTCTAAGGCTCCCGTGACTTGGACCGTTGGCTAATAGTTGTTTTATTAAGTGCTGATTCCCCCTGTGGAGCTGAGTTAATGGAGGTGGGGAAAAAAAAAATCAGGCCCAAACAAGGAACCATTCAGATGTGCTTTCAAAATATAAAGGTAACAGGGAGTTTCTGTACCAGGCTCTGCAGGTCTGTGTTCTGTATGAATGAAAGGGGAGTGGTGTACCTCATCCATGCACCCAGGCTTTTCATGGAGACCCAGAAGGAAGGGAAAGACCAATTACTCATGGCTTCCATTCCTAGCTAGCCCCAGACTATTCCCTAGGGGACAGACAGACCCTCGAAGCCTGTCCAATTTCATTTGAAAATTTAAGTTTTACCTAGAATGTTATTGATTACTACCATATTGTGTTCTGAGGGGTTGTTTTTGCCTCTCTTGCTTTCCAAAGAAGGAGGATGACAGAGACTTGAAAACATGATGCAAATCAGAAAATATAGGCTCGAATTGAGAACCTTGCGAAATATGGAACAAAATACAAATTGGAAGGGGGAAGCAAGAGTGGTGTAAATCATGGACATCGGAACAAAACAACACCATCAATGACAAATACTTGCCGCCATAAAATCTAGATGTGTGGCACCCTAAAATTCCTACTCTGGACAGATGCCTTGGATGTCTACATGAGTGTGCATCTGTGTACAATTGTGTATAAGGTTTGAGTGTATATTTTAAAAGAAATACCCAAGACAGAAAGAGGCAGTCTGCAAAGCTGCAATCGGGCCAAAAGGCAAAACAAGAAGCAATGGATAAAGTAGCCAAACCAAGACTCTGCTGCTGAAATTGCAACCAGATTGTCTCTGAGAAGCAGAGAAACTGGAGTAAATAAATCCTGCAGCAGATTCACTTTCGCAAGTATACCTGCAAGACATCAAATGCCCAGACCCTTCCTTCCAGATGGAAGAAAACACAATGACTAAAGCAACGGGGTGTGACACTGACACAATACATTCCAGCAACTTGATGAAGCCCTGAGCTGTCCCCAAGCTTGGATGCACTTGGCCCGGTGGCCTGCACATCCCCATGGGACTGATACTGGAGAGAGACCCACCGAAGAGGACAGAAAACGAGGCCATTTGGGAATGAGGGAAGGAGAAGGATGAGCCCGCAGGAGACACGAGCAAGTGTGTAGACATCTGACATGTGTGGGCAACACTCAGATGTGGTATGAGCGAAGCTCATCACCGGTAAATTTCTACATTCCATGCTGCAGCTTCGGGGAGGGCATTCTGTGCATGACGCGGCATATGCTACTGTAGCCTAGGCCCACTACTCAGATGTCCCGATGCAGCTGCAATCCAAATGAAAAAGAGGAAGTGAATGTGTGCAGTTTGCAAAGCTCACCTCTACTCAGGCAGGCCATGGTGCTACCTCCGCCTCACTTAGGTCTCGCTGGAGTCTCCTCTTGGACCCTCTCCGTGGAGTAGGGGAACGTTAATAGCAATCGCTATGATGCTAACATTTACTGTCCCCTACTGTGTGCTAAGCTCTGCATTTTCCTATTGATTCTCTTAACTCTCCTATGAAGTAGCCATCGCTGTGACCCATCTGTCATACAAAGATGTTGGGCACCTGGACAAGTTGCCGTAGCCAGGGCTGGGCAGAGCTGGGGCTCAAACATAGGCTCTGCTCCCTGTGGGGTCTGTTGAACTACCCTACCCAAAGAACTGAGCTCCTGGCCTCTCCATTAGTTGAGAAATTACTCAAGTCTTTGCAATGGCAAAGGACACAGGAAAGGACCCAGGTTGAATTCCAGGCCTATCAGTCATGCAGGTTCTAAGCATCGATGGCACCAGCGCAAGGGTTTCTATCTTCCTAATGTTGATGTTGAAACATTTTCCATGCCACCTTCTTGAACCAGGGACAAATGACCAGCACAAGGGAAAGTGCAGCAGAAGAGCCCCTTCTAGGGCTTTAGCTTATGTCACGGAAAAGCCTCTCTCTGCCTGTGGTTCTGAAGAAGAAGTGACATTTGGAATGCCACCCTGGGAGCCTGCTGAGTCCTGGGGTGTCCTCCCCATTACCCAGGACTCACCATCAAATACATTTAAATTTTTTTCAGCCTAGTTTTCTCATTAAATGAATTCTAATTCTGAGAAAATTGGATGTTCATGCATGGTATCCACGGCAACCTTCACTTAAACAGAATATGAAATTAACCAGCCCACTCTGTGCTTGACATTCTAAACAAATGAAGACCATGGACAGGTTACTACCCTTTTCAAGGCAACTTTGAGAATGCTATTCCTAAAGGATCTGAGAAAGGATCAGATTAGATTCGGTGCAACCCTGTTTAAACAGGTGACCACCACAGAGCCATTCTGAACCTCAGTTTCCCCATCTCCTATATCAGATATTGGATGGTTACCTCTTCTAATTACTTCCCCACCCTCAGGTTTCACTGGATTGTTCTCAATTATTTTAGTCTCAGTTTTGTCTCAATTAGTGACATGGCAGTTCAAAATATCCTTCCATTCCACTAGTGTTTGCCCTTGAATTTTTTTTAATTAATAGACTTCTTTTCAGAAGTTTAGCTTTACAGAAAAAATGAGCAAAAACTACTTTCTACATATCCCCCACCAGTTTCCTTTACTATTAAGTTTTGCATTGATACAGACTATTTATTCAACTGATGAACTAATACCAATATATTATTATGAACTAAAGTCCACAGCTTACATTAAAGTACATGCTGTGTTGTACTTCTATTGGTTGTGAAAAATTTACATTGTCATGTATCCACCAACTCTGATTTTATGGTCTCCATAGTTGTGCCTTTTCCAGAATGTCATGTGATTGGCATGATAGAGTATGTAGTCTTTTTAGACTAACAGCTTTCACTTAATTAAAAGCAATTAAGTTTTCTCCATACCTTTTCATTACCCTTGATTTTTTTTTTTTTTGGGTACCAGGGATCAAAATCGGGTCCTTGTGCTTGTGCAGCAGGCAGTGAAACCACTGAGCTAAATCCCTGGCCCTACCCTTGATTTTTTAAACAGATACGTTAACATATATTTTCTATCAAAATAAAGACTTAGGGCTGGGAGTGTAGCTCAGTGCAAGACCCTAGGTTCAATCCCTACCATTACAAAAATTAAAACAAAATAAAAAGATTTAATCAGTATCTATAACCTTTCCTAATTTTCTACCACAAAGCAATATACACTCTTGATTTCTGTTTTCCTTCATATCAGCTACCTCCAACTTAGCTTTTATTAACATTTTGATTTCAAATAAGTATTATTCTTTCATATTATACCTCTTATGTGGGACAAACCTGACAGTATTATCATCAATTACTAGGTTGACACTATGTTTCTTTTTTTTTCTTTTCTTTTTTTTTGGTACCGGGGATCAAACTCAGGTCCTTGTGCTTTCAAGGCAGGTGCCGGAACCACTAAGCTAAATCCCTGGCCTTGACACTATGTTTCATTGTTGTTGCTTTCTTTTCTTTTCTTACTGTTTCTTCTAGACTACATCCTTGCCTTATTGAATTCTTCAATCTGGCTCTAATTTTTCTAGGGCTTTCTAGGGGACTGAGTGAGCTCTGTAAGCTCAGATGGGATGGGATCTCCTTTGAGGTTGGAGTTCCAATCAAAGATATTACATCCTCCTAACCCCAACACCCTGTGACTGGGTCTAGAAAATGGTTTTAGTTTTGATTTAATGAAAACTGTTTTTTCTGCCTTGCTTGGCATGCCACTTAGCAAGTACATATTAAGCAACCCGTGCCTTCTAACACTGCTTCAGAAGGAGTATCTGCCCCTTGTGCACTGCTGTATGAAGGTCCTGTTCTTACTGGTGTGAATGGGGGCACAGGGAAAGGGGACAGGATGGTGGTTATTAGTGTCCAATATGCGAGTCAAAAATCAACGGACAGGGCTGGGGATTTAGTTCAGTGGTTTTGCCGCCTGCTGCGCAAGCGCAAGGTCCCGAGTTCAGTCCCCGGTACCAAAAAAAAAAAAAATCAATGGAAACCAACTCAGGATACAGCCATTAAAAATATCAACACTAATAATATTAATCATGAACATTTATTGAAAGCACTAGGTATTCTTCTGAGCTCTCTATTTCATATCATTATATTATCACAACAACTCTATTTCTAATTATTTGCATTTGGGAAACCAAGGCCTAGAGAATCAAGTACTTGCCCAAGGTTAGAGTTAGTAAGTTGTGGAGCATGGACTCCAACTTGAGCAATCACTTTTGTTTTTCCTTTTTGGTACAGGGGATCGAACTCAGGTTCTTGTGCTTGTGAAGCAGGCGTGGTGCCACTGAGCTAAATCCCCAGCCAGAGCAATCACTTTTATAATGATCCCATAATTTTTTGTGTGTGTGCAAAGTATTGGGTTAAAGCTTATGGGAGAGAAAAGATATTTTCTCATCCTTGACTTCCATGCTTGCTACCTCCCTAAGAAAGATTCTATTCTCAAAACTTCTTTTTGAAGATATCTACTGGCATTGCTTCCCACTGAGCCAATCAATTCCTCAACTGGAAGTCTGTGTTGGTCAGCTTTCCATCACTGTGACAAAATACCTGAGATAGTCACTTAAAAAGAAGAAAGATTTATTTTGGTTCAAAGCTTTGGAGGGTTCAGTCCATGGTAGGTTGGCCTATTGCTTTGGACCTATGATAGCACAGTGCACCATGGTGGGAGTGTGCAGCGGAGGAAACTGGTCACCTTATGGCAACCAGAAAGCAGAGAGAAACACACAAGACTGGAAGGGGTTGGGGGTCCCAGTATTCCATTTAAAGACACACCCCAATGACCTAACTTCCTCCCACTAGGCCCTCCCTAGTAAAGCATCCACCTCCCAACAATGTTGTGGGCTGGGGCCAAGCCTTTGATGGATGGGTCCTTGGTGGCCGTTCAACCTGTAACAGAGCCAAAGGTCCTTGTCACCCACTCAGCTATCTTTCAGCTCTTGCTTCTCTTTGGTTTCCCTCCAGCCTCTCTGAATCTTCACTTCACTGTCTCTGCCTTGCCAGATTAGGACTCTCTACCTCTGCTCCTCCTTTTTAAGGAATGCTTTCCCTTTCCTCCATCATCTGGAAAGCTCCTCTCACTCACTTTCCAAGACCACTTTTTTTTTTTTGGTACTGGGGATTGAACTCGGGACCTTGTGCTTGCGAGGCAGGTGGCAGAACCACTGAGCTAAATCCGTGGCCCCAAGACCACTTTTTTATACAACTTCCTCTGTGCAGATTTTCCTTTAGACTCTCAGGCAAAGTCAGTGATTCCTTTCTCCAAGCACCTCTGTACTCCATTCACATCTGTATGTCACTCCTTGACAAAGTGGGATGTGTGCTGCCATCAGCCCTTTGTCTGTGACCTCTTCCGTGTCAAGGGCAGCAAGGGTGTCTCATTCATCTCTGTATATTCTGCCTTTCATCGTGCCTGTCCCATGGTTGTCCCTCATGGTGTGACTCAGGCCAGGCATGGTGGCACACGCCTGTAATCCCAATACTTTGAGAGTCTAAGGCAGAAGGATCACAGGTTTGAGCCCATGCTGGGCAACTTAGTGACCTAGCAAGGCCCTCTCTCAAACAAATAAACAGATGAAAGTTAAAAAGGGGATTGGGGATGCATTTTAGTGCAAAAGCTCTGGATTCACATAAAGCCAGGGAACCCTGTGGGCCCAGTCTTCTCGAGTGCCTCTCAGAAAGCATCCCCCACTTAAAATGAACTCAAGTACTGTCATGCTTAGTCTCTTGGGGGAAAATCCGAGGTGTTTCATGCACTGTGGAGCCTCCTGAGAATGTTCCTCTTTATTGCTGCCACTCTCTGTAGCCTCGGTAGAGATGGCAGCTGGACATCATTCACTGGCTCACCTGTTCATTCATCCGACAAACTACCTTTACCGGGAATGAACTGGGTCTCAGATACTTTTAAAAATGCCACCTGCCCAAATATACCCACTTTCTAGTCTCTCTCTTCTTTTTTTTTCCTTTCTTTTCTTTCCTAGTACTTGTGATCAAAACCAGGACCTTTGCATTGAACTACATTCCCATACCTTTTTATTTTTTTACTTTGAGACTGAGTCTTGCTAAGTCTCTAAATTTCCTGGGCTGGGCTTGAACTGCCTCAGCCTCCCAGAGATTACAGGCATGTGCCACCGTGGTTGGCCAATTCTCATATTTTAAACCTCAAAATTTTTTCCAGACAGTCAGTCCCAGAATTTTTCTCTCCTTTTCCTCCTGGGCCCATGCTGGGCTTTGTTCTAAAAATCACTTTAGCTTTCCTAGCTCTTTAGTTCTCTTTGTCCAATAATAGGATTTCCTTTCATTAATAATATTCTAGACATTGACCCAGCCAATTTGAATCCTTCCTGGTTAGTATTTAAGAGGAAGAGGAAGATTATGAATATTAATACATCAGAATGTTTGTCTAGTTTCAGGTGAATATATATATATATGTATGTGCAAAATGAATTCCAAATGAATGGTGCAATTGGTAGAAACACTGGAGTTCAGTATTTACTGAACCTCAGCACCTTAGTGCTTTGGCTGTTTGGCTCCTCTTCTCTAGAGATGGAGGTGATTATCTAAGGAGTGCCCCTCTCAGAAGTGCTCTGAGGCTCTCATGACATAGTGGAAACCTGGTCCTGCAGATCTCAGGGAGTGGAAGTTCAATCCAAATCCATCTGTTCTCAATTCTTTATGTGTAGAACCCAGGGAGAGGCAGGAAGCCCTGGCACCACAGGCTAAGACCTAGATCCACCATTAGATGAGCTTTGTCTCTTTTCATCACTAATACAGCAATGCCTGCCCCACTCTAAGAACTCAATCACTCTTGGATGAATTTAAAAAATAATATTGCAGTGTAAGATTTATTTCAGTGCCTTTGAAACCTAGGTCTCAGACATGGCTAATGAGAATGACTATTGGGACAGCCTTTTCAGGGAGCGATCAGACAGAATCTATCCAAGCTCAAAATGCACACTGACATCTTTAGAGTAGGATGTAAACACTTACTCATCGGGAAATCAGTTAACTATTATTGCAACTCATTTGTGTATCATGTAGGCCTATGTATTGTAGTAGGAGCTATCATTTCTTAGTAGGTACATAATGGAAAGTAGTGACCCAGAGCACAAACTCTGAGGCAGAGAGCCTGGATTTAAACCGTGGCTTAGCCACATATCAGTGAGTGTTATCTTGGCTGGGTACCTAACCTTTCTGCTTCCTTGTCTGCAGACATAGGTGATAACAGCACCTGCCTACTTCGAAGAGTCAACAACATTGAAGTGATTCACGTGCATAAACGCTTAGAGTGTCACCTACTTTACAAAGAGTTATTTGCATGTTTGCCTTCTACTCATGGGGACTTCAGACTCAGAGACATTAAATAATGAAGATTAGGACCAACTAGTCAGCAGCAGAGCCGGCCTTAAATACTTGTCTGGCTAAGCCATCACCCAGGGACACAATCATCTCACTTTCCAGGAACAACATGTTTTCCTTGATTTCAAAGTCTTTTTGTCCTGGTCTATGTTTCCCAAGTGTTCTGAGGCTAAGAAAACATAAACGCCATCGCCTCTGATAATCTTGTGGTATAGTTTGGGTAGAGAATGTTCTCCAAAGGCCCATGAGCTAAAAGCTTGCTCACCAGGCTATGGCCCTCTTAGGAGGTATGGAACTTTTAGGAGGTGGGGATTAGGGGAAGGAAGTTGGATCGCTGAGGTTGTATCCTTCAAGGGGGTATTGGGACCCTGGGACCCTTCTTCTCTTTCACTTTCTCTTTGCTTCCCCACTGCCAGGAGAGGAACAGTGTCCTCAGCCATGTGCTCCTGCCATGGTATACGGGCCTGCCACAGGCCCAAAGGCAACAGGGCCAAGTGACCATGGACTGAAAGCCCCGAATCCATTAGCCAAATAAATCTTTCCTCCTTTGATGTTGTTTATCTAAGTTATTTTGTCACAGCAACAGGAAGCTAGCACATCTTTCTTCCCCCAGTATGATGCCCATAGAAATGGCAGATCTTCTGAAATACAACAAGAGATCTCAAACTGCCCATCCTACTACCTGACCCCAGCCCTGAATTTTCATATGGGACAATCCTACCTTCATTTTCCTTTATTTCTAAATGCACTTCATCTAACACTATCATTTTCATCTCTGAAAGATGTCTGAAATCCTTGGGACAAGGTGGTCTTTCATGCCTTACTTTCCAGGCTGAGTTAGGGAATGAGAGCCCTGAGGACTTCCACCCTCTAGCTGCGCCTAAGTTCTCCAGGGGCCACTCAGAAAGGTGGGCTGGGGAGGAGAGGCAGAGGAACTAGTTCTCATCTGTGCTGAGGCCTGTTTCTTGTTAGGGCTTCAGCTCTATGAAGCTCTGTGCCTTTCCTGTCCCACCTCCATGCATGCTCTTCCAGGCTCTGAGCACCCAGCTCAGCCACAGTTTATTTTCCTACCATGATAGGGGGTAATCAACAAGCAGTTATTAAGTGACTGCTGTGTGCAGAAATCAGGGGACAGGGTGAGGGTACAGGAGTACACAGGAAGGAGAGAAAAAGCCCAGCCTTAGGGATTTGTATTCCTGGCACAGCTAGAAATGGTGGCAACAGTGACAGCAGCAAAGTAGCCAGAGGGCCCACCATGTGCCAGGGTGGTGGCTTTGTTTGAACCCATGAGTGTGTCTTGGTAGGACTGCTTATTCCTTCATCCTTTGGGGAGAAAGTGCAGGGCCAGGGATTTAGCTCAGTGGTTCTGGCGCCTGCCTCGCAAGTGCAAGGTCCCGAGTTCAATCCCCGGTACCAAAAAAAAAGTGTCTTCTGGTAGCAGAGGGAGGGGACGTGAGCAAAGCCATGTATTTTGGTCCTCATGGTGCTTCATGGGGAATTTCCACAAGCAGCCAAGGTCCTGGGATGGACTTTCACTTCTGACATTAAAGTCATCTGCTCAGTTCTTTCTCGGTTACATCACCCAGAATCTGTCTGTGGTTATTTCCCCTTCAGCAGGGAGCCGTGCTTGCACGTAGCCACAGATGACAGCTGGTTGTGTACTGGGGCCCTGATTGCCATTGCATGGAGTTTCCTAACCCAAAGGCTCCCTTGAGCAAAGACAGCCCTGAGTCCCAGATAAAGCCCTGGGCTGCTCAAGGACCTGAAGTGAGACTTGAGTCTTCTAATTCTCTTAGCCGGGGCTTGTGGTAAATCATCATTGTTTCTATCAAGAGGAGCCTATTGCTTGTTAATAAGGTGGAAATGCCCCACTGTGCTTTTTTTTAATTTTTTTTTTCTTTTTATTATTCCCCCTTTCCAAAGCCATTGAGCACAGATCTACTTATCCAGGAGAACTTACTAAACATGTTTGTTTCCAGCACTTCTGAGACCCCGCAGGACTACCAAGATCCAAGATCCAGGCTTCGTCCCCATAGATCAACCCTCAATAGGAGGACAGTCCAAACCTAGGTCCAGCCCTGAGGACAGCCCCTGCCACAGAGCAGGCTGGCTCTTGGGTGCAAATTTAGGAATTTTGTGTCATAATGGAAGGAATTGAGTGAAAATACCAAATACTTGGTTTGCATTCTTGTTGGCTTTTTCCAACTGGGCAAATTTTCCACCTACTTCAGGTTTTACATTGAAGGCTTATGGCATTGCCAAGAAAGGAAGGAGGTTCTACCTTCAGAGCCTAGGCCCACTGCATGATTTTGAGTGCCACAAGGTGTGTAGCCCTGAATCCTGGGGCAGTTGCTTCTCACAACCTTCCAAATTGCTGGACTTTCAGATTCTTAGAGACAATAATTGGGCTTCTGGGGTCTGCTTGTCTCCTTTCAGTGCTGGGATGCTGGCTAAAATAGCTCAGGCCATAAAAATACCAGAATGAAAATACTTGAAACAACCACATATCCACATATTCCATGCAGAGGCTATTAAACTTCCAAATTACACCAGCACTGCTCTTCAAGGCCACAAGAGCACACAGCTGAATGGAAAGGAGGGGATATTTTCAGGATGAGTTCAGCACCAATCAGTATAAGCTTTCGTTTATCCTCCTAAAAAAAGTCTTCTTTAAGCCTTTCAGAATAATTTAGAAAGGTTGACTCCCTTCTTAAATGGTTTTACCAGGCCACTATAAGGCATGGTCTTTGTATTACCCTTCTGGATATGACTAATCAAATCTCTGGTTGGGAGAGACAGGGCCCAGTAAAACTTGGTGGTTCTGACACATTCTAGCCTAAAATGCCTCTGCCGCTTGTCTAGTCCAAACCACCAAATGTTTTGCCTGGACTCCCAAAGAGTAACTTAACTGCCCTGTCTACCCACAGTTTTTCTCTCTCACATCCATTCTTCACAAAGCACACGTCTTTATTTTTTTTATCAAATGCACACCTAGTCATGACCTTGCCCTGTTTAACACCCTCTCATAGCTCCCCTTGCCTCCAAATCCAAACATCTTCCCATGGGTTTAGTGGCCCTCAGTGGCCTGGCTCAGCCCAATCTCACCCCGTTTCTTTTTTCTTTTCTTTCTCTCTCTCTTTTTTTTTTTTTTTTGGTACTGGGGATTGAACTTGGGACCTTGTGCTTGAGAGGCAGGTGCTGGAACCACTGAGCTAAATGCCGGGCCTGCCCCATTTCTAACTTGGTACCCATCCTGGGATGCTACCTCTCTTCTCTTTAAGGTCATCAAGCCTGTTGGCAACTAACCCGAATGCTTTCCCTCTTTCTTCTTTATACTAATTTCAACCGTCCCTTCAGAAAGTCTTAGAAGAGGAAGCAAATCTCTCATTCATGACTTACAGTGGCTCCCCAAAGATATGTCCACCCACTACCAGCGAATGTGCCCTTTTTTGGAAAAAGGGACTTTGCAGATGTAATTAAGTGAAAGATCTCCTGATGAGATCCTCTTAGATCATAGAGATTGAATCCAGTCACAAGAGTCCTTTTAAGAGAAAGGCAAGGGAAGATTGAGACACTCAGAGCAGAAGGCCATGTGAAGATGGCAGCTGACACTGGACTGTGCAGCCAGTAGTAAAAATCACATGGAGCCATTAGAGGTGGGAAGAGGAAAGGGCACAAATCTCCTCAGAGGCCTTAGAAGAGAGGGGAGTTTGATTCTGCTGACACCCAGTTTTTTACTTGTGGCCTCCACAACTCTGAGAGAATGAATTTCTGATGTTTTAAGCCACTCAATTGGTGGGAGTTTTTTTTTTTTTTTAACACCAGCCCCAGGAAACAAATGCAGGCTTGTGCCCCTGGCATTGCAGTGCTGCCCCATACTGAGGAAGTGGCCCCAGAACAATTTCCTGATGGAATGAAATCAAAGAGGCTGAGGAGGTGGTGAGAGAGATAGGAGAGGAAGGAGGTGGAGAGATGAGCAAAGAAGTGTAAAGCTTAGCAATTTTCAGAGGCATTTTCAAACCATAGGTGTTGCTCTCTTCCTAGATGAGGGATTTCACAATTATTTTAGTCTGTTTTCTCTTGCAATAGAAAAATACCCAAGATCAAGCAATTAAAAAAAAATAGAAGTCTGTTTGGTTTAAGACCCTGGAGAAAACCAAGAGCATGGTGTCAACATCTGTTCAGCATCTGGAGAGGCCTTCTTGCTGTACCCTAAAGTGGTGTGAGGTATCACATGTCAAAACAGAGTAAGGGTGTGAGCCCAGCTTTCTTCCCCTTCTGATGAAGCCACTAATACCGTCCTGGAGGTCCCACATCATGACCTGGTGTGATCCTAACCACCTCCCCAGACACCATTATTATATGAGTCTGATAATAAAGTATCCGACACAGGAGCTTCAAGGAACACATCCAAACTATAGAGGAAACCTGATCTTCATAGCACTCCGATGTGCCTCCTGTTGTCTTGGAAGGTATTCCAAAACCTCAGAAATGTCATCACAGCAAGATCAAGTTTAATTCACTTCTAAGTGAATAGTTGTATGGTTAAAAGCACATTTCAATCAATCAGAGAGTATGTCCTAGTATCTGTAAGAGCTCCTTCGAACTTAACATGAGTTGAACCTACTCTTCATTTTCCCCATTAGATCTTTTCCAGTCTTGCCTCTTGGTAAATTATGTTGCCATGCATTTGCTTGTGCAAGCCTAAAGCTTGAGTGACACTGTTAGTTTTTCTTTTGTTGCCATCCCCATCAGCAAATCCTGTCAATTTCTTAGAAAGCCTGTATTAGTTTGCTAGGGTTGCTGTAACAAAACAGTACACATTGGGTGACTGGAAGTCCAAGATCAAGAGATCAAGGTAGTAGCAGGGGCTGAAGACAGGGCCGGGTAGGCCTTGAATAGATTAGTGGAGCTTTAAGCCTTTTGATAATCTAGTAAGCATTTTGCTATGGTTTCCATATGGTTTAGTTGTGTTCTCCCTGCTTATGTGATATATATTGAAATATACTATATATTGAAATAGTAATATAGATTGAAATATAATCTCCATTGTAAGGTATTAAGAAGGTGGAAGCTTAATCCAACTATGGCATTTAGAGGTGGGGCCTCTAGAATGATTAGGATTGGATAAAGTCATCAGGGTGGAGGCCCTGCGAGATTACTGCTGGCTTTCTAAGACCAGAATATGCACATACACGCTCACTGTCTTTTACTGTGTGATGCCCTGGACTGCCTCAGGATCCAGCCTGAGAGAAGGTCATTAAGTGGGGGCTCTTGACCTCGAAGCCCCGAACCATAAGACAACATAATTTTTTTTCTTTATAAAGTTGCACAATCTCAGCTATTTCATTATAGTCATATAAAACAGATTGATGTATTTCTTCCTAGGAAAATGTCAACAGTCACACATATGTACACACACACACACACACACACACGCGCACAGTGCTTTCTATAAAATTTCAGAGAATTTATAGACATCTTGAGATTTTGGTTTTTGTTTTTTTGGTAGCGGGGATTGAACTCAGGTCCTTGCGCATGCTCAGCAGGCGGTGAAATCACTGAGCTAAATCCCCGGCAACATCTTGAGATTTTAGTAAAGATTTTTCTAACTCTGTAAATTATGATATTCCAGTTTGTGCTCAGAAAAGCACAAGGAATCCATGGGGAAAGTGAAATGCTTTGCTTCTGTTTGCAAGGAGCTTATAATTTACTTGGAGAGAAAAAAAAAAATCCTGCAATAAAAAACCAAGGAAAAAATTCTGTGCAGTCCAGAGACAGGCTCTTGGGTTGAAAACACCCTGAGTTGGAGCTTCCACTTGCACACTGATAGGAGAGCCAAAAATATGTGGAGGAAAGGAGAGAAAGAGTAAGTAAGCTTGCTTAAGGGCTTGAAAACCAATCAATAAAAATGGGGTTTGATGTCATAAATTTAATAAGTCTCATGGATATTTGAAATAAATATTACCTTCCTTTAAAAATCTTTAATGTCATATAGCTTCTTGAAAAAAACATTAACAGTGACTTTTTTGATGTAATGGAAATGGTATTGAATCAAAGTAATTGCTTTCTACTGCTCTCTGCCCTGGGAAGGCCCCATCTACCAAGCAGTGAAGGAGCAGTTTCCACATATGGGGAGGCCTTCGCCCAGTCATGGGGAAGGCATGCATGCCTATGGCATGCATATTATTTGTTTTTCTTTTAAGACAAAAGATATTAATGCATGAGTTGTTTTTCCTAAATGAAAACCTTGGTATTCAGGTTTAATTGCAGTGTCGACACTGCAGTAAATAAGTGTGTGTGAGGTTTCAGTTTGGGTACTCATCTCTGAAAGGTTCCCTGTCAGAGCCTTAGCTCTCTGTCCCTCCCTCAGTGCACACACAGAACAGCAATGCTGAGAACCAGGAGGGTAACAAAGAAGAGCAGAAGGCACTGTGGGGTGGGGGAGGAAATGGGTAAAAACTTTATAAATTCAGGGAAAACACATTCCCAGCCTGCTGACCTCCTGGATCTGTATTAAGAGGTATCTTTTCCCTTCTAAAACAGCTATGCCCAGAATGTATCCCATTCAGGACCCTTTAGGAACCTGAGTGAAAAGCTGAAGTAGGAGAAGGATTTTCTGGAGGATAGGTTAGAAGGAAAGCCAAACAAACAGTTCTTTTAAAATGGGTAAAGGGTTATCATATGGGTTCAAATTGGCAAAGTTGTTGGTTTTGAATGTGCTTTCTTATCTCAGTAACGTCATCATTAGTTAAGACAAAACCTATCACCCACAATGAAAATGGCATGAGTGGTAAACGGTAAGGTGATGAGAGAAGGAAGGGAGAAAGGAAGGAAGAAAGGGAGAGAGGGAGGGAGGAAGGAAGGAAAGAAGGGAAAGAAGGAAAGGTAGAAAGGAAAGGAAGAGGAAAGAGGTAGAATGTTCTCTGGTTGCTTGGTTGGCTTAAGAGATATTTTCAACTTAGTTTATTTTTTAGCTTCATTAATTTAAATGTAAAATCTTTCCAACAACTTGACTCTGGTATTATAGATAGGTAAGTTAATTAGATATCTTGTAGGCAGTTAAACAGGGCTGCCCTCAGGGAGCCAGCCCTCCAGGACCCAACACAGCTGAGGAGCCAACATGGAGAACAATTGAAGCACATTCACTAGTTAGCATTACAAAGAGAAGAGGCGCTACTTCCCCTAGAGATAGATAGCAGTGATTGATACTCTAAATGGGAAATTCCTTGTATGTGACCTTGTTTTCCTTGTAAGTGACCTGTTTTCCATTTGATCAATATTACTTGGGTGACTGTACTTACAATCGTATTGGTTGGTCCTGGTTTTGTCCCACCTCATGCTCACCTTATAAATTTCCATTGGGTCTTATAGTTTTGTCCCACTTTGTACCTGCCTCACCTTATGGCTTTGCTGTATAAATCACCTTTGAGAAGTGGTGTGGGCAGGCAACCCACTTTCCGCCCACCTTCTACCTCTCTTAGGCAGAAACTTTCTTTCTCTCCATAAATTTTTCCTACTCTCTCTCTCTTTTTTCTTTTTGGTACGGGGGATCGAACTCAGGACCTTGTACTTGCGAGGCAGGCGAGGTGCCACTGAGCTAAATCCCCAGCGATTTTCCCTACTCTTAACCTCCATTGTTCCTAGAATTCATTCTTTGATTTTAGAGAACATGAACTCAAGTTTCGGATTCCTAGCAGGTTTGGGAGTTACATCTATTCCTCCATATCACTGGGTTTCTATTTTGAATTTTTATAACATAAACCAAAGGCCTTATATTTTAGGTGAGTCTGGGTACAATTTCTCACCAAGAAAGCCTTTGTTAACATAAAAACTAAAAGTCACTACATCACACAAAGATCATGTTTTAGGGAAAGGATCTAGAGTTTTGGAGTCACTTGTGCCATTTTTATTTCTTTTTTTTTTTTTGTACCGGGGATTGAACTTGGGTCCTTGTGCTTTTGGAGCAGGTGGCAGAACCATTGAGCTAAATCCCTGGCCCACTTGTTCCATTTTAATAGAACTGATCTTTAAACTTCCAGGTATTTTGCAAACCAGTTGATATCAAGCTGGTAGCTTGAAAGAGGCTGTGGTGAGATTGCAGTATTTATTTATATTATGATAAGTACTACAAATCAAACGTTTTTCTTCTTTGATTATTTTCCCCTAGAGTGCTGGTTGTTAAGCATTTACCAGCACATTGTCTTTGTATATGAAAATTTGCTGTTATAACTTCAAGAAACTAAGGAAAAAGAATGCCTCTCCCAACCAGTATGGAATAAGCACATATATTCCGGAAGAAGCAGCGAGAGCTCATCTTGAAGAGTGTCATCGAATGGTCCACAGGGCCGGGGATGTGGCTCAGTGGTAGAGCAGGTACCCAAACAGGCAGCAAGAATTAACCAAGTGTCTACTGTCTCATCCCTGCCACAGGTGCAGGGGGCCAATGAAG
This sequence comes from Heterocephalus glaber, assembly GCF_000247695.1. The sequence continues at coordinate 6,389,727 of NW_004624755.1, forward strand.
ACACATGATGTAGATCCCTGTCATTAAGTATCTTGTAATTTGGGGAGACAGGATGGGCACACGTGGAATAATTATGCAAGACTACAAAGGAAAGTATAATTACATGTACCATTGTAAGACTGAGCACGACAAGAGTTCAGAGAACAGACAGATATCATAGGGTGGCTAAAATCAAACAGGACAACTGTGCAAATCACAGTTTACCGTTAATTCAAAGGAATAACAGATAAACTGGCTTCACCATAATGGGATGTTTGGCTGTGGCAAGAGGATCTTCAGACAATTGCAAAAGCCCTTTGAGTCTGCCTCCCTCTTACTTAATAGCACCATCACTCTTGAAATGTATTGTTAGTACAGAGAGCCCATTGTTTTCTGTGGTAGCTGGTGACATCTCCGGCAGTGTGCTATTCATGTGTTCCTGCCTGCTGATCAATGGACTGGCTTATTTCCTGTGCTGGAGAGAGTGCTGTCCTTGGGCCCAGAGCTGCAGCTGTGCCTGAGGAAGCTGCTTAGGTCTGAATGACCCCAGTTTGAATCTGAGCTCTGCCATTTGTCAGCAGTGTAAGGTTAGGCAAGTGACTCGACTTGCTGTGCCTTAATTACCTTGTGTGTAAGATCGGAAAATAGTCAGTCCTCTTCTATTGAGATGTGTGGAGGACTGAAATGGTTGCTTCATATAAAGTTCTGAGAACAGTATGGAGCAAGTAGTAAGCCCTACATGGATCCCTGCTGCTATTACCTGGCTGAGCTTGGAGCCTGCTCTGCTGAATGGGTTGCATGACCCTGTGAAAGTCACTCCAGTCTTAAAGCCCTTGTTTCTTCACTTCTAAGACTGGAATGGTAACCACTGCCCACCTTGCAGGGCTGTTATGAAGACTGTAGGAAATCGCAAAAAGTGCTCAGAGGCAGGCTTGACCACGGTCCCCAGGGTCTCAGCTCCAAATGGGCTCCTTGGTTCCTGGGCTTGTGATGGCTCGTGTGCTCCTGTCACTGTGGTTTCCAGAATCACACAGAGTCCTGGCTTGCCTGACTTTTCTGAGATAACATCACACAAATGGACTCAGAACATCCCCTCCTAAAGACGAATTTGCTGCCTGTTATCAACCTACTCTCCTCTGGGTGGAGCAGGAGCTGCCCAAGGGCAGGGACTGCACATCTGTTTACTTGCAGCTCTACCCCAAGTGCCTGGACAGCCATCTGTGTGTAATAAGAGCTCAACTCACTCTGGTGGAGGGATGGACACTGGCCTTTTTCCTTAGTTCACGCTGCCTCCAAATGGGAAGAGTGAATGAAGAGCCATCTCCATAGGAACAGCTCAGCCTACTGCAGGTGCCCAAAATGAACACATTGACCTAGCAATCAGTTGGCACTTAGGACCGCGCGTGTGCCCACTACTGGGCTTAGGACCTCTAGGGGAAGGCAGGTATGGAGAAGAAGCTTTGACATCCACTATTGCTAATTCTTTTTAAAGCTAGGCACTACCCAATTTAAGATCTCATAAATCTCAATACCAACCCACCCGAGTTCTGCCCCATCCACCTGACTGGCTCGTCTTGGATACCAGCTCCTAGACGTCGATGCCGATCCGGGTGGAGCGGAGCCGCGAGGACCTGGTTTACACAGCACCATCTGCTCACCATTTATGTGCTAAGGTTTTCCATTTCGGAATCTGACAGAACCGCAGAACACTTTGCTTCCTCCAAGGGGCTTAGTAAACTGTCATTTCCATATTAAAATGAGGGGAAGGAAGGGAGAGAGAGGGCTCCTTGAATCTACACCTGGAAAAAACCGCTCCAATTTGATGGATTACTGACAGTGGGGCTCCTAGAGCAGAGAAGCACTGTCGCCTGGTGCCACCGACCGTCACAACTTTCAGGAGAGGTAGGAAGATTTAGGGGACTTTTACATAGATATTTAGTGTATCCCTTCTTTAAAAAATTACCAGGGTTCAGAAAAAAAAAAAGACCAAAAAATGTTTTCTTGGCTATGTTTCTTATAGTGACTGTGAAAACCCATGAAGGAGGAAAACCAGCCAGGAAATGTTATTTTTTTTTGAGGGAATGAAAGCCTCTTATTTTTATAGTTTTGAAAATCCTTGGAGTTTAACTTTGAACTTTAACCAAGAAAAATTATATCTTATAAACAACGGTATTTGTTGATTGGATGAAGGACTAGATCAATATTGGTCTTGGCAACCCATTTTGGCTGCTGTTAGAGAAATATGCTGGTTGTGGTGTTAAAAAATTATGTCAGTTCCTCACCATGTGTCTCTTTTTCTTGGACTTTTGCCTGAGAATGAGTTTCCAGAGATACTTCCAGAAGTTAACCCAGAGGCCAGTCTCCCCAGCAAAGGAAGTTACACATAAACTCTCAGAAAGCGGCCGGCCACAGGAGCTTCTGGGGGCTGTCGGAAGCAACCTGGACCCGAGGACCTACCTGGGGACCCCAGGCTCCCGCAGGACGGCCTCAGCTCCCTCGTCACTCAGCTTTTCTCTTCTATTCATCACACTTAGGGTGAAGAAACATGAAACGAACCCCAATCAATCAATCCCAGTAAATGAAAACCATTGCTTTGAAAGAAAATAATCACATTGCAGTGCAGCCACAACGGAGCTATGTTAGAATGGCCTAAATCTTCTTATTTTGGGGGTGAGGTAATTGGAACGTTTCAGGAGGGGAGTAGTAAAGCTTGTTGTGATTGATTTTTTTTTGGTACCGGGGATTGAACTCAGGTCCTTGCACTTGTGCAGCAGGCGGAGAAACCACTGAGCTAAATCCCCGGCCCTGTGATTGATTTTAGGTGACCACAGTGGGCACTTGTTTTAGGTACAAGACTCTTTGCCTTGTGTTTACCTATGTGTATATTTATAAAGGAAATACACGTGTGTCCTACCTATTTTTCTAAACTCTGCAGACTGAGTTGGGTTATTTATTCTTTGGTCTTTATTTTCATTTGTAGGTTTAATAACTGGAGCAATTCAGGACTTTGGAGGTTTGGGGGAGAGGGGAAGGCAGGCAGTAAGAATAGCTACCAGGGGACCCTGCGCTGTGACCTCACACAGTCTGTCCCCAGCACTGCGGCTGCTAAATCCCTCTTTGAGCTTCCGCACGGCTCTCCCACACCGTGGCACTGTGAGGAGGGCAAGGCCATATCCTGCACTTGACACTAACGTTGGCAGTGGGCGATGGCACAGGGCCGCAGCTCCACAATGTCCTCTCCTTGCTAAAGACAAGCACGCCCCTGGCTCTTCCTGGGAAAGACCAAGCCAAGAGCTGTCACTGTGTGTCCCCGCTGAGGACCTGCTGGCTGAACCCTCCTTGTGATTCCATGACCAAGAGGAGCCTGTGGCTCTTCCCTGAGTCTAAAACTACTACCAGGGACATCTTCTTCCAGGCCTGAGGCCCCAGTGCCAAGGTCAGGACCTTGGCATATCCCTTTGGAAAGGTGGCCAAGTCTGCTCTGGCCAGATTCTCACAGGGCTTTCTGACCATTGTCGCTGTGAAATGAGCCCAGGGGCCAGGACTATTTTTAGTCCAACTCAAGAAGGCCATGCCAGGGCACAAACTAATAGTAATGAATCAAGACTACAGCTGACGTTTGTTGAGCACTTACTGTCTACCTTGCCTTGTGCTGAACACGTTGCAGGCTGCATTGTAGTGAGGTTCCTAACCATCATGTGGTGAGCAGATTGTGGCAGGGGATCCCACAGCTGGTCAAAGTGCTGGGGTTTCCTGTGGGTCTCACTGCAGAGCTGGGTACTTCCAGCATGAGCCTCTCCCAGTTATCCATTCTACTCTGTCACCTCTTTAGAAGACCACATCGGCCAGGGTGGCCAGCAGTCCCATGCCCTCAAGGTAGCTGTAAGGGCCACCCACGCCAGAAAACACTGTGTCGGTACTGGGTGGAGTTCACCGGACCCCAAGGCCAGCAGGCCCCCCTCTGCCAGTCGTTCCTGAGGAGACCCTCCCATGACCTGTTTTCAAGGAGCTCCACTCTTTCATGACATGCATGAAGATAGTTTTCCTTGCTAACATTCTTTTATGTCTTTACTTGTTCTGTCCTGGCTGCCTCAAAGTCCTGAATCAGTTGAAAACATTTACCTTTCATGGGCATTTTGACTTTGGGGAAGAGCTAGAAGTTGCGTGGTATTACGTTCAGTAAATAAGGTGGTTGAAGACATGCTGTAATTTTTTTAAAAATGAGGTTTCACTGTATAATTCAGGCTGCCTTGAACTCACTTTGTAGCCCAGGCTGGCCTTGAACTCTCTGTGATCCTCCTGCCTCAGTCCCCTGAGTGCTGGGATATCAGGCGTGCACCAAAACACCTGGCTAAAGTTTTTATTTGACAGAAATTGCCGTAAATGTTTTGAGTTATTCAGGACATCAAGGCATCCAGGGAATACATGAAAGATTTCTAGGACTGGTTGAGAAAGTGGCAAAAATGATGGGGTAACCGTGTTCACAGCGAAGAGTATTTTGAAGGAGATTAATGGCAATGTATCCTTTATTTTTTAAGCTTTTAGTTAAGTATTATCTGTGTTATTTATCACACCAGGCATTGTAATCCCAGCATTAGCGGAGGCCGAGACCCTGTCTAAAATAGAAAATAAAAATAAGAGCTGGGGATGTATCTCAGTGTGAAGGCCCTGGATTCAATCCCCTGTACCACAAAAGCAAACAAACAAACAAACAAACACCCCCAAAACATAAAGGAGGTGGAGTGAGGGAAAGCATATTCCAGAGAGAGCCACAGCATGGAAAGACTGACGGATCACTGTCAAGCCTTTGGATGCTACACTTGCTAGGAGGAGAAACTCAAGTGTCAAGCACAGCATGTAGTGATGTAACCTTACTTTTTCTTCAAAAGGATTTCTTGGCTACTGTGTGGAGACTAGGTTTAGCATGTCAGGATAAGAACAAAGCAAGTACCTTCTTTATGGCTAAGGCTAGGGTTGTAGTGCCGAGGTGGAGGAGGTGAGAAACTGTACAACATTTTTCAGTAAGAGATGATCAGATTTACTGTGAACTGAATGGAGGATGTTTTAAAAATGGGGGGAGGGCTGGGGATATAGTTCAGTGGTAGACCTTTACACGCACAAGGGTTAAGGGTTGAGTTCAATCCCCAGCACTACAATCAAGCAATTTTATTTTACTATTTAATTTTAATTTTTTTTCTTTGACAGGGTCTTGCTATGTAGTTCAGGCTGGCCTTGACCTCACTATGTAGCCCAGACTGGCCTGGAACTCACAGTGATCCTCCTGCTTCAGCCTTCCAAGTGCTGGGATTACAGGCCACCTGACATAGCTCAATACATAAATTTTAAAGAATTAAGAATGACTCCAAAGTTTTCAATTTGAGCAGATAATGCAATGGAATTGCTACTTACTGAGACAGAAAAGAATGTAGATGGAGCCAGATTGGGGGAAAGAGGAGATCAGGTCTTTGATATGTTAAATTAGAGACATCTGTATTAGTCAGTTTTGCTTTACCATAATAAAATACTTGAGGTTGGGTAATTATGTAAAGAAAAGAAGTTTTTAGCTCCTTGTTCTGGAGGTTCAGGGAGTGGTGCCTTCAGTGGCTTGGCCCTGGGGAGGACCTTGTGGTAGATGGCATCACAATGGTCAAGAATATGCCAGAGAGAGTGATCACATGGTGGGACAGGAACCAGGGCAGCTGAGCCCCAGTAAGAATTACTTTAGTCCCTCTTGAGGGGACAACTCTAATGAGCTCAGGACTCCCACCGTGAGGACCACAGTTCCAACACATGAACCCTTGGAGGACAAACCATGTCCAAGCCATGGTGATGGCAATTGGACACTGTGGAGATGTCCATAGGCAGCCAGCTATGGGGTCCCAGAGTTGAGGGGAGAAGTTGGAGCTGGAGTCAGTTTGGAAATCATCAATGGAGACTGGTGGTATTTAGGGCTGTGGACCCAGGGCACTTCTCTAGAGAAAGAGTGAAGGTAGAAAAGTGGCCTAAGATGGAGATCTGGGGTATCCCAATTAAGAAGTTTGGAAGATGAGGGGGAACTAGCAAAGTCACTGAGAAGGAATGCCCAAAGGAGGGAAGGACAAGCTAGGGAAAGGAAAAGAAAGAAAGGTTTTGGGGATGAGTTTGAAATCAACAACATCCAGCGGTGCTGGTGGTCTGGGAAAGGTAAAGACTGAAAAATTGGGGGCCAGAGATTTAGCTCAGTGGTTCTTCTGCTTCCCTTGAAAGCACAAGGACCTGAGTTCAATCCCCAGTACCAAAAAAAAAAAAAAAAAAAAAAAAAAAAAAAAGACTGAAAAATTGGCATTGGATTTTGCAGCTATTGTTGAAATGATGGATGGAGGACCATTATGGGGAGCTGGCCATCCCCTGCATCCTCTTTCTGATCTGTGTGAGTCCTGAATTGTTTGAGTAACTCAGGGGGAAAGAATAAATCATAGAACATTTTTGGGGATTTGGAAACTCTTGACATTTTGAGTGTAGGATGTGAAGTAGATTTAATCTGGGGTAGAATATTAGAGATGTGTAGACAGTTTGTACTCCAGGATATCACAGAGCAGGCTGCCAGTTGCACTGGGATTTACCTTAGTGGATCTTTTGTTTTTAGGGATTGTGAATAGTGGGTCATGCTGTTGGAGGTGAAGGTGGGAGGCAGAGGTAGAAGCAGAGGAAGGGTGGGGTTTTACAATGAAACTGAGAGTGAAATTCAAAAAGTTATCAAGAACACATAAATCTGTTTAACCTTGAGTGCCAGGGAAGGAATTGGGAAATACCTGTTCAGCTATGTCACCCAGTTAAGTAAAAGTTACACCATCCTTTTTCCATCTCCAACATCCTAATTACACCACAAGTTTGAGACCACAATTAAAACCAGGAGGACAGACCCTGGAGGCAAAAATCAGCCAACAAGTCTGAGTCACAGAATTAGAAAAGCATCAAAGATTTGGAAAGAGAACCCATCAGGCCAGGGGAGGGGGGCTTTATATTTGGGGCACTATTGGTAACACAGCAAAATGAGTTTCCAAATTTTCTTTTAGAAATTACTGAGTAGGGTTACCCTGAAAAGGTTCTTGAAAGAATGGCAAATGGTATTCATTCATTCATTCATTCATCCATTCTTGCAATTTGGTTTTGGAACACCATTCATATGCCAGTCATAGGGATACATCAGAGAACAAGGTGACTGTGATCCCTGTCCTCACACCACTTTCAATCTAGGAATAACTGAGTAAGTAGAAAATTACTGCCTAGTGTGATAAACCATGTGAGAAGAGGAAAAATAGAGGTATTAAAAGGTCAAAGAAGAGGGACACCTAATCACATTTAGGGGGTCAAGGAAGTTTCTGAGATGAAACAGTGTCAAAGTTGAGACCAGAAGATGAGGACAATAAAGTGGGCAATTCACGGACAATTCACAGGCATCTATTTATTATATGGAAGGAGAGACAGTACAGAGGGTATTAGGGTCCAATTTCCTGGGTTTAAATCTAGGATCTGCCACTAGCTGTGGCCCTCAGTGAAGTTAATCATCTTTCTATGGCTCAATATCCTCATGAAGCAATAATATTACGTACCTCAAGGAGTTACAATGATTAAATAGTAAAACCTTAAGCATTGCATCTCACCCTTGTGAAGAAGTTGAGTAAAGTGTCCATGACATCTTAAAGTTTTGTTTCATAATTGGGATTATAAAAACATACCTGTAAGCATTTTACTGACTTTAACCAAAACTCTATTTTCATTATAATCTTGTAAATTCTTCAACAGCAAATCCACCTACTACCAAGTCTCTAGGCTGTGCTGTTGAGGTGGCAAAGGAACGCTGGGGTTAAGTGACAGCCCTCAGAATTTGATGTGAAAAGGTTGCCGGAGGATGGAAGTCACCATCCTCAGTCACTGATGGCAGAATTCAATCCCAGGGGACAAGTTCAACCAAAAGCATTAACAAAAGAGAAGAGCAAGCAAGGTCAGCATGACCAAATACACGGGACTGGCCAGGATTTGTGTGTTTTAAGAAAAAATTACAAAAATGAAGGTATAATTCACATACCATAAAATTCACTCTTAGAAACATACAATTCAGTGGGCTTTAGTACAGTCACAAGGGTGTGCAACCATCATCACTATTTAATTCCAGAACACTTTCATTGCCCTAAAAAAGAAACCACTTGCCAGGCTTTGGAAACGTGCAAGTCTCTGCCAGAGTTGCTGATGTAGAAATAACAGATCTGTGACCAAGAAATTTACAGAGCCTCAGATCTGGCAGGATCATTTCCAGGGAACTCCTACCACCTGCCCCCTGCAAGTTCATTCTAGACTTGCAACCTCTGCTGACCTAGAATTGTCCCACAGCCACATTTCCCTGTTGTCCATTTTAACAGGTGTGTCTATTTCTTTGCCATTTGTTAGTGGATACAGTGGGCCCTTGACTTACGAACTCAATTTGTTCCTGAGGGCTGGTTGTAACTCAGGTTGGCCAATGAAGGCTCAGGCTCCTCTACACAGCCTTCAAAGTCTCTCTCCTGTATATAGGCAGATTTCAGTGTCCTTAGAGAGACATTGGCCCAGGACCTCTCAATTAACCCCACACAGGAAAGAATGCTGTAACGTTCCTTCCAGAACTCTGTAAGGTTAAATCTGTATCTGAGACCATCTGGAAGCACAAGCAGCTAGCATTTGGTTCATAACTTAGGACTTTGGCCATAAGTTAAAACTAAAATTCTGGTTGTAAAGCCAGTTGTTCATGTGTCGGGCCAGTGGCAACTCGAGGGTCCAGTGTACTGTTAGCTACCTTATCCTAGCATCAACCCTCTCTTTCCTTCCCCTCTCTAAGCCACACAGGCAGGAGGGGGAAGGGCCACATCAGCAGTGTCTCTCAGTTCCTTTCCCCGGGCATGCTCCCTTGGGTGTGTCACAGGGCTTGACCAAATGGAACTGATGAGCTTCCCACCCAAGACAGTGCTTCTCCTGGGATTCTCTCTTGCAGTGAATGGATGACTGGAACCATCATCCACTCAGTTATCCATTCTGAAAAGCCTGGTGTCCTTGTCACTCCAGCCTCTGGGTCTGTCATCTGCACTCCCTCCCTGGCCATTCTCTTGGCTCAGAGCAGCCCCACCTCTGGCTTCTTTTTCACAAGCAGTTGCTCCCTGCTCCCACTACCATCCCTCCTTCTTTTCCATCATCAACATTTCCTGAAATAAAAATATGATGATGCCACCTCCCATCTCAAAATTTCCCTATGGATCCCAGCTGCCATCGGGCTTAAGTCTAAATTCCCTGCCTGGCCTAGACCCTGCCCTTACCCCACTTGAATTTGTCTCTCCCCACACTCCCTCCTCCAGCCCTCGTCCCCTTCCTGGTCAGCAGCAGGTCCTCCCTTATGTGTCTGGCACTCCATTCTCACACAGTTTCCATTTCCCTGGAGCCTCAGGAGAACCTGGAACCTCATGGACGAGTGAATGAATAAAGGAAGCTCCGAGGTACAGACAAGCTGCCAGGGAAGGAGGCTTCGTGGAGCCAGCCTTCCAGTCTCCCCTGTGAGCCACCCCCTGGGGCCCCATAGACTTTGTGGATATTAACCCTCTCTTTGGAGTCTCAAAGACCCCATGATCGCTACGCCACAAGAGTGACTGCCTAATGGCAGACTTTCCAACTTTATGAGATAGGACAGGAGCAAATCTCCAGGGCAAAAATTGTAACTGCCCCTCCCAAATTATTTCACGTGGCTAATTTCCTACTGCTGGGTCTAAACCTGGCCACATTACTCCTTACTAAGAGTGGAACAGGAATGAAGAGCTTCAAGAGTGCTGAGTTTCAGTGGGGGAAGATGAACTAACTGCTCTGCAGATGGGAGCTGGCAATGACTGCACAGCAATGTGAACATACCATGCTATGAGACTGTGCACCTAAAAATGACCAGAATGGTGACCTTTATGTCAGGTGTATTTCACTCCAATAAAAACGTACAGGCTACAGTTATGGTAGTTTGTGACCAGGCAGGTTGCAGTCTGAACTCTAGTTGGTGTTATATGCTAGGGAGCTTTCCCTAGCAAAAGCTGAGGTTTTTGTTTCTCTGTGAAGTGGAATGAATAATCATTCATTCAAAAATGTTTATGGAGCACCCACTATGAGAAGCAGATTAGCGTGGTGGTTAAACACTCCAAACTCTATAGCCTGGTGGCCTGGGTTTGAGTCCTGACTCCAGGGATCTCTAGTTGGGGGGTCCTGGGCCAGCCAAGATTTTCTTGATGGTCCAGTTTTGACATCTGGAAAAATGGAGAGAGGCGTTCCCACCTCATAGGGTTGTTGTGAGCAGGAATTAAGTTAGTGTGTGAAAATAGAACAGTGGGGCAAGATAATTGCTCCCTATTATTATTTGCTTGGGTTAATGTATGGAAATATTTAGAACTTGGCATAAATGCTACTTATGATTATCATTTGTTATTATGGGTCAAGCACTGCTCTAGAAAGTGGAGATACAGCGAGGAACCAAAGTCCTTACCCTCACGGAGCACACAACAAAAAAGGGAAACAGATAATAAAGAAGCAAATGTAGGGTGTGTGGTTGTAGTCAGTGGAACACTGTGTTCTGAGCACGTATGAGGCCCTGGGTTCAATCCCCAGCAGTACACAAATATGCACACACACATGAAGAATAGTGAGTAAATGGAGAGTAGGGTAGATAGTAGTTAATATCTGGCTTCCAGTGTCCTAGTGAAAAATCACATCAGATACTGTATGCCTAGTGGCTGGTACAGTCAGAACATGGCTTGGAATGGGCACTTAATAAGTGCTAATCTGCCCTCCCTCCCCTCCCCTGGGCTCCTCCTCTCTTCTCTTTGGAGAGGACCCAGTTAGAGGACCAGCAGCTGGCAGGGAATCCTGCCCATCAGCAGAGGAGGCTGGAGGAGCAGCTCAGCCCAGGGCCTTCAAAGGCTGGCTGCAGTTTCTGCAGTAGGTAGTTTCTCTCTTGGCACTTAGAGGAAATATGAATCAGCATCATTTGGTTTTTATTTCCTGGGAGGTTTTAGGCCCAGGAAATCTGTGGTTTGAGCATCAGTTCAGAGATCAAAGGAAATGGCTATTGGCGGTGGAGTGTGCTGCTAGGAGCACTGACAATGTTCTCCTGAGCCAAATGATTCATATTGAGCTGCTCCTCTCTCTCCTGATTAGATTCATCTCATGAAATGTGTAGAATTTCCTGGCCTGGGGTGACTCTTCCTCAGTTGTGCTGGATGGCAGAGCACATCTGGAGCAGGATGGGGCAGGGGTGAACGGTCCGTGGGCCCCTTGTGTGTGCTGTGGCCAGTGAGTGGTGGGCTTGGGAAAGGTGCTGGGCTCTTCCACCCCAGATGCTTCTGTTTCCCCAGCTGCTGGGAAGATCTCAGCACAACCAGCACTGGGACAACCAAACCATTGGTAGCCACCACCTTGTCATTGGCCACCTTTGTTAAAGTCCACTTATTTGATGCAGATAGCCTAGTGCAAGAAAACAAGTGGGTCATTCCATGGGGTTTTGCAAAGAGTTAAGCAGTTGTTAGAGAGAGAGAAGGGTTGATACAGACGGCAGATGTTGGAATAAGAACATTCAAGTGTTTCTACATCATTCTTCCCTTTGGGTCGTGATTGTCTTTCAAACAGTTCCTGTATACCAAGGAATCCTCATGAGCACTATAAAAGTGAAGGAAAACGGGTACCGCATATCAGAGGGACAATCTGTCCTCACCAAATGGCAGGTTCTGACACAGGACAGGGAAAGATGCTGCAAAGATGACACAGTGCAAAGGACGCAGAGCTCTGAAGCCAGCATGGCAGCACACTGACGCTGGTTTCTTTTCTGCACTGGGCACATGGATGTCGGTTTCATGATTTTAGATTTTTATGTGTTTTCAAAATATTTCATACTAAAAGGCATGGAATTTGAGGACAGGAAATCTGAGCCCAAATTCCACCCCCCTGGACAGGCCATCCAGTCTCTGAGCTTGCTTATGTGGATAAGAATAAGTCATTTGTAGGTTTATGATGTCCAAGGCAAAGCACTGGAAGCATTTTGTAAACTGGTAATCATTACACAGATGTGTTTAATGGCAGTGATAGTAATGGGGTGGCCCCTCACAGAAAGAGTTCAAGTGCAGGGCGACTTTTGTGAAAAGAACCCCTGGGATGTGAATGAGGATTCCTGCCCATGGTTTGCGGGGAGCTTGGACAAGCGATCTATTGACATCTCTTCCAACTTTAAGAGTCTCAGATGGTTCAGACTGGAAGCCAAAGACAAAGGTCAGGCAGAAAACACAGTTGAGCAAGTGGACAAAATCTGGGAGTTGGGATGTATGGGGTAGGGGAGACTAGAGAGCTGAAAGGCTCATGCGTTTTCTGAAGGGGGCAGCTGCTATTTAGATCCAGCCCAAAACAACTGGAATTTCACAGATATGCACCCGCTGTTGCTGCATGTTTATGTCTGTGTTGCTTCACATGGGTAGCTACATATATATATATATATATAAATATATATATATATATATATATATATATATATATATATATATATATATTGTACTGGGGATTTAACTCGGGTCCTTGTGCTTGCGCAGCAGGTGGCGAAAGCACTGAGCTAAATCCCCGGCCTGCTACATATATATTTGCAATTCATACAAGTACAATTATTTTCAAGAATTCAGTATTTTTAATATATTCAGAGTTGTGCAAGAATTGTTGCAATGAATCTAACAATGTTTTCATCACCCTCAAAAGAAGCCCTAAACTCATTAGCAGTCACATCTCATTTCTTTTTTCCCTGGCCCTAGACAGCCACTGATCTACTTTCTGTCTCTGTAGATTTGCTTATTCTGGACATTCACATGGGTGGAGTCATATGATACTGGGCCATCTGTGACTTGCTTCTTTCACTCAGAACAATGTTTTCAAGGTTCATGGTGTTCCAGTATGTTATCAGTAGCCCATTACTTTTTCTTGCCAAGTAATATTCCATTTCATTGTTATATCACATTTCCTATGTCCTAAACACTGATGGACATTTGGATTGTTTCTACTTTTGGGCTATTGGGATAATATTGCTGCAACCATTTCTGTCCAATTTTTTGTGGGGTATAACTAGAGACTGCCAGACATCTCAATATTTCAATAGAACCAATAGATCACTCTCTCTCTTTCTGTGTGTGTGTGTGTAAGTGCTCAGTTTGAAAATATTTGCTGAAAAAGTCATGTGAGCCAAATATAACACATTCAGACACCAGTTTCCCAGGTTTGGTGTGGAACTTGGTAGTTGTATTTGCACAGAGGGAAAACAAAGCACCTGACACCCATGAATTTTTGGCTTTTCATCTTTCCCAGGATTTAATTAAGTTTCTATGTAAACGGCATTCATTTATTTTTAAACTCCACTTTTGTTTCCCAAAGAATTTTGAGATGATTTCATAAACCTGATAGAAAAGATGAGTTCAGAAGGAGAATGAGTTGGACCAGGATCTGAGTTGAGCAGATATACTCTTTGTGCCAAGCTCCGTGTGTGGTGGAGGGTGGAGGGCATGCAAAGCCAGGGCAACGGACATGTCTCAGGGCCACCATGGCAGGCACTCAGGAAGACGTGTCCTTTGGTGCTCAGAAATGAGAGACAGGCCCCTTTCTGGGAGCAGCTCATGGTCTCTGTGAGGGGCACACAGGTTCCTCGAGTTAGAACCCAGTGCACTAAATGCAAAGGTAACCCGGGCATGGTAGAACACACCTGCAATCCCAGCACTGGGGAGGCTGAGGCAAGAGGATCGCAGTGAGTTTGAAGCCAGCCTGGGCTACATAGCAAGACCTAGTCTCAAAAAGCAAATAAACAAAAAATAAATGCAAAGGTAAACCTGGTAGCCCAGAGAAGTACTTTGACTGCTTGGGCTTGTCAGTCACGTAGTCACGTGACACAGTGGCTCTATCACTAACAAGCTGTGTGCTGTTGGGCAAGTTATTTCATCTTCAGGAACCTGGTTTCCTTGTCTGTCAGGAGGGACAGAACAGCATCTGTTTTATAGGTAATTTTTAAAAATTAAAGAAATAAAGTTCTTAGCAAAATGCCCATCATGCTTCAAGCATGTTCAGCAGGGATTAATGAATGTTGGTGTTTTATCATCTGGGCTGTGAGTGAGTGTGTGTGTGTGTGTGTGTGTGTGTGTGTGTGTGTTGGGAGGGGCCTTAGGGGCCGAGGCTGAACCTGAGGGAGTGTCTCTGACCTGACACTGCAAAAAGTGCCAGATTTGTCAGCATCCTGGGGTCAGCAGTCCGGTGGGGAAGATCATGGTCAAAGAGCCAGAGAGTAGGTCAGGGTCAGGGGAAGAAATTAGAGACAGGCGACACAGAGAGGTTAGGTGGGCAGTACACCAGGTGCAGGTTCTGGACAAACACCCACATGTCTACCAGGTGTTTGCAGGTGGCACCAGTTGAGATGCATGGATTAACGAGCAAGGAAAGAGTGGACAGAATTCGCCTGATGGAGAGGAGAGCAAATCCTGCCCTAGGTAAAGGAAGGACAAAGTGCAGAAGACAGAGGTTTGGCCCTGCCGTGTTTCAGGACGGTGAGCGGTTTAGGAGGCCCGAGTATGAGACAGTGTGGGGAGAGAGATGCAGGTGAGGCTGTGAAGGGGAGCAGGAGCCGGGTCACAAGAGGCTGTAGCTGTCAGGCAGCGCAGGCTGCTATTCATTCTGAGTGTAACCGGCGTGGGGGAGGAATTCAAGGGTAGGAATGACCTTGCCAGGCTTCTGGCTGCTCTGTGGACCTTGGGAAGTAGGAGGACAATCTGACAGCACATCGTGATTATGTGAGAGTGAAGGAGGTTCTTGTGTGGGACCTGGGTGATGGTTGCATGATTTATTACACAGCAATTATAAGGATGCCAGTGTTCTGGAGCAAGTTAAGTGGCAGAATCAGGCTGAAACCCAGTGGAAAATGTTCAGGAAGGGAAAGTTTTGAAAAGTGTTTAAGTAAAAAAATTGACACTGAAACACAGAAGAGCGGGAAATTTCATGAAAAGCACCACCGAAGACAACTTTGTGAAAGTAAAAATGAGAAAAGAGTTTCCGTGGATAATTGTTACTTATTCCAAAACTGAGACCAGAGGCACCTTCATTTTCAATACGGAACCAAGAGTATATTTTGCTTCTCTGCAACGAATGTGTTTCCTGGCTTTGCTTGGACAGCCTGGTGGTGTGATCAGCTTGCATAAAATGGTTTGAGGATGGTCATCCTTTCCCTGAGCACTGCCTTCTATTAGTGCTGTGGAGATTGTATTCATTTCCTATTGGTACTGTAATAATTTGCCATCAACTTAGTGGCTTAAAACAATACAAATTTTTTTTTAAAAAGGCCAATGTGGGTTTTATGGAGCTAAAAATCAACATGTCAGCAGGGCTGTGTTTCTTTCTGAATGCTCATGAAGGTCCAGGACTCTAACCTTTCCAGTCTCCTTAGGCCATCTACATTCTGTGGCTCCTGGCCCTTCTTCCAGCTTCAAGGCCAGCAATTAGCTGCCTCGCTCTAAGCTCTGTCTGTCTGTTATCTCACTCCTTCTGCAATTCTAGTTCTCCTGTCTCCTTTCTCCCTTATGAGGACCCTGGCCATTACCTGTGCTGACCTGGATGACCCAGATGGCTTCCCTATGTCACAATCCTTCATCACACCTACAAACCCCTTTTGTCATATGTTCCCAGGTTCTGGGGATCAGGATGTGGGCCTCTTTGGGGAGAGACATTATTCTGTCTACCACAGTGATTGTGCTTATTATGGAGTGGAACCATTAAGCAATGGACTTTTGTGGCAATAAGGCAATGTGTGTGGTTGGTTAGCCCAGTCTCTGGGACCAGGAACCCTAGATTTGCATGCTTTCTTCCCCAGGTGCCAGCCCGGTGACCTCTGAGTGTCTATTTCCTTGTCTGGTAATGGGACATTAATCAGACTCATTTCATAAAGTTATTGTGAGACCAAATTAAATGAACAGATTGATAGGTCAGTAACTTGGAGTAATAACTGGCATGTGACATGGGCTTATTAAATATTGGCTATTAGGAGCTGATGGATGGGTATTGTATAAGACTTTTCTCTGTGATTGAATTTGATGATTAATGGCAATGTCTGCTTTGTGTGTTGGTAGAATTTTTGTGTTTAAGAAAAGTATATGGATGAATATCATAAAAGCATGTTCAGTGAAAGAAGGTAGACACAAAAGAGCCACAGTATATGGTTCCATTTATAAAGTTCAAGAATGGGAAAACAAATGTATGCTCCAAATGGTGGTACGCAGTGAAGAGTTTGCATAGCAGGCCTGAGACTGGGATCTTTAGGAAGGGCAGCTTACACAGGCTGGCCCATTAGTGTGATAAACTGACAGACACTACTGGCTTTGTTTGTGTTTCTAGAATTAGGCAGCATTATTAGTACTGGGACCCAAAACGTCCCAGTACGCTCTACCCCATCACATGGGCAGGCTATATTTTTAGCCAGAGAAAAGGAAATGACATACAGAAAATGGAAGTGAGGTACAGAGAACATGATAACTTTTGTCTGTTTTAATCGAACATGGTCTGAACAAGTAGCCACTTGTGATTGGCTGAGACTTAGCTACTTGTTACAAGAGTAGGTTACGGCTGGTGTACACACCAAGTAAGGTTCATTTCATTATGTATGGAGAAACTTTAGGCCAGACTTAAAATATATACAGAGGCAACTTTAGCATCTGGGACCTTTTCTCTCAGACTATTTCAGAGAATACTTAACTGATAAGAGTGCTTTATTGTGCCTAGGCAATAGGATTTATCTGATTACCTGCCTTGAAATTTGGTATATGGTAGGTGGAGGTGCCTACCTTGGACTCTGGGTCTCTAATGAGCTTCCCTAGTTGACAATATTTTATATGTGCTGTCACCACTCATTGCTGGGAGGATTGACTGGGTCTTGTGCAACTCCACTGGGAGAGGACCTCTGGCAGCTAGCTTCTCGTTTCCTCCAGAATTTGCCCCGTGAACCTTTTTCCCTTTGCTGATTTTGCTTTATATTCTTTCACTGCAACAAATGAAAGCCATGAGTACAACTACGCACTGACTCCCATGAATTCTTCTAATGAATCATCAAACCTGGCAGTGGTCTTAGAGATCCCCCCAACATAAATGGTTACCTGGGATAGGGGTGGGTAATAGATTGAAAAGGAACGCAAGGAAATCATTTTCTCTATCTTCATTTAAGTCATAGACAAGTATGTACATACAGAAAAGCAAAATCACTAAATAGTACCCTAGAGATGAATCACTGTATTCCTTTCACTATTTGCATGCCACTTCTCGAAAAATCAATCTGCAAGAACCCAAACAAACCTAACCGGTCAGCCACTTCTCAGGGCAACCCGCATTGACTGATGGCCTATTTAGACACAGCTATGAATATTTTGCTCTCAAAGTGAAGGCTCCAAAGAGAAAAATAAAGTCCCCTCCATTTAAGGAAATTACACATGGATGAATGGTCTTCATCCTCTGAAGTCTGACCATGAAGTGTTTTGGTGAGGATGGTTTTAAGAGATCCCTTTCTAGACCCCGAAAGAGAAGCCTTTGTGCTCCAGCAGGTTCTCTTTTCTGGGTCTCCTTTTCTCTTTCTCATCATACAGAAGGGAGGCAGCTGCTTTCATCCATTCCTAGCCACAGCCTGCTCCACAGCATGAGAATCTCCTAAGAAGTAGACTCAGGCCCAGTGTGAATTGTTATTTTGGAAAAGCCTCACGTAATTTATAATCGAGTCCTACATATATGTCTAGGACCTGTCTTTTCCTTTCCTGTATTTGCTATAGTAGCCAGGTACTGTAACTTAGTCTGTGACAGGGATGCTCAAGGGAAACTGTAGAGTGAAGGGGCTGGGGTGCTGCCATTTCCTCCAAACCAGATTGCTGTCAAATGTTGGGCTGCTCTGGGGGAGACTTCTGTGAAAACAAATCGAGACAAGCAGCAAATGCTGACAGTAGCTTAGTCCATGTTCTTAGGGGCAAGCAATTGTTCCCAGCTATTCAGTGACTTGAACAGTGACTGGTACATAGCACCATGGGTCAAATGTGTCCCCCACTGTTCAAGAGTTGGACACTTAATCTGCATGTGGGGACATGGGGCCTCCTGGGAGGTGTTTAGATCACAGGGGCTCCACCTTCATGAACGGGTTAATGCTGTTATCCAAGTGCCTGAGCCTACAAGTTGGCTCTCTACCCCCACCCACTTGGCCACCTGCTTGTTTATCCTTCTGCCTTCTACCAGGGAATGCGGAAGCAAGAAGGCGCTGGATGGATGCTGGGAGCTTGGCACTGAACTTCTCGGCCTCAGTAACTGCAAGGAATAAATTTATTTCCTTTTAAACCTCTGTTGTGTGTGTGTGTGTGTGTGTGTGTGTGTGTGTGTGTGTGTGTGTGCTGTGTTCCTTATCCTAGAACTTGCAATTCGCTGCAAAGGAAACCACCTCGCTACAGCTAAGTCACTTGGGCTAATTTATGGTGCTGACTCTTAATAAACATAACTGGACTATTTTCTGGGGTGACTAAGATTTCTGTGATGCATTTAATAAAACCTGCAGAGAGAAATTCTACATTATGTCTTCCAGATTTTGGGTGTACTATTTGATAAGGCGGTTAGAACTGATCTTATCATATCATGTGTTTTCTACCTCTTATCAATCAATTCTTAAGTATTTGACACATACTGCCTCTGATTAGTTTTAGAAGATGTAGGTGTCCTTTGTTTTCCTATTAAATAACTTCCTTAAACAGAAAAATTTGAGCATGAGGGCTAATAAAATTATTTTTTATTTTTTATTTTTTTTATTTTTAAATTTTTTTTAGGTACTGGGGATTATTTTTTATTTTTAAACATAATCCTTATTATTCCCAAAGCCATCCATTAGAATTATATGTACATATTCTCATATTTGACTTTTTAGTAATCTATTTTATATTATATATTCTATAATTCATTCCTCAGTGATTTTTATAATATTCTCCTAAATGAATATTAAGTCACTTACTTAAGTTAAAAAATAATGTTACCCTTTTTATGACAAGAAATATATGTAATTTGGCTGATTAGTTTGCAAATTAAGTTATATGATGGAACATTTTTCATCAGTTGAATAAGTCAAAACTGCAGCTCCGATAAAAGGATTAATAGTTTGCTATAAAAGATCTATGGAAATAAATCCTTTGATTTTTTCAACTGGTTCTGAGATAGATTTAACAAGGTGCCTCTAGGTGAAAAGATAACAGTTAAAATAATAGATATTTAAAAGTCTTGGGGCCAGGGATTTAGCTCAGTGGTGCCACTGCCTGCCTTGCAAGCTCAAGGTCCTGAGTACGATCCCTGGTACCAAAAAAAAAAATCTTGGCCTTTTTCAAATACTTCACAGAAGGAGACATTCATGACAAAATAGTAAATCCTTTATAAAATTGGATGGTTTCCAAATATTTGCTTTTAACAAAATTAGAGAAAGACTTAATCAAAGCAATAGATCCTTAAGAATCATTATGTGTTTTCAGTGTACAATTCAAAGAACTGATTGTCAAGATTTCAAGTAAATGCTTTCCTTTCTTCTCAATTTATATATGTGAATGAGAATTCTCAGTGTTCACACAGATGAAAAACAGGGAATAGAAAAGGTTCAAAACTTTGACTCTTTCAGGTAGGACGTCATTTGTGAATATTTGAATTTGTTAGGGGAAAATATATCCATTCATCTCATTGAGAGGCATTAAGAATTACTTTTAACTATAACTATATAGTCAAGTACTATGAGGAAGGTAGTTTGCCTGAGAGACAAAGGGGGAGTCCTAAATAGCATGCTTGGCTGGACACGGTGGCACATCTGTAATCCCAGTACCTGGGAGCCTGAGGCAGGAGGGTCACTGCAAGTTTGAGGCAGCCTTGGCTACATAGTGAGTTCAAGGCCAGCTTGAACTACATAGCAACACCCTGTCTCAAAAAAAAAGACAAAAAACAAAACAAAAAAACAAACGAAAAAGCATGCTTTGTCAGTTCTGGTTAGGTAAGGAAACAGAGACATTAATATATAATGCATTTATAATCATGTATCAGGTCTCAGATCCAAAGACACAGGTCTTCTGTTTCCAGAACAAGGCACACAGCATTTCTGGCTGCCACAGCCTATAGGCCAATGGTATCAGGAAAGGGTATGCTCTTTCAAGACCAGGATGACTTGGGCCAAGACTTGGTTTAAATTAAGAATTCATCTTTTGTAAAATTCTTTTCAAAATTCTGGTAGCCAGGTGTGGTGGAATATGCCTGTAAGCCCAGCACTCTGGGAGGCTGAGACAGGAGGATCATAAGTTTGAACCCAGACTGTGAAATTTAACTACTTTGTGAGGCTGTCTCAAAATAAAAAAATTTAAAAATGGGCTGGGTCTATAGCTCAGTGAGAAGGCCTCGGATTGAAGCCCCAGTATTGGAAAACAAAACAACAGAAAAACATTCTTACATGATTAAGTTTCCTTGAGGCAAGAGACTAGGGCATGGCAAACTTACTGAGGAAGTGGTTGTGACCTGTCGGTCAGAGTTCCCAGGACACATGTGCAAAGCCCTCCACTTGGAACTAATCAGAGCGCTATCTTCAATTCTTCTCGAGGGAGCTGGAGAGGTTTTTGACAGGCTGGCCTGGACCTGAGGTCTGCCTGAGGCATGGGAGATGAAAAGATGGCCGCCACCGAGGCCCTGGCCCTGTGCTCTCTTTATCACAGTGGTCTGCTCTCACCTTGTAGAGTGTACTTCTTTTCCTACTTTTAGTTGGCCTGAATTCACTCTGCAGAGCATGTTTCTTTTCTTTCCATACCTTTCATAATACCTTTTATGCTTGTCTTGACCAATTCTTTGTTCAGGATAGAAAGAACCTAGAAACCACCTCTGGAAGGAGACCAGAACCCTAGAACCCTGGTAACATTTTTGGCAAACACCCCAGAAACCTAGTAACACCCTGAGGGAACACCAGCCATCTGAAGAGGAAGATATTTTCACTTTGCAACTCCAAAAGTAACTCCTGAGTAAAATGTCATAAGCATCATAATTATCCTACGTAGTTCCTGGAACCCCAGGAGCAATTCCTGTGCACACAGAAAGATACTCAAACCCGAGCGCTGGACAGATGCCTTTGTGGCACTGCCCACCTCTCTTGAAGTCATAACGCTCTCTATATCTACTTTCTAATAAATTCTACTATTTCTGCATGGCTGTCCAGGTTCCTGATGTTTGCAGTGACAAAATCACCTAACGCTGCATTTCTCAGTGGCCATCTCATCAGTAAGTGGTGCACAACTGTGCATGAAAAGATAAAATATATTTATGTTGTTTTTCAATTGTGCACTGTTAATAATTTGTAATTCTTAAATCCAGCGTTATAATTGTTATTTTACATTGAGATCCAGTGGTCAGAGGGAGAAGTTTCATAGTGTTGCAGGGTACAGCAGGATCATCAACAAACATCTTTCGTTTGTGTGTGTTTGAGCCTGGATCTCACTGTGCAATTTAGGTTGGTCTTGAACTCACTATGGAGCCCAGGCTGGCCTCAACTCACAGTGATCCTCCTGTCTCAGCCTTCTGAGTGCCGGGATTACAGGCCTGTGCCACCCTGCCCAGCTTTGATCAACAAAAAACTGTGACACATAAAAAAATGTTAGGACAGAATTCCGAGGGCGGAGAAAGAGAGAGAGAGAGAGAGAAAGAGAGAGAGATAGTACAGTGTGGAATTTCTGACTGTTGAAAGCAAACTTTTTTGTGTATTTTTTAAATGGGTGAGGGGGGGTGGCCGATGTCTAGGGTGTGGCAGGGATCATGAATCTACGGGATTCTTTTAAAACAGATATGTGACTCTTATTTTCAAGTGTCAGTTTTTATAATATATTGTGAATCTACATAATCTTAAACAAAAATGACGAGTTAAAGTTTAAATTAAGAATGTGTGGGGAGGTGTAATTTCCAAAATTCTTTTTTTTTTTTTTGATTCCGGGGATAGAACTTGGGACCTTGCACTTGCAAGACAGGCAGCAGTACAACTGAGCTAAATCCCCGGCCCCTCTTTTTTTTTTTTAAAGAGAGTATTAGAGCAAAATGTTTTGAATTCTGCTTGCTTGAATTCATTAGCAGGTGTTTGAACACAAATGAGCTTGACCCATGCACCTGACCTCAGGGCATCCCACTCAGGTTTCCACTGCAGGAGGAGAGGGGTCACACCTGTACCCCCCTTGCCCTTCAGGCCACTTTACTCCATTCTATTAATTGGGACTTTTTTCTCAAAGTGTATTTACCAAACACACACACAGCATTCACATTCTAATTACTTTACAAATATTAACTTCTTTAAGCTTTGTAAAGATGCTATGGGGTAGGAACTAATGTTATTCCCATTGAACAGATGAGAAAACTAAGGTATGAAGAGATTGGGTAACTTCCTAAAGGTCACACAGCTAGAAGATGATAGAACCAGGACTTCTTATATGTTGATCTCTATTTTAAAGCAGACAGCAGAGGGGGAAACCCCTGAACATACCAAAAAACCAAAAGATAGCAGAAAAGCTGGGCATGGTGGTGCATGCCTGTAATCCCAGCACTCTGACAAGCTGAAGCAGGAGGATCCAGGGGGAAGGAGGGGAAAAGAGTAAGTAAAAACAGTTAAGGTGTGTTATATATATGCACCAACTCCCAGGATGAATGTAATCATTATGTACTGCAAAGATGCACTAATAAAAATAAAAGTAAAGAAAGAAAGCTAGAGCCCAGTCTGGGCAACTTAACAACATAGTGAAGATCCTGTCTCAAAATAAAAACTAAAAAGATCTGGGAGATATAACTCAGTATGAAGGCCCTGGGTTCAACTCTCAGTACTAAAAACAACAACAACAAAGCAAAGCAGAAAAAAGTATTCTATTCTCTATACTCAAAGAGGTTCATCAGACTTTTTGCCCAGCATGCCTAGTAGTTCGTGTTCCTGTTTCTATATCCAACTCGCCTGGTTTAAAGTAGATTGGATTTACCTGTGGGGAACCTAAGAATCTGGTCTTGAGCTGCAGAGGGAAGTGGATTGTGGTGACCTGCTCATTGACACTGGTTTTCACAGCCCCTGAGTCCTGTAAATGTCTTACTCAGAAGCGGAGTTGGTGGAGGCCGGATAATTAGTATTGCAGGTCAGTAGTGAAATGCCTCAAACCAGAAAGCATCAAAGCCTCCCAAGAAATTATTTTTCCTGGCCTCCTTCAGACAACCTCATAATTCCAATTTCAGATGTTTGGAGTGGGCAAAATGCTCTTATGGTTTCCTTTACAGCAATGAGGAAAACAAATGAGGCCTACTTGAGTGCAGCTAAGGAGAGAAACCATGTCCCTGCCATCGCCTGGCGCTGTCTTGCTGAGAACGTCTGGAAGCTGCTGTCTGACACAGGTGAAGGGTGTGAAAGAGGTGATGAAGACTTGGAGGATGGAGAGTACCTTGAGAAGTTTGCCATTTTGCAAAAGGAAAAGGACTTTGAAAATATAGCCCTCCACCCCGTAACTATCTCAAAACAAGTCCTGCCTGTCTAGGTAGCTTGGTGGCTCTTACTGTGTCTTTGGGCAAGCAGCTCGTGATTACTTTTGGACAACTCTGGGACGTTTCAATATCCTCACTATTACAGGGTCACTTTGGAACTGTAAACCAAACCCCACACCCTGGATGTGGCCTCCCTGGATCAACTTATTACGGGACTGGCAAAGGCTCTCTTTTGGCCACGGCTTTCCTCTGGGTCCTCTGCTTGGGTAAGCCTGAGCTTGGGTTTCCCTCTCTGTCCTTGTAGGATCGAGTTTGAGCAAGAATCCTGTTAAATCAGTTTAGTGAAAATTCCCCACCCTTGGTATCTGAGCACCCTCAATAGTTTTCACCCTGGCCTGCCTGGAGCAATAATCCTATCAAGTCCCTGAGGTTTCTTCTTGGTAATTGTCTACCTCCTGAGCTCACCTGTCCAGTTTTCCTTGTTGAAGTTGGAATTGAATCCAATCTCTTCGCCCCACTGTAAGACCCCATCAAAGTGGTCCCAGTACCCGGGGAGATAAGAGAGTGGTAGACAAGTACTCACATGTACTCGAGCTTTGACTGTTCCTTATTCCCTGCCCTGTGGAAGGAATGAAATCATAAAAAGTAGGGAGAGTGAGGGAAAGAGAAACAAGAAAGGGTATTTATTCTCCCTGGTCTTGTTAACCTGCTCTAATCTTGTACTGCCTGCTTAACATAGCTGAATTTCTACTCTACCCTAATCTGTTTATCTCCGAGGACTGGAAACCTGGGGACCAGATGTCCCCCTTTAGGTGGGCTGGTTGAAGCTGGTTAGATCTCAGATAGCTGCTAGAGTGCTGCTAGATAACCTCTACCTTCATGATAATTCCCTCCAAGTGACACCCCCCCCCCAGCGCCATGACAGTTAATAATTGCCATGATGACTGCTGGAAGAAACCACAAGAGGAAGGAAAAGACCTGAATTTTCAGAAATTCTCTGCCTATTCCCAGGAAAAACATGACTATTCTTCCCCTTTATTAGCCTATCCCTGCCCCTCATTTCTCTTTTTTCTATTATCTAAAACTTTCTAACCCCTAAATTGGTTTGAAAATTTATTTCTCACTTCTCTCATTCTCGGCTAAGGATAAAATTCCCTTTTGCTGCTCATTTGGTGCTCAGTCTTGTTATTGATTTCATAACTCTGAAAGGAAAAAAGGACCAGACAGGTTGGGGTCAGAAATGGATAAGTCTAAGGATGGAGAATTTTGGAGTTATGAGGGCTGCTAAGGGGTTATGAATTGGGCCCTCTTTAATTTTGTTTTGAAAAATGTAAATCAGATTGCAGTATTTTCTACCATTTCCTTTGGTTATTTAGATTGTGTTTCTCTGGCCGTGACCTTGTGCTGATACTAGGCTGGCCACATAGTACTACAATGATGAAGTGTTTTTGGAAAGTTTAGCAAGCATTAAAAATAAATTTCCCAGGCCGGGGATTTAGCTCAGTGGTTCTGGTGCCTGCCTTGAAAGTGCAAGGTCCCAAGTTCAATCCCCAGTACCAAAAAAACAAAAAAACAAAAAAAACAAAAACAAAAAAATTTCCCATCAATCAGATATGTTTTTAGATCATCAGAACAGAGATGGCCACAAGTCATGCTAGGCTGTGTATGTACTTAAGAAAATGGGGGGAAACAGAGAACATTATATCAGAACTTGTGCGTTCCAATCCCCTCCTTGGCCTGTGCCAAGAACAGCCAGTTTCCTTGCTTATGCTGTCTGTTTCCATATTACAGTGGCTTTGAGAATCAAATAAGAGCTGGGAAACTCATCTACTCTAGTGCGTTCCACACTATAGACACTCAGGAAATGTTTATTAAGGATTACAGATTTAAACGTAGATACATTTTTGTTCACGTCAAGGAGCCCTAAAATATTGTAAATTGGATGTAATGCATTACAAATGCATGTATTAGTTTGAACACACTTTGAAGTTAATTCGAAAGTATGGAAGGAGTTTCATCAGGCTTTTTCGAAAATTAGGTCCGACGAATGTATTTTAATGAAACGACTCTGGGTTCCCACAGGGCTAACCTCTTCCCTCCTCTTCCCTCATGCAGTTAGAGTGTTGTTTACATAATGCTTGTTTATTCATTAAACACGTGTTGCAGGCCTTACTCCACGCAGAGCAGCACGTCATACTTGGCAAAGTGCTCATTTCTGACTACAGGACAGGGCCCCACAGTTTATAAAGTACTTCTACGTGCACTGACTTATTTGAGCAGCATATAGGATCTAAGAAATGTGCTTTCTGGTTTTTTGTTTTTGTTTTAATGAAAGAGGGTGCAAAGTGCTTAAATGGCTTGTTCAAGGTCCCACATCCAATAAGTACTAAAGTCAGCATTTGAACCTGGGGCTTCTGGCTTTCCAAATTCAACGCTCCTTTTGAATCCCCATATGTTAAGGGCTGATGTGTCCCCCACAATTCTTACACTGGAGCTGTAACCCCCAGTTTCTCAGGATATGTTTTTTAATTTTAATAAATTTTATCCTAGTCCCCCTTCAAACCCCCTCTCCTCCCTATGTACAAAAGCTTTGTTTCCATCTATTTGCACTTTTTTTTCTTGTCCTTTCCTCTCTCCCTCCCTCCTCCCTTGTTTCCCTTTCCGTTTGGACCTAGGGCCTATGACAAAGGAATTAAGGTAAAATGAGGTGATAAAGGTGAGACCCTAATGCAATGTGACTAGGAGGGAGTAAGAGCAAAATAAAAGATAGATAATCGGAAACCAGGAGATGCATCTTCTACAAAAGGTAAGGGAGCCAAGAGATAGAGGGAGGGAAAGGGGATAAGGAAAGGATTAAGATGTGTTACGTCTACATACCAACTCCACATGATAAATGTAATCATTACCTACTGTAAACATAGTCATAAAAATAAAAATTACAAAAAAGAAGTGACTTCATTTTGCAGCAACATTTAAAAATATTTATTTTGGTGAAATGTGGAGATTAACAAAATAAGGCACACATTTTTTTTTTTAAATAAAAGGGGAAGGGCTGGGAGTACAGCTCGACGGTAGAGTGCCTGCCTAGCAAGCTCTAAGGTTTGATTCCAGCACCAGGAAAAAAAGAAAAAAGAACAGGAGGGAGGGACATGAGATATGTTTGAGACCAGAGGGGAAGACCACGGGAGGACAGCGTGAGAAGGCGGCTGTCTGCAAGCCACAAAGTAAGGCCTCAGGAGAAACCAACCCTCCCTATGTCTTAATCTTAGACTTTGCCTGTAACATTGTAAGAAAATAAATTAAATTTCTGTTGTTATGGCACTGGAGTGGACAATACACCATGGCACCCAGCTCATTCTGGTACTGGAAGCAACAGTGGGTCCCACTGACCATAAATAAGCCCTAATTTCTTATCATTCCATTTAGTACAGGTTGAGCATCCCTAACTCCAAAATCTGAAATCCAAAGTGTTCTAAAATCTGAAACTTCTTGAGTGGTGTCATGACACTACAAATAGAAAGTTTCACCTCAGACCTCATGCATCAGACTGCAGTGAAACACAGGTGCACTAAAAATAGTGTCTAAAATTACCTTCAGGCTTCTGGTACAGGTGCAGAGGAGACAAAGGAATTTGGGGTTTAGTCTTGGGTCTCATTCCCCAAATGTCTCATGGTGTATATGCAGATATTCCAGAGTAAAACAAAAATCTAAAATACTGCTGGATCCAAGAATTTTGGATAAGGAATGCTCAACCTGTACTTAGGGCTCTCTCGGCCTCCTCCAGCCCACTTACTCTCCTCATGAGGACTTCTTACTCAGTCAGTATCATCTCTTTTCCTTTGCTTGTATTTCCTTTTCATCTCAAGGGCTTGTTAGGGTATCACTGGATCCTCAAGGCCCAAATCAAACACCATCATTGTTACTGGGTTTTGAGGTTTCGGAGTCTCCTTTTGGAGGTGCTTTCTAGGTTCTTTCTGTCCTGAGTAAAGCATTGGTCAAGAAAAGCACAAACAGTAACAAAATTTTATTAAAGGTAGAATAAGAAACAGGCTCTTCAGAGTGAGTTTGGGTCAAGTAAAAGTGGGAAAAGAAGTATACCCTTCAGCACGAGGATGGGTCATCCAAGCAAGAGAGAATACAGTGGCAAAAACTCAGTGTAGGCTGGGGATTTAGCTCAGTGGTTCCGCCCCCTGTCTCGCAAGCACAAGGTCCTGAGTTCAATCCCTGGTAACAAAAACTCAGTGCAGTTGGTCTTTTTTATATCCCACTCCTCAGGCTGATGCCAGGTCTAGGCCATCCTATGGAAACCTGCTTGGGTTCTTGAGAGACTTTCACATGCAGGGCTTTGGGAACTGTTCTGGGCATGCGTCCTGGGATTTTGTAATAAGCAGGTCACACCTATTGTCCAGCCAGCTTTGCTGGACCCTGATGTCCTGTCTCACCATCATGCCACCCTCCTCTGTGTACTTTGCTTCTGGTAATCTCTTTCTTGAGGTCAGAAGAACACTCAGTCTTGGCAGGCAGATGACTTGGGTTTCCA
Organism: Heterocephalus glaber; assembly: GCF_000247695.1. The sequence continues at coordinate 6,417,808 of NW_004624755.1, forward strand.
GTTCTAGCTCTACTCCTGATGAGCTGTGTGACATTGTGCAAGTTACTTAACTCTCTTCTGTCCTCTTTGCAGGGAATAACAATAGCGCCACTACACTGAAGTTGGGGGGTAGGACAATGCCTATAAAGCCCTATCAGTGTCTCTCACCTGGTGGCCTTGTGTGTGTCCAATGTACATAGTTTATCTTCTTACTATTCAAAGTTTATGTTCTTATAATTTTCAATAATACTTATTTCCACATAATTCTTTGGATTCTTAAAATTTTCGTAGTATCTTTTCTGAACCAATCTAAGCACTTGGGTCTTTTTATAAAAGCAAATTTAAAAATTCTGATCATAGAAGTAACACATGCTCATTGCAAAAATATAAAAACAGCAAAAAGCAAGGATGGAAAAAGCACTTAGAATACAGTCAGAGGATATTCTTTGTTGCTATTTTGGTGTGTTTCCTTCTTTTATTTTCCTCTGTGAAAATATGTATGATTTTGAAACAAAAATGCTTGTGGGCGATACCTTTTCCATAAGGGAGGATATGTGTCCATACCGATAAACAGAGTCTACATAGGAGCTTCACACTAGTGGCTGGCTGTGGTTCAACCTAGGGTTATGTTTTTGTTTAGTTTGTGTAATGTTAAAAAAATTCAGACAACTTAAAAAAAAATCAGGACATTTTACAGAAAAATTACATTCTCCTGCTTTGGAAAATTCCGATTGTCTGTTTTTTGTTTTTTTGTTTTTGGTACCGGGGATTGAACTTGGGACCTTGCGCTTGCAAGGCAGGCACTAGAACCACTGAGCTAAATCCCTGGCCCGAAAATTCTGATTGTCTAGTCACCATGGGTTTGTGTTCCAGCTCCTGGCTAGAACTGAGTAGTGCTTTTGCTTTGTGTTCATGGCCCATGCAGATCTCTGGTCTGTTTTACCCTTCAAGATGAGCGTTTTCTAGCTATTTTCACTGTGTGTGAACACATCTATTCTCCTCCACTGGAATGAGCACTTTTGGGGCAGGGCTTATTCTACTTCATCTTTTAACCCTTTGGCCCATGATGCTATAGATTGAATGTTTATATCCCCCAAATTCATGCATTGAAATCCTAATCCCCAAGGTGCTGGGAGGTGGGATTTTTGTGGGGTGATGTGTTCACAAATTCCCTTTGAGTGGGACTAGTGCCCTTATAAAAGAGGCCTGAGAAGGACCCCTCGCTGCTTCCACCTGAGGTCACAGCCAGAAGACACCCTCTGTGCGCCAGGATGCAGGTCTTCACTGGACAGGGAATCTGCTGACATTTTCACTGGCTGCCCAACCCCCAGAACTGGGAGAAGTAAATTTCTGTCGTTTATAAGCTACTCTGTTCATGGTGTTTTGTCATAGCAGCTTGTTTTAGTTTTCTGTCACCATGACAAAATACCTGAGAAAATCAGCTTAAAAGGAGGAAAGGTTTACTTTTAATCCATGGTAGGTTGACTGCATTCTTTTGGGTCTGTGGCAAGACAGTACAAGGTGGTGGGCATGTGTGGCCTAGCAAGGCTGCTCACCCTCAGGGGGCCTGGAAGCAAAGAGAGAGAGGAAAGGCCTAGGATCCTAATGTTCCTTTCAATAGCACAACCCTGGGGGCTTAACTTCTTTCTGTTAGGCCCCACTTCTGAAGGATCCACCACTTCCCAATAGCACCATAGGCTGGGGACAGCCTGTAACACTTGAGCCTTTGCAGGATGCCCCAGATCTTAACTATGACACTGCCCACACGGTGCACTGCAGCTGGGCCTCACAGGACCTCCCATTTCTAAGATCTCAGAATATGCTACATAGATACTGGAAGACTCCTTGGTGACATTTCATGCATCCACGTTTTGAAAGCTGGGTCCACAGTAGGGGCCTTATCTACCCTGGTGACTTTGGGGAATCAGACATCTTTCTTCCAAGAGGAGCCTGGAAAGCTTCCAAAAGGCAACACGCTGTAATTGCCTCACTTCCTACCCCAATACAGCCAGCTCTAAAGCAGAAGATGGCAACTCTCCATTAACACCGCTGACCCTCTCAAGACACCCAACATGGGAAAAGAGTGAAAGACAAAGGAAGGAGAGCATTGCCATTTACTAGGGGCCCCACTTACTTTTGTTCCTTGCCACCACAGTCATCTAAGCACACAAGGGCCTTCCAGGCTCCAGTGGCTGCATTCTGCAGGGGTCTCTGGTGGGTGGTGGCCTCAGATGAGAAGCCGGATCTCAGGGGCAGCTGGCAGGCTCCAAGCTGCCCCACCCTGTGGGCAGCACGTGAGGCCCAACCACAAGATGGGTGGCAGGCCCTTTAGTGCTGCACCAAGCCTTGGCTTCCAATACCCAAGCCTCCAAAATGTGTGCTTATGTAACTTATTTGTTTGTTTTGAAGCCAGCCCTGTCCAAGTTGAGAGCAGTTAAGACTCCCTTTTAGAGAAAATTTGGAACCCAACATTATCATTAAGTAAATCAGCAAGCAATGGTCCTGTAAAAATACTGAGCCTCACAGTTCTGAGGACTTGTACTGTCCTATTCCTGGTAGAATCGCATTGCCTGGTGGTTTCTCTGAAAATTATTCCTGGGATTATGCTTCTCTGTCTCAAACCAGAGCTGGAGTCCAACAGCCCAAGCCTGTTGGTGCTGAGAGTTTCTGCTAGGTAGGAGCCCCACCTTGAGACAAAACCTGGGGTCTTTGTCTGTAAATGATCCCAGGGGCTCCTTAACTAGTTCAGTCTTTGGGGCTTGGGAGGAGACAGTGTATTTTGCACAACATGGTCAAACAGAAAACATGAAATGACATATCTCCGGGCAGGCCAGATGCCATTTTCTATTAGATTTGAGACATACAGGAACAGGTATCAAGATTCTGTTGGAAACAATGTAAACGTTCAGGGAGAGAATAGTTAAAGAAACTATGGCCATTTTCAATGTATCCAATTATAGATTCTTCAAAGCTATAAAGAGTCTTTGAAGAGTCTTTCATGCCTGGAGGGAACTGTTTATGATTTGTTAGATTTAAAAAAGAAGTGGAAATACAAAGTCATATATGAAGTACGAGACCCATTATATTTATTATATGTACTTAGGAAATACACCATCATTTCAGGAGAGGTTATATCTGTGCAGTGGGATTATGGGAACTTTTTATTGCTTTCTTTATACTTTTCAGCATTTTCAAACTCTTCTACAATGGGTGTTTATTACTTTGATTGTCAGAAAATGAAATAATTACAAGGAAGCTGACTTTCCTGTTGGTGGCAGATTTGTGTTCCTATTTTATTTAGATACTGTTTTTCCTGGTCCTTCCCCCCTTCCCCCCTTCCCCCCGACCCCCATGGCTCCTCCAGTTGGGCTGGAGGGAAAGGCTGGGATCTAAGATGAAGGGATAGGATGCTTCCAGATCCACAGAGCCACAGCAGTGGCCCCTGGGGATCTGGAGACTGTGCTAACTATGAGCTGTAGGCACTGTTGAGATTCCTGTGTACAAACTCCACAAGCCTGAGAAGGAAGCAGGCTGCAGGGAGCTTTCCACTTACTGATTCATTGGTCTTCTATCAAGAGAGAGTTCTTTCCCTCTTCCTCTTACGGCAGCCTCTGATCCCCTGAAACAACCTTGACCAATGTGCAGAAAGACGTCTTCGAGGCCTGGCAAGACAGCATGGTTCAAGCAAGGCGAAGGGGCTGCTCTTACTGAGCTCTGAATGCTCTCTAGCCACGAGAGGCCTGGGTTGTTCCTCAGGCCAGCCAATTCTCTGGTCCTTGTGGTTTTGCTCCATGTGTTAAATGAGTGTAGTCTGGCTCGGAGCTTCTTTTGGAGCCATGTGCATGACCTCATCAGCCCCTGCCCATGCACTAGGTGCAGCCTCCCTCCTGGCACTGAAGTGTGCTGCCGAGGGGCTTGAGCAGGCTCTAGAAGCAAGCTATTCTTTTTTTTTTTTTTTTTTGGTACCAGAGATGGAACTCAGGACCTTGCACTTGTGAGGCAGGCGCAGCACCACTGAGCTAAATCCCCAGCACCACAAGCTATTCTGAAGAGTGTACAGGAGCCAACAGGCTGTTAGCTACCATCCCCAGCAAGGATTCAATTTGATTACAGCCACCAATTGCTTCATGAGTGATTATCTATATCACAAGCAGAGTCCAAGAAATCTCCAGTCCCCTTAGCGTATCTCCTAGTTCCCTCCATAGCGCCCCTCTATCCATTTGGTTCACAGCTTGGATTCAATTTTTTCCCCCTTTTTTGAGACAGTCTCACTGTAGCACAGGAGGGCCTTAAATGCACTATGTAGCCCAGGTTGGCCTCAAACTAACAATGATCCTCCTTCCTCAGCCTCTTGAGTGCTTGGATTTCAGGCCTGCGCCCCCAAGCCTGGCTAAGGCTTGGATTCCTGGGTGTTATTGCTAAACCAGCACTGGCCTTCAAATGAGCAGGTCAGGTGGAAAATCTCCTCTTTGCTCAGCCTCCCCAAAACTCTGTAGCTTTAAGCAGCTTGCTTTATTCACGCTCCATCCCCCCACATTTCAACTGGGAATAATAAAACCAGCTTCCTGGTTGTTCTGGAGTGTAGTTGCTGGAGTTAGAAAATAAAAAATACAGGTGCTCAGTTGGATTAGAATGCCCCAAAAAACAATACTTTTTTATCGGTACATCCCATGTAATATACTAGTATATACTTACACTAGAAAGTCATTTGTTGTTTCTCTGACATTCCAACTGAGCTGGATGCCCTGTCTATTCTTGAAGCTCAGCTAAAGGAGTTTATTTGAAAGCCTCACTCATCATGCAAGGACGTCACTTTCTGACCTCAAAGTGAGTCCACAAGGTGCCTAACACTGTCCGCCTTCCACACCAGAAGGGATTAGGACCTGGTGGCAGAAAGGTCAGAACACTGAGTTACAGGAGGGTGTTTCCAGGGCAGCAGTGAGAGAGCAGGAGACATGGTGTTGTCAGGCTGCTAAATCTGTTTAATGGACATCTTTAAAGGCCTTAGCAAATAATGTCCTTTGGTGTCTTTACCACATGGTGTTTGCTCTGTGCAAGCTTGTTGGAGGTGACACCATAGGACCAGGAAGAATCCAGATGGGGACACGGCCCCCAGGGAATCCCATCTGGTCACCACCATCTGTCTGGCTCGAAAGGTCACTGGTTGTGAGCAACAGACACAGGGACTTTCCTAAAGGTGATTTTTACAAAAGGGGGAAAAGTGACCCAGAAACCTTATTTCAAGGTTGGGGGAGCCCAGTGTGGGCGCTGATGCAGGCTCCCTTTCTACTCCTTTCTCTGTTTTCAGCTCCTTTTTTGGCCCTGCAGCCTCCTGAGCTCAGATCCCCTTGCTTCAGCGGCCCCAGCTCGTGGACAGGAGGTGGACAAGTGGCAGGTCTACATACAAGCTGCTGGTATAAGTTTCCTCCTCTAAACACATGAATTCCAGGCATGGAGCTCAGCTGTCGATGGCTTCAGGGAATTTTTCCACTGGGATTGAAATTGGGGCCAAGAAAGAGCAGATCTGCAGAAGGCCTTCTTTACTGTGAGTCAGAGACGTTTCGCCATTAGTTCCGATTTGGAAGATGGTGTGGTTACTTGGAGTCAGAGATGAAAGTTGTGAATTTCATAACAGCAAGAAAATGCATGGAGAAAAAACATCACCTGCCGCATTTTCTGTTCTCTGCATGGTTTTTCCTACATCCTTTCCCACCTGACTAGTATGTACTAAATGTTTTTCTTTACGTGGATTTACTTTCTAAAAGGGTTTATTTATTCATTTTAAAGGGTTTACTCATCTTGAGTGACACTATCTACAAAATCTAGCATTTTATGTGCTCTCATATATATTTCCCACCTCACATATGAAGATAAATATATGCTATTCAGATTTAAAAATGCTTATTTAAAATAGCTTTCAACAAACACAGCACTATGGCATGACATTGTCTAAGGTCAAGAATTCCCAGTTTATCAGCCAATTAACACCAGCCTGATTGGAATGAGAAGTGTACTCCAGGGCAGGCATTATGGACTTTGGATACATTAGCGTCTTAGTCCTCTGCTTAGGGAATGCATCTCATTAGCCCCAGTGCGTAGATAAGAAACCAGACTTGGAGGTAAAATTCAGATTTCTATTAAGTGAAAGCCAGATGTGGCTTTTTTTCCATTAAGTGAAACCCCCAGGAGTCTGAGTTCAGAGTTCCTACCATGCTCTTTCACTAACCTTTTGGAAAAAACACAGGTATGGATACACCACTTGCCAGGAAAAAGCAAGCAACGCGCCTGTTGAAAAGCCAGTTCTTTCAGCACTAAATGGCAAGCCTGTTCTTCTACCAAACTTTCAACACCTTGTGTTCGGTTTTCAGCTTGCAGAGGGTTGGATTCCCAAAGTTCGTCTGCGAGCAGTTCCCAGCACCCTTCCCCAGATGCCCTGCACGTGCTCCTCCGCACCCACTCTCTTGTCACCCTGGGGATCTCTCCTCCACAGGGCTCAGACTAAGGCTCAAGGGCAAGCATCTTGCCTCACCCAGTGCGGTGCCCAGCCCCTCCTTGGTGACCCGGAGGACACACATGTGGGATTAGATTACTAGCCATTTGTCTGGAGCTCCTCTCCCCACAGACGTGTGTTACAAACGGGAGTGGAAGCACTGTGTTTCCAGCCAACCCACACTGCAGAAACCAAGAGTAAGAGAGCTATCGCGCTGCATTATCTGGAGCTGTGGGTGGGACAGGAAGTAGATGGGAAAGATAGACCCCCCCACCCCATACACAAACAGCCTTTCCTGGGTGTGGGCTGAGATCGAGGTGAACTTTTACTCAGGTCACAGTCTAGCTTTGACTGTCAAATAGTCCTTTTTCTCGTACATCTCCCACCTGGCAACACTGCTGCCCCAAGCTTCATATTCAATTCCATTTTTTCTTTTTTTGAGATAAGGTTTCACTATATAGTCCACACTAGACTTGAACTGTGTGGCCCAGGCTGGCCTCAAACTCATGGCAATCCTCCTGCCTCAGCCTCCTGAGTGCTGGGATGACAGGTGTGCACCACCATGCCTGGCTAAATATTCTTAACTATTGTAAAAGAAATGACATTCCAAAATAGATTGCTAATGGTGAATTAAAATTATCGATGCTTTCCTTCTTCCAGTAATGCTTTGAGGCAAGAGTGTTCCCGTGGTAAAATTTCTGGTGGCGTGGATGGGAGAAGACAGTTGCTTCCGGGAAATTTGTCAGGCCCAAGAGTGGAGGGGTGGCTGCCAGATTCCCCCAGGAGTTAAAAACAGTCCTGTGAGTCCATTCCCTGCTGTCAGTCCTGTTTCCATGGCTTCTTCCCTCCCCCTGCCTCTGAATATGTGGAATCTGCCATTGGTCCAAGTGGTTTTTTTCTTTTCCTTTCTTCCTTTACATTTTTTCAATCCGGCCCCGGCCCCGTGGCAGCTGCAGGGTGGTGGCCGGCAGCAGCTGTTTCCATGTATGGGGCCTCTGTGGTCTTCCTTTGTGTGTATGTATCAGAGCCACCACCTGGCAAGATGTTTAGTTCCATCTATGTTGGTGAAATGCTTCTTGCGTGATATCACAGACGCAAAGGCTGGAAGGAATGCGGCTGCTCTCCAGCCCTCACTGCCCACCCCCGGCTCACACTGAAACACTCTGGGCCAGTTTCACCCTCCAGCCCCAGGTAGCTTTGTCCTTGCTGTCTGGTCCTTCCGACTCATGGGAGAACTGAACAGTGAGCCCGGGGAGCCATGTAGTGCACCCGGGGAGAGGCAGGTGGCAGCTGGCCCACTCACAGTGCCTGCTCTGGTGACTCAGTCACTTAGCTTCTTGGGCCTCAGTTACCTCTTCTATCAAACTTGGGATGAGGGTGCACTACCTCTGCTTCTCCTAAGCCTTTGATAAACTGTGGGCAGAGATGGCTCCTTGTGCTTCCTGTGGTCACCCAGTGGCAGCCATGCCTTTTGTGACTGCTGTAGGCTTCTTCCAATGTTTTCTCTTTCTGCTGATGAGGAATTTCTTGGTACAGTTTGAGATTTTGTGGTTGTTCTTAGGATTTCTGAAAATATGGGTGGAATTCTACCCCATATTCCTAATACAGTGGTATCTTATATACTATACAGTGGTGTGTCTGTGTTTTCACCTGAACGATTAGTTTTATAAGACTTAAGAGCAATTGGGGCGGGAGTGGTCCTGAGGATCAAACCCAGGGCCCTATACATGTTAGCACATTAGACAAGTGCTCTGCCAGTGAGCTACATCCTGCCCAATAGCAATGACATTCTAGCCCCCTTCCTTCCCTCCTTCCTTCTTTCCTTCCTTCCTTCCTTCCTCTCTCTCTCTTTCCCTCTGTCTTTCTTTCTCTCTTTTTTCCCTTTCTTCCTGAGACATGGTCTCACTAAGTTGCCCAAGAAGGACTCAAACTTGTGATCCACCTGCCTCAGGCTCCCAGAGTGCTACAGGCATGCATCACCACACCTAGCTTTTTTGGACTTTTAAACAATGCTCAGAGTGAACCAAGGGCATTGAACATGCTAGGCAAATGATCTACCACTGAGCTACATCTCCGACTCCTCTTTTATAATATAAATTATTATGAAATATTATTATAATGTTATAAAATATTGTTATTACTAAATTGCCTAGGCTGGCCTTAAACTAGCCATCCTCCTGCCTCAGCCTCCCAAGTAGCTGGGATTATAGGCATAAATCTAGGCCAGTTGATATTTTATTTTTATATGACATTGTATTTAAGAGATATTTCAGAAGCTCAAAATAAAAATTGTAAGGGAATTATGCTCACTTGCATATGAGGAGATTCTGGCTGAATGAGCCTAAATACCATCAACAATAACCTCAGCGCTACCAAGTAGAAGAGTTGTGATCCAAACACAGTTCCTTTGAACAGAAGTCTTATTCAAGGGAGTGAGATTGCAATTCATACACCACCCCCACCACACACACACACACACACACACACACACACACAATCACACAGGATGCCACTGCCACAGGGCTGCTCTGAGTTTCTGCAGTACCTGGAGCTTTGACATACATAACCTGAAAGTGAGAGTCGATACAATTTAATGTTTGGGAGCTTTTAGGATCTCATGAATTATTCTTCCATGAAAGTATAGTTAATAAAAGTTTCTGGTGGATTGAGTCCTGTTATAGCTTGTGCCTCTTGCAGTCATAGGTGGGGTTTTTCAGAGGTGGTTGGATCTAGAGTGTGTGGCACTAGGATGGATTCATGGTGGAATGCTAGGCGCAAGGGTCCTAGGAATAAGAGTGTGAGTGCTATGGCTTGCTTTGTTACCTTCTGCCCACCATGAACTGTTTCTCCTCTGTGATGCCTGTCTGCCATCCACCCTCCCTTGGAGCCAGCCGATTATGGATTGAAACCTCTACAGAGGTTTCTACCTAGCTAACTCTTGTGCATTTTGGGTCTATATTCATATGTGTATACATATATATATGCACATATATGTATTGAGAGAGATCTTGCTATATTCCGGGCTGGCCTTGAATTCACTCTATTGTCCAGGCTGGCTGCAAACTCAGGGGGGTCCTCTTGCCTCAGCCTCCTGAGTGCTGATGTACAATGCACCACCACTCTAGGCTTTCATTTTCTATTCTTAAGTGTGCTAACTCTATTCCCTAGCCTTTGCTCTTGGGGCCAGATTTCAGAGCCTGGAAAGCACTTGTATTGTTTCCCCAATACCCTGTATACAGTAGGTGCTCAATAACTGAATAGTGAATGTATGTATGAATGAATAAGTGCATGAATGAATGTTACCAATCACCCAATTAACATACAATTCTGAGAGTAGCAGGTATGTTGTGGGCTCTCCTGCGTCCACCACAAAACCTAGATTGGGCTTTGAGAAAGTCTGCTTTCAAATAAACAGCCAGCTTCTTCAGTATCACCTAGCAACAGATGCATTTCTACTTAAAAGGAAACATTAAAAGGAAAAAAAAAGAAACATCTAAAACTTTAAATACCCTGAGAGACCATAGATATCTTTGGTTCCAGAAAACTCTGTGTTTCTCTGCAAGGCTAAGGAAAAGAAAGTATGGAGTGGGAAGAACTTGATGCGAGGTCAAGGGGTAGAAGAACACTCCTGTGCAGAGACTGAAATGGCAAAGGACATGTTTACTCACCACATCTTGAGGTGGCAGTGGCCAAAAGAGAATGAACTTACTCACAGGTCATGAACTACAGCATATTAAATACTTTCCTGGGCACTGTGACTCAGGTAACTTGCTGGAGGGCCACTCACCTCGGCAGCGCTGGGTAGAAGAGCCCAATCATCTCGCAGGGAAGCGGGTCACCGGCTCTTCCTTCCCGAGGACTTTGTCTCAAACGCTGTCAAAGGAGGGTGGCCTCTTCCACCTCCGGCTGCTGGCCACCTCGCCTGGCAGTGAAGGAAGTGAAAGTTTCAGAATGAAGAGGAAGAAATTCAACGTTCTCAAAGAAGGGCAAAAATGCAGACAAACCCTTTTTCTCCTTTGTGGGCTGGAGGGTTCAGAAGTGCTTTGATTATAGCACGTATCTGGAAGGGCAAACAAAAATGAATCCTTCTTACTTCTTGTTTTTCCCCAGCCTATCATAAAATCTGAGGCCTGATTTTTAACATAAAAGCAGCCTAGAGAACAATTCACCTTGGGGGAAAGGATGATAAAGGATGCTACAGTTGCTTTAGGTTTATTTGGTTTTCCTTCTTTTGAAAATGTTATTGTTTTGGGTTTCATTGTGCCATTCTATAACATACTCCGATCATATTCACCCCTCTTACCTTCCCTCTCTCTTCCTTCTCTCTCCCCAAGCCTCTTCGTCTTGTCAGATAATTTCCCTTCTACTTTCATGTCATCTTTTTCTTCCAGAGTCTACATATTAGTATTGTTACTGTTTTGGGCTAGATGTCCCCCACAAGCCTCATGCAGTCATAGGTGGGGCTTTTTCAGAGGTCCCTGAATCCAGAGTGTGTGACGCTGGGATTAAAGGTGGTGATTACTAAATCAGTCCACTAACTGGTTTGGCACTGCCTTAATCCTCGTAGCCGACATACAATGTGAGGGTCAGAAAGAGGCTTGGCTTGTCCCTTGCTTGCTTTGCTATCTTCTGGCCACCATGAACTGTTTCTCCTCTGCCATGCCACCCTGCTTTGGAGATAGCTGATGATGGACTGAAACCTTTACAAACTGTGAGCCAAATACCCACTTTCCTCCCTTAACTTGTGTGTGTTGGGCATTTTATCTCAGGAATGAGAAAAGTAACTAAGAGACTTGTCTTTCTGAGTCTGCCTTATTTTGTTTAACGTGATGATTTCCAGTTCCATCCATTTTCCTTCAAGGACATTATCTAGCTCTTCTTTATGGCAGAATAATATTCCATGGTATGAATATTTACCACATTTCCTTTATCTGTTTGTCTCTTGACAGTCACCTAGGCTGATTTCATATCTTGGCTGTTGTGAATTATGCCACTATAAAGATGGGTGTATGGGTAACCCTATATGTATGCTGACCTTAAATATTTTTAGTATCGACCAAGGAGTAATACAGTTGGATTATATGATAGCTCTAATTTTAGTTTTTTGAGGAATAGCCATACTGATTTCCTTCGTGGCTATAACAATGTACATTCCCGCAAGCAGCATGGAAGTGTTCCTTTTTCCCACTTCCTCACCGGCATTTGTTGTTTGTATTGTTGATGGTAGTCATTCTGACTGGGGTGAGATAGAAAGTTAATGTAGTTTTGATTTACATTTCCTTGATGGCTAAAGATGTTGAACATTTTTTTTCATGTTTTGTTGGCCACTTGCGTTGCTTCTTTTGAGACTAGTCTGTTCCATCCATTTGTTTGTTTAACTGGGACTACTTCTTTTGATATTAAGTTTTTGAGTTCTTTATATATTTTGGGTATTAATTCTCTGTTGCCAGAGTAGCTGGCAAAGGTTTTCTCTCCTTCTGTGGGTTGATTCTTCTCTCTGTTAATTGTTTCCTTTGCTGTGCAGAAGCTTTTTAATCTGACACATTTCCCTTTATTTCCTGAGCTATTAGAATCCTATTCAGGAAGTTATTCCCTGGGCCTATATCTTGAAGTGTTTCCCTGATGTTTTCTTCTAGCAGTTTCAGAGTTTTAGGCCTTTTATTTAGATCTTTGATCCGTTTTGAGTTGCTCTGGTACAGGGTGATAGACTGGGATCTCGTTTTAATCTTCTAAGTGAATATTCATTTTCCCAGCAACATTTATTAAAGCAACTATCTTTTCTCTAATGTATGTTTTGGGCAACTCTGAAAGAATCAGATGGCTGTGGCTTTGTGAGTTTATTTCTAGGTCCTCTGTTCTATTCCACTGGTCTATGTGTCTGTTTTATGCTAGTACCATGCTGTTTTGGTTACTGTGGCTCTGTAGTGCATTTTGAAATCATTTGTCATGAGATCTCTAGGCATTACTCTTTTTCTCAGGATTTTCTTAGCGATTTGGGGTCTTTTGTGCTTACATCTGAATTTTTAAACATTATTGTATTTTAATTCAGTCTCTTGAGACAGGGTTTTGTGACATATTCCAGTCTAGCCTAGAACTCACTATATAGCATAGGCTGGCCTGGAACTCCCTGGGATCTTCCTGCCTCAGTAACCCTAAGTTCTGGGATTATAGGGTTGTGCCACCATGGCTGCTTCCATATTAATTTTAAGAATGATTTTTCTAGTTCTGTGAAAAATGTCTTTCATTTCTGTCATGTTTAGGGGCTTTCTTGATATTTCAGACTTTAATTACTTCTGTTGAATTAAAATCATCGGCCAAATACTTAACACCTCTAATCCTTGATGGACCTTTAATGATCACTTGGGCCAGCTTCCTGGTCTTGTAGCTCTGATTGATGAGGTACAGTGACCCAAAGTGCCACGTTGCAGGTCTCTCTAATTCACAGAATCGTATCTGCCATGATGTCATGTCCTCAAACGTAATCTCTTGGTTCAGCCCAGGTGCAACGTGGCCGAGCCCTCTTAGCGTCCTGTCTTTCTTCATCTAGAGGGTTTCAGCATGATCGGATGCAGCATCTGGAGTGGGAATCAGGGTCCTCACTGGCTTTGGAGTTGATGGTTGTGAAACGGAATACAATCTCTGTCCACCGGCTGGACATCCTGTGATGGTTTCTGGGCTCTGTGGTATATGACAAAGGCAGTGCTCTGGGGCCCGGCGGTCCAAGATTTCCTAGTTTTTTCACTTAGTAGCTGTGTGATTAATCTCTCTGTGTATCAGTCTTTTCATCTGTAATATGAAGAGAATATTGGCACTTCTTTCCTAAGATTATGATGAATATTAAACAGAAGAATACAGGATCAAACTATATGGTGAATGCATGAATTAAAAAAATTTATTACAGTAAGATGCATTGCTATAAATCTTCCTTGAAAATACTGCCCTCGCTTTGAACACACTTATCCTATCATTCTTGCCACTTTATGATGCAGTTCTAGAAATCTTTTATGAGTATCTTTATGAGGTGTGATTTAAAAAAATACAGTGAATGCTGCTGCCAACTGCCATCCAATGGAAAGGCAGGCTCGTAAAAACATGATGGTGTGTCCTCATCCACCTGATTCACTGAATCTGGCATTGTGTGACTTCTGGCTCTTCCTCAAAGTCAAAGTGACTGTAAAAGGTAAACATTTTGAATCCTTTCAGGACATTGGATGAGCTACAACAGTGCAACTGAAGACACTCACGAAAGAGGACTTTCAGAACTGCTTCAGTAAATGGCAAGAAATGGGCCAGGAATGTAGCTCAGTGGCATAGCACACAGCGCCTGCCTGGCAAGCATGAGGTCCTGAGTTCAGTCCCAAGCGCACGCACACACACACACACACACACACACACACAAAGGCAAGAAAGATGGAATGAGTGTATTTGAAGTGAGAAGGAGTATTTTTAGGGGATTAATTGCAATGTGTCTTTCACTATAATAAATTTTACAAGATTTTAAGCATCAACATAGTTTGCAATCACACCTCATATAATATTATTCCATCTTCCTCACCTGCACAGTACACATGTTATAGGATTGTAAAAATTGATGGCATTGAACATGTGGCCAGCTGAAGAGAAGGAATGAATGAATTAGCAGAGTGACCTTGGCATAACCTCTCTGGTTCTTTCTAGCTTCTTCCACATAACATGCAGATCATGGACTCACTGGCCTCACTGCAGAATGACCAGTTCATCCTGAGTTTTCCAGTGTATCACTGAGTTTAGTGCAGAAAGTCCCACATCTTGGGAAACCCCAGTTATAGGCAAATCGGAAGGTGGGCTACCCTAGGCTTCTGTGACTGTCTGTATTTCCAGGGTATAATAATGATCAACCCCAACCCCCTGGGCATTGAGATTTCCTGTTGTGTGCCCCCTTTCTTGTGTATTTCTAGTCTCCTCCTTATCTGTTTGTAGCAGAATACCTGAGTCTGGGTTATTCCTAAAGACTAGAGGTTTGTTTTGGCTCGTGGCCCTGGAGGCTGGGAAGTCAAAGAGCATAGTTCTTGATCCCCTCTGCTTCTGGTGAGGGACTCGTGCTTCACCTCATGGTGCTAAGCAGCAGGACAAGTGAGTGCATGCAAAAGAGGCAAAGCATGAGGGGGGCCTCATTTTAAACAGTGAGTAATTAGCCACTTGCTCCCGCTCAAGGAAACTAATGCATTCCCAAGAGAAAGGCATTAACACCTCCTAATGACCCAATCATCTCTTAAAGACTCTACCTCCCACCATGGCCACAGTGGCAATCAAATTTCAACACCAGTTTCAGAGTGGATGGACCATATTCAAAGCACAGCATCTCCTTACCAGCCACTGGATTGCCAGCGGAAAGTAGCACGCACTGGGATGTGGTTGTTAGTTGTTTAGGCATTGAAACACTTCAGCGAATTTTGGTGCGATGTTGTCCACATGCCCTTCTTCCCTGCCCCAGTACTCCTGCACTGAACTGCTCCAGGACCCAGCTACTAAAGAGTGAAATTCTAGCACTCTGATTCCAGGCCTCCCACTTTGGGGCCTCAGTGCCCTTGCCTTTGTGTCTTACGTATTGCAGAATAACTCACCTGGTGTGATCTGCTTTTGGAGATAGGTGGCACTGGTAGCAACTCCATCTGCTTTCCTGGGGACACTGGCCCCAGTGGCAGCAACCGGGACCAAAGCTAGGATGTTGGTACAGTGCTGGTGTTCACAGGGGCAGACACAGAGGTACGTATGCCAGGCAAGTTCTCGTGGTGTGATTCTGGTCACAGCCTCTAAACCTCACAATGCCCTCATCTTTCAAGGGATGCAGCCTTTTAATCAATCCTTCTTCTGGAATTAAATCACAGTGCCAGTTAGCTTTTGCTTGTAACCACCCTAAACTTAGTGGTGTAAAACAATAACCACTTATCCAGCTGTGAGTCATCAGTCTGGGCTTGACTCACCTGGGCTTACTGTGTACCTTCAGGCGGCTGCCGGGTTGGCAGGGTCTGGCTGATCTGGGGTGACCTCAGCTGGGATGGATTATTTCTGTTCCATGTGCTCTATCATCCTCTGGGACAGGGACCCAAGCTTGGTCACATGGTGATGGCAATGTGGTGGCAGTGTTCTAAGGGAACAACAAAGAAGTATAGAAGGCCTCTTGAGGGCCCGGCTCAGAACTAGCACAATGTCCTTTTGGTCCATTCTAGAGGTTAAAGCAAGTCACAAACTCAGCCCAGATTCAACAGCTAAAGAAATAGACTCTGCCTCTTGGTAGTCTGAGAATAATAACAGGAACCGTAGTAAGCAGAAACATTTCTGGCAATTCTGCAGTCATCTGGAACTTGCATTCATTGACCACCTGATACCACTCAGTCAGAGGAAGATCAGGGCAGGAGGAATAGAAGGAGGCTCCTATTCCTGAGAGACTGAAGAACACAGTGGAGGACTGGGGTGGATGTGTGTGATCAGCTGCCTCAGTTCTGAGAGTAAAGGCCTGGTGGGAGGAAGATGCCTGTGAAGAGGGCTATGAAATTCCAGTAGTCTCTACTCAGCTGTCCTTGAAGTTAGAAGAAGTGTGGTGCATGATTCATTCTCACATGTTTGCTTTCTAGTCCAGAAATCAGCCTTGTTCCAGATGACAGCTTCCCCACTAACCTCTTTCCTAGGGAGAAGAGCATCTTCCCCCTCCTCTCTGGATGTGTGCAAGAACTAAACTTGTGATCTAACTGGGCTCTGGAATGTTGGAGTTGTTTGTTAGCTTCATGATTAACTATCCTATCCTGACTGATACAGTACTTAATGAGACACTTGTCCTGGGAGACATTACATAGAAAAGAGTTTCATGAGCAAATACATTTGGGGACAATAAGAAACAGCTAATTGTCCTTTGGTGTTTGTTCTCCCTTTGTGTATTTTGGTAATAGAACACCAAGTTTCAGCTGGAAACTTGAGCGCTTAACTGGAGACTGCCATTGCTAGCTTCCTTTGTATCAGGTTGTGTCTATGTGTTGGTCACCTTCCTGTTACTGTAATAAAAACCTGAGGCCATCAATTTATGAAGAGAAAGGTTTTATTTTGGCTCACAGTTTTGGGAGTTTTAGTCCATAGTCAGAACACATTGAGTGCCACAGCAAAACCATTCACCTCATGGCTGGGAAATGAGAAAGAAAGGATTGACCAGTTCTTGCAATCCCCGCTGAGTACCTGCCAAACCTACCCAAGACCTTCTACAAGGCCCTACCTCTCAATGATTCCACACCTGGATAACAGGTGTGAACAAACTTGTGGGAACAAACTTTTAACATATGGATCTGGATGACATTCCAGATCCAAACAGTCACACAGTTGAGTTCAACCAGACAGGACAAAGCACAAGAGATCCACGTAGCTTCCAGGTTGTCTCCTTCAAGAAAAACCTTCTTGCCCTAGACTCTCTACTCCAGCTTAGCCTGCCTGAGAAATGGTAACCACTGGTGTGTTAGAGGGAATAGCTGCTTGGCCAGCTTTGGACCACTGATATAAGAAGGAGAAGTTCATTTCTGTCCTATTTTAGCCATGTATTTTAGGGTCCCTTTATTACAGCAGCTAGCAGATACCATAGCTAATAGCACTCTGTCTTCCTCTTGGGCATTTACCGGCCACTATAGATATATTAAAGTTTCTGAGGTATCCCCCAGGAAAGAAAACAGTTCAGATCTTATTTACTGAGGGAATCCCTCTTTTTTTTGTGGAACACTTATTGTTACATATGCTTTTCAAAAGGTTCCTCACAGAGACACCCTTCATGTAAATTTGCTCTTTGGGAAGCCCATCACTGTGGCTGGGGAAGGCTGTGGGATTGCATCTAACAGTGGCTGATAAGGGGCATGACAACACTGCCCCTCCCCCTACTCAGTTTCCAATGCCTTCTTGGAAAAGCAGCCAAGTATATAGTAGAAAAGGCAGGAGCTGGGCAGCAACCGGCCTGACATGACTCAAGACTTGTGGGCTTAGACATCATCCTTTATCTTTCCAGGCCTCTATTTCTCAATTTGTTAAATGAGGACACTTTACAAGGCTGTTGGATCTTATACATATATATAAGTGGCTAGCACTTAACCATCTCCTCTGCCCTATTCCTTTTTACATTCTCTGTGCAATTTATGTTAAGGCCTTACAATCTTTCTGACAAAATTCACCCTGACTCTCCTTTAAACCCACTCAGTCTAAGCAAAGGCAAAGATCAGGCCATGTTTTCCATTGTATTATCTGCATTCTAAAAAGGACTAAACTAAGAAAGATACAGAGAGAGAGAGAGAGATTAAGAAATACTTCTTAGAAGTTACAAGGAAAAATAATTAGATCCCTTCTGAGCTCTGCAATACCCAGGAAGAGAAGCAACTTTCAGTTCCTCATCTTTCAAGGACCCGAATGGCTTTAGGCAAGCAGTGAAGAATCAGATCTGCTTGCGGGTTTTCCTGGTAGGGCCCAGGGTGACACATAGTTTTAGAATTCAATTTAACTAGAAATAATTAAAAACTTACTGTGTTGGCAAAACTCTTGTTGGGCATGAATTGAGTCTGCAAATCAAGGGGACAAAGAGGAGAAAATTGAGCAAGAATGATACTTCCCTGGGAGACCCCCTCAGGGTGGGGAACCCAGTGCCTTCGCTTTCCTCCCCTGTGAAGGTCAGCATGGTGCTGTGTGCACAAGGAGGGCTCAGTCACACTTACTATCTGCTCTTTCCTCATCTAGATGGTAAAGTTCTTTTGTGGAACTTCCTTTCATCAAGAATTTTGGACATACAAGTCATAAAATCCAACTCTAGCTAGCTCAAGGATAAATGGATTTCACCTGAAAGATACCAGGAAAGCTTATCAGATCTGTGGAACTGCAGAATAACCTTAAGCAGAGCAGAAACAATACAGTCTCAGAGCTAAGCAGTTATAGTACACATCAGATCCACCTAGAACACTGCCATGATGGGAGAGGAAACACGATTGGGCCAGCCTGGAAGAGTCACCCTTGATGGAGGAATTATGCCCAAGGGAGCAGAGATGTAGATGCCCATACCTTGACTTGGGATATAGTGCCTAGAGAATGGGAATTTACTGTGAATTCAGCAGCTCCCCATAGCATTACCTCTTGTAGACCTTATGTATCAGTTATCTTCTGTGCATAAAATACCATCTCAAAACTGGTTTGAAACAACAACCACTTTATTTGTTCATGATTCTGTGAGTCAGCAATTTGTGTTGGGCTCAGCTGAGTGGTTCATCTGTTGACTTCACTTGGGATCATTCTTATGATTGCAATTATTTGGTAGTTCAATTGAGGTCATGGTCAAAAATGATTTCACTTACATATCTGAAACTGGGTGCTTGTAGCTAGCTGGGAAAGCTCACTGTTACTCCATGTGAATTTTCATCTTCAAGTGAACTTCTTTACATAGTGTCTCAGGGAAGCAAGAGAGGGTAGCCCAGCATGATTTTGCTTATATGAGATTGCTATTGTCCAGTTAAAAGTGAATCACACAACCAAGTTTAGAGCCAAGGAGTAAAAAAGACACTCTCTCTTGATGGAAAGAGAAGCAAAATGACATTACAATGAGGAATATAGAGATTTCAGAAATTTGTCAGCATTTTTGGGCACTCTAATCCATCTTATATAGTTTCATATCTCCACTTATTTCTTGAAGCATAATTAAATTTTTTTTGGTACCGGGGATCAAACTTGGAACTTTGTACTTGTGAGGCAGGTGGAGGAACCACTGAGCTAAATCCCCGGCCCAAGCATAATTAAATTTTAAAGTCTTCTCTTTTTCATTTTTCCTTGGTTAGTAAACCTACCACTTATAGCAATAAAACAGCCAAAATATATCTTTTCTTGTGTGTGTGTGTGTGTGTGTGTGTGTGTGTGTGTGTGTATTTTACTGATGAACCCAAGACTTCACATAGCACTATATCCCTGATAGTTTTAAATTTCTTTTTTTAAATTTTAAGTTAGGGTCTCACCAAGTTGCTAGGTGCTATGCTTAAATTGGAGATCCTCTTGCATCAGCCTCCCAGAGTGTTGGGAAAAGCCAAACATTTTGTAAATTGATTATATCAGGTATTTTGTTATAGTGACAGAAAGGTAACTAACACTTGGTGTTTGGGTGCAATACTCCTAATTCTTAGAACACTCTGTGAAGTAAGAATTATATTTCCCATTTTGTAGTTGAGGAACTGCAGCCCCCCAAATGAAGCTTCCTGCCTCTACTATACAAATTGTTCAGGTTAAAGACAGGATTTAAACCTGTTTCTGTCTGACTCCTTAGGCATTGTCACTACCTCTTGATCTCTCAATATTTGTTTCTCTCCAAAGAAGATAGATTTTTCATGGGTGAAATGGTGAAAGAACCACATCATGCTTTCTTCTCCATTGGTCAGTTTTGAGAATGAAGAGAAAATATACCAATGGTTAAATGGAATCTCTTTCTTCAGCATCTATAGCAATCTAGAGGTCTTCCAGCTCTGATCTCCAGTCTCCCACTATGGGAGGAGTTGAATGTTTGAACAACTTTCTTAACTGGACCTTTCTAAGAGAAAAATGAAGAGCTTGGAGACCCAAGGACATGTGCCTGAGAACCCGGGGTTGTGTCCTGGGATCCCTGGCTCCGTAACACAGTCATAGAGAGCTTGAGGGCTGAGAGACCAAGAGGAAGGTGGAAGCATTGTTCTATTAGTCACTGAAAAAAAAATGTTTTCATTTCTGAAAGTCTAGCTGGAAATGGTCAAAATACATAATTTTTGTTCCATAGTCAGAGTAAATACGTGAATGATTTGAATAAGTATATACACATATGTGTATTTACTTCATCTTTCCAAAAAGATCATGATTTATTATGTTCACTAGGAGTTGTATTTGAAGTTGTTTGCATTTTCCACTATAAATGATATTTCAAAATATAGTTTTCAAAATCAATCTGTGGCTTATTTAACTCTTGATATTCCTCAAGCTCAGCTTTATTTCAAACCACCCAATCTCCGTTTCCAAGAAAGGTGCCAGGGAAAATATGCATTTTCAGGTCAGCTCAGGAAACACATCCATCCAGAGCCCAGCAGCTCCTTTGGATTGAGCACAGAAGGGACAAGTGGGGAGTTTGGTAGCAAATGGCAAGGGCCAGAGGAACAGTAGGTGGCTCCACACAATGTCACTCTGGTGAATTCCTATGGGAGCTAACAGTCACCTGGCAGGGCCTGTACAAAACACTTGTTAGAATTGTTGCATTTTCTTAGCCAAATAACCTGATGAGATGGGCATCATTATCTTGATTATTCCATTTTAAAGATGCAGAAAGGGAAGTTACTTGTCCAAGGTGTCAAATCTGGTCAACAGTCAAGCTAGAACTCGAACTCAGATGTTGTTCCAAAGTTTTTATTTTCTCTTTCCCATGCTACAGTTGACTCTACTCATAGGATGGAAGTTGTGTCTTTTGTCCACAGATAAGAGAGACTGTGGGATTCTGGGTCAGCAGCTAAGTGGGAGCTCTAAGCCAAGGAAGGAATAAAGCAGGACAGAGAATGGTGAGGAACCTGTGGATACTTTCACCTGCTTTGCCTCTATCCAGGGTGTTCATCAGGTAGCTAGCTGATCATTAATTGAGGCAGTACTCATGACTGTATGAATGTGTAAATTCTGTCTGACAAGCTCAGAATGGCTGGCAAATTTGTTCTCTTCCGTTTCTCAACCTCTGTCCTTCATATGTCAACAAGCATGAAGCATGGAATTGTATGAAGAGCTTGGGATTTGCGTACAGAGTATTTAGGCTTGAATCCTGGAGAGTTCCTCATGAGCTGTGTGAAGTGAAAGGTCTTTATTATGGTCTAAAGGCATCCTCCGAAAGTCAATCCCCAGATTCATATGTTAATGGTATTTGGAATTGGGGCCTTTGGGAGATAAGTAGGATCTGAAGAAGTCATGAGAGTGTGGACTCCATGATGGCATTTGTGGCCTTATTGGAAAAGGAAAAGACCTGAGCTAACGTGTTTGGTTGGTCTCACCATGTGATGCCCTGCACTGTGTTGTGATATTGTTATGACCCTGGCCAGATGCCAAGCAGAGGTTGATGCCTTGCTCTTGGACTTCCCATTTTCCAGAACCTTGGGCCAAATAAACCTTTATTTCTTACAAATTATCCTGCTTAAGATATTTTGTTAAGGCAACAGAAAACAGACTAACACTATGGTTAATTCAAAAATTAGGGTAAGAGCTATACATACAATTACAGGCTCATTGTGAGACTTAATATATGTAAAACACTTAGCATAGTTCATACACTAGTGAAGAATTCATAAAATGTGAGGGATGAACTATTCTGGCTCTACCACATAGAAGGTATAGACCTCACACAAGTGTACCAGTCAGGAGAGGATAGGATGTGCTGCTGTAACAATACTCTGAGAACACTGGCAGCTTACAACATAACAGGTCTGTTAAGCTCGGCTTCTCCAACTCTCTCTGGGATCCAGGGCAGCCTCTATGTGCAACGATGCCAATCTATGGTGACAGATGAGAAAGACAGATGGTAAAGTACAAGCTGGGAGCCATTTGTCAACCATTTACATTTTACTGGCTCACACAAGCCATATTCCTGAGTTCAATAGTCCTGGGGTGAATAATATGCCCATGGAGTGAGGTATTGAAAGGAAGAGAAAAAGGGAAATATTTTATTACAGATTTTACCAGATATTTATCTTTAACCCCACCTCTTTGTAAATTTTCTGATACACAGAAAGTATTCTTGAAGAAGATTATCATTATTCTCTCAAGTGGTCTTGGGGCTCCGTTTGCTCCCAGTTTGGCTTCAAGAGGTGTCAGATCCAGAAGATTCAATTTGCTGTATTAAATTCAACATCTGGAGAGACTCAGTCATACTACATATTTGTTCCTAAATCATTGCTCACTGAATTGGCCACCAAGCCACTTTTCCAGACAAGAGAAGAGGAAAAATTTATTTGCAAAGCAAAAGAGAAGGCTCTGCTTGGCCAGGCTAAGGCCTTCTTTGGAGATTGGCCACATCCTCAGTGGAGAGTAAAACTGAACCGCAGGGGATCCGTGGGGTGGCGTGGGAGGAGCAGGGGAGTGGGGGTCAGGGAGCTGCCAGAGGTTTCTTCTCCTGGACCCTCAGTTTCTTCATTTGTAAAAGGGGTAGTGGTGGTGGAGGAGATGTCAGTAAAATTCAATAATAAACATGACCAGTTTTACAAACTATAAAAACCATCCCACAAAATTTAGGAAAACAGTTACATTGAACAGCAATATGATAGTATACAGAATATCTCTGATGGTAGCATTAATCTGGTAATCCATGTGGGAGAGACTGTTGAGTCTCAAAAACATAGAATATATTCTTAGTTCTTGGGGACCTTCAAAAAGGTGACAAAGAAGAGAAAGATATGTTATTTGAGCATTCAATTTGTTGGCAAACATTTTATGGATTAATTTGGCATTAGTCATGACAGATTAAATTTTTTCTCTAGGAAACAAATGGAACACACTATAAAGAGACAGTGTGGCCTCCCTGGGGGAAAACCAAGCGTACTGAGGCTAGGGAAGACTGCAAGATCAAAGCCAGGTGGGCTGCGGACTTTGCTGCTCGGATGCCATTTGGTATCGTTTCCGTATTTTACTCAGCATTGCTCAACATTCACTCTCTCCATCATCAAAAAGTATTTTTAGTCCCTTTCATTACAGGAAATCTTTGGCATTATTCTCAGGCCTGGTCAGATGGAGGAACAGGAGTTTTCCCTTGTCATTGTGTCTGTAAATAAAGATTAGCAAACACATCTTTACATGGTGAGGGCATACAGTATTGATTTTCCTCAGACACTGCATTTCATGTGGAACCATGGGAGGGGACCAGAGCAAAAAGGGTGACACGTGTGAACGTGGCTCTGCCGTTCGTCAAGTGGGTGGCTTCCTAGGAACTTTTCCCTCAGCCCCTAAGGTTGGGGTATGGGCCCCTCCCCTGTGTTCCTATGTCCATCACTGTCCTTGTTTCCATTGTTTGCATCACAAACACTTCCTCATTTAGTGTTTGCTCTGTGCAGTGCACTGTTTTAAGAGCTTTAAACTCATGCAATTGTCATAACAACCCATGGAGATAGGGTCTTTGAATCCCTTTTCTCAGGTCAGGAAACAAAGAAATGGAGAAGATGCCCCAGGCTAGGACAGCTTGCGCTGTCACGAGGTTTAAATGAGTTAATGTCTGCAAAGTGCTTCACACAGTGCCTGGTACATGGCAAGTGCTCTACAAATGTGTAAGTGAATCTGCAGGGTCTAGGACAGAGCCATAGTACTGAGGGGTAGAACGTGTTGGCATGAGCTGCAGGTGAAAAGGTCTGGCTCACACCTGCAGGGTAATCTTGGCCAGTTTGATCAGCCTCTCTAGGACCTGTGGTTCCTCCTCTGTAGACTGACAATTGAGAGACCTTTCCCGGATCCACATGGTGCTGGTTGTGTAACACAAGACAGGAAGCGTAGTCATAGGAAACATGGCGACTCAACTTTCTAGTGACACCCAAGTTTTAGGAAGAGGGTAGAGATGTTTTTGTGTGTGCCACAGAAGAGGGTTTCCTATCACATTCAGGAATCCATCTGATAAATAAGGGGCTTGTTTTCATAGACACAAGTTTCCTTAGCACCTGATAACTAGAGGTAGCAAAAACATTGAAGCATAGTTCGAGGGTACACAGAGAGGACTTATAGTGCGGAAGAAGTCTTAAATTCTAACTGCCTTCTCATTTTAAGGTTGAGAATATAAATTCTATCTCTTGCAGCCTTGAGGCAGAGATAGAAGGGGTTCATGAGGTTGGCAAATCTGGTAGGAAAATGGACAGAGAGAGCCACCACCAGAGTGGCAAAGGTTTGTGTTCCCCAGTCACCAATCTCTTGACCATGACAGTGGGTACTACTGTTACACAGGACTATAACTTTTATCAAGTCCATCTAGGCCTTCTACCACCATCTCACTTGACAGAGGCAGGAAAGAGATCAATCCCCCCTCTCTGTTTGACCAATGGCTCCAGGGAGGCTCTGAGAGGTTAAGTGGCCCACCATCTCTCAACATTGGAGTTGAGGAGTTATTTAAACTTTAGATTCTGAGTCTTGTTGAAGGACAAGATTATACCAAATCTACTTTTGCACATCTTAATTGGCTTTATTTGCAATTCTAGAATCAGGCAGCAATCTTGACCAAGATGGTTCAGAATGCCCTCCCCCACCACTTGGGCAAAGGACATTGACAGCCAGAGAAAAAGAAGTGACTTATGGGAATTGGAAGTGAGATACAGAGACTGCCTGACTGCTTACAGCCAGTCTTAGTTGATTGTGGTTTGAATAGTTGGCCCCTCATGGTTGGCTGAGAATTGGCTACTTGGTAGGAGAGTAGGTTATATCTTTGTACAACTCAAGTTAGCTTATAGGTCACTATGTAGGAGAAACCTTTAGACCGAGCTTCAAAGATGTAGGTAGGTGACTTTAGGTCAAATAATTCAGTCTAACAGTATCCAATCCAGGTTCCACTTCAGCTCTCCACAGAGTCACATGATGTGAGATTTTCATTTCTTCTCACTTTGGAGAAACTGCTTCTCCCTTCTTTCTCAAACCTAACTTGACTAACATCAGCTCTTCTGAAGCTTTTCCACGATGGGGCCCACGAGGGGAATGTGTTCCCCACTCTTCACATGCTATGATGAGCTGACTTCTACTCCACTCCCAGGAGAGAAATGTACAAGAGGAACACTTCCGCCACTTTCTTCTCTTTCTTCTTGCTTCCTAGAAAGAGAAGTGACTTTTCCTGAGATGAAGGAGACTTTTCTCATGCTCCTTCAGAGCAGGCTGCTCTCAGGAAACAGGCATCCTCAGCTTCCCGGTGCAATCAGACCTGTACTCTCGGGCTGCAGCTCAGTTTCAGAAAGATGATTTATCACTAGGTCTCCAGTCAAGAAGGTATTCAGAAGTCCAGCTTCCGGTCTGCCAAGAACAGGCTGATTTTGCACTATTTCTGAGTTGTTTGCCAGTTGTTGTCTGGATCAGAACGGGTCATGCTTTTTCCTGCAAACACTGTTCTCTTGCTTTCTCTGATATCAAGTCTGTCAGGATTCTTGCCTACATTGCTTGACTGCTCTGTCTCAGTCTCCTTGGCTGAATCCTCCTCCTGTACTTGATTTTGAAGTCTGTCTTGGGCCCTGTTTTCTTTCCATTGTATACAACTTCCCCTGCTGGGCTCACTAGCCCTCTTTTCAGTACTCCCTAAATGATGCTTCCTTCCTATCTCCCCAATACTGACCTCTCCCCAAAACCCCAGACTCAGACAACTGCCTGACATCCCCCCCTGGATACCTAATGAACTTTGTATGCCCACAAGGGAATTTCTAAATCTTCATTCTCTCACTTATCTGTCCATCTTGGTAAAAGGTACTCTTATCTAACCAGCTGGATGTTACACTGTCTCCCTTAAATTCCAAGCTAATCCATCAAGAAGTTCTGTAGTCTGTTTCTAACTATTTTTTTCTCTGTATCTTATACCAGTGGTTCTCAAACACCAGCATGCATCAGAATCATCTGAGTGGTCTGTTGAAACCAAATTGCTGGGCCTTACCCTCGAAGTTTCAGATTTAGTAAATTCAGGGTGAGGCCTGAAATTTGCATTTCTAATAAAGTTGTGAGGAGGCGTTAGTGCTGCCTAACCATGCTCTGAGAACCACTGTCCTATAATACAGGAAGACCTGTCAGGTCTCCCGTTATCCCTCATTTGAATTACTTCAATAGCCTAATTGAGGTCTGTAGTTTTATTCTCATTCCATTTCATGAATTTTCAAGCTTATTTCAATAAAGTATCTTCCCTCTATCCCTTGGTAGTTTTACTTCCTCAAGATAGAACCTAGAAAACTCAAACTCCCAGCTTCCTTTGCAACTGGCACGTGAGCTGGTGACCCAGGCTCTGCCACATGGCCCGCAAGGGACACTGATTCCGTGGTGACAATGTGGGGAAGGAAAATGTGCAAAATCCTTTCCCGGGGCAACAGCAGAAGCAACAGACTTTGCGGGGCAGTCAAAGTAGATTCCACACACACAGGAATCACCAAGGGCCAATTGGATCTGGTTTTTCCTCTTTGTGTTTTAAGGAATTATTCTCGGACATTTGTCTTTGAGCTTTGTTTTTCAGAACCTTAAAAAAAAATCTATGAGCTGTTCATTATCCTTCTAAGTTTCTTTTTTGCTCAACCAGCCACATTTTGCTTGGTTGTTTGTAACTAAGAATAGTGAGTGGTACATCTCTTGGGAATCCACGCTCTGTATAGTAGAGCTCACACATTGGTATGATCTGATCACACTTGAGTATAGCCTGCCTCCTCACGTTAGCTCATAATGGCATCCAGGACAAGATCTTCTCTTCCTGTTCCCACCTTACCCAGTAACTTTCTCTTCCTTCTGCCACTTGATGTAACCATTGTTCATTTCCCTAAATATACCAAGCTCATGGCCACCTCAGGGCCTTTGTACTTTTGCTTCTTCCTGGAAGGTGCTCCCTTTGTATCTTTATGAGACAGACCTTTTGTTTGTCACTTCAAGCTCAGCTTGCTCAATTTAGATGACACCTCTATAGAGAACGTTTTCCTGACTGCAATCTAACATGAAAGAAGTTTGGTCTGCAGAGTACTAATCACTATTTATAGTCTTCTCATGTATTAATTTGTTTATTGTGTGCTCCCTGCCTGTACCTCATGAAGAAGATAAAACTGAGAGGATAAACTGTGTTTGTATATATTTGCTACTGTTGCTCATCTTTCCATTTTCATAACGGTGTGTTGTGAAGCACAGATAGGATTTCTAAGTTTGAGGAAGGAGGTCCAAAGGATCAGTGTGTCCTTGTCTGGATCATAGTTGTGGTGCTGAAACTTTGGAATCTTTGCCTAATCCAAGGACATGAAAATTGTCTCTTATGTTGTTGCCTTCTTCGTGTTTACTGTTTACAATTCTTACACTGAAGTCTGTGACCTAATTGGAATTAAATTGTGTAGATGGTGTGAGGTAAGGACCTAAGATCCTCTTTTTGCATCTGGATATTCTGGTACTGCAGCAATATTTGCTAAATGCTTGTCCTTTCCCCATTGAATTGTGTGAGCAACTTTCAATTGACCATAAATACAAGAATGTCAATTGACTATAAATATAAGAATAAATATGAGGATTTATTTCTGGATGCTCAATTCTGTTCCATTGATCTATGTATATTTTATGATTTGGTTTTGTATCACTTGTCTCTTTAATCTTTCTGGAATCTTTTTTCATTGATGGTATGAATTTAGCACCCAAATGGAGCATTTCCCCTTAAAATGTCTAACAAATGTCCCAGCATCATTTATCGAGTACTCCTTTTCTTCTCCACTGATTTATTGCCTGTATGTATGGTTAAGAGCAATTTTTTTTTTTTTTTCTTTTGGTACTGGGGCTCAAACTCAGGACCTTGCGCTTGGTAGGCAGGTGGTGGCACCACTGAGCTAAATCCCTAGCCCCCATTGAAGGCATTTTTAATAAAAACTCTCTCTGTGTTACTCTGGCTCCTGCCACCTCTCACCATCCAGCATTTTAGGTGGCCCCGGTACTGAACTGTTTAATCAAATGATGAAAAAATCCTTCCTATCTCTAAAGAGCTCATATTGACCCTGACATGTTAGAACAATAAACAGAGAATGCATATTTGCATTGGACCTCAGGAAGGGTTAGTGCATTTGTGGAACAATAACTGAAAGGAGGAGATTCTCAGGGGAGTTTCGTGTTGACTTTGGGTGGGGTTCTGGACACTTAATCTCAGTCACCCACCATCTGCACCAATTGCTCCTACCTGTTTTTCCAACCCTGTCTTAATCTGGTGGTGGTTGTAGGGTTCTTAAACATCAAACAACTATGAAATTTCGCAAAAAACTCCAACCGGGTTTAAAAGTTCAGTATTTTTCTCAATGAACTCAAGTTACAGGTGCAAACTTTCCAGCAGACCCAAGGCTGGGAGGAGCAGTGCTCAGGACAGGTGGTCCGACTCAGGTTCTATGGGTCTGGACAGGCTGGGAAGCACTGTGGAACCAGGAAGATGAAATGAAACTCGGAAAAATGTGAAGTACTGCATGGCGTCTCAAAGGGAAAGAAGCTAGAGTAAGGGAAGGGGGGGACGGGACGTAGGAGTCCATTTTCTGTTGCTCAGAACATCACCGACTGGATGAGTGTTGACGAAGGGAGGGTTATCTTGGCCCACAGTTCTGCAGGTACAAGGTCAAGGGGCTGCATGTGATGATGGCTTTATTCCTAGCAGAGTCCTGAGGAGGCACGGAGCATCCTGGGGCAAGAGACAGGGGGTGTGTGTGTATGTGTGTGCATGCACATGCATGCGAGTCTGTCTGTCTGCCTGCCTGTCTGTCTGTCTGTCTTCTGGTCTTTCATCTGCTGCTTATATAGAATTCAATCATGAGGACTCCCAGCCCCCAGGGAACTTATCCAATTCAAAGATCCTATCTGTAAACACCATAGTCTAATTAAGTTTCTACTTTCTTAATATGGAATAACAGGTTAAATTTCAACACAAGGAGCCTTAGGGGACAGACCGAAACCATACTCAAACCATAACAAGGAGGCTTGGTTAAAAAAAAGAATTTGATGTTTTAGTTGCCTGAAAACTCAGTGTAATCATATTGACTTGGACCTCTTCTGTTTGCAAGGAATGGTGATATACATTTGATCAAGAAAATAGAAGGGTTAGGGGCCGGGGATTTAGCTCAGTGGTGCTGCACCTGCCTCGAAAGCACAAGGTCCTGAGTTTGATCCCTGGCACTGGAAAAAAATAATTTAAAAATGAAAATAAAATAAAATAGAAGCATTGAGGAATCACAGGAGTGAAGGGAGACTGGAACCAATTTCAACTGCTTCCTAATCAAGCTTCCCCAGATTGGTCACCAGGGTCTACAGTGGAATTGAATCTTATTAGGGATTAGGTCAGAGGTAAGAACAGCAGCAGTAGCAGCAAAACAAAATGTTTTAAAAATTTCAGGTCCATATTTCCCAAGTCATCAGGAACTGGGCTGTTGGCAGCTGTATTAGTCTGTTTGTTGTTACTATAACAAAATACCTAGTCTACATTATAAAGAAGAGGGGTTTATTTAGCTCACAGTTTTGGAGGTTGAAAGTCCAAGATTGGGTGGCTCCATTAGTTTGGCCTCCAGTGAGGCCCTAATGGTGGGTGATACTATGGCTGGCACATGGGTAGGAGACAGGGATCCCATCACAAAGGGAAGCTGGAGATGGACCACAGGTCAGGCTCACTCTTCTAATGACCCACTCTCTGGAGCACTAAATCAGGGTCCTCTTGGAACTACCTTAATATTAGTCCCTTCTGAGGGCAATGCCTACTTGGTGCCCTACTTCTTAAAAGTCCCACTACTTCTTACACTGCTAAACTGCAGACAAAACTTCTAACACATGAACCTTGGGTCACATTTAAATTGTATGCAGCCCATAGCAGTGGCTCAGCCTGAGAATGAATGTTTCTTTTCACCTTTCAATTGTGACTCTCCTCTTCTGAGATTTAGAAGTAGGGTGGAATAGAAACAACTGGAAGAATTTCTTTCCTCTCTCTCTTGCTCTTTTCCCTTGGGTAAGAAATTAGTGCAAAGAAATCATTGAAATTTTTATTTAAATCTTAAATCACATCTTGCAACTTGTTTACACTTTTATGAAGTAATTTGATGAAAAATGTAAACCACAAGAGACACTTTATACACTAGTTTTTACATTTTTTATATACTGTTCTATAATCTTTTGAAATTTAATGTGTGGCAAAAAGTTTGTCCTTTCATTAAATACTTTTCTACAGTAGAGTCATTTGAGTATTTTTAGCAATCAGTTATTTTTTAAAATGTGAAATAGTCATGGTTATCTATTGCTGTGTAACAAAACACCTTAAATTTAATCACTTGGAACTATTTAGTCAATCATGATTCTACAGGGTCAGCAAAGAAAAGCTCATGTTAGCTGCGGTGGCTCAGCTGGGACCAAGGGAACAATTTACAAGGTGGCTTGACTACAGGTCACATCGGTCCTCACAGGTCATTCAGTAGAAGGATTTTGGCTTTTCCACTGTATGGGATGGGAAATCATTGAAGGGCCCTGAACACAGAAGTGACATGATATAACTTACCTGTTAACAAGATTGGCCACAGCATGGAGAACACACTGGAAGTGGGTGAGGTGTCCAATCTGGTGGCAGGGTGGCCAGTTAACCCAGGGTGTTGTCATGGTGAACTCCCGAGGCACAGGGCGGTGATAGGCGCGATGGCCTTTGGATGAACATTCATCTGCGCTTTCCTGTACTTATGTCTGACATAACTGTGTCACAAAGTTTATTTTGGAATGAGACTTGGGATACAAGGACTTCTTGAACAGATCATCAATAGCCCAAGAAATAGCACTAAGAATAACAAATGAGACTGTATTAAATTAAAAAGCTTCTGCACAGCAAAGGATAGGATCAACAGAGTGAAGAGACAACCTTCAGAGTGGAAAAAAGAATGGATCAACTATTCCTTGAACAGAGGCCTCATATCTAAAATATACAAAGAACTCAAAAAATTAGATTCCCTGAAACAAATGACATAATAAAAAAATGAGCAAATGTAAACATTATGTACTGCAAACATGAACCCCATCCCCCCCAAAAAGGGAAAAAGGGGATCAAGAGATGAATGGAGGGGGAGGGAGGGAAGGGTAAGGGGATGACAAAAGGAATTAAGATGGGTTGTGTACATGTTCCAACTTCACACAAGGAATGGAAATGTTATGCACTGTACTAATAAATTTTAGTCATGTACTAATAAATTTTAAAATAGACAAAATGAATAGACACTTCTTAAAAGAAGAAGCACAAATGGCCCATAAGTACATGAGTACCGTAAGAACATGAAAAAATGTTCAACATCTTTAGCCATTAAGAAAATGCAAATCAGAACAACAGTGAGATTCCATCTTACTTCAGTAACACAAACAACAATGCTGGTGAGAATTGCCGTTGTTGGTGGGAATAGCTGTTGGTACTACCACATGGAAAACTATGGAGATTTCTCAAAAAACCAAAACTAGAAATTCCATTTGACCCAGCTATACCTCTCCTGTGTATTTTCCTAAAAGAGGTAAAGACATCATATAAAAGAGATACTTGCGTACTCATGTTTATAGCAGCACAATTCCCAATTACAGAGCTATGGAAACAGCCTAGCTGCCTAATAACAGATGGATAAAGAAAATGTGGTATATTTACACAATGAAGTATTATTCACCCATAAAGAAAGACAAGTTTGAGTCATTTGTAGGAAAATAGATGGAACTTGAGGCCGTAATGTTAATTTTTTCATTTTACTTTTTATTAGTACATGTTTGCAGTACATGATTACATTCATGGTGGGGAGTTGGTACATGTGCACAACACATCTTACTTCTTTTTAGGTCTTCTCTTGCACACCCTCCTCCTTCACTGCATCTCTCGGTCCTCTTCCCATTTGGGAAACATCCTCCTGGCTGAGGAGGAAACAAAAGAAAAACATAATGTTAACTGAAATAAGTCAGATTCATAGTGTTAATTATTGCATGGTTTCTCTTATATGATAAAGCCAAAATATAAATAAATAATAGTAAAAATGGAGAGATGGTAAGAGACAGAGACTTCTTGGGCATGAGGAAGAAGAGGAAAGGAAGAGGGAGAGGAGAGGTGGGAAAGGGTATGGAAAATGATCAAAATGTGCTATATATATATGCACCGATTTCCCAAAAACAAATGTGATTACTGTGGATCACAGGATCACACACGTATACAAATTACCATTTGGAAAGGGATTGCGAGATCTGAGGGAGACATCACGTGGACAAGCGTTTCTCAGTCCTGTGTCTCCCCAAGGCAGAGAGGCCTCCGGACACGGGAGTCTGTGGCTCGGGTAATGTCTGAGCGCCCCTAGGCGCCGGTCCTGTCCTCCGGGAGGACGCGACATAGGTGCCTGGCAGGGCGGATCCCTCCCGGCCCGCGGCTCCTCCGCGCCCAGGGCACACGCTTGCGAGCCGCCCCGCGCCCCGCAACCCGGCGGGGCCCTGAGTGCGGGTGGAGCCGCACCGCGCGCTTCTCTTTCCGTTCCCTCCCTCCGGGGCCCGGGTCGCGCAGCTGTGCCCTCAGCCGCCCGGGGCTGCCAGATGCGCAGAGCAGAAGGTGCCACTCGGCGACTCCTCGCGTCTGTACCGCCCCAAGGCAAACAGAGCAGATGCCCGTAGCAACGGGGCTCCCCTCGGGGCGGGGGAAAGCACCCCGAAGGGGCAAGTTTCCGCTCTGAGAGCTGAGGAGCCACTCAGTGAGGGCCAGGAACCTGGCGCAGCAGCGTTCACCTCTGACGGCGACTCTCCTAGGAGCTGAGTTTCCTAGACCGGCTCCGGGCTCCGGGCACCGAGGCATGCGGTGGTTTCTTGTCGGCTGGGAGTGGGAGGCTCCCCAGGGCACCCCTGGCATGGGCCGGTCCTGTGGCAGGAGACTTTGCCCGCGGTCCCTGGCAGTCACTGCCATCTCCTCTTAAACCCGAGCTAGGGCAGGATCCTCCGCTCCTGAACTGCAAGTTCAAATGCAAACTGCTGCCCACTGTGGGCGGGCCTCTCTGCCCCGGGCCTTCCTTTTCCATTCATTCTCTCCTCTCCCCAAGAGAGAGGACGCTTGGCCTTGTCCTACAGACCAGGTGACTGAGGCCCAGCCTATCAGCAACTGCCCTGGGTCACATGAAGCTAGGCTCTGACCTAGAGCTGGGAATCCTTGCCATCTTGACAACCTGCCGCAGCCTTCATTTTTGGACCAGAGAGAGAAGGCGAGATATTTAGAGAGGTTAAGAATAAGGAAAGCAGAGCTTGTCTTTCGAACATCACAATCTCTTGTCGTCATCAAATATTGCAAACTTTTTGATGGAGAACTGGGACTAACAACTTGACTTCCGTTTGGATATCACTTCCCTCTGTGCTGTATTTCTGGCTCTAAGGGTGGGACTTGACCCAGACCTAGCCAACCAAGATGCCAGTGACTATCACACCACCAGCTCAGGCCAATCAGAGGCAGTGGAATTGGACTGGGAGCTATTATTTGAGCTTCTGGAAAAGTAATCTTGCTCTTGTCTCATTGATTCGACTCTGGGAGGATGTAGCTCCTGCGGCTACTGGCAGCCACTTTGTGAATAGAGATTGAGTCTGAAGGGAATTAACACATGAAAGAAGGCCAAGCCTGGAAAGAGGGACCCCAGAACATGACCTCATCCTTTGAGCATTTCAACCAAGCCCTGTACTCTTCTTCAGTACTGTGCACTCATAAAATCTCATTTAGCCAGTGTTAGCTGGGGCAGGTTTACTGTTGCTTGGAACCAAAGGAATCCAAATGGATACCTTCAGAGTTCAGTAATTTGTGGTTCATACCACAGCCTGGACTGTCACTGGGCAATGGAGGAGGCCCCGGGTGAGGACCATGGAAACAGTATCAGCCAGTGCTGTGTGACATTTGCCAAGTGCTGTTTCAAGGCCTTTAATCCACATCAGCTCATTGGAGGTGCTATTTGCACCGTCTTTCAGGTGGGAACCAGAGGCTCAGGCAGTCGGAGGACACATGCAAGATCACACAGCTCCTAAACTGGGGTTCAGTAGTGCTGGGTTTCCATGCACCCATTGGGCCCCTTGAGGACCTGGCCTCCCTCACTTGTCCCCCAGGCCCACCTCCCGCCCTCCCTTTGGGTTCTGAGCAATCTCAGGTGGTCCTAATTCTCTCCAGCTTCTTGCTGGGCACTACAGGGACCTTGAACCCAGCTGCCAGGAGAGGCTGGGCTCCTGCATTCTTTCCCCGGTCCCAATTCCTCCCTCGGGGCAGGGCTAGGGGGCAGAGGAGGGGAGGATGAGGGGTCTCATGTGGGCTCCTTGCCTGGTGTCTGTAAAGTGGCTTCTGAGCCTGGTTGCACCACTGGCTCTGGCTTGCCTCTGGCCCCAGCCCCAAGCTAATTTGAGCTTGGCTTTCATTTTCTTTCTCTTCCCTTTTCTGCCCCTTTTTCATGTACGAGAGAGGCCCCAGCACAGACAAGGAGAGGGAAAAGCAGCAAGAAGATGGATGGATGCAGCAGGATACTCTGTCGTAAATAAGAAAATCCAAATAGTGGAAATCATTTATTTGTTCCTAGATCCCAAAGTCTGGTGGCTGGGATGGTATCAGGTAAGGATTGCTCCAGCAGCTAACTGAGATCACCAAGGCCCCATTTCTCTCCATCTGCCTCCCACAATGTGGGCTCCATCCTGAGATGTCCCGTGATAGTCCCTGGCAGTTGCTGGCTGTCACTTCATGTTGCCAAATGGCTTTTATTTATTTATTTATTTTATTTTTT
Organism: Heterocephalus glaber; assembly: GCF_000247695.1. Next base: position 6,452,728 of record NW_004624755.1, read on the forward strand.
GGTACCCAGGATTGAACTCAGGACCTTCCACTTTTGAGGCACGTGGTGGAACCACTGAGCTAAATCCCCAGCCCGCCACATGGCTTTGACAGTGCCAGACCTCCCTGGGACTGACAGAAGGTGTCTTCGGAGCTCGTATGTATATTCGAGGAATCGGCTTTGGACTGAGTTACATCCTCTTGCATAAACCAGTCACTGTGTCCGTAGGAGGCTTTGACCCAATATACACAGCTGAGGCTGGAGAGGGCTAAACCTTTCCGGGTGGAATTGGGGCATAGGCAGGAGAAGGGTGACAGCCATTACTGGATGGCCCAGAGCCCAGGTGGCAGCACCTAAATGATACTCATGCCTGACAACGAATGGAACACGCTTTCCCAAACCATTTTCTTTTCCTTTCTTAGACTCACAGGAAGTCCTGGGCACAAACTACTGTGACCATGCATTACTCTTTCGGTTTTAAAAATAAAGCAAGAAGGCTTGGAGAGGTAGAGTGGCTTGCTTGGAGTCACCAGCCATGCCCGGCAGGGCTCCTTGGAGCCATGGTACTCTGGAAGGCCTCAGCAGCTGGCAGCACCCAGGGGGCTCCCAGGAGGATTTGCTTAGAGCAAAGAAAGAAGTTCAAAGTCTGCAGACTTACAGTTCAGAACCAAGAGGGCTGAGGGAGGGGTCAGCGAGTCTGGAATGGAGAGTGTGGGTCAGGGTACCTGGCCAAAAGTCAGGGCACAAAATTGTCCCCAAATGCTGTAAGCTGCAGAAGGTAAGTCTGGGGCGGGGTGCAAAAGAAGATCCCTGGGCTTTCTCTGGATGCACTGGCCTTGGAGGGCCAAATCTTCTCCCCGCAGGCTCCCACTTCGTTCCCCATCTTATCCACAGCTCCTGCTTTCATGGGTTTGACCCACTGCAGATTGAGAATATTCAGAAAAAACCAACTGGGTCTGTCCTGAACCTATACAGACTTTTTTCTTGCTATTCCCTAAACGGTACAGTATAACAACTATTTGCGTAGCATTTGCGCTGTATGAGACATGACAAGTAAGCCAGAGCTGACAGTCTATGGGAGCTGTGCATGGGTTCTATGCAAACACTGTGCCATTTTCTGTAAGGGCCTGGAGGAGCTGTAGAGTTGCCATCTGCAGGGGGGTCTTGGAAGCAATCACTCATGGGTTCTGAGGGATCCCCCAAGACCAGAAGTCTGTTATGCCTTGGACAGAGAAGTGATGTTTGGTTTGGTTTTAAAGCAGCATTTTGCTCAAAATCTTTGCTTCTAAGCCCAGGGAGCCCTCTCTAAGTCATTCTTCAGGGACTGTGGCCCCGCAAAGATCTTGGGGCTCACTGAGGCAGAGAGAGGGGAAGGCAGGGGGAGGACAAATGGTCATGGTGGCTCCCCACCTGCACAGCCAAAGGTGGGGACTCCAGGAGCCTTGAACCCACCTTCTTGGGCAGGTGGCACCATGTTGAGCAGTGGGTGCCAAGAACAACTTGAGAGGGCAGGTGGGTACAGCCCACGGCGGGAGGAACCCACACCAGCAAGACTTAAGGCGCACAAGGGGGAACACTGTGCATGCCCGATGCTAGAGGACAGTTCCCAAACTGGGTCCAGCAGTCCTTGTGTGCCTATAGGCGGCTCTTGGGAGTCCTCAGGGTCTCTGAGAGAAGATTTCACTTCTGTGTTTTCATGCTGATGGTGACCTGGAAAGAATTAGTCTGAGCACATTCTGGGTTATCTGAACTAGTGATCTTTAAACTTTTTTTTGGCAGTCACCCACAGAAGGAATCCGTCCTACACAGTGACCCAGTTTGCAAACACTGATACTCACACACAAATAGAACGGAAAGGTGGTCAGCCTGCACCATGCAGCCCTACCAGGTGCGAAAAGCCTGAAATGCTCCAAGCCAGGCCAACTGGTAAATAATTCTGGACCTTCTAAGCGTCATCTCCTCACTCATCCCTGAACATACCTCCTCTGGGGTTGCCCCAACCACTCCAGAACACAATCATCAGTGGCTGGGAGGAGGGGGCCGTATTAGTTTCCTGTGGCAGCTGTAACAAGTTACCACAAACTGGGTGATTTAACACCACAGAAATTTGTCCTCTCCGTTCTGGAGGCCGCAGGTCTGAATTCAGTCTCGCTATACCCAAACCAAGGTATCAGCAGGTCAGGCTTCTGTCTGGAACAAGTTTCCCTCTACTTTTCTTATAAGAATATTTGTATGTCAGGTGTGGTGGCACACACCAGCTACTTGGGTGAGGCAGGAAGTGTGCAAGTTCAGTGCCAGCCTGGGCAATTTAACAAGACTGTCGTGGAATTAAAAAAAGAAAAAAGAAAGAAAGAAAAGGGGTTAGGGATGTAGTTCAGCATTTAATTTCCAGTACCTGGAAACACACACACACACACACACCCCTCACTTGTGATTGCATTTAATTTATAGCTCCCAAGCATAATCCCAGGTAATTGCAAGATCCTGAATTTAATCATGTCAGCCAAGACCCTTTCTCCTTATAAAGTGGCTTCCAGAGATTGCCAGGGTCCAGGGATTAGGGTCTTGGGGAGCCATTAGTCTCCTAGCATGGGCTTTCAGGACCATGCACTGAGCTAATGCGGACATCTCTTTGGGTTGATCATGCGGGCATGTGTGGGTATGTGCGTGTGCACATGTGTGCTTGAAATAATTTTACTAATACATATTCTGACACCATACAATACTTGACATTCACTCCTCTCTATCTTTTAACAAGTGCTTGTTAAAACCCACTAAACTCACCTCTTGATGCAATATCGGGTTGTGACGTAGTTTGACAAACCCCGACACACCTTATAACCTGGTGACCTGGCAGCGCCACACACCTGTGCTGCCTGTGCTGTCTTTATCACAATGGCACTAGGTCTAGATTACTCCTGGCCAATGAGGACAGGACAGAGGGCAGCTTTGTATGTGAGTGACGTGTTTATGATAACCAAAGGCCCGCTGGTGTGTGGGACACATGCTGACTGACAGCCTCTGCTTGGATGGCAGGAAGGGACAGGAGATTGAGTCCCATGTGGCACTTGATGGCAGTGATGTGCCAAGCTCAAAGGATTCTGTGCCATAGGCCCATACTACAGTCAAATTCCATGCAGAAATTTAATTTTAGCAATTTAAAATTACATCCCCTGCCTCACTCAATTAGTTCTAAGAGGATCTCGTAGTGTTGTTTGCACTTCATTTGTAACACTGTTCTGGGTTCATAAATCACAGGACAGCTATAACCCTCAGGATTTTTAGTACCTGATTTTATATTTGCCCATTTTCTGGTGATGAGATAAAAAGAAACATCATTTACATCAGCCCCAGCAGAATGGTGGTGATGGGGAACCCACAAACATTTTTTCTTCTGATTAAAAGAGGAGCACGTGGTTCACGTTTAAGCAACACTGGTCTGTTTCCAGGAGTGCAGTGGGATTCCTGATGTGAAAATACAGAGAGGGAAAAGCCTAGGAGCAGAGGCCGAACCACTGTTGCTGCTGCCTTGACACAGCACCTTAAGCTGGAAAGTAAGGATTGGGCCCAGGTGGGGTCTGAGCTCAGCTGGCTGCTTCTGAGCTGTTTCTGCCAGCAGGTGACAAACCTGGGCAATGCATTTGGAGCCTGTGGTGGATTAACTAATGTTCGACTTAGAGCACCCAGCTGAACTGAGTCAGCATGGTTCTGGGCATGGAAGACCCACCTGAGGACTGTTGCCAATGGCATAAAAGGAGACCTAAAGGGGAAGATCGTATGCTGTTGATTTTCTTGGAGAAGCTTGTTGTGGTTGGTTTTCCTGGCGCGAACTCAGCTGTTCTCATCAGAGGAGCACGGGTCTTCCCTGTCACCGAGGATGGCTGCTGTTCTCTTCAGGGGAGCTCTGGTCTATGCCTTGAGCGTTGCTTCCTGGCTCCAGTGCAGAGCCCTCAGCCTGGTGGCACAGGTACTTCACCCTGCAGGTGCAGACTTTCTAGCTTCCACCACTGGTCTTTGGGCCTTCCGGGTGCAGATCTTTGGTATGGACTTGCATGGGATGTTGCCATGGGCTCTAGGCCTCTGGCTGGACTCTAGGCCTCCAGCTGGACTGTGTGGGATATTGTCATGGGATCCAGGCCCTTGGCTGGATTCTTCAGGTCTCTAGTATGTGGACAGATCTCTTGTATTCCTCTGCATTTGACTTTTTGGGAGAAAATTATAAAATATCCTGTAAATTATATGTCCTATATTAAATCTATTCCCTTGCAAACTCTTGACTACAACAGAGTCCAAGTAGGAAAACTACACACTAATGGCCCAAGGTGGGGGTTTGACTTCTGATTACTCACAGTTAGAAGATCTAACCACTCCCAACCTCGGGTTATCTCCACTGAGGGAGATGGGTAGGGACCTCGCTTACTGGTCCAAGAAGGTATAGGTGTGTATATTTGGGTTTGTGCAAATTGTAGATTTGCTTTGATTCTTTAGAAATAATCCCTCTGTCTCCAGTGTTAAAACCAAAAACTTTCAAGTCCCAGACAAACACCATGAGGCCCCCATCCTGAGGCCAAACGGGTGCGTGCAGGGCCCTGATGCCATGACACAGGTGCCGGTCCCTCAGGGATTAGAATACACTGATTTGGGTATCCTTGAAGACCAGGCCTGCCACACCTTCATCTTATCTACAGTTTGAGTCAGAAGGGACAACAAAGCCATAAAAACCCAACCTGTCAGGTTTTCAGATGTGTAAAACAAGGCCCCCAAAGTAAGTTCCTTAGATAAAGTCACCCAGCAGGCTCAACAGAGCAGAGCCCAGGAGTCCTCCTTCCTGTTCAGAGCTCTCTTTCACCTCAGCTTTCCTCCCACCTAACTTTACATTTGTACTTTAGAAAATATCCCCGTTATGAACTGGAAGCACAAGTGTGGTCCATTTGAAGTGCCTTTAGGATACATATATGCATAGCTTTGGATACACATATTCCCAGGCCCCTTTGAAATAGTTCACAATCAGGTAGAATAGAAAAATTCCTGTGCTGGGAAATAATATCTACTGGAGGTCACAAACCTCTCACTCACTCAGTTTGTTCCCTTATCTTCCCTGAGTCTCCCTGTCCCAACTGTAAAATGACCACACTTGCCTTGACTCCTCATGGGAAGAGGGGTGAATTGGGACAATTTCCACAGAAGAACCTTATGTATTGTAGAGCATTTTTAGACAGATAAATCATCACAACATGGGCTAAAATTGAGGTTGAAGTGGAGGGGATTGCCTGCGCCCAGATCCCCTCACCAAGTGTGTGATTTGGGGCCTGGCTACTTAACCTTTCAAGTAGTGTCTGTCTTACAGGGTCATTGTGATGACTTCATGGTTTAATTCCCATAAACTACTGCTTGGCACATTTTCAGTGCTCAATAAATACCAGCTATTATTACCTTGCTACTCTGATGGCGATGTCTTTTTCTTGTTGTGTCTTATTCATTGTGGCATTGATGTGAAGCTCTGGCAGTCAGCGCCCCTGGAAACTGCAGTGGAAATTCCACACCTCTCCTGGGAATCTGTCTACTGAGATAGGAATGGCAGAGCTGCCTTCCAGAGCCAAGCTGGCAACTACTTAAACCCTCCTGCCTCCCCTTTCAAGGTCCAGTGGCCATCAGCAGGTATCTCACCAGGATGCAGAGGAGCCAGTTTTGGCACTGAACTGGCTGCTGTCTGACAGGCAGCAGGGGCCCCAGTGGTGCCAGCCTTTGCAGAGATCCTGGCAGAGCACACAAGTCAAACAGGATCAGGTCAGGCATGACTTGGCCCAGAGGCCCCACTGGCCCTGCTCATAAAAGGGGGGAACAAGGAGTGCCCAGATGATTAACTGGGTGGTGCGTTTGCCTCTGAGCAGCTGCCAGAAAATGCCTCCGAGGCACCTGGCTAAGAGGCAGAGTTCGCAGGGTGGCTGGAAGGCCACCCTTTAGTATTACCATGGCTTCTTTTGTGCCTCTGTATATTCTACTTTATCTACTTTCTGGGTAAAACCCTACTCCTAGCTCATCCTTCCAGTCCTAAGTTAGGGAACCCTTCAGATCTCATTTAGGAATGATTAGGTGTGTTGTGTAGCACACAAAATGGTCTACATATTCCATCCACTATGGACTTACACTCCACCTCATTCATATACTTATGCCCTCCATCCACATAGCACATCACAGTTGTGTCCTGGAATGGGTATGGCGTGCCATTGAGCATTCGTACCAAAAGACTTGCTTTCTCCTCTGCCTACAGCCTCTGTCAAAGAGGTTGTGTTTCTACTGTGTGATCCTGTGTCCCAACTGTCACTGAGTGGATCAAGGCAAACCAATCTCCAGGCACTTAGAGATCTGTGATGATGAGATCAGTGATTTGAACCGGGAAAGACTCCAGCTCTGAGCTGAAAGGTCGCAGGATACAGAAAGACCGGTGTAGTGGCTGTTGTGCTGAACAAATCCCCCTTTCAGGAACTATGGATTTATTCTCCTCACACCTGGGAGGTAGCCCTCTGTCGGTGCTCTTTGGGGATTATCTCCATCGAAGGAAGCTAGCCTTTGGAAAATTCTGAAGTGTCGCCTCAGCTTCTGAGTGACCTGTGTGGTTGGCTGAAGCCTTTAGCAAGACTAGCGGGGACCAATGTCTTCTCTCCCTTGGATAAGTTCACCTTTAGGGAGAGAGCTACACTTTATGCTCAGTCCATGCAGTTCATGAAGATTCCTTACAATGACATCTGGCCTTGAATTTCTAGGCATCTCCACTTCCCATGGTGCTCTCTGTGTTCCTGCCACAAACTTTCTCTTTAATAGAGGTGGGTTGGGTAGGGTCTTTCAATCTTTGTATTCCAAAGCACCTAAATAGATCAGCAGTTCTGCCTTCATAGAATATTTGGTTGTTGACCACAGAAACAAACTTTAGCTATCTTTTTTTTTTCTTTTCTTTTTTTGGTACTGGGGATCGAACTCTGGTCCTTGTGCCTGCAAGGCAGGTGGCGTAACCACTGAGCCAGATCTCTGGCCCAACTCTAGCTATCTTAAAGGAAATAAACCTCTTGGCATGACATGAAAAATGCCCCACATCAAAGCAAGATTGTAGAGCAGGGTTGGAAAATGGGCTGGGAGTTATTTTGAACTGCCATCACCATCAGAATGACTGTAACCTACAGCAATACCCAAGCTTCTTACAACCCTGTGTATGTCCTGGGAGAGTCTTGGGTTGGCTGAGGCTCGTCATGTGCTCACCCCGTGGTTGGCCTGGACTGACAGAGGGAATGGAGAGTAGTGCCTGGTTCCTTTGGCTTCTGGAGTGAGAGACTGTCCATCCCAAATACACACTGTGGGGGATTCTTCAAAAAGGAGGGTGATGTTCCGGGAGGAGGTTGGGTTTGGAGGCCAGGAGCCAAACAACAGATGTTCATTGCAATATGTGTCTCCCTCCTAGGTGAAAAGCCTTCAAGGCAGGGACTATGAAATTGTGTTTTTGTATCCCACATGTCTACTGCCTGGCACTAAATATGTAGAAGCTTAACAGATATTTCTTAAGCAGTCGTGGGTTAGATGCTCTTCCACTGAAGGAATTAAGCACACCCAGAAACTCTGATGCTTAATCCTTCAAGAATGCAACAATAGATTTTTAAAAAATTCATTGCTTAAGGGTTTTCAAGTTTAGAAGCAGGACTGGGGTGCACAGGGTAGGGTCTACCTGTGCAGACACATACCTTGTGTGATAGACAGACCACCAAGTATAGGCTGTGCACTTCGCTGCACTGGGAGAGAGCAGGCTGGGCTGCATCCTCCTTTAATCCAGCGTGAGGGTACCTGCTGGTAACTAAGAAGGAGGAACTGCTTTCTTTTATCCTGTTTCACTTTGGCTGCTCTCTCCAAAGCAATTATATATAAAACCTGTCCTCCAAAGGAAGTTTGAGTGCCTCTTACTCAGCAGTTATAGGAATACCTAAGAACTTTCCTAAGTGAGAGATGGAGAAAAATCAACCGCTGTGCTTCCAAGCTGGCTCTATCTTCTTCCTACAAAAGTTTTACGGGGGTGAGCCTAACTGCCTAGACTTTAGGATCCCCCACATGGGCTTTCATTACCTTCTGCAACCACACATTGCTCAAAATATAGTCTATATTTCCCAGAATCCCATGCAGCTATAAGAAGTCATGTGACTAAGTTCTGGTCAATAGGATGTGAGTGGGAGTGTGTGCAATTCCTGACTGGTTTCTTTCTTTTTTCTTCCTTTCTTCCCCTCTCTTTCTCTCTCCCTCCCTCCCTCCCTCTCTCTCTCTCTTTCTCTCTCTCTTTATTTTTGGTTTTTTGAGACAGAGTCTCTCTATGTAATTCAGGCTGGACTTGAACTCACTATGTAGCCCAGGCTAGGCTCAAACATACAACAATCCTCCTGGCTCAGCCTTCCTATGCCAGAATTATAGGTGAGTGCTACTATACCCAGCCTGACTGGCACCTTTAAAGGGAAGGAATGTATCTTTCCTTTTCCCTTTCCTCTTTCTCCCTTCCTGTTGGCTGGGTTGTAGATATGGTAATAAGTTAGTTCAGACCATGAGCATGAGAACATCATACTAGCGGTGGCAGAGTAAGAAGACAGAAAGAATCTGGGTCTCTGACACATTGCAGCTGCCATAGCATCCCGAACTATTATCCACAAACTGTTTCTGAGACAAGAGCGCACCTATAGTTCGTTTGTGTTCCTATCATTTTGAGTTGCTGTTAGAACACCAGATCTTATATCTTGATGATCAGTAAACTGGGCCAATCTAGTCCACTACCATTTCTTGTAAATAAAGTTTTATTGGTACACAACTATACACACTTATTTTATGCATTGTCTGCAGCTGCATTCTCCCTACAATCCCAGGTAGAATAGAAACTACACGGGTCACAAAGCCTAAGATGTTTGCTGTTTAGACCTTTATAGAAAAGTTTACTAGTCTCTACTATGCCCTATTGATTCAAATGAATACCAAAATACTAATCATGTTCATTTTGGGTTATTTTACTCTCTCTCTTATATTTTCTGTGTTTTCTAAATTTATTGCAATAAATGTTTTAACATCATCTAAAAAACTCCAATAAATGTTTATTTAAAATACTTAAGTTCTATTCATAACCCATTATCATTGTTTCGATCACTCTATCCTCCAAATGTCTTCATATCAATTAGGGTGAATTTATTCCAGATTTTGCCCTCTTTAAATCTATAGTACTCACACTTCCATCGTCACTCTCTTTCTTGCCAGAAACATTTCAACCACGTACCAGCTCCCACGGAAATACTGCATGTGGTGTTGTACTTCGTAGGATACTTTGGTTAATATAGGATCAGCTATTCTAATAGCAACTCACAATGATAGTGACATAAATAAATTATAGGTGTACTCTTTTCTCAAGAACAGTTTGTACATAAATAGTTCAGGGCTGTTATGGCAGCAGCTGAACTATTCTGTAACCGGAATTCAACATGATGAGGATAATAGTGTCTTTTGTGACTGGGCAGTCCAAAGATGGCAACAGTGTCACATGATATAGCTTGATTCAGATATAGCTTGATTCAGATATAACTTGATTCAGGATGCAAACAATATGACCAAGACTATTTTTCTCCAAATGGTTTGGCTCTGCTTATCTCTAATAATCTGTTTTATTCTTAGGTGGACTCCGTGTACCCTGAAAATGTGTCTGCTGGAAGTCTGGAGCTTGTATCTTTTTGGTTAACTATCTGTAAAGTGTGTCCACGTAGGAAATTTCAGAGATGGTTCTGACTGAGTAAAATTTATGTCTGAAGCAGTCATTGTGTCTAGAAGGAATAATTTGATCAGCTGTGTGAGAAGGCTTGGGTCAACAATGGACTCTTTTTTTTATGAAAGAGTGTTTCATTACATACAAATCAAAAAGGGGGCACAAGAGATAAAAATGAAAAACAATGGCTGCTCACTTCAGGCACCTTGGAGTCCTCGTGTTTTGACTGCTGTTGGGTGTGAGATGTAACATTTATTTGAAGCCTAAACGTGAACCTGTATTTTCTGATTTGGCTGCTACTCAATTATTGTTTAAATTACTATACCAAGTTCAGTGTATCACCACACCCAGGTGAACTCTGAATAACAATTATTTTTTCTTTCTTAGTTTTCATTATAGTCAAGACTGTGGCTTACAGAGTTTTAAGTACCTGTTTGAAAACTGAAATGTAGTCAACAATCAACTTTCTCCAAATAGCTGGCTATAAAACAGCACAGTTGGGCAGTAGTAGACAAAGATGGTGGAAGGAGTTAAGCAATGTAGATTTGAGGCTCTGATCCTCTACTTCTTGGACAGCATGAACCAGTTATTATATGTCTTTGGGATTCAGTTTACGCTTTCTAAGATGAAGATAATAAGACTGAGCTCTTTTGATTTTTTTTTTTTTTAAGGGATTCATCCTCTCCTCTGCATGATCCCAATTTAGGCTTTCAATTATTTGGGTGCAAATTTGTCTCTGCCTGTTTGGCTCCCAAGTTATTGACAGCCAGCAGAGGTGCATTTGGAGGGAGAAAATTTGTTGATAAAATCAAATTCAAAGCTGCAAAAGCAGGGCAGCCAACTGGCTTCAGATCCATTACTTTATCAGACTGAATCTTGGCTGCACCCACCAGCTCAGTGCCCCAGGTGTGGGCTTGGAATCTATCATCTGCTGCAGACTCTGCAAGGGCTCCCAGGAGGAAGCCGTCACCTTGTTAAATTGCTGCTTCTGTCACTACCCACTTTTGAAGATGGTAGATGTTTTTTTCCTTTCATTTTTAAAAATATGTTCATTTGTCTCAGTCTAATCACAGTGGAACTAGAGGAGGAGAAGTGCTGGGGACCGCAGGAATTCTGAAGGATGGGCTCGCCCCTGATCCGCAGCACTCCTGCCAGCCTCCACCTGTCCAATCGTCTCATCTGCAGAACTGGGACAATGGTCTGGAGTAACATGTTGGGTTAAGAAGCTGTCATTCGGTGACAATAGGATGAGCCAGAACTTTTACACAATACAGCATTAAGCAATAAGGTGGCAAGGTTAGGATGAAGGCAAATGAAGTCCCAGAAACCCAACAGGATACTGCTTACTTCTTGGACAGTGTGAAGGATCATGGGCATTTCTGCATTTTAGCAAGTGCTGTGGGACATTCAGATAAGGTTACTCCTGTTTCTGAAGGGGAAACTGAGGTTCAGAGTGCACTTTTTCATGTCTGGGTATACTGTGGGAGACTCTTTTACACTGCAAACCACAAAGACTTGGTTGCCCAAGGAGATGTGATTTATTGTAAAGGTGCTCAGCTATTGAAAAAAGCTTAGAAAGTCAGCATCAGCTGAAAAACCAGCCCAGCAGGGATCTAGAAGGTGGCACCTGACATCACAGCACTCCAGGTGCCAGCTGCAACTCTAACAGTCACCTCTATTGTGATTCTACTTCCCTCTCTACTGCTTCTACTGGACTGAATCTGCATCTATTGGTTTTTCTGCCCTCTCTACTTTCCTTTCAATTTATTTTTAACTGATAAATCAAAACATAAAATCATACATATTTGTAGGGCATCATGGATATTTTGATACATGTAGACATTTTGTAATGTTTAAATCAGGTTAAAAATATTTATCTCCAAGCTAGGCATGGCGGGGTAGCCTATAATTCCAGAACCCTGGAGGCTGAGGCAGAAGGATCTCAGTGAGTTCAAGGCCAGCTTGAACTACATAACGAAACTCTATCTCAAAACACAAAAACAAAACCATACCTAGCTCCTCAAATATTTATTATTTCTTCATAGTGAAATCTTTCAAAGTCCTTTCTTCTAGCTTTTGGAAGTATACAGTACATTATTCCTGTATACAGTCACACACTATGCAATGGCACATGAGAGCTTCTTGCTCCTAACTAACCAGAACTTATACCTACTGACCAACCTAGCTCCAACCCTCTGCACCAATCTGCTTGTATACCCAGTAGGAGATCACACAGTAGCTCTATTTAAAATTGATTGAAGAACCTTCATATTAATTTCCATAAAGGCTACACTAATTGACAGTCCTGTAACAGCCTGTAAAGGTTCATCAGCAGTTAATATCTTTTGTCTTTGCTCTCTCGGCTTTCTGCTCAGCGTCATGGTTCTTGTTTACTCACAGCTTGTCTTTCTCCTGTCCTCACAGTTTCTCTCAAATGCTAGTTCATCCAACTACTCTACGAGGCACAGATTCAAAGCTTCCTAGAAGAACCTGCCCATGAAATGGATGCCTTTGCCTCAGGCACACAGTGCTGTTTAATCATTGGTAGCCAGGACTGTAGGGTCCTATGATCCAAACATGGCATTTTATCTGTGAGCTATGAAGAAAAGAGTCTATGGAACTCTCAGACATTTTAGGGCCTCAGGTCATGTCTAGTGTTTGAATGTGTATTTTATCTCTACTTTGTATCATGAAAAGGTGGAAGCTGATACACAGATGATGCCACTGTAATAGAGAATGCACCATGTGAAAGCTACTAAAATGATGTTCTATGGAAATTTCGAGAGAAAATTGATTTCAACTGGTGATTCAAAAAGGCATCATGAGTAAGGGGAAAATAAAACAGAGCATCGAAGGGTAGACAGAATGTTGACAGAGAGGAAGGAGCAGGTTAGGCGTTCCTGGGATGCCAGGAAGTGTAAAGCAAAGTACAGGCATGGAGAGTTTGGGGGGAGTCAGGACTCATCTAGTTTGGTTAGGGATAGGACTAAGAGGAGCTAAATCTGAAAAATCCAAATACCAAGCTAGACTCTGAACATTATTTAGGTGTTGCCATTGGAGGGTTAAACAGTTCCCATCTGGACAGTGAAAGGATTGTAATTGTTCTTAGGAAGTCTTTTGACAGCTGGTTATAGGGTTGGGGAAGGAAATGACAGAAGACAAGGAGCTTATTATTGTCACTAGGGTGTGTGAGAGAAAACAAGACTAGACAATGGATGTGGAATACTTTCAGAGGTAGAAAATTAGAGCTGATGGTTTCCAATAGCTCTTGTGCAGCCTTGTGCGAAGGGCTTTCCTTACAGTATTTTATTTAACCCACCTGGTAGAGTAAGGTATGTTTTATTCGTCTTATTTTCCAGGTTGTGAAACTGAGACTCAGATCAAGGCAGTGGCCTGTTAAGCATCACATTAGTGAGTAATAGAGCTGGACTTAGACCCACATCTCGGGGACTCCCAAAGCTATGTTCATTTGACAGTTCTGGGCTGCTTTCCAAGAGGGCTGGCGATTGACTTAATGAAGGGGTCAAGGAAGAGTGTGGTGTCAAAGAAAGCTTCAAATTTGCAAGAGTGGCTGATGGAGAGGAGGGCAGTACAAGGATAGAAATGTGGAGACAAATAAAGGAGGACCTTTTCCTTAGGAGTTGGGAGTTTGGAAGGAAATGAGGGAGTTTGGAAAGGGAGATGAGTAAGGTTACAAGCTTATTTTGGCCTTCCCTCAAGGCAAAGTCCATGAATGAACCTAAGCAGCAGTGGAAATTTGAGGCCATGAAGAGGTCATAAGAGTCAGAACTACAAAAGCGGGCCAATCAGTTACTCCATCTTTTCCCATGTATTTGGACTGGCATGAATGAGCGTTCTGTTCTCTCAGCCTCTGTCACACTGCCCTACAACCCAGACTGATCTTCCACACCTGCCCATGGGTACTAGACAATATCAAGACGTGGGCCCAGTTTACCTACCATCCCACTCACTTGGCCATGGGTTGACCAGTACTCTCTGCCCCGCCTGGTGGATGATTAATGCCGAACAATGAGCTTAGTTTTCTAAAGAAATTGCTCAGTTTTTCCCACAAATAAACATCTGGTAAACCCATGTCTTTAATTAGGTAGACAATGACTGACTAAATTGTCCATGTTTCAAGGACAGAGCTGAGTCTTTATGAGCCCTTCTTGTGACCTTGTCTTCCAGATCCAGCATTATAGACAACCAGTTGATCTATATGGACAGAGGTGCATTTGAATCTTAGTAGTGGACACAGCTTTGCTCAAACAAGTGTACGTATTTATATATAGTTATTTGTACTTTTACTATACTTCTAGATCATTTTATTATATCAGATGCAGTGTGTCCACACCTGTCTCCACTGATCGTTCTTTTAAATACTAATGGTATTGGGCACATTTATTCAGTTTGAATTTTTTATTAGTAGATGTTTGCATTACATAATGATTACATTCCTTGTGTGGAGTTGGTATAGGTACATAACACATCTTGATTCTTTTTCTTGATCCCCTTTTCCTTCCTTCCCTTCCCTCTATCTCTTGATCCTCTTCCCATTGGAAAACAAAAAATCTATCTTCCTACTTCCTTTTGTCTGCCTTTTATTTTGCTCTTTATTTATATTCTGGTTTGTCATATGAAAGAAATGTTGTATTTAAGTTTGTGTATCTGATTTATTTCACGTAGCAGCATGGTCTCAAGGAGCATCCATTTTTATACAAATGATTCAAATTTATCATTCTTAGTGGCAAAATAGTACTCCACTGTATACAAATACTGTATTTTCTTTGTCCATTCATCTGTCTATGGACATATAAGCTGCTTCCAAGATTTAGCTATTATGAATTGTGCTGCTACATACATGGGTATACATACATCACTGTAATTTCATGTCTTTAACTTCTTTGGGAAGGTATCTAGAAGGGGAATAGCTGGGTCAAATAGAATTTCTAGTTTTAGTTTTCTGAGGAATTGCCATGCTTATTTCCATAATGGTTGTACTAGTTTACAGTCCCACCAGCAATGTCGGAGGGCTCTTTTTGCCCTGCAGCCTCACTAGCATTTGTTATCATTTAATTTCTTGACCATGGTCATTTCTTCTGAGGTAAGAGAATTGTCATTTATTGATCATTTTTGGCAGGAATTAAAAATCTTCAGGAAGGTATTTATGCACATGCTCCCTCTCTTTTGGACCTATTTTGGCGAGCCTTTCCCCCAGATTGGCCAGTGAGCCACTCATGTGGCCATTGTAGGCCCTTGTTCTCCTATAGTCAGTGGTTGATTTTCTTTCTTCTCCCACTCACACCATCCACAGGCATCTTGTATGCTTGTTGGGCTCTCCTACAACACTCTGCCTTCTTGACTTCCGGAACACACACCTATCCATTTCTGTCTGTACTGCACAGCTCCTGGGCTGCCATTTGCATCCACTGGGGTCTGGCAAACTACAGCTCACAGGCCAAGGCCAACTGCACCTATTTTTATAGATAATAACAGTAGTTGTGTCAAAATAAAACTGGATATTTGTAAGAACCAATAATGTATCACCCTTAACTATAGAAAAGAGATCTATAATTATAACAGACACTAAGACAAACCAAATATTGACATATAGCAAATATCTACTGAATGGAACAACTTTACCTCTGGCAACAATAGAATAGTATTCAACACTTAACAGTATAGAATTAAATATCCAGTTTCTTAAAGCTTAATTGTTAGACTAACAGAGTGAGTGGAGATGCAGAGAATGAGAAAAGTAAAATTTGAAATATTAATCAATGGAAGAAGAGAAAGAGGAGAGAAAAGTGAAATAGAGGATCCTATTGAGTAAAAGGAAATTAATAGTATTAGAGAAAAGTAACAAAAAAAATGAACAAGAAAAAGAAAAAGAGCAAAATATAAGGAAAAAAGTAAAATAAGATGGAAAAAAGCTAAAAGTAGAAAAGAAACAAAGAAAAAAAAGAGACTAAACCCCAACCCCCCAAAAAAAACCAATGAAGGAAAGTGCAAGGGAAAAAAATTGAGTGCATTAAAAAATTCTCTGTGTTTTTAAATGAGTGGTTTCTTTCTAGGATCTGCAGTCTTAAAACCTAGCAAGTCATGATTTTCTCTGCATAGGTTTCAGCCTGTGGGTTTTTGAGGTGCTCTGCTCCAGGTACCCCTCTGTCTGTACACCTCAGCCTGTGGCAACTGTTCGAGCCATGCTATGTCCTTGTTCACACTGGTAGATGAAAAAAAGCAATCAGCCCTCTGATCTCTGCTGGATGTAGGCCATGGGGAGGGGAGTCAAGCAGACTGTTGGACTTAATGCCAACACTTTCAGATCCAGCCTCCTCTGAAACCCATACTTACTGGGCCTGCTTTCTCACTATGAGGATCAGAGCCCATGTCCTTCCTTACCTGAGCTTAAACTTCTCAGCTAGTCTGTGTCTAACCTGCACCCTCTCCAGGGCTATCTCTAGCAGCTCTCTCTTACCCAGTCACTGTGGGAGGGTAGCACTGGAAACCCTGAAGTGGAGTTGTTGTGATTCCATTTTAAACAACTCCTTCCCCAAATGGAGGCTGATTAAACATTCTGACAATATGGCAGGTGCTGCTCGAGGTTTCTTCTCCTACTCTAGCTTTCTGTGGAGAAGTCACTTTTGGAGTAAAACCCCACTCTGTTTTTGTAGTTTATTATAACTGTGGGCTTTTCTTGAGCCTACTGAAGCAGGCCAGGTCTGTTATTTCTCCCTGGAGTTGTCCACTCTCTGGGGGCTCACCTTCTTCCCTAGGGTGCTGGCCTCTTCTGCAATTTGGTTAGTTGATTGGTTGATTGTTTAGTGCCTCTGCTGCCTGGTGTCAAAGAGAAACAAAACACAGAATGGGCTTGGAGAGTCATGAGTGGCTGTGGGCAGCAGCTGGAATCTGTGGGTGCAAAGTCAGTTGGAGAAGAGGGCAGCACGTGGCAAGCCATTTTAAGTGTTTTATGTGTACTGTTTTGTTATTTCTTCACAGCAAAATCAAGTCTTCTTAATTCCACTTTAAGGATGAGTAAACATACATAGTGAAGTTATTTAATAAATAACAGAGCTAATTAAGTGGATATTAGCTTTTTGTTGTTCTAACAAAATGTCTGTAAAAGACAACTTAAAGGAGGAAAGATTTATTTTGGCTTATAGTTTTTGAGATTTCAGTCCATGGTCAGATAGCTTCTTTGCTCTAGGCCAGTGCAGCCAGGAAGATGAGACTTTTTGGGGAGAGTCTAGATCTAAAACCATAAAGCCATAACAGTGAAGCCCAGCTTTTACCCAACTGTATACCTTTAACTCAATGTCCTTTATGGATGGTAAACTTCATGAGTCTATCTGGTTCATCTTGTTATGCTAATACTTTTCACCTAGTAGGTGGTCAGTACATATGCTCAAGGTTGAGTTGAATTGTCTTTGTGCAAGTTTGTCAACATGGCTGTAATATACTATATATGTAGTATATGATGTATCATATTATAGATATGCTATGTTGTGTACGTAGTATACAATATGATATATAATATATTATAATATCATATTGTATATTACATAGCACATTGTGGAAGGTCCAGATTTTCTTAGGCAGGGTACTGTTCAGACATAATGGGGGAAGAGTGTTATAATTGAGGTCGCAAGAGAAGGTGAAATGATATATCTGGAGCTAGAAAGACTAGGGCAGGATGGTTAGGCTACAGGGGTCTGTGTACACTGTTCTGTGTCCATGGAAGATGTTTCAGTGGAGAGACAGCTGCACGGGACAGGAGGCTGATAACAGAGAGTCCTTGATGGATCTTTCCATTTTGGAACATGGCTGTATTCTGTAGAATACTGACAGTCTCTTACGTAAAGAGATCAACTCTTCTGCCTCAACTGACATTTGGTGGGTGTTGCAAATCCAGTAGTCAGTTTTGTGGACCAGTCTATGTCACTTCTCCCTGAAAATTGATAGTGGCTTTCTACCTATGGGAGGTCAGGATTCTCAGCCAGAATCTTGTTTTCACCATAGGGTTTACCTAGGCCAGGTAAATGCAAATGTATGCAAATGTACCTTTGTGGGGCCTTCTCCTGGGGCAGAACTCACCCTCCAAGAAAAGAATCCAGGCCCTACATGCGGGACATGGCAGGTGTCTCAGGGTCCCAGTCTAGCAGCCCGCCTTCCCGCACCTATCTCTCTGATTTCCCGTGGGCATGCCAGGATTCTTATAAAGTGTTTTCTCTAGAATCTGTGGCAGACTTGGAGCCCAAGTCACATCAGCACAGGGACCCACATGGTAGCGTCAGAGGATTCTCTTTGGGGTGGAGAAGGTCGAGTGGCTTTGGTGTCACTTTGGAAGCTTGTGATGTGGATGGCAGAAATCACACATAGAGGGCAGTGGCACTCACAGTGGCAAGAGCCAAACATCAGGTAGCTTTATCGAGCCCCATGTGGGTTGATCAGAACTTTGCTCTGTTTGGTTCACCTTCGTGGGAACAAGAAGCTTCTCTTGCAATTCCTTCTAGGAATCCAGGACTATAGAGGAAGAAAATGATATAGAGCCATGGAAGCCTAAAAAACAGTCCTATGACACACATGAAATACCTCCAGGGCACTCCCAGAAGCCTCAGGGGCAATGTGGATGGTGGGGAAGTCTAAGGCTCCTGCAATGGCAGGTGGAAAAATGATGGAAATAGTGTGTGAAACTTCTTCCCTCAGGCCTGTGCCTCTAAAGACTTGGTTCACAGACAGATTAAGATCAAGTCAGGTTTTCTGTTTCCTGTTTTCATCAGCATACCTGGCATTCCACGTGATGAGAATGAGCTGTGGGCTGCTGTGATAGAAGGGTCTCCTGATGTCACCCCTGCCAGCCCTGGGTTTGTTGACCTGGCTGCTCAGGTGGCCTGTCGATGCCTTCACATGTGTGTCTGATAGTCCGTCATTGTGAGCTGATGTGTCTTTTTACTGCTGACAGCATGGATGGGAAATCTTGGATTTGTTAATTTCATTGAATGAGAACTTGATTATAATTTGGACTTTAGAGTGAAATGCAAATTTTGGTATGGTTTTATATTGAAAAATTCAATTTGTGATGCAGGTTTATTTTAGACAGGCTGTTAAAAAGAGACTTTAGAGTCTTTTTCAGAAGCCCTAAAAGCTGAGGACAGTACAATGTGTGCTTTATATAGTTTTATCTGCAGAAAAGGGCCAGACAACCTGTGTAGAATGTGCTGTGAAATCACAAAATTTGTTCTGCCAACTTTAGCTCATTGGCCACTCCTGGCCACACAGAAGAAGAGAAGGAAGAGGTGAGGAGGGCATTGGAGAATAAGGTTACCTTGGGGTATACAAGCATCATGGGGTACTGGGCACTTCGGTGCCTACTACATGGGCTAGGGGTGTTCCCTTTCCTAAGCCAAACGAGGAAGCTGTTTGGAGAGCTGCTTGGAGGGGTGGGTAAATGTCTCCAAGAGCTTGGGGGTTCAGAACTGGGGTGTGACTCTCACAGGCACAGTCTGAGAGCCTGAGGCTGGGCTGATTGGCTTCATCCTGATGGTGGTGACAACAAATTGTGGCATCTGGGCAAGCTGCAGTGTTGGTAAGAGTGAACCCCTGGTGTGTGGCTCCTGGAGGGAAGCTGGCCTGGGGTCACCTTTAAAGAGAACTGGCCCAACCACCTTCTAGTGGGAGTGGGGTGATGTTCTTAGTTACCCACAACTGAATGCGTACTCGTCAACATAGGACAGGTTTACAAAGTCTTTGAACAAGTTTTAGGAGTAAGCCTTAGAAACTCCTTGTGGAGACCGAGCTGATGCTGGCCTAGGACTAGTTATGGACCTGGAGGCCCACCATGAGCAAACAGTGACTAGGGCAAGAGATGGAGTGCGAAAGCTGGAGGGACTGGCCATGCCCCTTTGCTCATTGTAGGCCTGTGTTGGGGGATGGGCAAAGTCTTGAGCGCTTGCGGTTTTGATGATTTGATCTTTGCATTGGATTGGTCTCTTCCCTTTTGAACATGATCTATTTATTATCAAACTTGCCTGAAGCTGGTCAGTGTGGAGTGAGGATTTATGTTCAGATAATGGAGAAAGCTATGACCTCACCTGGGATTTGATCCAACTGGGGGGCAAGAGGGCCCAAAAGCACATTGAAAAGGCCGTGGGAGAAAAAATACAAGGATTTTATTTGCTTCCTATCAAGTTTAGCTTGCTTAATCAGTTGCTTATAAGCAATGTTATTATGAAAATGTATTTACTGTTGCTTCAACTTTATTTTCAAGTTTATTGGTTCATAAAATGAATTGAGAACATAGGAGGCAATGTAGAAGAGAACGTGAGAGTGACATTTATGGCTTATTGTTGCAGGTTTGTTTTTAATTCCCAAAGGCTAGTTATGGAAGAGCAAGAATGAGAATCAGCCGGCAGGGCAGGCCACCTCTTTTTTTAGTGTATGTACTGCTGAAGTGAGTACAAGAGAGGCCACTTCTTGGACACTGTGGGACTCAGTAGTGTCACTGTCAGTCATTACAAATTCTACCCTCCTTTTTCCTCAGAAGAGCCTCATAGGCTTCGTATAATCACTACCACCTTATGGATGAGACTTGGATAGTGTAAGTACCTTGGGTGATGTCATACAGCTTCGAAATAGCCAAGTGGGGGCTCTGTCCCTTCGTGTTGCTCTAATGCCCCACTGATTTGTGCTGAGTCTTAGATGATGTGTTTCTCCCAGTCTGGTTCCTCTAAGAGGACACTTGTGCCACTATAATAATAGCAGGCTTTTTATTGAGCACTTGAGATGTTCTGGTCATTGTTCTATGGCCTCTCATCCATTTTTCTTATCTAGTACTCCTATAACCCTTTAAAATAGGTAGCATTGTTGTCCTCACTTTACAGATGCAGAGTCAGGTGAGCATACCTGCAAGCCCTGCAGCTGGTAAGGAGAGGAGTGGGCATTCATGTTCAAGCAGACTAGCTCTAGCACAGACTCTTAACTGTCAGGCTCTACACCACAGGGCACATTCAGGCTGAGTAGAAAGGGAGATGGACCTGCCCACTGATCACCAGGCTCCCAAGGCTGATAGTATAAACAGTCCCGCTTCATCTGTCTCTTTTCCAGGTGCCCAACCCTGTTCCTTTCCAACCACTTCAAGGGGGGGGTTCAAGGAGAATCACTGTTATGGTTTGATTCTTAAATGGCCACCAAAGTCCTTCATGTTGAAGCCTTGGCCACCAGTGTATGGCACTGTTTGGAGGTGATGGCCTGTGATGCTGTTAGAAGTAGTAGAACTTTCATGATGTGGGTCCTACTGGGAGAAGTTAGGTCACTGGGGTTGCCTTTAAAGGGCACATCGGGATCCCTCTCCTTCCTGGCATCCATAAGCTTTGCTTCACCAAACACTGCCTACCAAGATGTTCTGCCTCACCATGGGCCCAAAGCAATAGGGACAAGTGATCTTGAACTGAGAACTCTGAAACCGTGAGCCAAAGTAAATCCTTTCTCCTTATAAGGCATTTTGTCACCGTAACAAAAAACTGACTCTAGCGCATCCTTCCATCTCACCTCTGCACGGTATTCCTCATTCCTTCTTGAGACTTTGTGCCACATAAATTCTCCCTACTATGTTTCAAATCCAGCTTCTACCCTTATTAAGGTTCATGGGAGAGAATGAGCTAGGTGACAAACTCCCTCCACGGGTCATTTTACCTAGAGAAAGAGCCATCTGGGAAGACCATGTGGATGAGAAGGGAGAGGTAATCAGCTCTATGAAAAAAATAAATAAGAACTTGCTGATGTTAACTTTAAGGGGAGGATGAGGAGGGTCCTGATTGCATGGCAGGATAAGAGAAGAGCGCAAATATGAGAAAGAACTAAAGAGAATTCTTTGAGGGCCACATTAGTCAAGGAATTTTAAGAAAGAGGCTTACATTCAACTTTGTAGCTTTCTGTAGTGTGCTGTTCTGTGGTGTCCATTCTGTTCCCAACCCTTGTACAAAGTCTGCTCCAGAGTGTCTTGGACTGTTGGGAAGTAAAAGGTTGGAAGTGGTGACCTGAGGCCCACACCTTGGAGACTGGTCCAGCTCTTCTGGGGCATGAGCCATGAAGCCAAAAGGGAATGTAGTAGACACAGAGGGTTAGAGGAAACCTGAGTCACCTGTCCTTCCAGAATGTCTGACACATTAGAAGGAATGCTGGATTTGCTTGGGCCTGTTGGCTGGCTGTTTGAGACCAATTTTACCTAATTGTTAAGGACCACAGCATTGTGAAGAACTGGAGTTGCCCAGAACTGAATCTTTCCCCTTTTTCCACACTCTGAATTCCCTTTATTTCAGACCTTTTAAGTTAATATCCTTACTACCAACTTCAGTACCTGCCTTCATCTGAGTGTTTTCCACTGAACATAGAATTTAACTTCTTCTCTGCTCTGACCTTGGCTCCATTTCCTAGCTTCTGATTTTCTCTCTCCTTCACAACTCATCAGTTCAGAAATAGGCTCCAGAGTAAAAGTTTCCACTAGGTCAATCTGCTCCTGGAGACACTCTTGTTTCCTACTCCACCCTCACTCCTCATTCAGTCTACCTCAGGCCCATCTGCAAAAACTGTGAAGAAGCAGGAATTTCTGGAGATGTGAGGAAGAAGTACATTGATCAGGGTTTAGCTGTGGAAAGCAGAATATACTCAAACCAGTTTAAAGTTGAAACATATTTAGCAAGTGACATTCCGTGGCTCATAGAATTCCAGGGAAGGTTGAATTAAATATAGTCAAACTATATTTAAAAGCAGAGACACTGAGGGGAGCTTCTATATTTTCGCACTCCTGAGGCTGTTCACTAAATTTGCAAGCTCCTGCTGCAGCTGCCATCTCTAGAAAATCAGCACTAATGTCACAGTCAGGAAATCAGGACAAACAGAACACACACGACATCAACGGGTCAGGAATATGTTGTGATTAGGAAGCCTCTGCTACTTGCCAGTTCCAGAACTTTGTCATGCCTGCTACAGTCCACACTTGACACTGCTCTCATCTCCAGAAGCTAGTGACAGAGCACTGGGGCTCATGATAATTCTACTGTGGTGGTGTTTTCCTCCAGAAATAACAGTAGAAGAATGATGTTCACCTCAATTTCCACCTCAAATCTTCCGCTAGGGGTTCCAATTAAAGGGGTGCAAATGATACCCCGAAGTCTAGCTGCAAGGGAGTCTGGGAAATACTTCTTTGCTTTCCAACTTATGCTGTATAAGCACCCACACAAAGGGAGATTGGAAGAAATGTTGTGCTTTGATCAACATGTTTACCACAGAGGGTTAACCTTGATCTTCAGTGGCTCTTCAGAATCCATTTCTCTAAACAGATTTATTGCCCATGTCTTTGGAATAGCTGAGGATAGTCCTATTTGGCACAGGGAAGAATGACTCATAATCAGGTTATTATTTATTGTAGATTGCATTGTAGCCTCTTCCAAGTTGTTGATGCATAGTAATTTATTAATGGCTAATGGTGGAGAAATAGCACTGCACAGCATTTAGCCATGCATAAGTTTGTTGGCAGTCCACACTGTCAATGGCATGAGGTCCACTTTGTAGATCTCTTTTCTGGAGCAGTACCAAAAGAAGAAAGGATAAAAACCTTCAAGTTCTTACCTCCAGGAAAATAAAAGAAGTAAAAAGTCAACTTATTTCTCAGCACCATGTTATAGTTACTCTATCATCATCTCTCTTGCAGCTTGAAACAACACACAGTCTCTTTTCCCTTATTTGTTTGTGTGTGTTTTTTTCAATCTTTGTGTATTCTCCAGTCATGTCCAGCTGGTTCCAGTCATTAGTAGACTCTTCCCAAGATAGTCCAGTTCTACTGGAAACAGGAAATACTAGAAACAGCTCTAGAAAATAGAGTTCATTTCTGGCCTAGTTTTGCCAGAGTTTTGATAAGCATCCAAAGTTTCGGTTGTTTATTCAGATTGAGCTTCTGAGTCTCCTGAGATTTACCCCTTACAACTGGCAAGCTAATAGCTTGCAGAAAAGAAAAGAAAAAAAAATCACACATTTTCTGATCCATTCTTGGAAAAATGTGTGCTTTTCCTCTGCTTAATTTACATATGTTCCAAAGCTGAAGCCAAGTAGTTGAAGCTGGAAAGCCTGATTTTTAACAACTGAACTATCTAATAGTAAAAATTATTTGGATCATTGCAATTAATTAAATTAAATCTTATTTATTCTTATTTATGGTTAAGGGGACTACATGGGTAGTTAAAAATGATAGAAATTGAACTTCAAAATGTAGTTTAAAATTAATAATGAAAGTCAAGCATTAGATTGCAAAATCAGAGAATTTATATTTAGAAGGGAACTTCTGAGTGTCAACATTTCTGATAGATTATCTTCAATTATCTTTGGAATGTGGGTGTTACTGTAAATATGATTTAGCTTTTCATCCAATATTAGAAAAAACTCTGGCAGAAGCAAGGTTGCATTTGTTTAGAGAAGGCCAATAACAATTACTAGGAAAAACATTACATTAAACATTCCTTTATAAGAATTGTTGTTTATTCCAGTTGTGCAACTAGCTACATGGATTTTTGTGCAAGTTATGGCTCCTTTCTGAGATTATTTTCTCATCTACATGGAATTCAGCTTTATTCTCACCAATATGTGGCATGAAAACAACTGAATTCGAGGGTAATCCTGCACATTCGGTTAATCCTATTCCATCTAGTCAGTGAAATACATTTCTCAAATATTTCTGGAAATCTCTGGGGTGCCTGGCATTAACTCCCACATAATTCCACTTAGCTATCTGTTGTCTCCCATGTAGAATGCCTCTCTCTCTCTCTCTCTCTGTCTCTCTCTCCCTCCCTCTCTCCTGGGGATTGAACCCAGGCCTTCACACTGAGCTACAGTGTGAACTCCAAATGAGTTGGAGCTACATTTCCAACTCTTCCCCCACCTTCTTTGAAGACATGGTCTCATTAAATTACTGTGCTGCAAGGCTGGGTTCAAACTTGCAGTCTGCCTGCCTTAGCTTACCAGAGTGCTGGGATTACAGGTATCACCATGCCCAGCTCGACTTTTTTCCTTAGTTGCTGATGGCCACCTTTGTATTTGCTGGTTCGATTGGTCCATGCTGTCTCCAATGGTGTGGTCATCAATATACTGCATGCTTTAAAGAATCTATCTATGAAGTGATTTGTAGCCATGGGGATAAGACTGTTTCAATCCATATATGAATTATGATGATTTTTATTGCTGCTTAATAGAAAATCCAATCTGGCTCAAACAATTGGGATTTATTGTCTATTAGCCAATAAAATAGAAATCCAAAGATTAAAAAAATCATATTAACTGGTGATGATTTATTATGGTTGCAAGAAGCAGAGACCCAAATTAATAATGGCTAAGTGGATTTTGTTTCTTTCACATATACAAGGCTGGAGATAGGAAAGCCAGTGCTTGTATAGTAATGGTGCTCAATAACACATGAAGAAATTTGCATCTTCTTCTAGTCGCCTTCTAGCTTTCCACTCCAGCATTTCCTAAAGGGAAATGCTGTCCACATGGGCTAATACAAAGGCTAGAGCATCTGCCATTGTGTTCATGCTCCTAGCATCAGGATGAAGATTTCAATGAATTGGAGGTTTCATAATGAAGGTTCCTAGAAGTTGCCTCCTGACATTTCTGCTTATATTCCATCCACCAGAGTTTAGTCATCCAGACACATCAACCTTCAAAGAGAAGACGTTTTCAAACTGCATGGCCAGGTCCTTGGTTATAAAATGGGCTGGAATTCATGGAAGATGGGGCAAATCATTTCAGAAGGGATAGTTCCTGACCAAGCACCCTTAGGCTGTTGAGCTCCAGAGACTTCAACTCCGTTTTCCCATGACTTGCTTGGCTTTGTCTACTCAGTGTTTCACTCTAGTTTGGCAAGAAAACTACTTGAGATCCAGAACACACTTGCCATGACAATCTCCAGAGAGAGGAAGTTGCTTCTGGATATTCTCCTAAAGAAGTGTGAGAGAATTTTCCCATAAGACCTTGGCAAAGCAGGATTGAGTCACCTACTCACTTTTGATTCAATTAACAGGAAAGGGGAAAGGACAGCTCCTTTCACACCTTCACACTGGGACAGGGCTGTCTTCCCAGAGTAAGGTTCCTTGTCAAAGAGGAAGCTAAACACACAAGTTGGAACTATGCTAAGAAAGAAGAAAAGGAGACAGGGCTGGGGCTTTAGCTCAGTGGTACCATGCCTGCCTTGCAAGTGAAAGGTCCTGAATTCAATCCCTGATATAGGGGGAAAAAAAAGAGAAAGAAAAAGAAAAAGAGACAGAAGATGCTGGGCAAAGGACCCTTCAGTCTGAGCCAAAGAAAGGTGAGATCAAAGTCTGCTGCTATGGTCCATGGGCATACACAATTTCTAGAGAAATGACTCTTTATGGTTCCTTTGTTTTGCATCCTTTTATCTTCTGAGGACTCAGACATAAACCCTTGAGAGTGAGCTCAAGGCTGTCAATGGCAAACAGCACAATCTATGACCCCTGCAATAGAGGATTTGCAACTGGGTCAAGGTCACTGTGTTCACCTCTCCCTTCCCTTAGAGGGAGTTCTCTCTGGAGTTTCCTCATCTGGGAAACTATCAGGCTTCCTCCTTAGGTCACAGTGAGAGAATCAGAGCTCAGATCCAAGCTGGAAGCTTCACTATATATAAAATGAGAACATTAATCGTCTGCCCCAGAAGGTTGTGATTAAAATAAAATACATGCCTTTGAGGGAAGGATCTAATGTTTTCATATCATCAAACTCCCAGGGAACCATGCATAACACACGGTAGTAAATAATACATAGTTCTTAGATGTTTTGGGGATTAGATTAAGCAAGATAGTACATGCAGATGCTTCATATAGAGTAAGCATTTTATAAATGTGAATTTCCACTGGAGAGATGCTTTAATATCAACAGTCACAACCACTCCAGAAGAACTTCAGCACCTGAATACACACCCCAAGTCCCTGGTTTATGGAGACCAAATTTGTTTTTTTAACTACCTCAAAATTAATGCCCCATGTCACTCATAGTAAAACACATAGGATGATGATCTCTTTCTCTTTCTCTCTCAGAAAAGAGATGAATCCAAGGGCCGGGGATTTAGCTCAGTGGTTTTGCCGGCTGCCTTGCAGGCATAAGGACCCTAGTTCGATACCCGGTACCAAAAAAAAAAAGAAAAAAGAAATGAATCCAACAATACTAGTGTTCCTCCATTGTCATTAAGTGGGGAAAGTGTGTTGATGAGTCCAGCCTGGTGACATTCAGCAGTATGGAAATCAAAGAGGGCTGGTTAAACTGATTTGACACTTGTGGCACTTAGTGAATGTAATAGTATTTTAATGAAGAAAGAGCCCATTGTTAGTAAATGCAATTTCTCCATAATGAGGTTATAAAAACTTGGATTTTATTCTTGATCTTATAAGGATTATAAGTTTAAAAAGTGGTAGAAATTATGGGTCATTTTCTTTTTATTAGACATTTAATTATATAGTCTTTTCAGACTAGACACAGACAGATCCTTGGTTATTTAAGCTTTGTCTAATCATATAAAAATTACCCTGGAGCACTTGTAGTATTCCTTTTCTAAAATATATACTTTGCTTGGAAGTTGTCCTATAGGTGCTTCATATATTGGTTATAAAGTGTACTTTTAAAGCTAAAAGAACCCATGTATGGCAGTGCACTTCTGTAATCTCAGCACTCTGGGAGCCTGAAGCAT
The DNA here is from genome assembly GCF_000247695.1 of Heterocephalus glaber. The sequence goes on from NW_004624755.1 coordinate 6,480,219, forward strand.
AGGGACTGCAAGTTTGAGCCCAGCCTGGGCAACTTAGTGATTCAGCAAAACTCTGTCTCAAAATAAAAAATTAAAAAGGGCGGGGGGTATAGTGTGAAGGCCTGGGTTCAATTCTCAGTGCCACAGAGGGATAAAAAAGCTAAAGGAACTCTGATGTAAGTTTGTATGCTTGTTCACATATGGTGCTGATATGTACACATCACATCATATAATTAAATCCTCCGGGGTGGAAGGGCTGCCTCATCCAACAAAGCTGATTTTACTCCCTTCGTACCCAGGAAGACGCCCTCACCAGGTAACCCTCATGCTTAAGGTGAGACTAGGGGTCCCTCCTCCCGGGTCCTTGGAGCTGCGCCCCAGTCTCTCCTCCAGCCTCCTTCAGTGGCATCTTCTCCCCAGGCTCAGTGCTCTACTAGGGCCTGGAAGTGAATATTTCCCTGTAGAGTTCACCAGAAATGACAAGCCAGAATTACAAACCCAAATTTTCCTACTGGGAAAATGACCAGTGTTTTACCAAGTGCTTTACATGTAGAAATACTTTCTCACTTCTGTGTTCTTCTAGCTTCAAATTTTGAATCTCATTTGCTCAGCCGCTGGCCTTGGGGAGCATTGTTTTACAGTGAACAGGACAGAGGCCTCTGCTGTCATGGTGGCCCATGTGCTCAAAAGCGAGACGGAAATCTAGTAACTAAGAAAATCAGCACTCCTGGTGATGGCAGAAAATGAAAGCGCTGTAAGAAAATGAAACAGAGGTTGGTCAACAGGTACAAAGGTGCAGTTAGAGTGGCAGAATCCACTCTGGTGTCTATAGCCAACGACAATGTGTTGTATGCGTCAAGCTACCTAGAAGAGAAGATTTGGAGTATTTCGCCTCAAAAAGAAATGATAAATGTTTGACTTGGTAGATATATTAATTATCCTGATTTGATCATTACACAATGTATGTTTGTATCAAAACATCACATTGTGCCCCATACATCTGTGCAATTATGTGTCAATTGAAAATAACAAAATTAATGAATTAATCTTTTAAAAAAGATAAAACAGACATCGAGTGGTGACTGAGGGCCCCTTTCTATCTCTGACTTTGTGTCCTGCCCTCTTGCTGTCACTCACTGAACTCAGCCCCCTATTTTATTCTTCAGTTGCTCAAACCCCAAGCCAACTTTCATTTCTGCTGTCCCTGGGCTTTCTTCATCCTTGATTAGAAGATGCTACCTAACACCCTCATGTGGTTGTCTCCTGGGTACCAGTGAGTTCTAAAGTCCGGGGTCTTGTCCTCAGAGAGGCCTTCCCAGCCACCCTATTTGAAGGAGTGATTCTTCCCAAGTCAATGTCAACCTCACGGACCTGTTTGATTGAGAACAATGGGTATAGGCGTTGGGAATTATTTTGTTTGATTTGTTGCCATGGTAACAGTCTACCCTTCTTTTGAAAATACAAATACCCTAAGAGTAAGGATTTTGATTGTGTTATTTTCTAGCACCCTAAAGGGTGTCTGACATGTAGAAAGTAGGAAGTGCTTAGTATCTGTTGAATGAATGAAGAAATGAATGAATGGTCAAACACATGAGGTAGTAAAGCAAAAGACACTGGCCGTGGATGCACATGAAGAACAATAACACATATGCACATGTTGAAATAATAACCGCAGCAATAGTAATAACTCTTATAGAAATATCAAATATGACTGGTCCCTAAGAGCAGACTTCATTCTCAGACTATTTTCCATGAACTAGGACCTGGGTCTTGGTCTCATCCACCCTCCATCAAAAAATTGAATTTTACAAAGTCTTAGTAAGTAGTGATAAATGTAGTACTAAGCCCTTGGCATGGACTGCACATTTAATTCTCACAAAATCTTTGGGAGGTAGGTGCTATTTAGCATGAAAATGATAGGTTCAATCAGACAAAGTCACACGGCCCAGAGTCACACAGCCAATGAATGGTGTGTGGGAGGCCAGAAGTTGAAAGGAAGCTCTCTGGCTGGGGAATCTGTGCTCTTAACCTCTGCACGAAGGGAAAGGCTAGTGAAATCCCTGTTAAGTGTCTGTTTGCCCTGTGATTCTTCTTAGCCTGTAGCTGCTCTCTCTTAGCCTCACCGCCACCCCAGCAGACCCTGTGGCAACAGCACTTGTGCCTTCTCCTGCCCCGCACATGTACACTCACCATTCTTCCTAGTGTGAATATCCACAGGACCCTTCTCTTTAAATCCAGAGAGGAATGATCCATTGTTTTTCCTGCAGTAAATTGTTTTTCCTTTTTTTTCCCCCACATGAATCACACTGATATTAAAGTATAGAACTTGGAGTGTTGGTTGTGAGAGGCGCAATAAGATGTATCTCTCCAGTTTATTTTTTTTCTCTAAAAATATGAGAATACCAATTAGGTACATTTCCTATGGCTCAGTCTCTGGCTTGGTCTTTCATTGTGCCTGGGGATAAAAGCATTCTATAGAGCCAAGGTAAAAGTATAAATTAGAAAAAGAAGAGAAAAAAGCAGATGGAGAAATAATATCTTCCAGTAGGCATTAATATGAAAAAAATCCTGACCCTCAGGGAAGAGGAAGATTGGTGATCCTGGGGTGTTTTCCTTATCTATGTAGCACCTTAAGTGACAGACATCTGCCCTCTCAGCCATGTTAAGTGAGGAAAACTAGTCTTTTAGAAAATAGACTGTACTTAGTACCTCCTCCAATTCTCTTCTTTTTGCTAGGCAGCTGGGTTATTGCTGGACATAACCACATGCCTCTCTACTCTAGCTATGTCCAAGGCAAAAATCTTAGCTCTCAACCCTGGGACCCAAAACTATTCACAATGGGTGACCTAGGTCCCTTACAGTCTTAGGAAGAAACTGACACTTTGCTGAGTACTTTATATAAAAGCCCCAACTTAGAGGATATGAGCTAGAGACAACAGTATTGTGTGCACTGTAGGTGGGCATTGAGCAGCAAGGGTCTCACTAGGTAAACTGGGTGACTTAGCCAGTACTCACGGTCCAGATTTCTGGGAAGCAGCAAGAACAAAGCATAATAATCACATGCAGGGAATTTTGAGAAATCTCTTTTAGAGAATGTTAACACTGAAAGACCCTTCACAGTCTTCCAGTGTAAGCCACTTCCCAAATGGTGGGGAATGAGGCCTGGAAGTGACTAACTTGCTGCAGTTAGTGACTGACAAACTAAGCCTCAGAACCCCCAATACAGGGCTTCTTGCTCCACATGATATCACCCACCATAAAAGCTCGATTTCACCCAGCTTCCATCAGAACCACGTGGACTGACAGAGCAGCTGGAGCTACACATCAGTCTGAAGATGGCCTTGTACAAAAAGTCACGCTCTAGAGCTTGTTTGGAAAGCATGAGTGTGTTAATGTAATACTTCTCTTGACCCCGTGGCTCCATTTACCAAAAGTGCTGTTAGTTTTACTTCCTTTTGAGATACTTGGTTCTAAGAGGTGTCAGAACTTGTTGTTTCCTGTAGTTGTTACTATGATTAAGTAGAATTTCCTGGCTAGAAGTCTATTTAAACCCCTTGGGTTGGACTTCTATTTCCACTACTTTGCTAATGAAGCATTGACAAAGGGTGTCAGTAATTTCACATAACAAAAAATGATGGTAGATTTCCATGTCTTTCCTTGGCTGTCTAGAACTTTCTGCCGTCTTTAATATATTTGGCCTTTCCTCTGTCTTGAAGTGGTCTTCCCCTGGCTTGGTGTTAGATTGCTTCTTCTTCCTCTCTTTGACCTTTTCTGCCACCTAACCACCTCAAATTCTTGTTCTCCCCAGAGTTGTTCTTATTTTATTGTTTTACATGCTTGGAGACATCTCAGCCAATCTCTGTGTTTTGATCTTTATCTGTTTTGGTTACGTGTTGCTACAACAAACCACCTGAAACTTAGTGGTTTAAAATTGAAACAAATAATTGCCTCCACAGTTCTGTGGGTTAACTGAGTGTTCTTCTTTTTGTGTTACTAACTAAGGTGCTGAGAGGGGCGACTGCTCCAAATGACCTCATCTAGAAACTGTGCTGGCCACAGACTGGGAGCTCACTGGGCCGACAGCTGAGGATCTTGGTCTTGTATAGTCCTCTTTTCATGATTGCTTTGGCTTCATTAAAATGATTGTAGTCCAAAAAGAAGGAGGTGGAGGCTGCCAGTTCTTCTAACATAGAGGTTCAAGTGACCCAAACACTACTGCTGCTGCATTATACTGGTCAAAGAAATCACACAGCCAATCCAGGCAAAATCTACTACATCTCTTGGCATTTGCATGTCAAGAGGAAAGGAACTGACGGTGGTCATACTTGGAGATTAGCTACCATGATTAGCCTCCCATGTGCAAGATGCACTCACCCCTCCCTCGTAATTCTCATCTCCTTATGGAATCTGCTCAAAGTCTTGGATATACCATGTCAGTCAGGAACAAACAAGGACACAGCACCTGGGGTCTACTCCTTGAATAGCTTCTTGGCTATATTTTTTGAAGTGTGAAGATCCTACAAACTGAAAAAGCAAGTGCTATTATCAGCTAGCATACAGTTATGGAGAAAAGACAGAATGAAGCAATAAATGCTTCTGCTCAAAAAACAGAGTACAGGAGGTGGCTATCTGCTACTGTTCTTAGCAACTGAAATCTAGCGAGGCCCATGTAGCCATTTTCTCTGACTCTGGGCAGAGAATGCGCCTCAATTAACAGCTCATTTCTGTTTCTTATGAGTAGGTTTCCATGACCCTTCACTCCTCCCTGTGGAGTCTTGGCTTCACTTTTTGAGTTGTCTTTCTTTTTCTCCAAGAAATGCCCTGTGCTTAAGCTCTAAGTAGCTTTCTGTCCCCTAGCTTCAGCTCAGCTCCATCTCCCTGCTTGACAATGCCCACTTGAATTGCCTGGCATCTGATCTTGAGCTTTGGACCAACTCTGTGCTCTCAACTGGCCCCCCCCCACAGAAGCTCTGCATGGACTATGATGTTATCTGGCCATCTCTAGTGACTTTTCATGGTCTCCATGGACTCTCTGCCTTTGCTTTCAGTTCTGATTCTTTGAATCACGCAGCCACTGTTAAACCTTTCTTAGTCATTCTGTAACCTATGTATTACTGTGTGAAGTGTGAGGTGTGGCTTGAGTGTTACAGCCATTAGTGATTAACACTGGAATAAAAGAACCCCCAATTGCTCAGCTCATTGGGTATCAAGTGAAATCTTGAGTACTAAGTCAGAAAAGGCTGATGAAATCAAAGTAGCTTATGCATTATTGCTATTATTATTATTGTTATTCAATAAAGTCTGACATTATGGAAAGACACAAATGTGCCCAGTCTATGTTGATGACATAGCTAGCTCACAACAGGAAGTTTCCACAGAACTGAGATAGGACCCTCAAAGTCAGTGTGCAATGGAGCAAAACCTTTAAAAATCTCATAAGTGCTGTTGTCTACCTTAGAGGGTCTAGGAAGTTTCCCTCTAGGGAATCTTTTATCTGAGTGGTCTAGGGGGCACCACCTTAACTCTTTTTGAGATTTAAACAAAGAGTCTTACAACCACACCTTTGCTCTGTTCTTTACCTAGAGATTATGTTTTCCTGGGAGCTTCCCAACTTGATTTTTGCCCTCTGATAATTTTTACTTTGAGAATCTTTTGCCTTGCATTGAAGTCTTGCATTGAAAAATTTACCTCTAAATTCTACTAGGAAACTGAACAATTAAAATGGGCAAGTGAAATGAATAGACACTTAGAGAAGAAGTACAAATTGCCAATAAATACATGAAGAAACAAATAATTCCTTGTTAAGTTTATCTTGTTCTTTCTGTACTCCATTGTCAGCATCTAAATGAAGCCACCATTCTAACTGAAAATCTCCTTAGCCAGATCCACAAAGTTATTAGTTGTTCTTTCTTTCAAGTTACTATTTCACCAATTATTTTGCTAATCCATAGCTCATGCCCCCATTACATTAAATAACATTTGGCCTAAACCTGCCTCCATACTTTGAGTCACTACATAGCAAATTGTAATGTGACTTACATAGTGTGTAAACAAACTATAGCCCAGAATCTCAGCCAATCATAGCAGCTGAGCCAGTCAAAGGCTGCTCACTGGTCAGACCATGTCCCTATAAGGCAAATGCCTTATCACATTATGCCCAAAATAAGGTGAATGCCAAACTATTACCAACCAAGTTATTTCTGCACATTATTTCCTTTTTTGTCTATAAATATGCCTGGCCTCTTTACCCATAGGTTCTGCATCCACAGATTCAACCAATGTCAGATGTGTACTACGGAGTTAGGTCTACTGTGATTATGTCTGTATTAGAGACATGTTCATGACATCAGACAGGATCTCTGACTCAGAGATGGTAGTGATGAGACTAAGCCAAGAATTTCAAGCACATACACAGGCAAGACTTTAATAGAAGATGGAAGTGCAGGGGGATGTCGGCTGGAGGGAGCCAGCACTGACTAAGAAAAGGGAGATCAGGCTACTTACAGAACTAAGAAGGAAGCAAGCTTTTATGGATCTGCTGGGGTGAGCTAAAAGTCCAGTACATTTCCACCAGTGGGTCAGGACCCAGTTCCAAAAGGTCTCTTCTCGAGAGACTTGAGCCACCCGGTGCTCATGGTCAGTTTGTCCTAGGAACAGCTGAGCTCCTCTTACAGCCAGCGTCATCATCCTGCACAAACATTCTGGCCTTGGAGTTCGGTCTGGGCTTTATGAGTTGAGGTACTCAGGCTATTGCAGTTGCCGAAGCACAAGGGTGGCAGTAGAGAATAGAGAGAGAAAGGAAAGGAAAACACACACCAGTTGCAATGGGCAGTAGGCCTGTATTGGGTCTTGGACTAAATATTTTTAAATGATGAACATATCTACCTGAGAGCTAAGTAGAATCTGACCCCAGGATTAAAACAGTAAAGGGGACAGACATAATATGAAAACAGAGAGGCCAAGATTCTTTCTTATTTTTGTCACCTATCATATTTCTGCATGCTTAAGTGAAGAGTTGGTGTTTTCACAGAGGTGGCCTTCAAATTTCTGCACAGTGAACTCTGCAACTGTTATCATAAGCCATACATCAGAGGTGCTATTTAGAGCAAAGTTAGTGGGAAACCAATAATATATTGCCCAGCTGTGCGACCTTCAAATTAAGTGATTTGTAAGTTTACTGAGAGCAAGAGCAAGTGAAGCTGGAGGGTTTATTTGGGTTTTTCCTTGGTAACAATTCCCTTATTTCATGTAAGCACTCTCCTTCCGTGGTTTTATCAGTCTCATGACAGGTTTGTTGCAAAGAGCACAAAGGTAGAGAGGCAACATGCCATGTTACAAAGTGTAACAATTTACAGTGCCCAGGGGTCGACTCTGTTGTCCCAGCCTTTGTCCCACTAGGGTGGTCCCTAGCTATCTCGTACCGATTTGATTTTCTTGTAACGAGTCCCTGAACAATTACAATTTACCTAGCATTTTTATTGTGCCAGGCATACGTAACCTACAAAAGATTGAAAAGGCATGGGAGGATGTGTGTAGGTGATGTGCAGATGCTATGCTGTCTCATATAAGGGACGGGGCATCCACCGGTTTAGGCATCTTATAGGTTCCCAGAACTGAGCCCCAGTGAATGGTGAGGGATGACCGCACTGCCTGCCCACATTGGTGGCTAGAGGTCTCTGAATCTCTCCTGGCTCTCCATGCTGCCTGATTCATGAATTGTTCTTTGCCCAAACTCTGCTCCATTTAATTTGTCTAGTGTTTCTCTTTTAACATCCACTATTCTATAATCTCCAATAGCAATTTCTACAGCCTTTATGTCGTTATCTTTCTCAGCCTCAGTCTGCTAAAACCATATTAGGTTTTTGTCATAGCAGCACCAGACGTTCAGATATTGCCTTTGCCCATTCTTGTGGCTATAACAAAATTCCCAAGACTGAATAATTTATGAAGAACAGAAAATTATTTCTCACAGTCGTAGAGGCTGCAAGTCCAAGATCAAAGCATCTGCAGGTTCACTGTTGGGTGAGGCCTGCTTTCTGCTTCCAAAATGGTACCTTGTTGCTGCATCCTGACATGGTGCAAAGCAGGCACTCACCAAATGTGCCGATGCCTTGATCCTGGACTTCCTGCCTCCAGAACTGTAAGAAATAAATTTTTGTTACTTATGAACCATCCAGTCTATAGAATTCTGTGCTAGCAGTCTGAGCAGACTGAGGCACTAATATCGCTCTAGCTCAGGCCCTCAGCATAATCTCTCACCTGGATCATGGCCGTAGCTTTTAAATGACCTTCCTGACTCTGGGAAATGAAAGTGTGGTTTGGGTTGGGGCCAATTTAGCCACCTAGTGAAATAAACAGGGTAAGACAAAGATGAAGATGAGAAAAGGAATAAGGAAGAATGAAAATAAAAGCAGAGCAAGGTAGCCTAGGCCTATAATCCCAGCTACTTGGGAGGCTGAAGCAGGAGGACAACAAGTTTAAGGGCAAACTGGGCATCTTAGAGAGACCTTGTTTCAAAATAAAACAATAAAAAGGGTTGGCGTGTAGCACAGTGGTAGAACACTTGTTCAGCATGTGTAAAGCCCTGGGTTCACTGTATATCTTAAAAAGTTATAAAGAAATGAAAATAAAAAAGAAAAGAAACCTAGTTAGACATTAATAAAAGTCCCTAGGTTGATGATACCACATTTTAATTAGTGGAGGAAAAAACTAAGTAAATGCTATAATTTATGTTTGGATTAATTGACTAAGTAGTAAGAAGAAAATTATAATTTCAAGACAGATCCTTTGACCCAACCGCTTTCTGACATAAAGCCTGTAGTGGTCAGCTTTCCTATTCCTGAGACAAAATTCCTGACATTTGAACCTTAAAGGAGGAAAAGGTTAATTTGGTTCGCGATTTCAGAGATTTTTCAATCCATAGCCGGCTGGCTCCAAGACAGAAACACAGCATGGTGAAAGGGATGGCATGGTGGGCGGAAACTGCTGAGTTCACGGTGGCTGGGAATGGAGCATGGGGAAGGGCACCAATGAGAGACGCAAGACATGAACTATGGAAGAAAACAGTAAATATTTAAATTTTGAAATTTATTACAGTAAAAGACATATGACCATTAATCCTCTGCAAAGTTTAGCCCTTCATGTCAAACACACATATCTCATTGTTCTCACCACTTTCTAAGGCAGGTCTGGAAGTTCTTTCTTGGGAGTGATTTTAGCTTTTGTGGCTGCATTGATGTCGTAAATCTATTCAAAACATTTACCTTTATAGTCATTTTGACTTTGGGAAAGAGCCAGAAGTTGCACAGTGCCAGATCCAGTGAATAAGGTGGATGAGAACACACCGTAAGGTTTTTATGAGCCTGCCTTTCTGTTGGATGGCACTTGGCAGCAGCATTCATTGTATTTTTTATTACACCTTGTAAAGAGATTCATGAAAGAGGACTTCCAGAACTGCTTCAGAAATTGGCAAGAATGATGGGATAAATGTACGCCGAAGGGGAGAGGACTCTTTTGAGGGTACTAATGGCCATGTGTCTTTTATTGTAATAAATTAAAAAAAAAAATTAAACATTCACTATATATTTCGATCACACCTCATATAACCTTCAAAGGCACACCCCCAGTGGTCCATCTCCTCCAACAGGGCCTCACCTCCTAGCAGCACATTCTGCTATAAACATCAGTGGATTAATCCACTTCAGTGTATAGCACCTCACGATCCTGTCACCTCTCAGCAGGATAGGTTATGCCTCCTCCTCATAGTCTATGGTATTCTTATCTCAAATGATCTGCAGCTCCTTCACCCACAGCCCTCATTTTATTCTTGTTGCCTTGACCAGGTTCTCTGGGTTTCTTTACCTGCTGACTCATTCCTACGCACTTCTCGAGATTCTGATTGGAAACCACCTACTCCAGGCAGCCTTTTTTGGTACATAGGTCTGGACTAACTGCGTCCCAAGCACCTATACAGATCCATCATCTTCTGTCAGTGTAATACTGGCCCTCTCTGTTTATGCACCCTTTTCCCTGTGACCTTCTTGAGATAAGAAAGCATGCCTTAAGAGACTCCGTAAGATAGTGACATAAAGCCCAGGCTCTGGGAACTTACTGTCTGAATTTACATCCCATCTCCGCCACTTATGATCAGGATAAATTCAGGAAGGTTATTTAGCATTTTTGTGCCTTTTTTCTTCATCGTTAACACAGGCATGATACTAACAGGTAAATACCTTCCTGATTTGTTATGAAGATTAAATGCATTAAGACATATAATATACTCAAAACTGTTTTTGGTACCGGAAGGAGGAAGCAAACATGAGCTATTCTTATTATTGTTCATAGTGATCATGAGTCACCCAGCACAGAACCTAGAGGTTAATAAATATTAGTTGAATTATTATTTTCTTTTTTACCTATCTTAATTCTTTCTATTTCTCTTCTCCTTCCCAGCCTCCTCTTCCCTCCATCTCTAGATTTCTTTCCTATTTGCAAAAGATCTATCTCCCTGCTTCTTTATTGTCTTTTATTATGTTTAAAAAAATTATTTGCACTTTGGGTTTCTCCTATAAAAGAAGTAATGCAGTATTTAAGCTTGTATGTCTGATTTATTTCACTTAACATCAATTTCCAAGTGTTTATGAAATTCTTGTGGTTTCTTTTGCTATTGATCTCCAATTCCATCGCACTATGGTCTGATAACATACAGGGGATAACTTCAATTCCTTTGCACTTACTTAAACACATTCTATGAGTGAGTATGTGGTCTATTTTGGAGAACAACCTGTGTGCAGCCAAAAAGAATGTGTATTCTGATTTTGTGGGGTGAAACACTCTGTACACATCTGTTAAATTCATTTGTTCAAGAGTTTGATTTAGTATTTCATCACTTATTTTTTGTCTAGTTGATCTATCTATTTGTGACAGTGGGGTATTGAGATCCCCCACTACTATTGTATTAGCACTTACTCGATTTGTCATGTCCGTTAGTACTTGTTTTATACAGTTGGGAGCACTAGTGTTTGGTACATATATATTTATGATTGTCATCTCTTCCTCTTGGATTGTTCCCTTTACAAGGATGTAGTGTCCTTGTTTGTCTCTCTTAATCAGTGTGGGTTTGAAATGCACTTGATCTGCAAAGAGGATAGCTACTCCTGCTTTTTGGGGGGTTCCCGTCACATGGAGTATTGTTTTCCACCTTTTAACTTTCAGTCTATGAGCTTCTTTTTGAATTAAGCGTGTTTCTTCTATGCAGGATATTGTTGGATCTTGCTTCTTGACCTATTCTGCCAGTCTATTTCTTTTGATTAGTGAATTGAGACCATTAACATTGATGGTTATAACTGATATGTATTAACTTGTCATTGTCATGACTTTTTCTTTTTTTTTGATTCTCCCCTTTTACATTTAATTTCTTGTCTCGCCCAATGGATTCATTCTGCTGTGCTTCCTGGGGTTGTAATCCTCATTGTCTGTTCCTAGGATATTATCTAAAATTTTTTGGAGTGCTGGTTTGGTATTCATGAAGTTCCCAAGGTGCTCTTTGTCATGAAAGTATTTTATTTCTCCATCAATTTTAAAAGATAGTTTTGCAGGGTACATCAATCTGGGTTGGAGGCTGTTTCCCTTTAGGGCTTGAAATACTTTGCTCCAAGCTTTTCTTGCCTTGAGGGTTTGCACTGAGAAGTCTGCTGTGATTCTGATGGGCTTTCCTTTGTATGTGATTTGTTTCTTTTCTCTCACTGGTTGCAGAACTTTGTTCTTCTGGTGTGTTTCTGGAGTCTTAACAATTATATGCCTATGTGTAGATTTTTTTTGATCAAGGCTAGTTGGAGTCCTATATGTCTCATTTATCTGTGTGTCAAGTTCTTTTCCCCCACTTGGGAACTTTTCTGCCATCACTTCTGTGAACATTTTTTAATGTCATCTGCACTCTCTCCTGTTTCTTCATTGACTCAGATCAGTCTTATGTTATTCTTCTTTGCATCATCTAGCAGCTGCTGGATTGATTTCTCATTGGCCCTTACAATTTTAAAGCAATTTTTCTTTTTCTGGTCACTAATTGCAATCTTATCTTCTATATCTGAAATTGTGTCCTCACATTGGCTCATTCTGCTGGGTAGACTTTCAATGGAGTTTTTAATCTCCTGGAAATCTGTTTGCATCTGTTTTATGGATTCCATTTGTTTCCTATCTTGGGATTCCATCATGTTCCTCAGCTCCTCTATTTTTTTATCTGTGTCCTCTCTAGATTTATTAATCATGTCTTGCACTATGGGCACAATCTTTGCTCCTCTGCACTGGGGGCAGTGGTACAGCAGCCCAGAAGTTTCACCTCCTCCAATCTTGACATCGGACTATAAGTCCAGGATTTTCCTTATCTGTGGAGTCCAGACATGGTGGAGGCTTCTTTGGTGCAACTTCTTATGCAGCTCCCCAGGTGTGGCTTCTCATCATTCAATAACTCTAGCAGGTAGAGGAACCTTCACTTAACATCATAGTCTTATGGTGAATCTGTTTTCCTACAAATCTTTGTTCTTTTATAATGCCATCCTCCATTCCTTCAGATTTTCAGAATCTTCTGGTGAAGTGACAGTATTTTCTGTTTAAGGAGAGTTAACCTTTGAAGGGTAGAGCTCTCTGGCTCCTGCTCCCACCCTCTGCCTGTCCCTTTGACCTGGGGTCAGTTGCAGAATTAGATAGCTCCAGAGACATCAGGAATATCTTCTTGTCCAAAGCAAAAGCCCTTCCCTAACACCAACCAAATAAAGACATAATATCTATCAGCTGCTACTACTTCCTCTTCTGTCCACATCCTGAGCAAAGCAGATGGGGGAATTTTTCACATACCCAGGGCAGTCCCAGAGGTAAAGAGGCAAATTTGCATGCCTAATTGCCAACCATGATTCAAAGAAAATGCAGCCGTGAAAAAGCATCTGAATTCCTTGCCATAGAAACAGGCCTTGACTAAGGAAGAGAGTGTCCTCTACGGACAAGAGCCAGCCAAGAGCCAGAAACTGTGAATTTGTTTCTGAGCTGCACTTCCAGCTTCCTGTATTAAAATAAAATAACATTAATCACATCTGCACCTCATTTCTCACCAACATTGTGATTCCAGTTGTCAGGGGCTGTCTTCCTCCAGCCATGAGTAGGAAGAGCTGAGAACTTCTTAACATCTCCTGTAGGACACCAAAGGGATAGTGTCTTTTGGAGTCTCAGTGTCTGCATGATGGCTTTAGTCTAAAAATGTCCAGCACTCTTTTCCAGGTACTTTAGAAAATGTGCCTCATACAACGTCAACAAAAGGATTGGATTATATAAAGAATACTAAATGATAAAACACCCCCAACAACAACCACCTGAGTCAAAACCAAAGCAAATACAAACAGTAACACCCTTTCTCTTGCCAAGTGATTCAGTGGGTGTTATGCAGACACAGGCTGGAACGACTTTAAGGCAGGGCTTCATGGACTACATTATAAGAGGTGGAGCTTTTCTGGGCTCTGACCTTGAAAATGATCACTAACAACTTAAAGTTGTCACATGAGTGGTAGCTTCTGCGGCTAATGAATTGTTCAATCCCTGCCTTTCCCAAGGATGGGTGCACGAACTCCTTTCATTGGGTTCATTTCTTCACTGTCCTTTCCTGCCATCACCTATTTTCTCTTTCCAGCCAGAATTGGTTTTTGCTAGCAGCCCCAAATTATTAGCTCATTCACCATTTAAATTCCCATTGTCCAATAAGGGCACTGAAGCCAGAGAGATCAAATGGCTTTGTCAGAGGCCACAGCATCAGTGGTTGGACTGGAATCCTCAAATTATTCTTATCTCAACATGTTACACTGCCACTCCTGATCCAAGATGGTACCAGGATGAACACAGATGTGGCTTTTAATTTAAAACATCTATCAAGAGTCCACAAAGCCCTAGGCATCCCTTAGGAATGTTGTGGTGGTCAACTGACAGTTGATGGGGCCTACTGACATTGATGAGGAAACCACTGAGAGGTTGAGAGAGTCCCAGAGGAGACCGCCACACTAGCCCCTCTTCTGGTAGCACCATGGCCACCCATGGCTTTCAGGGATGGGAGTCACCAGGGCACATTCTTTCTTTGTCTCTGGAAAAGTCCACTCTGATTTTTAGCCAGGAAAAGACTCTCTACTCTGATGAACTGGCAAAATACACCTCTGGCTATAATAGATAGGATCATTTCTTGGGATGGTGGGGAGCTTTTGGACAATTTTCTCTGTACTTCCTGCATCTTCTTGTATTTCTGTCATCCCTGCAGTCCACACAAACCTTGTCCGGACCTCAAAGATACAATGATTTAGCTGCTTTGGTTTTAGTTCATTAGCCCCCCTGATATATTAGTAGATTATCAAAAGCAGTCTCAGTATGTCATAAAATCTGTTTGGTATTAACTTGATACATGATGTGTTTTTCTCCATCCAGCCAAATAGTTTCCCTCCAATCTGGACCAGATGAGCACCCTGGGACTTGCATGAGCTCATGCGTATGTCTGTGAGGAATGCAGGGCCTTGTGTCCCACTGGATGAATGCAGCATGTGTTTGGTCCACATGGAAATATCCTTAGGCATAGATGCCTCCATTAGGAGAAAGATAAAGACACAAGATCAGATACAGCATCTGTAAAATGTTCGTGTCCTGGGGATGCTCTCTGTTTAAGTCACTCTTCAGTGTGTGTGATGACTAGTTTAAGCACACTTGTGACAAGCATGAAATCGCCTTTATTTGGCACCCCTTGGGTTCCACATCCCTCCCTGCTCCTGCTGACTGTGTTTCTGCTGCCTTGAGCTCATGGAAGACCATGGCTGCTCCTGCTTGTGCACTTATTAGGGCTACTTTGAGCACCTACTATGTTTCAGGCTAGGAGAAAGAGAAGAATAAGAACAGTTCTTTCAAGTTAGGCATGGTGGTGCTTCAAGCACTCAGGAGGCTGAGACAGGAGGATTGAGAGTTTGAGTCCAGCCTAGGCTACATAGTGAGTTCAAGGCCAGCCTGGACTACCTAATAAGACCCCATTGACTCTGTCTAAAAAAAAAAAAAAAGCAGCTCTTCAAAGATACAGAAGTGGCAAATATACCTCCTGCTACAATAGACAGAAACGTGAACCGACAATTGTCCTACAGCTAGATAGACACTGTATAGCCACTGGAGCAGATGAAGGCCAAGGAAGGCTCCCTGGAGGGACAGCCCAGGAGAGAACCTTGAGGAATACGAATACTCAAGAACCTTCCCTACCACCACCACACAGCCCAGTTACCCTTCCATTTCTGTGCCTTCGCACAGGTTCCTAGCATCAGCAGAAACTGGGCCAGCTCTACCGGCACATTCTCCACTTGAGATGCACAGCCACGCTGTAAGTTTTCTTAAAGCAGAGATGAGAGTACTGCAGTTATCCAGTGTCTACTGCCCCCACCTGAGTCATGGAGTGCCCCGGGGAGCCCTGTGAGTGGTGCTGCAGAGTCAGGATGTGGCAGGGGTCTAGGCACAGATGGCTAGGGATGAACTAGTAAATGTCTCCAATTCTTCTCTTGAATCTACTTTTTTCTTTCTTTTAAGTGATAAAATTAAATAAGTAAACAGAACGCCCAAGAGCCGTTACGTACATCAGGGATAGGTGCCTCTGCAGCCAGAGACTTGGTGGCCCCAGAGCAAGCTGGACTTGATCCCTGCTCTCCTCTCAGCCAGGCACCCCAGAGAAGGTACCTAAAGCCCCTAACTAAATCCAATGACAAGTGTCCTTGTATGAGACACGTAGAGGACAGAGAGAGACACAGTGAAGAGAGAAGGCCATGTGAAGATGGAGGCGGAGATTGGAACGCTGCAGCCACAAGCCAAGGGGTGCCGAGGACCACTCGGAGTCACCAGGAGCTGGAAGAGGTGAGGAAAGTCCACCTCTGGAGCCTCCAGCCCAATCCTAGCTGACACCTTGACTCCAGGCTTCTGGTTGTAGAACATGAGAAATAATTTTCTGCTGTTTTGAACCACCAAGTCCATGGTAATTTGTCATGGCAGCTTGAAGAAACTATGACAGATTGATGATGAACATGAAGTACTTTTAACATTAAAATAATAAGGAAGAGGCAAATAGCAAAGTAGGGAGAGAGGGCTCTGTGTTTGGGAGCTTTGTAAGAGCAGCATGTGGACTCTAAAAAAGGGACCAGCAGCCTTTTCCCCAGACTTTTCTCAGCCTTTCTGCAGCTGTGCCCCTGAGGATGGAGCTGTCTTGACCTTGTAAGTGAGTTTGCTAATCCTCCACCTGTTCTCCTTGCTAATATAGCTGTTCTTTCTGTCATGCAAATGCACACCCAGGGAGCTGACACAGTTAGGAATTGCTGTCTCTTGATACGGATCATGCAATAAAAATGGCAAGCTGATTAGTCAGCTGGAAAGGAGAAGACTTTTCCTGATTGTAAGGATGATGTCATGCTGTAATCACCTAGTCTGCTGACAGAGGCCAAGTGCTTGTGGTCAGGGAGTCCCCACAACAGGTGAGCCTGTTAGAAAGCATCCCAGAGTCGCATGGTTTCAGCCGTCCTGCTGACCCGTTTACATTATTCCTGAGGCCGGCATAGAACTCACAGCTCCCTGGGTTTGTTACAACTTTCTGAGGTCATACTTTCTTAGAATATGCAAATAAACGAACACCAGCTACCAAACCATAAAGACTTCAGGAAGACCAGGGCTCCTCGAAGGCAGGAAGGCAGCCTCGGGGTTTGCATATTATCACTTTTCCATCCAAATGATGTCCTTGACCCCAAAATGGACTCACCCCCTCCTTCACCCTAAGACAGTGCCCACAAGGCTTTCTGGCTCAAGGCACTTCGGTACACAGGGGAAAGTTAAGGTCCCAGAAGTCACCCATGACCAAGCCCAGCCCAGTCCTTGGGTTATATCTCATCGCACCCATCCCCACAGCTCCCAGCGTTTTTCCAGGTGCCCTCACTGGCCCCCACTTCCGCTCAGGGTTCTCCCTGGCCATGTCCTCTTCCCTGAATGCAGGCCCCCAACAGCTTTCTGCATCCATGCCCCAGAGGAAGCTCCTGACCCACTAATGTCAGAATGACTCCCACCCTTTCACTTAGTAGACTCGGAGCTTGAGGGTTTCCTTGTCTAGACCTTCTCCTTCCAGAATGGAATTTCCTTTTGCGTAGATAAAAGTCAATTAAGTGCTTTTTCCTACCGGAAATCTTAGGTCCCTACAGACTAATTTGGTTTCCATTTTTAGCAACTCCAAGAATTGGCAGGATCTTTGAAGCAACAGTTTCTTTTCAAAGGCTCCAAAGAGCCTAGCTCTAATTCTCAGGCAGAATCGAAGTCCAAGGGGATTCTCATCTCCTTCACTCCATCACAAGGAGAACCTTCTCCAAGCCCAAGGGGAGCCTGACAAAGTATGGGGCTTCCATAAAGTAGAAGACACACTTCTTCCATTAGTCAGAATTGGGTGGCTTTGGACACCCAATTTGAGCCTCAGACTCCTACCTATAAAATAGACTTAGCAATAGCTTTTGCATAGGGCTATGGTACAAAATACTTAAGAAAACTGTGTAGTCTCTTGCTTGGCATTCAAAAATGGTTCAATAAACCCTAGGCTCTATTCCTTCTTCTCATTACATGATTAAGCAATGGTTTGCTTTGTTGCCTGACACAGTATTGTAATGTAATTCTAAAGATTACATAAAGGCTCAGAAACTAGTTAACAAAGATACACTGAGCCCTCAAAGGAGCCAAAACACTCTGCTTTATTAAAGTTCTCTTAGCTATGTATTTGTACATGTCTGTAATTATTTCTTTGAGATTAATCCCACATGTGGAATTGATGGTCAAGGGGTAAGAACATCTTTAGGACTGTTGCTACACATTGCCAAAAGGCCCTACAGGAAGTCTTTCCCAGTTAACATATCCTGCGGAGCTGTGTGAAAGAGCCTATTTCTTAGAATCTTTAAGTTTTTCCTACAATGCATTAATTTGCTTAGTGAGAAGTGTTCTCTCATAGTTGTAGACAAGGTGAAAGAATTGTTTTCTAAACCTGGAAGACAAAAATTCAATGAGTCCAACTCATTTTGTTTTAAAAACTCAGAGAGATTAGTGACTTGGCTAATGCTTCTAATTAGCAGGACAGCCAAAAATGTACATCCTAGGTTTCCTAACTCTGGAATTCTTTCCATGACTCCACTCCAGGGTGGGAGAGTTAGCCTGGAGGTGAAACCACTTGGAGCTACTTAATAACAAAGTTCAACTAGACCAGAGGGAAGAGAAAAGAAAGGAGGTTTAATTAGTGCCCAGCTAATTCATTAGACAATGAGCAGGCCCACTGTCTGTGTTAGTACCACCTACTGGTGAAGACTAGACTTGCACAGAATTCCTTTGCCCTTGAAGGTAGGATGGGAAAAATAATCAGTAGATCTGGACTAGATTACATTGTTTTCTTCTAGAAAGAAGTAGGTAGAAAAATAAGTAGCAAGGAGTCACTGAGAAATGAGCCATTGGGACTTACACTGTTGCCGTCTCTGGAATGGCTGCAAATGTAGTGCCAGTTTTCTGCAGTGGCTAAGTCAATTTCCTGTTCTTCCTATTGAGTAACTTCAGTTTTTTCTAGAACCCAATTTGCTACTTTAAGCCCATATTCTGCTCATGGCAGGAAACTCAATATCTAGTGACTCCCAGGTAAGAACCTCTTGCTTTGATGTATGTGCCATCACTGCAGATTTTGGTCACTCCAAAAGTTCATCCCCTTCTCCCTGGGATTGCAGCTAAGATCCTGGAGGCTGAGGATTGTTTGGGTGTAGAAACTGAAGTACTGGAGGTGGGTGAAAGAGAGGTAGGGTGTTCTGGTCCTCAGGCTGGAGCAAATGTGGCCTTTGGCCATTGACATCTATTCATGCTGGCACATGGTGCCCATATTTGACCTCCTGCCAGTGTCTCAGCTGTTAAAGAAAGAGCCTGGCATCTCAAATGGGTCCTCCACCTCCCAGCTTCAGACTCTGATCGAGTCTGCTGTTCCTTTCGGCCATTTGTGCCCATTTTGGGGGAGGAACAATGGAAACTCTTGGATGCTCCTCTCTGGGTTTTCGGTTGTGCAAGGCCCAGGGCCTTTCTTAGGACCCCTGGCCAGCTTCACTCCATTGCCTGCTTCTCCACAATAGACAGTGTTTGGCAAATGGTGTCACATAAAAGGGTAGACAGTATTTTCAGACAAGTTCTCAATCCTGCCACTGTAGCACAAAAGCAACCTCAGACAATAGGTAGATGAGTGGGCATGGCTGTTCCAATAAAACTTTATTTACCAAAATAGGTAGCATAATGAATTTGGCACTTTGGTAGTAGTTTGACGACCTTGATGCATGTCCATGAGGTCTCCCTTAACTCTAGACATCTCCAAGAGAGCAATGCATAAGTTACTTCAGGTCTCAACACTCCTAAACCTGTCTTGGGGATTTATCATCTAGTACCTCAGCTCAGAAAGTCACAGATGAGGCAGCAAGCTTCTGAGCCTTCTTCTTCCCTTTTCCTTTTCCCTTGGGCAGAGCCACCATCCTCTTCTCCTCTCCCCTCTCCTCCTTCCATTCTTTCATGGGTAGTGTCATGCTTGTGTGGAGCTTAGCCTTTCAATTCCATCACAAACTTTGGCTCTGCAAGCTCTAATCTCTAATGAGAGTCATGAGTCGAGAATTTGACATTTGTTCTTTGACTTCTCTGTAATCTTTCCCTGAGAGCAGTGGGCTCCTCCAGTGACTGAGAATAGTGATCAGCAACATCCCTTTAACTTATATTAAGTCCTGGGCCTTGATAGAGTCCAACTTATACTCTAATGGCAGCTGGATTTAAAATGCTTCTTGACCAGAGTCTGTTCATCTGCCTTTACCTTATGAGGAACTGAGAAGAATGAAGTTAATGAGATTCTTGGAAAACTCTGCTCCCAGATGAAAACAACACTGAGATTCCACCTCACCCGAGAAAGAATGGCTGCTATCAAGAAATCAACAGATAACAAATGCTGGTGGGGTTGTGGGGAAAAAGGAACCCTTCTCCATTGTTGGTGTGAGTGCAGACTGGTGCAACCACTGTGGAAATCAGTATGCAGAACTAGGACTAGAGGTCCCATTTGACCCAGCTATTCCCTTGCTCGGTATCTTCCCAAAACAATTAAAAGAATCATACCACAGTGATATATGTGCACCCATGTTCATAGCAGCACAGTTTGTAATAGCTAAAGCTTGGAAGCAGCCCAAGTGCCCATCAACTGGAAACTGGATAAAGAAGATGTGGGGTTTTTTTATAAAATGGAGTACTACTCAGCCATAAAGAACAAAAAACTAGAGTCATTTATAGCTAAATGGATGCATATCAAGGCCATACTCTTAAGTGAAATAAATAGGACACACATGTGTAAATACCGAATAGTTTCTCTAGTGTGAGAAACTGATAGTGCAAACAAGGGTTAAAATGATTAAAATGAATAATTGATAATTTGAAATAGGAAAAAAGGTCCAAAGATGAAGGAGTGAAGGGAGGGGAAGGGGAAAGGAAAAGAGGGAAAGGAAAAACTATGAGAAAAGAAAAAAAAATAATGGAGATGAAATCTATGTAAATAGGGAAGGGCGGAGGGGGTGAAGGGCGCACAGGTAATGGGGAAAAAATAAGAACCAAGATACATCATGTACAGGTACAAGCACCCAATGATCAATGTAAATGTACTGTATACCTAAAATGTACCAATAAAAGAACTAAAAAAAAAAGAAAAGTCTGCTCCCTCACATGACCAGCAATGGGACTGTTTGGGGGGGAAGCTGTTTAGAGCAAAGCCTTTGAAACTGCAGGTTGGAACCCATTAGGACAGGGGGTGGGGGGAACTTTTTCAGCAAAGACATAAATTGTAAATATTTTAAGCTTTGTGGGCTGTATTCCACATGGTTTGCCCTGTCATGTGAAAGTAGTCATAGACAATGGCTAAATGAAAAAGCAGGGCTATGTTCCAATAAAACCCGACTTGTGACACTGAAATTTGAATTTCCTTAATTTTCATGTGATGAAATATCATTTCCTCAATCATTTCAAAAAGTAAAAACCATTCTTAGCTTGCAGGCCATACAAAAACAGGTGACTGGATGGATTTGGTCATAGTTTGCCGACCCTTGCGGTAGGGGTTATGAAATCAATTCAGTGAGACTGGACTAAGATTTTTCAAAAATAGAAATAGAATAGAGTAGAATAAAGAAGACAGAAAATAGCGGTGTGCACTATACACAAAGGAGGTTTTGTGAAATGCTCACTTCAGTTATATACATATATGTATGTCCATTAGACTGTGACAGAGAATGTATTTCTTGCTGTGGAAAGTGGGTGGAAAAAATGCAAAAATAGTTTGTATAAACGTTCCTTTCAGCATGACATTTTTATCTCTGAAGAATTATTCTTGTATTCATGACACACGCCTTAAGATTTGCTGTCAGTGTTGCTGATAAAATAGGAGACACTCACTTTAATTTGAATTTCAGCTTTGGTGTAAATACCTACCAAGTACTTGGGAAATACTTGTGCTAAAAAAATTAGTTACTTTTTATCTGATATTCTATTTGAACTGAGCATCCTATTTTATCTGGTTTTCTAGGTCAGACAACCCTGTGTGATTATTATGAATTGTTTGCATTATTGCTGTGTGGTCTTAAAACTCAAATGGGGCAATCTAGTTCAGGTGGGAACTTAAGGAGAAAGCCTGATGTCTCCTGTAGGCCAGGCCCTGGGTCTTTTCCCTAAGTACTAAGCCTCACTATTGCTCTCTAAGCAAAACACAACTTAGCTGCCAACTCTTTGCAAGAGAGGAAACAGGAGCAGTTTGGGCTCAGCTCAGTGTGCTAAGGGATGACACTTGTGACTCTGGTCCCTTGCTAAACCCGGCTGCCCAGAGACGCCACCTGCAGCTCTGGTCCTGGTGGTGCACGGAGTGCGGGAGGGGCAGGGGGCGGGCGACGTCATCTGGACACTCAACACAGCAGAAAGCTGGGAAAAGTCTGCCTTTTAGGATCACCCTGCATGCCAGCAATAAAATACCTCCTCTGCCTCAGGGCTGCCTTCCTACTGCTCTTCGATATGCCACTCCTTGGCACCCAGTCAGGACTCACTAAATGTTACTTTCTTCTTTCTTTCTTTCTTTTTCCATCTTTCTCCCTATCTTGGCGAGTAAGTTTCGCGCCCCTGGACAACTCTAATTGATGAGGGCAGTTAAGAAAGATAGGGCTGGGGATTTCGCTCAGTGGTTCCGGCGCCTGCCTCACAAGCGCAAGGTCCTGAGTTCAATCCCCAGTACAAAAAAAGAAAGAAAGAAAGATTCTAAAGTCAAACCTTTGCTCAAAGCAAATGAGTGCTCTGCTACAGTAGTAGGTGGGCACCTCTGCCTCTGGAAGGTAAGTGGTGGCTGCATTAACATCCTATAATTAAGCTCTGCCATCTCCAGAGAGCCAGGAACTGTGCTGAGCAACTATTGACCATGAACTCCAGCTTAGACTTCAACAAGGGAAGAGGGAAGGAATTTCTGCCTATCATACCAGCTCTGACCATCTGCCTCCAACAGAGAGCACGTGACTGGAAGTGACCGGAAGCTCCTTGCTGTGCACCAGAAACAGGAGGCAGAGGCGGGAGGGTGGGAGTTCGCTGGGCACGAAAGGCCAGGAGCACATTAACATCTCCCGTCCCACAGCCCTCAGCTTTTGCACTAGGCTCACAATAGCAGAGTGATGAGAGGTCTCTGGTTGAGTGTACCCTACTGGAAACCGCCCCAGCGAACCCCATCACTATTCGGATGAATGTATGACGGCAGACAGGGCTGCAAAAATAGGCTGAAAGTGAGACTTTCCATGCCTCCATTTCCCCAAATCAGTTTCTTCTTGGACACAATCCGTCACCTTCCATCACACTTGGAAGTAACTATTTTGAGTAACTACTTGGAAGGCTTTCTTGGTTGTTTTATTTTAAAATTGATTTTCCAGCTGTAGTTTTTCTTCAGTCTGGAACTTTGCTCTTTCTCCTTTGAACTTTTTTGTAAATCCAAGTTTAAAATCAACCTTTTATAAATAGCTCTTGTGTAGAGCGGGCATTTGGGCAGACCTTGTGTTAAGCATGAAATAGTCTCTCATGTAGACGATGTCACTATTTCTTGGCACCTCAGTTTACCTCCCTTTCCCCTCGCTGAAATTTGAGGTAAGAATAGGAAGCTCATGGGCAGGCCTTCAGATGGAAGAAGTTGGTAAGTTTTAAGAACACATTTAAAGTCAAAACGAAGGAATGCTCAGAAGTACATGAAGGTATTTGGAGAACTTCTTGGACATTTAATAGCTTTGGCAATACCTTCTGTTGTTGAATCCGGACCTTGTGGGGCTAGAAATGAATTCTAAACTCTCTGGTCAACTTCCTTAAGAGGCTCAGATCAGCCACATATTTCATACCTAAGTCAGGAATTAGTCACAATCTGAAGTAGAATCCATGACATTTTGATGTTTCTGGCATATGTACATTGAAATACTGCAAGTTTGATTTTCCTTAACACACCAGAGACACCACAGTTTCCAAGAAAGTGGGTCTAGACTCTGGTGTGCTGTTTTGTGTTGCATTGGCCAAATGATTTGGTGAGTCATTCATAATTTTCCCTATGGATTCAGTGTTGTTTTCCACTGTGTCCTTAAACCCAATTTTTAGACCACTTCGGTCTCTTTACCAAACTCTCCAGGACCATTTTAATTCCCACTTCAGAAATCATCTTCTTGCTGAGACATCCCCAACTTGTCTCTCCCATACCTGCTCCCCTTCCCAAGCCAGCCAGCCTTCAAGGACCTCTTTGGATCTCGGGTCAGTCCAGCCAACTTGAACTTGTCCAATACCCTGTGATTTTACCCATCTCTGAGCTCCTTTGGAATCATCGTGAGTATACAATCTTTGCACTTGATCTTTAGTAATGTCCTACACTTGTTCAGAGTTTTCTTGAGAGAAACAACTATGTCCTATGCTCTCTTTGTATTTGCTAAAATGCCTCTTCTGTGTTGGGCAAGCTTCATATAATTCTGAATTAATACATGGTTGAGAAGTCCTCATTGGGCCTAGAATTGATGCATTCCTTTCTCTTTGTGAGCTTTGACCAGAGTTTCCCCCCCAACCTTACTGAATTACAGGAAAATACTGTTCAAAGTAGGAAGCTAGATCTGTGAATCCACATTTCCTCTGTTGGGCAATGATAGCTATATGTGGCATAACATTTGCTGACACATAGCGTACTCATTCTGTTTTTTTCTTTTATGTCAGAAGAAGACTATTTCCATTCAAGTCACAAGTGGAAGGGCAGTGTGGTTTCTCTGTGACCTTGAGTGAGTCATTTCAGCACCTCCAACTGCAGTTTCTTCCATAATTTTCCAGCTCCAAGCCTTGGTGGTTCTATGGTTTGTGGCTGCTGCAGTCTTCTAACAATTCATCTAACAGATTTATTTGTAGGCAAAAACAAAGACTCTAAATTTCCTCTTCATTCTTTGATCTGGCCCTGATGTTGATGGATGGAGCTAGAAATGTTAGCGATCAGTGCCCCGGGTGCTCTGCAGTGTTGACTGTAGGTCCTCACAGTCTGCTAGTGAAGGCTCAGAGCTCACCAATAAGGTTGGTGCCATTAACTTGTCTACCCAAGGGCATCTAGGTGCTCTGGTTTTGAGAAAATTCTTCTGTCAATCTTTCTCTTTAGCACTATGTATATCACTGGCAGTGCAGAATCTTCTGCCTGTGTTTTTTGCAACATGGGCCAAGTTAATTCTTCTGCTAGAGCCTTTGGGAAATTCTAGACATGTACTGGTGACTAACAAACAACCAATAAAGGCTTTATTAAATGTCTTTTCTCTTTTTTTTTAATGTGGTTGAAACAACAGCAAGATTCACTGCCATTGCTGCCTCTAATGTTATGAGTTGTTTTTGTGACGTTTGTCTCTGCTATATCATTTTAGGTGTCACATCTTGAGGACAGATGCCTTGGCAAAGACATGGATTGATTTTAACTCATCAAAACTTGTCTCTTGTGTTAGGGAAGGAGTGGAGGAAACCACTCTATTACTGGGCTTTCAAATGAATGTTTACATCCCTGTGAAGGGATGAGCTTTTCTGTTCTGTGCCATGATTCTTCTAAGAGAGATCTTAAGTCAAGTCTAATTAAGAAATATCTGTTCTCTAATGGCTGCTTTGTTTAATAAGTTATTTGAGACAGAGAAACTGTATTGTGGAATTTTTAAAAGTGGGTTGATGGCATGCATCAGATTTGGTCTTCTGAAGGATTTGTAACATTTTTTCCTAAGAAGGCATTGTTTGGTGGAAAGTGACAATGGAGTTAATGAACTTAAGTAAATTCAGTGTGTGATTTATGTGCTTATATTTCCATGTACATTCAAAGAAACAATAATCCCTTGAAATTTACGAAACAATGATGCTCTGAAGGAAAAAGAAAAGGAAAGGAAGGAAAAAAGTGAGCTGTCTGGATTAGAACTGAAACCATGTGGGGCCTTGAAATCTTATAATATTCTGCCTATTAAAAGCTCTTCTTCAAATAAATGTGCACATGCAGAAAAGGAAAGGGGAAAAAAGCCATCCATTTAGATTCAACAGCGTGTCAGCCTAATTACATTAGACAATGGTGAGCTCAATAATTCCACTTTTGATCCATTGCTGTATGAAGTTCATTATTATCTGTTTCGAATTATTGCTCATTTCAAGAGCTGCACAGTGAAAAAGCATGTCAAGACTTTGAAAGAGTGCTTGGCTTTCCCGAAAGCTTTGTGAAACATTTCTTTGGAAACATTTCTGCTGAGGCTGCGAGTTGGTTGAGAGTGGGTGTAAGGGGATGGGCGTCTGTGTTTCCCCTTTTCAGATCTGTTTACCTTAAACATGTCTCCATGGAAACTAAGCCTACTTCTGAGTTGACTTGAGCATTGCCCATAAGAGGAATGAACAGAAAAATATAGATAAAAATTTCTGTAACCCTAAAAGGCCAGCGAGGGCATGAACCCGAAGTTTCATTGAGCCCCTCTTTAAAACTGATTTTAAACAAGTTTTCTCATTTAACCTCAGGAGCAGGATGGAGACCTTTCACTTTGAACCTTTACTCAAATAATAAGTTACGAATCCAGATGTGAACCCAAGCCTGTCTGGTTCGGATGCCCACGTTCTTTCTGTAAAACCACATTGCCAATTGTTTTTAACCTTTCCTCCCACCTCTCTCAGACATTTTCCGGAACTATGTAAAATGTGCCACCACTGATGTTACCTTCTTTTGGGTAAATAAAGTGCTAATGAGGAAAGAGATACAAGAAGAAAGGAAAATAAGTTCCTGGACAATCCCAGCATGAAATCAGAAGCTGTAGCAGCAGCATGAACAATTGTCCCAAATATTTCCACAATCCCAGGCACTCCAGGAAAGCCTAATTTGGTGATCATGCCGCAAAGAGGAAAGCCTCCCTTTCCCAAGGGTTGGCTGGGTGCCATGCTGAGAAGACAGGATGATGGCTCAGATGCTGACCCCCCATCCCTTAGGACTGTGCACCCTCTAAGTCTCACATTGGTTGCTCCCCTGCTCCTCTGATAATGTAAACAGGGTATCCTGATGGACAGGATCTGGTCCCAGTGGTTTCCAGCCAATGGCAACAGGCAATGCCATTCACACATCCATTTATATCCATGATCTCTGTCTCAACAGACACAAACTTCAGTTTGTAAAGACAGTCAGTGAGGGCTAAGAAAGATGTGCAGTAATGGGAATGGTTTTGTGGGGGGAGATGGGCTCACAGCCAGGCCTGAGTGTTCTGGGGAGGTGTGACTGCAGTGTGTACCTGCCTGATATGAGATCTCACCTCACCCAGCAGTTCAACTCTGCCATCAATGCCTTTACAGGAGCTCAAGCAACTGTTTGTGGGGACCCCTCCCCCCAACAGACGTAGTGCAATAGAATGTAACACAAAAGGAGCTTTCTCTTCATTTTCAAGGATGCCCAGTCTCTGGCATTGAGGTACAGGGATTTCCAGCTCTCATGATAACCAGGAAATGGAGACAAAGTTGGACTCATCAGCTTGGAGCACCCCCTTCATGGACCCATCAAAGAGCAGGGACTAAAAATCCTCACTCTGTGAGCAGCAGAGGTACAGTGTGTGGATGAGGAAGAAAGCTGGGAAGCCCTGAGTTTTCTCAGAAATATTTGAGGAGCGACCCACAAAGCATTGAACTTATTACAGACAGGAAGGTAGGGCTTTGGAGCCACAGGATCGTATGTGCAGAAGATAATAAGACCGTCAGACGACACTTTGGGGGGAGGTCTCCAGTGCTTGGCACACAGTAGGACTTCAGTAAGTGTGAATCATCTTGGTCTTTCTGGGACACGAGCAGTTGCTGGCAAAGTGCCCCAGCCGCTGAGCAGCAGCCTGCACGGTGGCCCAGACCTCAGAGGGTGCTGAGCCAAGGAGATCAGCTATCGGGGGACAGTGAGAGAAACAGTAGATAGGGAAGAGCAGGCAAGGTATAAATCTGGAAATTAGCTGAGAGGATCCAAAACGAGAGAGGCCAAGCCATGTGGCCTCCAACTAAAAAGGCTGGAGCAGGCAGGAAGAGACACCGAGCACGAAGAGACTTGACCTAAACATATGCTCACTCAGGCCAAGTCCGGGTGGGAACCTAATGGCTCTCTTCCCTTCCTTTAACTTTTTATTTCAACACAATTTCAGACTTTTAGAAAAGTCACAGAATACAAGAATCCCCATCCATTCACTTTTCCTGTAGATTCCCCAAATGTTAGCATTGTATGAGTTTTCAGTACCCTGTAACTACATCCTACCTGGATATCACCTCTATCCTCTCTATATCTGTGTCCTCATCCATATTATATTTTATTCTGAACTGTTTGAGACACGATTCTCCTTTAAGTATTTCAGTATGTACTGCCTAAAGACAAGCGCATTCTCTGTACTAACATAGTACAATGATCACATTCAAGAAATTGACATTGATTCTGTACTAATATGGAATGGAGAGACCTTACTCAAATTTCAGCAGTTGTCACAATGCTGTCCTGCAAAGTGCAAGACAATCCCAGCTCATGATGTCTCACTGGTCACATTTCTCCAGTCTCCAGTAACCTGCGACTGTCCCTCAATACCTTTTCTTCATGATACTGACATTTTTGAAGAATGCCCTCCAGCTAGTTTGCAGAACATCTGTTGACTCACCTGGTGTTTCTTCATGAGTAGATTCACGTTACACATTTAGTAACACAAACGTGTTACGTTGCTGTGCTGAGCGCAGTGGTGTTCAACTGTAATCCCAGCACCCTGGGAGACTGAAGCAGAAGGACTGCAAGTTTGAGCCCAGCCTGGGCAATTTAACAATTTAATTAGGCTCTGTCTCAACATAAAAAATAAAAAATGGTCTGGGGACATAGCTCAGTGTGAAGCCCCTGGGTTCAATCCCCAGTACTGGAAAAAAGAAAGTGATGGTGTGTTCTCTATGCATCAGACCAGGAGGCAAATGCTGTCAATCACTCTTGGTGTCTGCTGAGTTTTCCCATCGCAGGGTTATTTATTATATTCATGTTGTCCCTGGCCCCTGGAGGGTGGAGATACTGACACTACCACATTAGTCCCTTATTTCTGAGCTTGGCCTCTCCTCAGCACTCTTGAGTGTTCTCTCCTGAGCCATCATCATTCTGATGGGTGACCAGTGGCAGAGCCCAGCCTCTCAGGCTCCTATTCCAGCATCATAAGCAGAATGTCACGCCCTTCACCTGCCCTCCTCAATGCCACAGCTCATGTGCTTCCTCTTCCCGGAAATGTCCTAATACTCCTTGCCCCTCAATATTTCCAAAAAATTTATTTCAAGACCCCAGTCGAGATTCACCTCCAAGGTCCTTGTCCTTGACTCACCTCAAGCTCCAGTGAGCGCCCTCTTAGCCTCCTTTGCACTCCTGCCTCTGCCATTTCTCAGCTTCTAGGTTTCCCTTGAACGCTTGACTTTTTCTTACAATCCAACTAGGGCTACATCCTCTTTCATAACATGTTTTTCAACCTGTGGTGTTTTCTTAAAATTTCCCAAATATCAAGGGAGAATTGTGGTCCTAATAGGTGGGAGTCACCACACAGGTTCAGTAGCACCCGTAGATGGTCCTTGCTGCCTGGTTCACTGAGATGTTTCCATTGATAGCATGCCGGGATTCTGTGGCACAGTGAAATCACCCCAGAAGTTCCTAAACCCTCAGTTTCTGCCTTCAACACAGACTGGTAACGTTTGAATAGCATGTTTTCAAGCGTCTTTTCCCTCTCCTAAGCCATCTAACTACTAGACCCCAGAGAGATGTGTAATGACAATCAGGTAACAGATAAAATCCTTCCCCCAACTGCTTCCATTCCTTGTGATTTTGACAAGATTCCTCTCTGTGACATAATTACCACCAGAGAGACCTGAAACTTCATGGGGGAAGAAACAATGAATAGCAGCTTTGAATGAAGAAGGAGTTTGAGAGACATGAAAGGAACCTTAAGATTAAGAAATTTAGCTCCTGACAAAATAATCTTTTAAAGGGATAAACAGATCTGCATTTGTTACTTGAATCATTCAGTCGATAACAATCAAATGAATGAAAGAACCAACACCCGACTCTGTCTCTCTTATTCCAATAGAGTTCTTCACTTGAGATTTCCAGTCTTTAATGTGAGTGCTGTTTCTAAACGTGTATTGGTTCTTTTTTTGTACGTTTTTATTTTTTGAGACAGTGTCTCTATTTTTGAGGCTGGCCTTGAACTCAGGGGAGCCTCCTGTCTCAGTGTCCCAAGTGCTGGGATTACAGGCTTACACTGTCACACCCAGCTGTTTCTTTATTAGGTGTCAGTCAGGCTCTGTGGTAGGTGCTGGGCCCAGGAGGTAAAAAACACTCAGTCCCCATCCTTAGGGAGTTGATCTGTGCTGGGAAAGGCGGTGATGAGAACAGCAGGGGAGGACGAGCAGGAGCCAGAGAGCACGCGGAGGCCCAGCCCTGCAGAGGTGTGGGGTCCACACATTCAGGCCCTCCTGAGCCCTGGTGCGACTGACCACAGGGAGAGGCAGGGGTCTCAAGGAGGCTGGGCCAGGTCACGTGGGCCTGTGTCTGGGACGAGTAAGGGTCTGGGTCTTAGGGTCATGAAAAGCTGTTTGGAGATCCTGACCGAGGAAGTGACGGATCAGCCTGCAGTTTTGGGAGAGCCCTGTTATCCTGAGAGTGTGCTGGAGGCTCCAGGTGGCTCAGTGGGACCCATTAGAGGGCTGTGGCCTGGGTCATGGCCGGAGATGACGTGGCCTGGATTAGGCCTTGGAATCTCATGCTCTTTTCATCTTCGTGGGACCTGCCAACAACCTAACTAATTAAACCCTTGGAGGGATGCGAGGGCAGTGTTCCCATTGGCCCAGTTGGGGAGACCATCAGAGGGGCCCTGATCACGGCATTCCTGGCCTCCTCCAGTAGTGATTAGCGGAGACCACAGCACATGGAGCCCAGGGTCGTGGGCTGCTGAAGTCAGGGACTGAAGCCACAACCAACACCTTCTGCTCCTCCACCAGTGTCCTTTGCACCCAGCAGAGCCTGAGAGTGACAGGTCTCCCATAGGAAATTAAAACTGAGTTTTGGCTTCAAATGTATTAGGAATAACCTAGTTCCCATCCAGCAGAAGTCTTGCCAATTGGGAGCCGAGGGGAAGGCTGGATGAATTAGACTAAGTTTTGAATTACAGTGTGTTTAAAAGAAAAAGAAAGTGTGACTACTTCCAAGGACAAAGGTGAATCAATTAGGAGCCACACATGCAAAATGTTTTTCCTTTCTTTAACAGACTAATGCACAGCCACACTTTAATAGACACTGGCATGCTCCTCTCAGCTGGGAGGCATATTTCTAAAGACAAAGTAAGAAAATAATAATGAAGTAGTCATCATCTATTGAGTACTTACCATGAAGCAGGCACATGGCCAAGCACTTCGCTTGCATAATCAGATATAATCCTGACAACCACCCTTCTTGGGAGAAGTTCTATTATCAAACTCATAGAGCTTAAGTAGCTTACCCAAGGCCACACAGCCTATTTGTGCAGGAGTCAAAATAGGAATCTGGAATTGCCTGACATCCAAGCCCACAATCCACTTACTTCTAGGGATTGAGACAGCACTGATGGTTTGGTGAGAGCTACTTCTTCTGTAAATTTAAGCAAATCTATCATCATCCCTCTTCGAATGTCTCTCTATTCGGATCCTGGTAGCTCCAGGAGGTGGTGTAGAACCCTATGTGCATCCAGGTCACAACTCCTGCTGGTGAAGATCATGCACCTTACATGTCTCACTAGGAGAAAGGCTGAGACCCAGAGGTCCAGGAAAGAGACAAGGAAGACGGATCCGGATCCTGGAGGAAGGAGTGGGGAGGCTCTGTCTTGACACATCCCTGTTAGACTTTTAGCCTCCTGTCTCTTCTGCTCCACGTCCCACAGGCCTTACTTGCTTGGTGTCCCCTGGGCCATCTGTGTCAGTTGGTCCTGTGACTCCCTGGCTCTGGAAATGACCCGAGGGATAATCTAAATCTTAGAGTCAGCTTCCCATTATGGGGTGCCAGGGAATGTGGCTTGTTGGGACCCAGAAACCTCCCTGTCTCAAATGACAGGAGCAGCCCTTGACTCTTGCCTTCTAAGCTGGTCTCCCCAGGGTCAGAGGGGACAGGTAGGTGGACACTGTCACTCACCTGGAGATCCCTCAACAGTTCTCTTACGCCTGGTGTGCAACCTGAATGCCTTTGGACCTGCCCTTGTTATGGTTTGGACCTAACGTGTCCGCCAAAGGCAAACTGGCGGGCTCTGGGGAAGTGACTGGTCAGGAGGGTGCTAACCTCATCCGTGGATTAGCCCAGTGAGGAGTTCGTGAATGAGTGGCTGTTAGGAAGTGTGGGCTACTTGAAGGGAGTGTCAGGCTCTGTGACCTGGGGAAATATATCTTGTCTGGTGCCAGGTCCCTCCCTTAAACCTACGCTTGCCCAGAGCCCCGCCCCACCCACCTCTGCAAGACCCCAGCTCTGGCCCCGGGCCCAGGGTCTCCCCTCCCCAGCCCTGCTGTGGCTGTTCCAGTGCTGCACACCTGCCGTCCTGACCGAGCTGTCCCTGCCGCCACACTGATCCACGCTCAAATGGCCCCTTGGAGGCAGAAACGCAGGAAACCACATGAGCATGCACCCAGGAGGACCAAGTACGAACAGCCAAAGTGGTGATGGCTGAGAAGCTCCACATCGGCACCAGAGACCTGGCCAAGCCCCTCGAGATGCACAGCTCACTGCCTCCATGGCAGGCCTCAGTCTCCCCTCGGGAAGGAGGGCGGTGGCACCTAACAGACCTGGGTTCAGGCCAAGGCTGGCCTGCCTGTCCCTGAGGGGCAGTTCGGGCCAGGTACTTGCTCTCTGATGCCTCACTCCCTTAGAGTAGAATGGTGGTGGTCACAGTCCCGGGACTGTGTGAGGGTCAGCTAAGGCCGTGAGCCCAGGCCGTCTCAATTGCTGGACGGTCTTTTCTGCAATGAAAAGTAAAATGGAATATTATAGAGCTGTCAAAAGAGCAGTCTTTCTGTGTATGACTTGGGAGATAGGGCTCAGCGACAAAAATAAGGGAAACATGGGCCAGGGATTTAGCTCAGTGGTGCCGCCACCTGCCTTGCAAGCGCAAGGTCCAGAGTTGGATCCTCGGTACCAAAAAGCAAAACAAAACCAAAAAAACCCCAAAACAAGGGAAACAGTATGTGTTTGATATCTTGTTTAAAACAGAGAAGAAATACAAATTTAGTTTGCATAAATCCATACAAATAAATTTGAATACACAACACAGGCACTTTGTAGAGTTACAAAAGAAGGTCATGGTCATGGTGATCTGGGGGAGAAAAGAAATTGACTAAATGCAGGTCTCAACATACTTTCCAGTATTTTCTCCCATGCCTAAGGATATCCTGTTCAAAGAGTTGAATTTATTATTTTATTATATATTTATTTATTGTTCTTTTGAGACAGGGTCTTGCTATATCCTTTAGGCTGGCCTTGAACTCACTATGTAGCCCAGGCTGGCCTCAAACTCACAGCAGTCCTCCTGCCTCAGCCTCCTCAGTGCTGGGATTATAGACCTGTGTCACCACAATCTTATTATTATTATTATTATTTTCTATATTGTTATTATTGTTTTTTCTTTACAACGGTCTCGCTATGTAGTTCAGGCTGCCCTTGAACTCACCATGTAGCCCAAGCTGGTTGTGAACTTGTGTCAATCCTCCTGCCTCAGCCTCCTGAACACTGGGATTACAGGCATGTGCTACCACACCTGGCCAAAGAGTTCAATTTTAAAATGTTGGAAATAAAACAGAAGAAACTCCCACTTATTTACTAAAGTTCTGGCGTCCAGAACAAGGGTGAGAAGGAATGCTGAACAGCATCCATTTTGGACTCAGAGAAAGTCCACCAACCTGAGGCAATGTCACTTCCAGCCGCCTCAGCAGGTTACTGAACAAGCTTCTAAAGTCCACTGGGGGTTCCCAGCATGTCAGAGATGTCTGCACAGAGATGGGGCAAGGGTTCCAGCTCCTGCACTGCTGTCACCAGCATCGTCACCACGCCATGACCTGGCGGCACCTGTGTGTGACTCCTTTCAGTCTCACGGTGGCTGACACATAGACTCACCGGGTTTCCGGGCCACACGCTGCAGCTCATGGCCACGCTTCGCTTCTTCTTTTCACCTCCTTCTATGGTTGGTGATGGGCGCTGCCTTGGCCCCTCCTCGTGCCCTGTAACTTGCCAGCTGGTGGCTTCTTAACGTCAGCTCGGGGTCCCGCCTGTCTGCACCCATTTACCCTCCTGGTTCTGGAGGTGGAAACCCAAGGTCAAAGTGCCACAGGTGCAGGGTCTGTGGAGGGCACTGTCCTTCCCCGAAGGTGACTCTGTTTGCCTGGGGCCTCACGTAGTGGAGAAACTGAGCAAGTCTCTCTCCCTCTCTCTCTCTTTCCCTCTCTCTCTGGCACTGGGGACTGAACCCAGGGCTTTCACACTGACCTATACCCACAGCCCATTTTTTATCTTTAATTTTCAGACAGGGTCTTGCCAAGTCACTAAATTGCCCAGGCTGGTTCAAACTTGGATCGTCCTGCCTCAGCCTCCCGGAGTGCTGGGATTACAGGTGTGCATGACGACACCTGGCTTTTTGTCTCTTCTTTGGAGGCAAGAATCTTGCTATTAAGAAATAATCACATGTCAAAGGCTCCATCTTCTAAAACTATCGCTTGGGAGGTTAGGATTCCAACGTGGATGTTCTGGAGGGACACAGACATTCGTCCTGAGGGCCAGGCAGCCCTGCAGTTGATGGAAGCTGCTGCTGACCTCCAGGCTCCTCACCTTGACCGGCACATTCCTGAAGCTGGATCTTCCCCTCCAGGGCCCCAGCTGTGCTGACTTCTTGGTCACCCTGCCCCGTCAGGCACCCAGGGCGGCTCCTCCCCTTCTCTCCCGAAGTCCCTGGCCTTCCTGGTGTTTCCTGCCACCCTGCCCGGATGAACTCCTGGCTCTCCCCTCTTGTCTCAGCCCAAGTCCCAGACACAGTCCCAGAGAGCAGGGACCCTGCCCAGGCTGGAGACACCCCTGAGTCTGTCCACTGCCCTGCCCTCAGAGCTGTCGCAGGAGGCTGAAGTCGAGACCCAAAGGCACCTCAACCAGGGACAGCACATCCAGGCACTCCAGCACTGTTGTGGTGTCAATGGCACCCGGTCCTGAGCACCCATTTACCCTGGTCTTCAGGACAACGTTGAAAAAATGGTGTTTTTTTTTTCTTTAACCATTTCATATTTGGAAAAGGACTGTGAATATTCACCAGGGCATTTTCACACACATGCTCCCCAAGTCTTTTTAATGCCTTACTTTTCCATTTAAGAGTTCAATGGTCACTGAAAACTGATCACCTTCTGCAGGCCTCCCGAGGGGCTGAGGGCAGCCAGGGTCTAGGAGCGAGGAGGGATCCTGAAACACAGAGCGGATGGCTATCACCTGCCCATGGACACCAGGGCCAATGTGACCAGGCTTGGGTCCAGCTGGAACCAGGAGCGAGGGGCGTGTGAGGGAGCAGGTGTGTGCCACCCCCGCTTCCCCGGGCCACAGAGGCATCGAGAAGAAAATGAGTGTGGACTGGGCAAATGTGCCTGCTTTCCATTGGACCAGGACTGCACTGGCACTGCGCTGAGCAGGGCTCTGAGTGACGCCCTGAGTCATCAAGAGGCCCTGCAGCGGTGGCTGTCAACAGCTTTAGGACAGTAGAGGCCTTGTTACAGAGCCCACTCCTTCCACAAGAACCAGTTTTGGGAGGCGCTTTAACTGCAGCGGGATGGATGACCAGGTGTGTGTTCAGTCTTCACAGATGGACTCGTGTTCTCACTCTAAATGGCAGAGCAGCAAGGCTGGGAAGTTAGAAGACCAGTGTACGGTGCATGGCTGAAGTCCCAGCCAAGGAGGAGGCCAAAGCAGGAGACTCACAAGTTTGAGGCCAGCCTGGACAACTGCGCTAGACTCTGCCTCAAAATAAAATTTAAAAAGGGCTGGGGATGTAGCTCAGTGACAGAGAGCTTGCATGGCATGATGAAGAGTCCTGTTCTATTGCAGCTCATCTCACATCTGCTCTCCCTGTTGATGTGAGCACATCTGCAGGGACTCGGGCTCCTTCAGGCCTGGGTTATGTTAGTGCATGTAGAAGGGCTGTTTAATGCCACTGCACCACGTGTGCAGTAGGAGCTGAATTAATGGGTGTTGCACAGAATATATAGCCAAGCGATAGTCTGTGTTTCAGCATCGTCCTGAGAGCTAGTGGGGATCACGGGGAGGGAAGAGATGGGTTCATTCGGAAGCCATTACAGATGAGTCAGATCACTTGTGACCCAGAGTGAAGGACTCTGGGTGAGATCCTGCAGCTATAGCCCCGTGGTGACACCGGGACGGGAAGGCCACTGTTGAGGTGGACTCACTAGAGGATGACTGATTACAAAGGGATGCATCTTGCTCAGCTGAGATGCCAGTCTTTGCAGAGCCTGACAGGTCTGCTTTAACTGTCTTCCCTGCTGCTATAGTCTTAATGTTAGTTGCTCCAAAATTGACTTGTTGAGGTCCTAAGGCCCAAGGTGATGGTGTCACGAGATGAGGCCTTTGGGAAGTGATCAGACCACGAGGTTGAGCCCACATCAGTGGAATCAGTGCCCTTGTAACAGAGCCCAGGTGAGGACAGAGCTGGTAGGCGCCGTCTATGAAGCAGGAAATGGCCCTCATCGGACACCAAATCTGCCCGCCCTGTGGCTGTGGACTTCCAGCCTCCAGAACTGTGAGAAAGAACTTTCTGTTGTTTGCAAACTCTCTAATCCATGGCATTTTGGTACAGCAGCTCGAGTGGACTATGACAACTGGTGATGGAGCCTCTGACAGGGAACCCCAGGAGCGGTGGGATTAGGCTAGAACTGTGGCTAAAAGGGGATGAACACTTTGGAGCATAGCTTTTGGGTGGAAAATATGCTTATGGAGCAATGGAAAGAAGAACACCACTTAGAAGGCTATCCCTTTTCTCCTCCCCACTGAGGCTCTGTCCCCTACCGGCCGCCATCCTTCTCACAGCTGCCGCCTGGACTCAAGCCCTTCATCCCTCCTGCCCACCTCTGCTATGGTGGCCAGGGCCTTACCCTGCCTGGGCCTCAGTTTCCTCCTCTGCACAGCAGGGGTGATGACAAGTGGAGCATCACCTTCTCAGGCTGAGAAGTGCAAAGGATTCAAGAAACAGCCTGGCCCCTGCTAAGAGCCATAGGGGAAAAAATCCACTTGTGACAATCAACTAACAATTTATAAAATACACATCCGTGCCCTTGAGAAGGTATCTGAAGTTCCTGGGGTCCTTGTGTTGGGTTGTGGCCTAGAGCCAATAACTTCTTGTTCTAATTAATTAATTATACAGTGCTGCGGATATGACCTAGGGCCTCACACATGCTAGCCAAGCACTCTGTCACTGATCTATATTTCCACCTCTTCTTTTTTTTGGTTTTCTTGTTTGAAACAATGTCTTGTTATGTAGTTTAGGCTGAATTTGAACTCACTCACTATATGGCTCAGGCTGTCCTTGAACTCACAGCAATCCTCGTGCCTCAGCCTCTTGAGTGTTTTGACTACAGGCGTGCGCCGCTATGCCCGGTCCTCTTGTTCTAATTTAGACTGGGTCTTGGTCTTGCTGTATACTTTGGGCAAACCAATTAATCTACATATACCTTTTTAAAAAGCAGAAAAGAAAACATCATCCAGTCTTAACTCACAGAACTATTTGGTTTCTAAGGAAGATGGGTGAGTCTAAAAATGGCTGTGGTTTTGAAGTGGAGACTAGTGAGAGAGTGGGCTTGTGGCTACCTACCTGAGGCAGTAATACTTCCCAAGAGTGCGGATCAATTCAAGTTAAAAATAGAACATTGTGGGCCGGGGCTCTAGCTCAGTGGTTTCGCCGCCTGCTGCGCAAGTGCAAGGACCCGAGTTCAATCCCCGGTAGCAAAAAAAAAAAAAAAAAAAAGAGAACATTGTGCTTGCCAGAAGTTCCTTGTCACTCCTCTGACCATAAAGGAAGGGAGACAACTTATTGAGGCTCAGAACTCAGCCCATGTCTCCCACAGGGCTCTGAGCACCATCACTTTTGAAACCTAACCTGGGATAAAGGGATTGACCAAAGAGTTATCTCCTAATTATGCAGATATTTGGAAAAGGGATGCAAACCACCTTCATCTGGTCACATATTTTAGGAAACACCCACAACTGCAAGATGAGACGGGGGCTGCCCTGGGCAATCTGAGATTAGGCGTGGGCGACCCGTGGCTCTCCCCAGCATCTGCCCACTGCTTCCCAGGAAGTTGTGATTCCCATCCGTGGATCTGGTGGCTCCAGGAAGCTGGCTCCACCCTGGCTTTAGGAAGACAACACACAGCCCACTTCAGGCCAATCCATGGGTCTGCACCTTAGCCACAGTGACTGGTCCAAATGGCAAGCGCTAAACCAAGCAAAGTGAAGTTCAGGGCTCTTGTTTAGAAATGTGGGACAAAGGCGGAGGGACAGAGTCATGGCCACCCTTTTTGCTGGCTGGTAGGTAGCTGTCCTGCAAAGAAGTCACCTACAAAAGGGATCAGTGCTAAGAAAATGTTAGGGTGCTGAGGGGGGCCTTACTGCTATTCAAACCCTCTGGAACAGATCATGCCAGAAACTGCCCTCAATCAGAACTTTGGAATTACTTGATCCAATAATTTACTCTCTCAGATGAGGCCCAGTCAAGAAAAGAGAAATCATACTACCTATTTCCAAACACAGGAGATTTAGTGAAAGAATGCGTTACACCAGAAATTAGTCCATTTTTTTCTGTTACTATAACGAAATACCCAAGGCTGGGTTCATTTCAAAGAGAAGAGGCTTATATAGCTCATAATTTGGGAGGTTGAAAACCAAAACAACATATCTCTGGTTTCAGTAAGGGTCCCCTTGGCGGCATTTCATCATGGCAGTTGGCATCACAGCCGAGTGCGTGTGAAAGGGAGACATCACATGGCAAGACTGGAAGCCAGGAAGTAAATCTTACTCTTTTTAACAGCCCTCTTACAAGATCTGCCCCAGGGTCCCAAGAGAACTACCTCAATTCCTTCTGAGGGCAGAGCCCACAGTGAACTAACAACCCCCCAAGAAGCACCCCCCCCCCCGCAAAAGTCCCAACTTCACCACACTGCAGGCTAAGCTTCCTGCGCAGGAGCCTTTGGAGCACACACCCAGAACATACCCACACCACGCCCACATGGGCATCACACTGTGGAGGCCGAGGTAACTCAGAGGCTGACCACTCCTAAGGCTGCAAGAAAATGGGGAGCATGACTGCCAGAACCTAGGACCTGGGAGGAGGGCGGCGGGGGGAGCTCCAGAGCTTGTGTTCAGAGCACTGAGAGCTCAAGGATGCACACACCCTCAGGTGGCGGCCTAGAGTGCATGGCCCAGGAAGTGAGGACTTTGCACAGCGGTCCTCCTTCTCGAGGGACCTACGCTGATGTGCTCTAGTGCCTCCACAGGGCCTTGGGAGTGGAGCTGGGGATGCGAAGAGGAGGCGCCATCTGCTCCTGCTGGAGAGACAGTCCCAGGACTGAAGGATGGAAAAGATGTCCTGTTTTCCTGCCTGTTCTGATGCCTCTACTGGCAGAAACTTGCAGGAAGCCAGCTGTCACAGAGACAGAAATGTGGCTTGCAGAGTACAAGGCCATCATCGCAGAGCAGAAGGAGGAGCCTGGAGATGAGAGGTGGGTGGTAAAGGACAGGTGTGATGTCATTGCTAGCTGAATTGTGCTTTTCTTACATGCATCCTGTTGATACATTTGATTATCAGACTTAACATAAGGCTATAATTATAGCTTATCTCATTTTTCCTTGGGCTATAATCTGGAAACCATTTGGTTATCCCAAATGCTATAGTTTAGTTTCCAAATCCCCAGTGCACAGACAAGGTGTTGGCTTTCTCTTCTCTTGGATGAGAGGATCAGAGGCAGGATATCCAAGTACCACGTTTGCTCTAAGTTGACCCTTTTGAAGGAGCTCTTTGGGCATGGAGACTTTGGAGCCCCTTCCAAGAGGAGGTCTGGGCCAATTGCAGTGTTCCCAGTCCTCTTGGTGGTGATGGGTCTCAGGGTGGGCCTATGACCTGGAATTCTAGTGGTGACATCAGAGAAAGGCTTCTTTGACCAGAAAGAGAGAAAAAGAGAAAAGACGCTGCTTTTCTTCTCCTGGATAGCATGTCTGGGTATCATGATTGACTCGGTGTCAAGCCATTACCCAACGAATCCAGCCAAGAACCAAGACAGAGAGAAAAGACGAGAGGGATGTGGGTCCTCCATGGTATTGTGGAGCTGAAGAACTAAGCTTCTAGAAGCTGCTAGCCCTGGAGTTCCAGTTGTGAGATGATGTATTTTCCCATTGTTTAAGCCCGCTGGGGCAGGCTTCTTGTTTCTTGTAGCTAAACATCTTTGTTAAATTCTCACCCCCAAAATAGGCATCAGATTTTTCCTCCCAGCCAGGGATAGGGTGCTCCCATCAGTCAGGGCTCAGTCAGAAAGGCTGGACCGCTTTGGGGTGGCTCTGCAAATAAATATGTGATCTGGGATCTGGGGTGGGGCTGACCCTCTGCAATTGCGAGCTGCAGGGCTCCTGCTGCGGCTTGAAATCCATGGGGCAGGGAGAGGGAAAGAGAAGATGGATGTCAAGTAGAAGAGAGCAAGGACAAGCTGAGCCCACAAGAATGACGAAGACAACAGGTCAGTTCTCAGGCTGGGGCCCCCAGGTCCTCAGGAGAAGCGGGTACTCTTTCTCCGGAGACCTGTAAGGCCTTGTAGAAGCTGAAGGAGGATCTAGGCAAAGGTGAAGCAGTGGTAGGCCGGCTGCCCCTCCCCAACCTTGCGGTGGTCCTGGTGACCCTGCCTGGCCTGCAAATCTCAGACAAAGAGATCTCTAAAGGCCCTACTGGAAACACCCAGGAAAGAAGGTTCTGGAAACCCCCATCAGCCCAGCTAGGTTGACACATTACCGTGCTGCCACTGTATTCATCCCTGAGGACTGGGTCTTCAACAGAACTGGGGTGCTGAAGCAAGGAAGGAGGGCAGAGCAGACCTGGGGGAGGCAACCAGGAAGTACCTGAGTCTTGGGGAGAGGTTCATAGTGGATTGTTAAGAGGGATTCTGTGTACGAGGTGTTAAGAGGGATTGTGTGTACGAGGCACACACAAAAGTGCATAAACAGAATGCTGGCCTGCCCTCTTCTTCCCCCCAAACAATAACTGGCCCTCTAGGCCTATCACAGGCCAACCCTTGGCAGAACACACTAAAGAGAAACACACTCATGCCTGCAGCATTTAGTGGGGCGCCTGCCCTACCTCTGAATCACCTCGTGCTGTTTATCCACTTCCCCTCCTCTGAACTCCGCTCTCCTCTTTCTGCGCACACTGAGCAAGCATGCATTAAGCACCTACTGTGTGCTAGGGGCAGTGGAGACAAGGCACAGATGAACTGAATGGAGGTCCTGCCCAGGGAGGGCTCTCTTTCCCCTGCCGGATCCCCTTCCTTCCAGAACCCTTTTCAGATGTCACCTCTGCACTCCAGCACACCCCCGCAGCCCCTGCGCATGTCTCCGAGCGGCTGCAAGTGATTATCTGCAA
Source organism: Heterocephalus glaber (assembly GCF_000247695.1). Next base: position 6,521,492 of record NW_004624755.1, read on the forward strand.
GTAGATATGTATATGGACGTGTGGTTTTTCTTTTTCATGAGTGCCTTGTTTTTGTTGGTCCCATCTTCCCCCTGGACCACATAAGAGCTTTGAAGGTCAGGTTTCTGTTTCCTCTGCTGCTTGTGAGGACCTGCTGTGTGTGCGGGAGGCTGTGCTCGAAGAGGAGCTGCCTGTTGGGCTTCCAAAGATGACGACAAGTGGCTTTGCTGCGCGGGCCTTGGAAGTCAACAGCTCCGTTCCTCACACCCCACTCTGCAGCGCGTTGCTGTGTGTCCTGTTACTGCCCCGTTCGACTGACGGTGGGGCAGGGTGGCTGAGAAGACTCTGGCCACAGAGCACCAGCTGTGACTCCTCCTCTTGGACTCACACTGGCCTCTGCCGTTCCGCTGAGCCGGGGTGCGGTGTGGACACTGCTATACACCTCTCGGGGGGCTGATTCCGTGGTGGGCGCTGGGGTACCAAAGAGCCCATACCTCAGTGGTAGGAGCTGCTGCTCTTCCCATTTTTTGGTGAGAAAAATCAGTGCTTAAGAGTTGCTTAAGCACCTTCCAAACACCAAAATCTGAGTTTTCAGCTAGTACAGTATGTCACCTGAGATCTGCAATGATGCGAGTGAACTTCTAGAATGCACTTTTCCACACCTCTGGGCTCTGGAGTGAGACCACCAGGTGTTAATTCAGCTCCGTGGGCTTGGACAAGACACTTGGCCTTTCTGAGTGGTTGTTGTTGTTGTTGTTGTTTTGGTGCAATGAAGATGAATCAAGCAAATGAAAACAAACAAGAAGTCAGCACTGACCTCATAGGCGTGTTGTGAGGATTAAATGAAAGAAAAAATACGTGTGCTTTCTACAATGTCAAGCATGAAGTGAGGCCCCCCCCCACCACTAGCTTGTATTCTTCTATTAGCAATCATTGTTATTCTCAGCCTTGTTCCAGCAGTCTGGCCGACAGCCTCCTCTCCGGGAAAGTCATCCTTGATAGGACGTAGTTAGCAAGGAAAGGCCTGTATTCCAGGGAGCCTCAGGCTCCCCCAGAAGCCCGTAGCAGAACAGTCACTGCAGCTGCCTGTGCACAGGAGAGCCTGTGCATGCAACTGGGCTGCAAAGCCCAGGCTCTATTGATGTCCTGTCTTATCTGGCCCTGCTCAGCTGCTCCGCATATGTTCCATAAATGGGAATCATTAGCCATGAGCCCCATAAACACTTGCTCCTAAGCGTGTTGTGCAGGGTGTGCTTGCTGTGTGGCAATTGCTCAGTGAAGCCCATCAGCCTAGATATGAAACAGCCATCACCATGTGTAAAAAAAACCAGTCTGCCCTTCGAAGAGCCTTGCAGGGGCCGGGCTGGGGGTAGCTTCCCTGGCTGCTTATACAAACTCTGCTTTCTCTTGTTTTTCTGCAAAGAAACAGTCAGTTCAGGAGAATAATCGCAGAGAGCTGGCTTCTCCATGGGGACACTTGAAAGTGACGCTCTTCTTTGCATTTAATAAAACTTCTTTATTAGGTTCCCCATATCCTCCAGTTAATTGAGGGAGCAGATTCGCTGTAAAGGGGCTGATGGTTTGGGCTTTGTAAAGCTGATTCTGTCGCAAACATGCACAAATGGACTATGGGTTCAGGTGGCTGAGGAGAAAACTCAAGGAGCTGGGAGCTGTGTCAAAAGGAGAACAATTTGGCTTACTCTCTGGTTTTGATGGAGCCTTGGGTATGGAAAGACCCAATGCATGCACCAGACTTAATGCTACAGGTACAGTGGAAGTATGAGGAAGCTGAGGTCTTAGCAAGGGGATGTAGAAGATGGGCAGATCAGAGATGTGAGGTTAATAACCCTCATGCAACCACATTGCCCAGATCTTTCTGAAGAAGATAAGGTTAATGCATTTAGCAAGTGATTCCATCGTACCACACAATTATGGCAGCAGAAGCTCTGGAGAGCAGATACATTCAACCTCAGGAAACTGAGCCTCAGTTTCTCCATCTGCAAAATGGAGAGAGACACAGGAAATCAGGTGTTGGAAGATACAAGCTGTCTTGGCTGGGATTTTGGCCGGGGCCTGCAAATAGACAGTTATTTATTATCCCACTGTCTGTGGCTGCCCATTAGGGTGCTTCTGGGGAACAGCCCTAAGTGGAGGTTCAGGAAGCCATGGCTCAGTATGAAAACAGTCCTGAGCTTGAGGCCTCCAGGGCCAACTCCCAATGTCCCTTTGGCTGTCTTCCAAGGGAAAGGGAAGGACAGGGGAATCCAAGGATCAGAGAGACAGAAAGAGGAAGGGAAAGAAAGAGGGGGCAAGAAGAAGGAACAGAGAGAGGCAGCTGTGCCAGCTGGAGAGAGGAAGAGGAGGCAGGACAGGAGGATCTCAGCTTCCTCTGCAGCAGGAGCAGACCCTTGCACGCGGCCCAGATCCTGAAGGTGGGATCGGGGCTGCGGCTTCTCCTTCTGCAGCCGGTGAGGCTCCCAGGCCTTGGGGATCTTTGTGCAAGTCACTTACATGGCCTCTGCTGGGTAAATGAGCAGCGGCCCATGGCAATATCCCAGAACCCAGTGCTGGGTTGCTGTCTTCCTCAAGCTTGGTATTGATTCAAGGAGTCCCAGTGGACTTCGGCATCATAGTGTCAGCCCCAGGATTCCGGGAGCTGAGGAAGGCAGTCTGGTCCTGCTCTTTCCCACCTTTGATCCAAGTCCTGACCCTCCAGGCAAATGAGCATACTGTATTTCTCTATCTCAGGCCTTTGTCAAAATACACCTCCTTGACTTTTCTGTGTCTTTTCTTTTTTTTTTCTCTCCTGTACTGGGGATTGAACTCAGGACCTTGTGCTTGCAAGGCAAGCACAGTGCCACTGAGCTAAATCCCCGGCCTTTCTGGGTCTCTTCTTGAGAGTTCTTGGGTGGGTGAAAAAGAAGATGAAGTTCAGGGTATCCAGGAGGGAGGCAGGTGCTGCAAGAAAGAGAGCACAAGATCCAAGGAGGCCAATGATAGATACACTAGACAGGCAGCCCTGGGTGGACTCAGGGAGAGCATAATAATGGATTAGATCAACAGCTAAAGCTAAGCAGCTGAAGTCAGCCAACCATCGGGCCCCTGAGCACTGGCTGCAGGGCTCCAGAGCGCCTTCCCTGGCTGGCCCTATGAACTACACCATGCAACCTCAAGGCGGGAAGGACCCTGTGGCCCTACACAAATTCCAAAAGCTGCCTTGTCTGACAATGACCCAAAGGAGAGGGAGTCTCGCCTTGCAAAGAGAAATTCGTTATATGGGCTCAGTCTCCTTTCTGAACTGTCTGCATTTCGCTGCCCAGACCACAGCCACCTTGGCCTTCAGGAGGGGACCTTCCGGGAGAATCTGGCAGCACTTTCCTATTCTCCCATTTCTTCTTCCCTTTATATTTTAGGCCACTGAAATGTTTCTAAGAGGATTTGTCACTCCTCCTGAGCCTTTACTAGTTCGCTCTTTCTGCCTGTGCTGCTGCTCCAGCCCTGGGTGGAACGTGTTAAGTTCAGAAACCAGTGGGGTGAAGGTGACAGACTGTCACCTTCCAAAAACTCGATGGAAACCAGCCCCTCCCTAGCACCTCCAACCTGCCGTCCTCTGACATCTCTAAAGTGCTCTCCTTCAGCCTTTATGTTTTGTTTATTATATCTTTAAATGGCAGAGTCTCCCTTAACAGCAGAAAAGAAAGTTTCATGGGTAGAACAAAGAAAGTTAAGGCCTTTTAAAGGACATTTATGGAGGCTTTCATGAACTTCACAAACGGAGTGAAAAACAAGTGTGAAAGGGCTTTTCAAGGAAAGAACATGCTTCTGCAATTTGCTGGAAGTTTTCCCTTGTGTTCCAGAAAAGCATCCTCCCCATTACTCACCAGGGAGGCACGCAGGCCAGGGAGGAAGGGGACTCTGCGAATGAAAACAGGCCTTCCCCTGTCCATGTGTAAACGGTGCTTCATAATCAAATTGAAAAAACACACAAATGAAATTAAAACATTTTCCAAATGGGCTGCAGCCCCGAGGCCAGACTTTGTGGGGCCATGGCAGGGCATATTTGTATCTTTGGCCTAATTGGGGTCCAAGCAGAGCGGCTGATGGGAGAAGCAGATTGTGGTGTCAGCGGGAGGGTAGGACATAAAAGGCCCCTGGTGGGATGGCCAGTCCTCTCCCTGAGGTGTCGCACGCCTGTGGGGACCCCTCTTTGGATCTCTCTCATATGGCAGAGGACCTGCTTGACCCTGTATCTGCACTCGCTCATTCATTCACTCCTTTGTTTACTCTCTCAGTCCCACCCACATGTCGACTGGCTGGTTTTTCTCTGATCTTAAAGCAAAAGAGAAAAAGAAATAAAAAACTTTCCTTGGCCCTACTTTCCCGTTGGCTGTGACCCCATCCCTCTGCTCCTGGTTCAGTTGTCTCTTCACTGTTTCCAATTACTTTCCCGATCTTTCCTGATCTGTCCTACACCCCATCTGATCTGGCTTTTGCCCACCTTACTTCACCACAACTGTACTGCCAAAGTCAAGGGAAGCCCAGTTGACCTGAGGGTAAACCGAGGTCCAGTGCCTTAGTCTCTGCCCACCAGCCACAGGGAACCCAGGATCCACCTCTCCTGGAGACACTTCTGGCAGGCCGTGTTCTGGGACTCTCTTCCTCCACCCCAGCAGGTCCTTCATGGCTGCCTCTGCTGGAGTCCCTCTCCTCCTGACCTCCTGCCTTTGAGTGCCCTGGTGCTCACCCCTCTAACCTTTTCTCTTCTTTATACTCTTTCCCTCAGTGATCTCATCCAGTTTTATGGCTTTGAAATCATCTCATACGGTGATGACTCCAAAATTTATGTCCTTTCCTAGCTTCCCCCTGAACTTCAGACTGACATAGCCAACTGCTTGCTCAGTATCTCCACTTGGATGTTACAAAGATATTCCAAATTTACGCTGAGAATGGAGTCAAGTCCAAAGTCCTTACAGTGGCATCCAAAGCCCTGTTTATTCTATCCATTCCCAGTCTGCACTCCCTTCTCTAGACCCTGTGGGGCCTTTGCATGTATTGTTTTCTCTCTTCATAAGATATCTACACAATTCAATTTAGAGGTGTTTGTTTTTTGTTTAGTTTTTGAACCAGGATCTAATGAAAAGCATTTTTGTAGCTTAGCTTCTTTTACAAAAATAGGATTTTTTTTTTTTTTTAAGAGCCCATTCTGGCTCTCTTAGAAAGTATCATGCTCTGCAGTGGTTTGGCCATTTCCCCTTGATGTCATTTAGCTTGTTCCTCTAGCCCCTGTAGCCATGTAAACATGGCCTCTCTTTTGTCCTCTCTGTCTGAATCTCCAAGGAGCATTTGTACTCCTTCTTGTTCCTTATGTCCTCTGCTGGTCTACTGCCTATGTCTTGAGCAGCTCCTTCAGTGGCTTTAGGGTTGTCTATCCTTCCTCACATGGCCATAGGCCACCTGCAATGTCATCATTCCCCATGGTTTGAGCTCTTCTTGCTCTTTGCAAACTTGTTGATGTTCATGGTTTTTTTTGCCCTCTTTATACCAGTTGCCTCAAATGTATAACTCAGATTACTGCTGGAATCTCCAGTTGGATGTTATTCATTTCTTCTCCTCTTCCTCTTCTTCCTCTCCAACCTCCCCATCCTGTTCCTCCTTCTCCTTCTTCTTCTTCTTCTTCCCTCTCTCTGTCTCTCTGTCTCTCTGTCATCTATCCTCTCTTTCTCAAGAACAAACTATGTGCCAGGCTTTGCAACAGAAGTCGAGAACAAGACTCCCTGCTTTCCTGGAGCTCACTGTGTATCGGGAAGTGTATCACTGTGTATCAGAAGCTGGCAGGAGCAGTGCACACAGGGAACCATTTGTCACAGTGAGGACTTTGCACAGCAGTGAATAGGACTGAGAAGCCCCTGTCTGGATCTGATAGGTTTTGTTATCAAGACAATCACTTGATACTGTGTGGAAGACAGACAATAAGAAAAAGAATGAAATACACACCAAGGAAGGAAACAAGTGAAAGTGGACAGCGCCAACCCCCAGGTAGCAGCATGCACAATGGTCATTATCTTTTCTTGTGCTCTCCTCCAGGTTTTTTCATGTAACCATCCAGCTCGCTAGGTTTGAAGTGCTTACAAGACCTGGCTATCTTGTCATACTGCAGGGTCTCAGGGCTCCTGCAGGCACCTCCTACCCGGTCTCATCCAATCTAGTCTCCCTTGTTTTGTCTTCTTTGTGGAGATGAAGGGCTTTGCCTCCTCTATTGCTCCTGCTCCCACTCTCTGTGGTCACTGCTTCAAAGACTAAGGGAACAGAACATTGCGGTTACTTACTGCAAGATGTTTGAGGCTATTTGTAGGCTCAGAAATAGCCAGCTGGTTTATCCCACTACCTGGAAACATCCTGGACTGTCCTCAATATGGTTCAATCTCAGAACAAACTTCTATCTTGACATTTTACTCCTCCTTCTCCTCCCCCTTCTCCTCCTCAATGTGCAATGCTACAGGTCCCTTCTAACCCCCTCTTGAAGTTATACTGGGTAGGTAGGTGACTCCCAGTCTAAGGAGGGCAGCTGTGGGCTGCAGTGGGGAGGGCAGGAACAGGGAGCTGACAGCCTCAGTGGATGTGAAGGAGATGAGAGAGCTGAGGAGGAGCTTTTCAGGTGTTCTTTGTTGGCTGGAAGGTGGTGCTGGCTTAATCCTGATGTTTTAGAGGTTCATAGACATGGGGATGAGGCAACCTATCCTAGGAGTCCACTCAAATCTCCCTGACACACTGAGCTCAGATAAGGATGGTCTATGGCACCTGAGTTTTACTAGGAAGTTTTACTAGTGAGTTTTCTGCAAAGGTGTGCATGTACCATCACCCAAGGGGGTAACAGTGCTTTCTCCTTCCTGAGCCTCAGACTCACAAGCAAGAGTAAGTACAAGGTCGCATACTAGGACACTCGAGAGAAAGATAGAGGTGGCAGAGAAGGAGCAGAGCCAAGGAAAGTGGGGAGCGAGAGTGGACGGGGAACTGTCTTTCAAGTTGCCCCCAGCGCTCCCTCCGTAGTTGTCAAAGTTTGAGCCTGTAACAGAGTGATTCTTAGAATAGCTGAGGAAATGTTTTTTAATTCTGAAGCTGAGAGTGCATTCCAAGTCTTTAACCCACTCTGCTCCCCGTGTGCTTGGCTTTGTGCTCAAGTGGAATGGAGTGAGTCTGCCTGGTGGACGTGTAAATGAAAGTTCAGAGGCTGGAGCCGTCCCGACAGGCCTATGCAGACAGCTGAGTGACAAGGCCAAAGGGGACTGGGTCCATAGCATCTCCCTATGTGAGTCACCTCCTCGGTGATTCCAAGGAAGAAGATCCTGTGGCAACCAGAAAGTATTCTGAGGTCAGATCGGTATGGGATCTTCCCCCCGGAGCCAACAGACAATAAAAGTCAACATGTTTAGCTACATTCCTGAATGCTCATAAAATTTGGACCTTGAAGAGCCAAAGAGATGTCCTGAAAACATTAGTTCTCAAAGACCTACGGAGTTCTGAGCAGGGTGGGCCGTGATATCTGGAGGAGAAGGATGAGCAAGATAGGCTCCCTTCTCGTTTAAAGCTAGCTTGGTAAGGATAGTTCATAAAGGGTGCACAACACGGAGGAGGGCAATCCACAAATGACGGTGATTCAGGGAAGTGAGAACCATAACAAAGCATAGGGTGTGCAGCTGTGGGAGTGCAGAGGAGGGTGCGGCTGCCTCTCCCAAATTAGGTCAGGAAATGGACTTTTGGCATAGATCTTGATGAATGAATAGGAGTTCTTCAGAAAGAGGGCTGGAAGATTCCTCTGGGCCAACTCTAGGCAGAAGGAACTTGTAATATTAAAAAGTGAAGAGAAAAGAAATTGAAAGCAGGGACTTGAACAGAATGTGTATGCAACGGAGAAACTCCCTAGCCTTGAAGGCATTAGTGCTTTGTGACAAGGACAAATGCTACAGTGTCCTCATCATACAGGGCCCCTGACTAGGCAAGTTGGAGACAGAATGGTGGATGCCAGGGGCTGAGGGAGGAAAGAACAGGGAGTTGTTATTTCCTGGGTGCAGGGTTTCAGGGGGAAAATAAGAAAGTTCTGAAGATGGCTGGTGGAGATGGTTGTATAACAAAGCGAGTGTTCTTTTTTAAATCAGTTTTTATGTCTTTATTAGCACACATTTGCAGCACATAATGTTTGCCATCCTCATGGGGAGTTGCTACAAGTATATAACACATCTTAATTCTTGTATTCACCCCTTCCCTCCCTCCATCTGTTGGTCCCCTTCCCTTAGCAAGATTTATCTCCCTTTTTCCTATTATCTATCTTTTACTTTGCTCTTTATTTATAGTTTGGATTTTTCTCATATAAAAGAAACCATGTGATATTAAGCTTGTGTGTTTGATTTATTTCACTTAACATTATGGTCTCAAGGTGCACCCATTTTCCTACAGATGACTCAAATTTATCCTTCTTTATGGAAGAATGGCACTCCATTGTGTGTAAATACCACACTTTCTTTATCCATTCATCTGTTAATGGACTTATAGGCTGCTTCCCAGAGTTAGAAGTTACGAATTGTGCATGATGAACATGGGTTTACATGTATCACTGTAACATGATGTTTTTAACTCTTTCAGGAAGATACTTTGAAGGGGAATAGCTCTGTCAAAAGAAATTTCTAGCTTTAGTTTTTTGAGGAATCTTCACAGTCACTGTACTACGGTAGTTTACATTTCCATCAACAATATAGAAGGGTTCTGCGGTAGTTACTTTTCTCCCATTGCTGAGACAAAATACTCAACACCCAAAGTTAAAGGGTAAAGGGTTTACTTGGCTTACAGTTCAATCATAGAGGTTTCAGACCATAATGGCTGGCTCCAAGGCGGGGATACCTGGGGGGGGGGGGCAACAGTTCCTGGCTACGGAAGACAGAAGAAGCAGCAGGAGAGCTTAACAGCTTCTTCCTGTCTCTTTCATTTTATTCAGACTCCTTAGGGCAGGAAGCACTCACACCCTTTATTCTAGTGCCCTCGGGCCTAGCCCCACTGAGAATCCAGCACATGCTCTAGATTCCTACACCTCAGGAAAAGCACGAGGCTTTGGTGGGGGGGGGGGATCTAAACACAAGCCATAGAAGGCTCCCTGCAGCCTCGCTAGAATTTGTTATTATTTGATTTTTCTTTTTTGGTACTGGGGATCAAACTTGGGACCTTGCGCTTGTGAGGCAGCTGGTGGCACCACTGAGCTAAATCCCCAGCCCTGTTATTATTTGATTTTTTTGATAATGCCCATTCTTTCTGGAATAAGATGGAATCTCAGGGTTGTTTTAATTTGCATTTTTCTAATGGCCAGCAAAGTTGAACATTAGTGTTCTTAATGCTTCTGAGTTGTATACTTCAAGCTGGTTAAAATGGCAGATTGTATGTGATGTACAGTTCACTACAATTTTTTTAAATTACCGCGAAAAAAGGACACAGGGAGAGGAATGATTCCAGCGTCTTCTGGAGAAGTTGAATGGGTAGGTGTAGCTCAAACTTCAGGTGTGAGACCAGGAAAACAACGTAATGAGGGAATGAGAAGTTTCCAACCTTTAGGGTTGGGGCTTTACCTTGAGGGCAATGAGAGTCAGCAGAGGGTGAGGAAGGCCACAGTGTTGTAGGGAAGTACTGGGCTGCACAGAAGGGCAAGAGGCCTCGAGGTGGTCCATGGGAGAGGAAAGGAAGCCAGCGCCTCTGGGGTTGAGTCAAACTGTCAGGACTGTTTGTCTGTGGAGCCAAGTAGACACCAAAGGAGTGTCAGAGCTGAACAGAAGTCCATGGCTTCTGGATTGGGTGAATTAGTAGACAATGTGCCCTACCATTAACAAGGATTTCAGGGAGAAGAGTGTGTTTTATGGGAAAGAAAAAATGATTCAAGACAGGTTGACGTTTAATGTGTGCTTACTTGTCCTCAGTGCCAAATGTGATGCCTTTTATTTCTCCACTTGTTTCACTTGTGTTGTTCTTGCTCCTAAGGTTAGATGTTCAGGCACACAGCTTTGGTGCATTCATCCATTCACCCAGGTGGAAGCTCCTGGGCACACTCCCATTCCTGTGACTCTCACCAACCATCAGCTCCACCCACCCCGCACCAAGGGGAAGCAGTGGATGTGGGCATGGAATTCAGGTCCCCTGCTGTGCGCTTCTTTGCATCCTGCACTGGCTTCTCTACCTCAAGAAAACAAGGTTCTCTCTGTGCTTGGTCTCACTGAGTTCCCACAAGCCTATGAGGTGGGTACAATGATTATTTTAGGAAGTAGGAGGCAAAGGCCGCAAAGAGAAATTGGGAAACTTTTGAGAATGATGGGTATGTTCTTGTGATCACTGGTTATCTATCAGGTTAAAAACGTGGGTAAATCCTAGCCAATTTTGAACACCACACCTCAGAGAAGCTCTTTCATAAAAGTATTGATCAACAACACAGTAATTTTTTGTACAGTGTCATATGCTGAGGGAAAATAAATTAATTTGGGCTTGAAAAACAAAAATCTGTTCTTGTCTTCCTTCGTATATTTTCTTATGACTTCAACCTATTTCCCGTTGTTGCCCGGGGGGGGGGGTGCGGGCTGGACAGATGCTTTTCTTCCCCTACCTTCTCCAGAATTGTATTTATTCACTCAGCACTGGGTCTTTGGTTGTTTGTTTCAGGCATAATTTCCATATGGTCATATTCACTCTTGTAGTGCATACTTCTGTGTGTCTTGACAAATGCATATATACTCGTAACCACTTTCACAATCAAGATTTAAGACATTGAAATCCTCTTCAAAATTCCCTTCTCTCTGCTTCTCTGCAGTCAACCCCCTCCCAAGCTCCCAGCAACTGCTGATGTATTTTCTGCTCCTATACAGTCATTCATCTCTCAATGTCCATGGGGGGATTGGACGCAGGGCTCCCTCAGGTGCTAAAATCCATAGATGTTCAAGCCCCTTATATAAATGGCATAGCATAAGGTATGATCGAAATATAAGGTAAATGTTTACATTTTTTTAAATGTATTAGAGTAAAAGACACATTGCCGTTCATCTGTTTCCCACTTTTGGGAATACTCAGAATACTCCTCCTTAACTTCAAACACATGTATCTCATTGTTTTTGTTACTTTCTGAAGCAGTTCTGGAAGTTCTCTTTAATGAGTGTCTTTACGACATGTGATAAAAAAAATACACTGAATGCCGCTGCTGAGTGCCATCCAAAGGAAAGCAGGCTTGTGGAAACATTACAGTGTGTCCTCATCCACCTTACTCACTGGATCATGCATTGCGCAACCTCTGGCTTTTCCCCAAAATCAAAATGAGCATAAAAGTAAATGTTTTGAATCAATTCAAGGCAGCTAGAACAGAGCAACTAATGACGCTCCTAAAAGAGGGCTTCCAGAACTGCTTCAGACAGTGGCAAGAATGATGGGATAAGTGTGTTCAATGCAAGGGGTCACATTCAGAGGGGAAATCATGACAATGTGTCTTTCACTGTAATATATTTTAAAAATTTAAATGGTTGCTGTATTTTTTGGTCACACATAGCATTTGCACGTAATCTATGAACCTCTTCCTATTTATTTTATTTTATTTTATTTTTTGCTACCGGGGATCAAACTCAGGACCTTGCACTTGCAAGGCAGGTACAGTGCCACTGAGCTACATCACTGGCCCATCTTCCATTCTGTTACAAACAATAATATCTTCAGACATTGCCAAATGTCCCCTGGAGTCCAAAGACACCCCGGATTGAGGATCTCTGGCTTGGGATAAGCCATTTGAGATCATTCATGATGCTGCCTATATCCACAATTTCATCCTCCGACTTACACAATTACTACCACTGCACGGCATCCCTGCCATTATAACAAACTCCAATGAACAGAGCAGACAGACCAAAAGCACAGTTGAAATGGGCTCCCTGGCGTGAGGAAGGAGCTGGTGTAAAGATGACAGGTTCATTTTCCTCTGAAGTTAATTCTCCAGGATGGACATTTGAGTAGTGAAGCCAGTTGCTCTCAATCTGGGCAGGAAGTGTGGGCCCAGGTATCTATTGCTACCGGAAGCCCCTAATACAGTAGCACACTGGGCTGCACGCAGGTGTCAAGGACTGAGAAGCTGGAGGAGTCCAGTGCCTCTGAAGGCCAAAGCCACTCCCTGTGGGCAGGACGAGCAGCTCGGTCTGTCTCCTGCTGTCTGGTGCATGACACAGGGATTGTGACATGGAGTGGACGGTGAATGCAGCTGTGAGGAAGCACTAGGAAAGCAGGACAGAGAGCTTGGCCTTCTGGAAGCAGCTGGGGCAGCTCAGCCATGTCACCACTCTGGGGTTCTCTCTGTTTGTTGCTGGCTTGTTTGTACATTCTTTGTGCCATCAGGCCACAACATGGCCTGCACCCACTTAAGTGTATGAATGCACGTCTGCTGTGGGTGGTGAGCAGCTGTCCATGCCCCTGAGGGCTGGGGAAGACATTCTTCACAGAAATGTTCTCCAAAATCCTGGAGATGGGATGGTGAGCTAAAAATGCCCTGCATTTGGCTCACCAGTGCATTTAGGATTTGTGCAGAATGAATGGGGCATTATTTCTATTGAAACAAAAACTTTTTTAAGGAAAGCATGAGAGGAATGGCCATTTTGTTTTCATTTTGAGTGACACTGTTTATAATAACAGCAACCCCTTGATTTGCATGACTGGGTGAGTAAATAAGTGAATACATTTAATACACAGCTGGCTCGAAACACAACTGGGAGGAGATAAAGCTGGTGGAAGAGTTACCAGAATGTTCTTGGGAACCCTTTTCTCGCTTTTTTAATGAACTCAAATATGTGTTAAGTAGCTCTTCTGCTGGGTGGGAAGAGCCTGGGGAGGCTACAACACAGCCTCCACCTCCTGTGGGCCTCAGTTGTGTCCTGTGGCCACATGACAACAGCTGGGTCACAGTGTGGTGAATGCACAGAGAGATGCAGAGGCATCTTGTGACCTTTGTCATTGTTTTCTGTGTCCTCATGTCACACAGGCCGGACACTGTCAAGTCTCAGATGCTGGATCACAGATCCAACCATTCATTCAGCAAATATCATACACCAGACAGTGTCCTAAGCGCTGACTATAAGGCAGTGGGTAAAAATGATAAAAATCTCTGTCTTTGGGTGTCTTATGGTCTAGTGAAGAGAGGCCCACAGTGCAAAAATAGGTAAGCAAATTATATAGTAGATCACAGGGAAAAGCCTAAGGCAAACAGGGAATTAGAAAGCACAGGCAGTTGGGTTGTGATTTTCACTAGTGTAGTTAGGGAAGAACTTCCATGAGGTGGGGGACCTGAAAGAGTTGAAAGGTCAGATATCTCTGAAAGAGCATTCCAAAAAGAATTTAGCAAGTTGAAAGGTCATGTGGCAGAATTATTGCATTTGAGGAACCAGAGGCCAGTTCAAGGGCAGTGGACAAGATGGAGACCAAGCTAGATGAAGTTAGGATGCTCCTGAGATAATTCAGATGTGAAGTGATGAGAGATAATTGGATTTGACATATTTTTTAGGTAGAGCCATTGAAGTTGTTGACAGATTGGTTGTGAAGTAGGAAAGAGGAGAATCAGCTACTCAGGAGGTTGAAGCAAAAGCATCATAAGTTAGAGTCCAGGCTGATCAACTTAGTGAGACCTTTCAAAAAAAGGCTAGGGATGTAGTTTAGTGGTAGAGCACTTGCCTAGCATACACAAGGTCCTGGGTTCAATCCCAAATGGGAGGGGATTGGAGAGAGAAGAGAGAGAGATTGCAATGAACAAACTAAAGACTTTCATCTGAGTATCTAGAACTTCTATGCACTGAGATGGAGAAGACAATGAGAGATTAGACGAGAGAGCTGGAATTTCATTTCTGGTCATATTAAGGTCATGGTGCCTGTTAGTAATCCAATGGTCAGTCTGAGTGGACACTCAGTGTAAGAAAGGTCTGGGCTTCAGATATATCATTTATTCAGTGAGTATTTCCTGAGCATCTACTATGCAAAAACACCTGGAAGAAAGTGGTGAACAAGGCAGGTGAAGTCCCAGACTGTGGGAGCACAGCTGGTTATCTGGGATCATGCAAGGACCTGCATCAGACTTGAAGGATGATGTCAGGGAGAACCAGGAAGATACCCATTCTCATTCCCAGTGGGTGCACTGCTCATATCTGTCCTGCAGGTACAGGAAACCTTATTTGAGAACTGAAGGGTGCTTCTCACAGCACCTTCACTGATGACTGATGCACCCCAAATCCCCACTGGTGCTGAGATTCTGCAGGGTCAATGGAGCTGGGCTGAGATGCCTGTGCTGGCATCACCACCACTCCCGGGCACAGTGCAGCTTTGTGCGCACATGGAAACCCTTTCCCAAGCCTGCGCCTACTGCCAAAGTTTGTGTTCTCAACACCCGTGCGATCCGGCACCTGCCGCACATGCACAAGGTCCCAAGTTTGATCCCCGGTACCAAAAAAAACCCACCCATGCGAAATCACCTCCAGACCCCAGCAATGCCACTGGACTGTCCAGGACTGTCCTCCAGCTCAGCTTAAAACAGCAGCAGCAACAGTCCTCGGAACAGCATGGAGACTGCAAGAGTGCACAGCTCATAATTCTGTTTAGGTCTTCCCTGAACTCAACCTAGGGGCCACACGTGGGGCAGAAGTTGCTTGATGATATTCAAAGGTATTAAAATCCTTAGAAATAACAGCTTGTTCAAATCTCTCTAGGAACGTAGGGAATGGTGCCAAGACCAGAATAAAATGCCTTTCATATAGATGGAGAGGCAGCATGGCAGGGAAAAGCATGGACTCTGAGCAGTATGGTGGACCTGACTTACATCTTGACCTCACTGTTCACTGCAGTGCAATCTGGGACAGACTTGGAACCCCTGGGCTCCTCAGAATTCTCACCAGAAATGAGAATAAGGCCACTCACAGGTTGTCATCAGGAGCAAAGGAATCAAATATAAAGTATGTGACACACAGAAGTGCTTAATCAATCATTTTAATTCTCTCTGATGCGCTTGCCCAGAGTTGTGGTAGTAACGGTGTGAGCACAGGCCTATGTGTGTGCACATAAATGTGTGTGAGTGTTTGAGTGTTCGGCCCCAGCTTGGAGATGCCTCCGTGGGTGCCTGGCTGTATCAGGAAAAGACAGCTGAGCTCCCAGGAGGGTCTGCACGAGGGTATGTGAGAGGAAGGACACTGCCAGGTGTTTGGGCCAGATGTGCCTGGATGGGAAAAGCCTTGGACGTTTCCCTGGTCTCACCGATGGGTGTCTGAGTCTGTGGGGCTGCAAGAAGTAGCGAAGTGAGCTACTTTTGTGAAGATCTGTGTGACCAAGGGCACCACAGAGTGGAAAGGGCAGCCATCCACTTCTGAGAGGGCTGGGGAGGCTCTGCCTTGCAGAAGCCTGGGGGGAGTTCGATGCTACCTTGGCACATCAGGTGATTTCAGCCTCGGGGTGGCAGAGCAGCATCCTGGGGTGAGGGAGCCCTTCCCAATGGCTTCTGGGCATCAATGAGGAAGGCTGGGCAGCCATTCTTGAGCTCATAAGAGATCCCCCCAGGGATGCACAGAAATGACCAATGGGACTTTGAGGGCCAGGGAGCCCCACTACATCGAGTAGGAGTAAGATTCAGGTTATTAGTGAAAATGGGCTCCATGTGCTGCTTCAGAGCCCCATCCTCACCCTGCCCTGCTCTGTGTCATGGGGCTAACCCTGCAGGCTATGTCTGAAGCTTTGTGGGAGGGGACTTCCTGCCAGGCTCAGCCACTGAGTGGCACTAGCAGATGGGAAATGGGGAAAGCGGAGGAGCCAGGGTTGTGCTTTCCTTGCCTCTCTGTCTTGAGTCTCTCCTCCCTCAGTGGCTCTGTCTTTTTCACAGCCCCAGCTCCCACCATAAAGCTCCATTATGGCTCTTGCTTGTTCCATGTCACCCTGGTCCCTGGGCCCTATGAACACTGGTGTTGCCTCTTTACCTCCCTGCTCTTGGAGTAGCAGTGACCTCCTGCCATTGCTCATCCCTGGTGTTTCACGAACCCCTGCTTGGCCTCCATCACCAGTACACCCAATTCCCTCTGCTGCAGGGACTAAAAGTGGTGTCTGGTGCTCTGTTTAGGCTGGATGGCCACACCCCTGTCTTTCCTATAGACTGCAGAGGTTCAGATCAAATCTACTTGGAGATTAAATATAGGTATAGGGATGAAGATAGATAGATATAGATAGATATTCTCTATATCTTAAATTTACTTGGAGATACACACAGAGGAAGAGGATGCTGTTACAAATTTTATGAAATGCTAAAAATGATTCCCACTTGAGTTATTCCCATTTTACTAATCCAGTGTCTCCCTACCCCAACATCCCCAGGAAACAACAGGCTTGTTCCAAAACCTCAACATGATGATTCTCTGGTCTTTCTTCCCTCTGCCTGAGCTCATAAGAATTCTGACTCTCATGGTTTGCATCTCACTGAGGTTAGAGTGCTCAATTCCATTTCATATTTACTTCCTTCTGTGGGAAGACAGTTACAGTAATGGTCCCAATAGAGCCAGGACTCCCCCCACACTGCATCCTCACTCTTGTGTCACCCCCTCCCACACTGGCTCAGAGCTTGGCTGTACAACTTGGTTTTGCTAATGGGACAGCAAATATGATAAGCAGAGGCTTGTGAGAATATTGTGAGTTGAGTATCTCCCTCTCTGTTGCCCAGCCACCATGTAAGAAGCCAAAGCTGGCCTCTGGAGACACGTGGCCTGGCTACCAGCCAGCATTAGTTGCTGGAAAAGCAAGGAAGCCATCTTAGCCTGCCCAACCCCGTGTGAGTGGCAAATGAAAGCCCAGGTTGGGGAGTGGAAGAGCCATCCGGCTGAGCCCAGAACAAATTGCCAACAGAGGGAACCACAAGTAAAGAACATGGTGGTTGTTTCCAGCCACTGCATTTTAAGGGAGTTTGTCTAGCAGGGAAGGCAAGTTCACATCATCCTCTTTCTCCTTTGTGTACTTTTCTATAATAAGAAGTTATTGCTTATTGCTCCTGTTAACCAACTCCTCTGAGAGACAGCACCCTCTGGCCCTCACAAGTGCCCCAACTGGCTTCTTACCAAAGGGCAGCCCAACCCGCACTCAGAGCTGAGCTCCATCAGCACAGACCCAACAGCCGGCCCCAACCTGCTTCCTCTCAGGATTTAAGCTCTAACTTCATTGCGTTCAGTGTCCTTTAAAATTTTTTTTCTCTGAAAAATATGTGGTTTCACTTCCAAATGATTTTCCAAAACTCTCTGGCTCACCAAGGAGTAATCCCTCTGCTGGCAAACTAAGCAAGGCTGCTATTTTAGAATGGCACCAGGCCTCTGGATTCTTGATTCAGACGGGGCTGCTGATGCTTCTTCATGGAAAACTGAAAGAACTACAGAAGATATAGAGACTGGTCCCAGAGGATATTTCAGAAAGCAGAGGCTGTCTGCCTCCTTTCCCTTCCTGTCCCTTCCTACCCGGCCACTCGCCCCCAGCCAAAGATGGGGGCCTCCTTCTCTGGAGCAACTGAACTTCTAAGCTGCTTAAGAGGAGACCCATCTGTCCTCCCTGGCTCCTTGGCCTCCTCACACGCGTCCTCATTGTTCTCCAATGAAGGCTCAGCGTAAGCCGATGTAACCCTCCAAAAATGCACGACTGGCTGACCAAATATTAACAAGAGAGACAGCTATGAAAAAACAGCATGCCTATTTGCTCAGCCTCCCTTTCTGCTGCAGACTAACCCTGGAAGCCTTCCTGCTGTCCGAGTAAGGGGTGCTTGCTAATCCGGGCAAGTGTCAAAAGAGACGGTATGTGAGCAGTTTCCTCCGGTGAGAGCTGTTTTTCAGACTGTCCCTTGGCAGAAGCTCCCATGTATTCTGTGCAGAAATCCCTCCCCTGGCCTCAGTGAGTTGGGGGAGGCACTTTGGGGCAAGGTGACCTCTTAGGTGATAACTGCTTTATCAGGGACTGCTCTTCCTCCCGAAGATTACCTGGGGACAAAAGTCATTCCTGATTAGCAGAGGCTCAGGAAGCTGCTTCAGGCTCCAGAGATGACTCATCTGCAAGAAGGAAGGAGCCAGAGTTGGAGAGACACCCAAGGGGTCCAGGGGCCCTGCCAGAGGGCGCAGTGTCAGTGGTGATCACCTCTCCGGAAATGCGTTCGGGATCCAAGAGGCTTAGGCCTCACCAAGCTGGTCACAGGAGCCTTAGGATGACAGTCACAGACCTGGCACCCAGAAGCCACAGGAGGCCTTCCTTGCCCACTCCTTGCCACAGCGTCCCTCTCATCTGCTCATCCATCTCCCTCTCCTGGGCTCCCGCTGGTCCTGGGCATTCTCCTCCCATCTAGTCCTTCTACATCAGCACACCTACTTGTTTCCGGGTTCGTCTCCTTCTAATGGATGCTGGCCTTCTACAGAGAGGGGACATGCCTTACTTACCTGTTATCCTCAGCGCCAACCCAGCGCTTGTGTCTATTAGGCCGTAAGTAAATGCTTAGTGAATGAACAAACAAAACTCAGTCTCCCTCTAACTTGGAGTAGGTAGCATGCCCCAAGTCCCTGGCAGGTGAGGTCCTGAGCCTGTATCTGAACCCAGCAGTGTCCTAATCTAAAGCCTATGCCAATTCCATGACCCCTCCTTCCCTCCCTCATTAGTTACCCTGCCCACTGTGCCCACCCACTACACACACACACACACACACACACACACACACACACGTATGCATGCATACACATGCATACACGCAGACCACAGAAGAGCCTGGATAGAATTAAACAATGTCAGAAATAGGACCTAAGCTATCATAGAAACCCAGTTCGTCATCTAACAGATAAGGAAACAGGCCAAAGAAATTTGTGGGAATGGATGTGTTTTAAGCCTACTTTAAAATTTGATCTTGGGCTAGTTCTGCCGCTAATCATATTCAGTTTAATTTAACCCCAAAGAAGATACATAGCTGACTGAGTGACTCCAGCCAAGATAGAAGCATATATATACTAGCTCTGAATACAGGGTGGGGTATGAGGGACCAGCCCACAGAGGAGGGAGAGTTTTCTTCAGACTTTTAGGCCCAGGAAAGGCTCCACAAGGACATACTGCTGAGATGGGCCTGGGGAAAGGCTGGAGGATGCACCTTCTGGCGGAACCACACATAGGCAGCAGCATGGTGGTGGACAGCACGCGCTTTATCATGGGAATGGGGCATGGGTGGGCTTTCCCTGAAGGCGCAAGAGGAAAGGAACAGGAGGCCTCAGGGCAGACTGGGACCTGCTCAGAGTAACATGGCAAGTAGGAATCTCAAGCATGTGCAACTAGGAGACACACTGAACTTCCACGGCATTGTAGGATGATGCTTCAAGAACACAGACCTGGGGGCTTAGGAGAGAGGGGGGAGAAAGAAAAGCTAAGTGATTTGGATTCTGACAACAGAGTTCCTGGCTGCAGACAGGGGAAAGGGAACCCAAAATTAAGGCACTCATATGCTTTTCTCCTCCAGGTCAGTTCTCCTTAGATATCTGCCTGCAGGGGAGGAATGATACTGCTGCCACCAGGAGGATGAGAGGAAGAAGGAGGAAGAGGAGGAGGAAGAGAAGTGCACACTATATGTCCACGCTCTAAAACCAGTTACAGAGGCTTTAAGAGAGACACTGGGCAATATTCAACTCATGATTCAAAACAGGTTTCTGCACCAAGTTCCTGCCAGCCCATTACCCTGAGAGGGGTTGTTCCATGGAGCCGAAGTCCCGCCATACACAGAGCAAGATGGCAAAGCCAGCCACCAAAGACTCACAGGGCTTTTCCTCCTCTTGGGAGTCTCAAGAAAAGGAGTGGACAAATTGAGATGCCCAGGTCCTGCCTTCCAGCCTCGGAGAGGAAGTCCCCTCACAAGCCGCCCCAGGAGAACAGGAGGCAGCCCAGATGGGGGCCCCAGGAGGTTGGCCTGGGGAAGCGGGGACTCCTGAAATGCAGCTTCCCCAGGGCAACCTCAGTCCCCCGGGGTGCGGATGCTGGGCTAGGAACCAGGGGCCCACCTCGGGGTGGCTGTTCTGAGGTGAGCTCCCAGCCAGGCTGAAGGGGTGCTCTTCTGGCTCACAGAGCCAGAGGAGGAGGAGGCCAGAGCTTCAGGGCTGTAGCCCGGCTGTGTCACCAACACCAGACTGGCACTGGAAGCATTGCCTGCGCTGGAAGGATGGGAAGTGGAAAGGGTAAGCACGACCTAGCCCCAGTGGACAGCTCCCAAAACCCAGCAGGCAGCCAGCGAGCACAGCCCTAGGACTTTCCTGGGCCCCATGAACCCAGTTCCCCGGTGCTAGCAGAGGCGGAAGGGAGGGCCTTTGCTCCGCACAGCCAAGGGCTGTGGGAGAGAGACATGGAGGGGTTTCCCCAAGACTGGGCATTATCTGAAAGGCTTTAAATACCAGCTCAGAGTTAACCGGATTGGCCATTTCACTTATCCTCCCATCCCACTAAGAAGGGGTGAGGCTCAGAAAGAAAGACCAGATTAGTTCTGAGCCTTCTCACCCCTATGCGTTTTATTTGTGCAGCCTGGCTCCTCCGGGCGCGGGGACATCAGGGCCATCTGTCAGCTGGCCTCTTAGGCCCAGGGAGGGTCCTGAGGTCTGGTGCTGAAGGGGCGGAGCCGAGGCGCGGTGGCCAGGGCTGTGGGGGAGACGCAGGAGCGGGGGATGGGCCGTGGGGCCCAAGGCCCAGGCCTCCAGGGGCGGCTGGGATGCAGCAGGCTGCCAACATGGGCGGGACAGAGAGAGGGCGCCAGGCAGGGCTTCCCCTCCCGCCAGGCTCCTCTGAGACCCACCCTGCCCGCCCACTGCACCTCTGCTCTGCAGCAGAAGCGGGAGCCAGACAGCCGCTTTGACGCGGCGCTGCTGCCCCCTCCTGGGCACGCGTGGCAGGTCGCTGTTGCTCTGCCGAGTTTTCCTGTAATGGTACCTGAGCCTACACTACTGTCGCAGCTTTGGGGTGACTGCCCCTCCGGTTAACTTTGTTCTTCCTACACAGCCCATCTTCTGCATCTCCGTTACAATCACTTAAGTCCAGCACTCTGGGCGTCTGAGGCCACAGGACCTCGAGTTTGAGCCCAGCCTGTGCAACTTAGTGACTTAGCAACTTAGCGATGGATACCCGGTCTCCATCAGTTAGTCAGTGGGCTGGGGATGTAGCTCCATGCAAAGAGCCCGGGTCCAATCCCCAGTACCACAGAAACAAATAAGAGCAACAACAAAATCACCAAAGTCCATCTTCCCTCCCTTTTTAGGCCATGTCCCCGTGTCTTTTCTGCCCCATCCACCGTCTGTCAGTCACACAGAGAAGCCTGTGTGGGTTCAGGACAGTGGCTCTGCCTGGCTCTGCCCGGTCTGGCCAGTTCTTTCTCTGAGCCAAAGCGGTCTACTGGTGAAACTGCTGCAGTGATCCCCCTTACCCCGCCTGCAGGGATGCTTTCCAAGAACCCCAGGGTCCCTGAAACCCAGGGCAGTACTACACTCTGTATCTATTCTGCTTTGCCTATACATCTGCATCCATGAGAAAGTTTCATCCATAAATTAGACACAGTAAGAGATCAACAACAAGCCCGGAGAGGTGGTGCACACCTCTAATCCCAGCACTCTGTGAGCTGAGGCAGAGGGTCACACGTTAGAGCTCAGTGCAGGCAACTTAGCCACTTAGCAAGACTGTCTCTAAATGAAAAAAAATTTTAAAGGGCTGAGAAAAAGTAATAAATTAGAACAACTATCATAATAATATGCTGTGATAAGTTATGTGGTTTATCCCTCAGAATAGCTTGTAGTACTTTCACCTTTTCACTTAAAGGAAGCAGTGTAAGGCTGTGCCCGGGCGTCTCTGAATCCAGCACCCCGGCTCTTGCGATTTGAGGCCACTATCAGTAAAACGGGGGTTCCCTGAGCCCAAGGGCCGGGACACTGCGACAGTTGAGCCACGGCTTAGACGACTGCTCAGTGACTAACAAGGGGACAGTGCAGTGGACAGAGGGTGATTCATATCCTGGGCAGGTTGGGGCCGGAGGTGCAGAGAGTTCAATCCATCACACCCCTCAGAACAGAGAGCCGTGGTTTATTTCTGAAAATTTCCAGTAATGTTTTTGGACGGAAGGTAACAGAAACTGCAGAAAGCAAAACACGGACAAAAGGGGACAAGGGCGCCACCCCACAGGGCTGTGGCAGGGGTGGCCGTCCAGCCTTGGCACAGGGCGCTGGCAGTAAGAGCCCTTGCTGGTCTCCCGCTCCGTCACTGCCCTGCTCTCGCTGGCCTCGCTTAACACTGGAGATTCCCGCCCCCCCCCCCCCCCCCCCCCATTTTTCTCCCCGTCCTGCTGGGCAGCAGGGCTTCTCGGCACCACTGTGGGCTGACGTCTGCACTCTGGGACTCGACAGAGACCTGGCAGCTTCTGCTCCTCCCACCTGCCCCTTTCTTCCTGACTCCTTCCTCCTCTTTCCTCCCGTTTTCTCCTCCTTGTGAGCTCCCACCACTGCCTGATGCCCTTCTCACCGAGTCTTCTCTCTGCCCCTTGCTTCTCACGTCCTTCTCCAGCAGCCACATCCCACCTTCCAGCCCATCATAATCCTGAACCTGCCAGGGCCACCGTCCCCAGTGCCCACTTCTGAGACCATCTGATGCTGCTGTAGCACTCAGTGCTGTTAACACTTCTTCCTGTAGAGATAGAGGCTGGAAGAAGGGAGGTGAGGGAAAGGAAAAGGAAAAGGAATTACTTGTGCCAGCTCTGCTTGATGACTGTAATCATTATGTACTACAAACAAGTACTAATAAAAATAAAAATGTAAAGAAAAGTCTTTCTCACCGGTTTCCAGTGAACACCCCCAATGCATTTCCTATGACTTTCCAACCAGTCTTGCTCACGTACTTCCATGCTGATTCTTTTTAGTCCACACACACCATCCTCAGGGGTCCCTCTTGACCACCCTCTCTTTTTCATTCTACACTTTCACTTGAGGCCTGAGATGCCATCCACCTCAGGGCTCTCCACTCTGTCTCTGAGTCAGGCCCTTGCCCCTCCACTTTTACCAGCACTGACACTGGCCATCTGCCTTCAAATGGCTGAGGAAGACCACCGGTTCCACAGCCCCCAAATTGGCCTCTTGATCTTTCTCCTCAAAATGGTTCCTTACACAGAAATCTGAGGACTATTTCTGACTCGTTTATCTCTCTTCCTCACCCCTTTTGATACAGGAGATAGGGCATGGCAAGGCTGGCTGGGGAAATGGGTGGGACCTGTCAATCACAAGATCCCAGGCCAGCAGGAGGACCACTGTATGTAGAACTCAGGAGCACCTGAGAAGAAAAGAGCAGCCCTTGCAGCAAGCCACTCTTGCAGAGAGTTTGTAAGGTAGCCCTAACCATGTCTCTCAAATGCAGTGTGTACTTTGATTTTTGCTTTTAACCTTTTTTTTCCTCTTCATTCAGCCCAAGTTCTATCTGCAGAGCTGGTTTCTCCCATACTTTTTCAAATAAACTTTTTGGCACCGTTATTGGCTTGTCTCATCCAATTCTTTGTTCGAGGCAAGAAGAACCTGGAATACTTTTGATTGGTGAGCCATTTGTAAAGAAACTACCTTATAACACTTTCACCCACCAACTGGTCTCAGTATCTGCTGGTTCCATCTTATTGGCCCTTATTGTCTAGCAGTCTCTTGTGGTCTGTGTCTAAATGTCCCCCAGGAGGCTCATGCCACCATAGGCAGGACCTTTGGAAGGTGATTGGATTATGAGGCCTTATAGGTTACTTGCTGTTAGGAGGTCAGGTCTGGTCAGAAGAAGCGGATCATTGTAGGCATGACCTGGAAGAGTATATTTCCCTTCCGGGCTTCTCCCTTGACTCACTCTGATTCCTAGATGCCATAACATGAGCAACTTTTCTGCCGTGCCCCTCTGCCATGCTGCCCTGCTTTGGAGCCACTGGACTATGGACTAAAAGCTCTACAAACTGTGAGTGAAAATAAACCTTTCCTTTAAATTGTGGGTGTTGGGGATTGTGTGTCAATGGTGAGCAAAATGACTAAGACAAAACTGCTGTTCACTGCCATGGGCCCCACGGCAGTAGTAATAATTTATCGAGTGCTTATTACGTCTGGGCACTGATTCAAGCATTGTACTCACGTGGCCTCACTAAATTCTTCTAAACACCTCATGGAATAGGAAGAAGCAGAAGCATGGAGAAGCTAAGACATTTGCCCACAGCCAAGCCCAGATGGGCTCATTATTCTATTCCTATAATTTTTCTGTAGAGTTCTTTTTTCAAAAATGAGAACTTACAAAGGTTTTCGTTGTTATTGTTCATTTGTTTTTTGTGACAGGGTATCAATATATAGTCCAAGCACTTGCAGTCCTCCTCCTGTGGCCTCCCGAGTACTGGGATAACAGGTGTGTGCCCCTGTGCCCGGCTTGGCTCTCCCTTGTACCCACAGTCCCTTCTCCACGGAGCTCTGTGCGTGCTGCTCCTCAGCCTGGAGTGTTCTGCCTTCCCGTTGTTGCTTAGGTCCTTCTGTTCATTCTTCAGACCTCTGCTCCAGGCCACTCTTCAGGGAGGCCCTCCCAGACTGGAGGCGTTGCAGGCTTACAAACACCAGATCGTGCACTCTGTCACTCAGCGCAGCTGTGCCTGTCCACTAGTGCCTGTGATGAAGTCTGCTTTTCTTCTACAAGGACCTTCACATAGGGCTCACTACATACCAGGTCCTACTCAAAAATTTTTTTCTAATATTTAATCTAGGCTGAGAACTTATAAACAGATGAGTAGCTGGGTGTTCAGTTGTACATCTTTGATCTTTCCAAATAAGGCAGGATTGGCTTAGAAATGAGGTCTGGAGATCCACAGGAAAATTATTTTTTTTAAGCCTTTAAGTACTAGTAGCCTTTATTTAGCTGTGCAAATGTCCATGTGCACAATACTCACAGAAACTGACGTGTTATTTGTCAACTGTTTTGCAGTCTAAGGAAAGCTTTGGAATGGGGAAAATACAACAGTAAGTTGCAATACTTTCTTTCCCTTTTTGATTTCAATTTAAAAATTTTAAGCACTTCACCTAGAGTGAACATCCACTGATGCAACAGAGTTCAACTTTGGCCTCCATATTTGGCCAACAATGCTTTTCAGTGCCAGCTTTTTAGCAATGGCCCTGGGAAGGCCAATGTGCAAATGCTGGCTTCAGTGATACTGTTGTCCTTCAACTTGAGCATCATCAATAACCATATGACTGTGTAGGCTACCAGCACTACCACACTACAAACTTTACTCTTTACCATTTTCACCAGTCTTTGTACTTATGCTCTTTCCCTTTCCTGGGATCCAGTTAGCAACAACACATTGCATTTAGGCATCTTTCAGTTTTAACTACATACCATCACTTGTCCATGTGATAGACCATTTTCTGTAAAAGAGTAGGAAGACACTTCAACCTTCCTCCAAACATAGTTGATCAAAATTTATTTTAAATTTTTTTTTTCAGCTTTACAATTCACTTTTGGCATTGGCACAAATGTTTTGGTTGCTGTCAACTTTGGGGAAACATGAAATTTCTTTCCCTTGTGAACTGTAATGTACAGTGCATCTGTAGTTACACACACAGCATCCTCAAATCTATCCTTGATAGAAGAAAGCTTCCATTTTGACTAGGCGTTGAGTAAAACTGAGTGCTTCGTCCACTTAATAGTTTAACATCTCTGATGACTGGAATGGGCTTCCACAAACTAGCTTCTGATTTTGTACTTCTTAAGTCTTGTTTCTCCATTATCCACATATTTTTGGTGCCTGGCATTATAGGGCTGTGTGCATCTCCATGCCACCTTTGGCATGATTGGCTTGGGAAGTCAACATGTGGATGGTAGGAGTATTCTGGAAGCCAATCCAAAATCTGCACACCCAGCAAGAACTGAACTAGATGTCGAAATGATTGCAAACCACTAACTATAGCCCATAAAACTCCAAGTACATGTAGGCTAACTCACCATCTCACTGATTAAATCTCCAAATGGCCCATGGCCATTTCAATGCCATTAACATGAGGAGAAATTTTTTTAAAAGTATAGTTAATTCATAGACAATATCATTTTTTTCTAGAATATGTAATGTTTGTTTTACTTGTCAGCTTTCAAAAACTTATGATTAGTTGAGGTTCTTTCTCTTATGGTCAATATTTACTTTCACTCTTAATTTTGCATTCATAGTCAGTGCTATTTTTCTTGGAGAGGGCCTCAAATTGCATCAGCTTCAGGTTCCAAGAAAAATGGATTTGCCCTTGAGAGTGTTTATCATTTATAGACCTCGGTGAAGTGCTGCAAATGAAGATATGCAGAAGAAGGAAGTAGAAGCCAGAAGGAAGTGGTGGGATTCAAGAAGTGATGAAACACGTAAATATGAAGGAATAATACTCATACATCACTCCTTGCCTCTCTGGGTGTACGAGCTCCGTGCACAGAGTGCTGTGAGGGTCCTTGTCATCAGCAGCTGTATCACTCACCACTCTCACTTACTGCCTGCTAGAGAACAGCCTGCAAATATTTGCCCTAGATGAGAGGAGAATATAAATCTCTGGCTGTCAGTCCTTGTTATATGAAGTAGTCCTAGTATTACTACTCATCTGCTTCCCTGCCTGGGGGTTCCGTGGCAAGAGGACAGGACAGTCTGTATCTTTACCCTTTCTCCCATCATTTTAGGGCACGATGGATCCTTCCCCAGGGCTGCTGCCCCTCCCACAGCCCTCAGCCTACCCCAAAAGTGGCCTCTGGAGATTTCTACACTTCTTACTGCCTGAGCGGATCCTCTGGCAGTGGCAGTGTGTTTGGAGGTGCCCCGGAGTTAAGACTCAGGGGCAAATGTCACCAGTGAGGGTCAGCTTCTGCTCCCCCAGGGGAGAATCTGAGGTACAGCACACAGTCCCTCTGAGGATCCCCAGATGGCTAATCCCTGGTCACCTAGAATCACTGCCTCATTGAGTGCTTCCTGCTGTGAAGGGACAAAATTACAATGTGTTTTAAAACTCTTAATTGGCTTTATTTTGTGATTCAAAAACAGATGGCCACTTTGCTCCATAAAATAAAGTAAGTGTTCCGATGGGCGGTGCAGAAGAGGTTGTCTTATAGATGAAGAAATGCTGAAGGAAGCAGAGACAAAGAACAAAGAGCCAGCTGGACTTGAGGCATATACCTGTAATTCTATCAGTCTGGGAGGCTGAGGCAGGAGGACTGCAAATTCCAGCCCAGTCTGGGTAACTAGTAACTTGGTGAGATCCTGTCTCAAAAATAAAAAAAATATGAAAGAGGGTTGGGAATGTAGCTTAGTCCAAAAGTCCTGGGTTCAATTCCCATCCCCTCCCCACCCCATACTTAAAAAAATAAAAAGCAGAGTGAGAGCTTTAAATTATTCTCCTTGTCAAGCGGAGACAGGCAGACAGAACAAGAGAGAAATAACTGATTGGCTAAATCAGGTTACAGTTTTTGGAGGAAGGAATTTCATTGTCACGAGGACCAAAGTGCACCTGTTTGAGAGCGCTGGCTGTCACCGCCTCTCTCTGCTTCACAGGTCAGTAACAACATGGTTCCAGTTTGACTTTTAGTCTTGAGTGGCTCCATTTTGGGGTCTGTTGGAGCCCCGTGAGCAGCTTAGTCCAAATCGATGGCTTCCTAAGATGTTTAATTGACTCGGGGCTCTGCTCCCCACTGCACTGCTCACACACACAGCCTTGGCGTGGGGTCTGCTGAGACACAGGGCTACGGCTGCCCTCGCTGCCACCTGTCACTCCTGCACCACAGTGCCATGTAGTAGAGGCAAAATGTTGGGCACCATTGAGCCCAGGACGTAGTTCTAGAAGACAGTGATTTGAAAGAGGAAATTCTCAAACCGTGTACATTTTGATTGAATGAGTCTTTCTCCTAAAAGTTTCAGGATGCTTCAAACTTAAGCCTGAAAGCAGAAAGTCTTAAAAGCAGATGGGTTTATGGGTAGATTCAGAGGGAGAGGAGTCTTGAAAAATGACACCTTGGTTCCCAGAAGTTGCACTGGGAAGAGTAAACTGAGGGCTTCTTCTCCCGCCAGCACACATGGCCAGGGACAGTGGCAGAGCCTCCAAGGCTGGGGCCCAGCTTCCAGGGACTCAGGAAACCTGCGCTGCTACCTATGAAAATTCTTCATATTTAACAACAGCCAGGCTCACTTGTCTCTACCCTCTGACTAAGAGAAAGGAGACTACAGTAGTCTTTGTGTTGCCTGGTTTGCACTTTTTTTTGGCAGTCCTAGGGATCAAATCCAGGGGCACACTACCACAGAGCTACATCCCCATTTTTAGTTTTTATTTGAGACAGGGTCTTGCTAAATTGCTGATTTGGTCTCAGACTTGCAGTCCTCCTGGTTCAGCCTCTTTATAGCTGGGATTATGAGTATGCACCACAGCACCTGGCTGCTGGTTTGCCTCTTGCTCATTTAGGGGACAAAGGCTGCTGTCCAACCCCTCCCAAGGCCCTGAATGCCAGGTTCCCTGGCCCGTAGCAAACCATCTCCGTGGGGGTCTCTGCCTTGAGGTGGAGGAGCTCAGCCAGGTGCTTGGGTGCATTCTAGATTGTAAATATTCCTGGATTTTACAGGAGGCTGAGACTCAAGTGCATGGTAATAGAAGAGGAGTATCTTGAAAGCAGAACAGTGCATGGACAGATCCGAACAGCAAGGAAAGCAGAGCCACCTCTGGAGCTGGTCCTCAGGTGGGGACCGAAGGGTGCAGATGGCAAAGCCATCAAGGAGAGGCACTGCCCAGATCAGCATAATGGGAGGCCCTGTGCACTGTCTGGGGACTTCCATGTCCATGTGTTTGCAATCCCTGTCCCCTCTACGACCCCAGGCTGGGGTCTGCTAAGAAAAATAACCTGGCTTGCAACCATGTTCTTCCAGCTCCACTTGCAAGTTTGAAAAACCCCTGGATAGGAAAATAAGCTCAGGGAGCCACGTCTTTCTGCACTTGGTGAGGCTGTGGACCCAAAATACACACATGAGTGATTTGCTTTGAAAGGCCTGCAGTATTCCTATCTGAGTCATCAGAAAACAAATAAAAGGAGTCCTAAACAAACAAACCCAATTGTTCACGGAAACATGGCCAGGTTTCCAGCCTGGCTTCCCCCCTGTTTTCCTTAGTCAGGAGCCAGTATATGTTGCAGCTATTGTGACTTCCAAAGCAAGCAAAAATATTAAAAACAAATTGCCAGGCTTTCTCCTCTTCCCCTCTTCCTTCCCCAGGGGGGCTCAACTTCTCTGCCTTTTGAACCTCTTTCTTGCAGTCTTGATGGGCAGCTGTGTAGCAGGCCGCCCATGGGTGACCAGCAGTCGTGGGTGACAGGAACACCCACAAACATCAGCAGTCAGCAGACACTCGGATTAAACTTAAGCAAATATATTTGGGTCTTGCGATACTGGGATTTTTTTTTAATGAAATAGGTTTGAAACCTGGGCCTGCCAACCCAAGTTCATTCAATACAGACCTATTTGTTGCCAGCACCCTATTAGCCATCCCTGTTGCTCCTGCTCGTTTGCTTATTTCACCATGAAGGAGGCATTCCACTGTAACAGGGACCTGAGGATTTTGTCCAACCACTTTCCTTTCTGGTAATATCACCTAATTTCTCTCGGTGAACCAGCCCTCCCCCAAATTTCAGCCCATGTAGTTTGGCTGGCGTCTGTCTCATCCACCTCGCTGCTAGAGTTTGTGACAAGGCCTAGCCAACTGGAGTTGCCAAGGTTGGGGTAGGGATGGATGCTAAACTGATTTAAGCTTTCAAGATGCAAGCCTAAGATTTTTGCAAAGACTCTGGGGAAAGAAGCACACATTCCTGCAGGACTGTTTAGTTGGCCAAGTGTAAGTCTGAAGCTGCTGGTGATCACGCTGACACTGGATGAGGACAGCTTGTCTGACAAGAAGAGCAGAACTGTCCAAGAGGGAAGGATGAATACTAGCATAACAGCATCTGATCACCTTGATGCAGCCATGACTGAAGACTGATTTGTCCTGGACTCTTTGTAACATACACAAAACCCCTGTTTTGCTTAAGCTATGTTTAATTGGGTTGCTATACCTTCCAACTGAGAGAATCCCAAAACACACACACTCACAAACACTCATACATGCACATACACAAATACCTCAAAATGCCACGTACTTAAATTTTTGCATCTTCTAGGTAAACTATTATTTTTTTAGTTTATGTTTTTTTTCTAGAATCTTCTCAGAAGGAAGGTTTTTTTCCCCCAGTGACTTTCAGTTTCAGATAAATGTAGCATGGAAGTCCAGAAGACAAATCTGCTTTCACACTGAATTCTATGAGAAAAATTGTCTCTGTCCCTTGTAGCGTGGTGAATGAATTCTCCCATGCAGCTCACTTTAGATACAAAGAACAAAATCATGGAGTAATTACAGAAAACAACTTTGCAGTCCTTGACTTACTCTAAGGAACAATTGCAGGCATCCTATTCTGGGAGCCAGGGAAGCGGGCTATGACATCTAAATGCCAGGATTAGTCTAGATCCACAGCATGTCAAAAGCAAAAACAATAGCAAATCCTGCCCAAGGAAACCAAAGGAACAAATGACATGCAGCTATTTCGGGGGAGCGACTGAAACTACAGAGTCAATACTTCTTCCTTCTCATTCTCTGGGTCATGAACAGATGGAAGCTTGCCCTGTTCTCCCCTCTTGACAGCTCACTAGGAAAGGACTTCATGTGAGCTTCTCTATTCCAGTCCTCTGTTAAGAATGAAGACGAGCCCTGCATGCCGCCCTGGGCTCCCTCCCAGGTCCACAGCGCAACGCTGCCCTCTCCCTTCTTGACCCCTCGCCCTTTCTTCCCTTCTTCTCTCCCTCCTGCTGCCTCGCTTCAGGTGCCGCAGCTTCCGGAGGAGCTCCCAGCATGGTAATGGGGTCTCAGCCTCCACGTTACTGCGGGACGAAGAGCTCAAGGAGATCAAGAAAGAGACTGGCTTTTCCCACTTCAGGTCACTCGCCTCTACAGCCGATTCACCAGCCTGGACAAAGGAGAAAACGGGACCCTCAGCCGGGAAGATTTCCAGAGGATTCCAGAGCTTGCCATCAATCCACTGGGGGACCGGATCATCAATGCCTTCTTTCCAGAGGGAGACGACCAGGTAAATTTCCGTGGATTCATGAGAACTTTGGCTCATTTCTGACCCACTGAGGATAATGAAAAGAGCAAAGATGTGAATGGACCAGAACCACTCAACAGCAGAAGCAACAAACTGCACTTTGCTTTTCGGCTGTACAATCTGGATAAAGATGACAAGAACTCCCGTGACGAGCTGTTACAGGTGCTACGCATGATGGTTGGTGTGAACATCTCAGAGGAACATCCTAGCGGCCTTACAGACAGGACCATCCAGGAGGCTGACCGGGATGGGGACAGTGCAGTATCTTTCACAGAGTTTGTCAAGGTTTTGGAGAAGGTGGATGTAGAACAGAAAACGAGCATCGGGTTTCTTCACTAAAGGACACAGACCAAACTATCCCTTGCTGTCTAGTATTTAAGAACTAGAACTTCAAGAGTCCTCCTGTCCACCTGTCCCACCTCTATCCCGTCTCTCCCCTTCTCCCGAAGTACCACTGCTGTTGCATGATGATCCCAAATGTTTGCCCATCCAGACCCACCCTGCGTATAAACCTGCCTTACAGAAGGGTTCATCTGGCCTCTTTCTGTTCTGTAGCTGTCCACCACCTCTTGATTTCTCAGCACCATCTTTCCTTCTTGTGCTGCGGAACACCACCCTTCCATCCAGTCTAAGAAGGGGAGAGGGAATCATGCCTGGAACGGGCCAGCAGAGCTCTCGCTGGGTGGACCTGTAGCTGTGCTGCCCTCGCTGCAGCAAGGTTCCATTGTTCTCATGTGCATCCTTGGCTTTCCATTTCCCTGTCATCCAGCCCACCATCCTGCTGACCCTCACAGTGCACCCTGTTCTACCTGGCGCCCCAAGCTATGCCTGTTAAATCTGTTTCTGACTTGGCAGGATGGTTCGGTGGTCTGGCGGTTTTTATCTACCTTCCCTCTTAAATGGGTCTCCAGGATGCTTCCTTTCTAGGAACATTTCAGGAGCCAACACTTCTCTTGGAAGAACGTGACCCTCTCTTGTCTCTTGCACTGTTTGTCATCAAAGGGCTTCTAGGTGGAAATGTCCTTAAAAGGTCACCTTGGTAGCTTGCCCAGGTCACTATACCTCTGGCTTCTGATTCTCAGCTTATGCACCTACGTGGGTTCTCTGATGAGTGCTATGCTAACTGTTCGGAAAATGGTCACAGTTCTGCAGGTCTGCTTAGCTTTACATCACCATCACCACCAGAGTGGCTGCAGAGTTGTTGGGACCTTCTCATGGCTCTTTGAGCAAAGAAACCAGGAGCCCCTTAGCACCTCCTGCACTCACACTGCAGCATAGCGTATGCCTTGGTGTGATGACACACGAAGATCTCTCCCTTTACATTTCCAAGTGGAGCAACTGGTGTCACGGAAGTGCCTAACTTATCCCAGTCCAAGAGAATTAAAGATTAGTTTTAATGTCCTGAAGTTCCACACAAAATTCTTGTTTTTGTTTTTTTGGGGGGTTTTTTGGTACTGGGGATTGAACTCAAGACCTTGCACATATGAGGCAGGCAAGGCGCCAGAGTTAAATCCCCAGCCCACAAAATACTTTATGAATTTTACACTTGGCAGTTGTTAATGCAGAAGCCATAGTCAGCTCCTACTACAGCCCAAAGCATTGAATATATTGTATTTGCTGCCTGGTTACATGACCCTCCTAGCTCCTATCTGGACCACTGCTAATCCCTTGGGGACAAGGGGTCTGTCACTAGTGGCATTGAGGTCATTAAATGAGCCAGAGCAACTTCTCCACCAAAGCCAGCTTAGAATCCATTGAATCGGGCCATTGCTGTCTTCTGTTTTGTGAGTCCCTTCGTCCATACATCTGCCTTTGGCTGACTCTGTGACTGGTTGCTTGCTTGTTTGTTCCCTTGCTGTCCAACAATTCTTTCGGAGGGGAACTGCTAAAAAATACCAGTGCAAAGGGATGAACAAAGGTAGGGAACAGGAGTGGCCAGGCTGGGTGGCGTAAGTATAAATGCATGAGAAATTCTTTGTGAGGTATCACTCTGGCTTCATGATCAAAGTGAAGTAATACAGGAATTATACAAAAGGGAAGAACTGTATGATAGTGACCTATTAGGGGTCAGAAACCCCTTGGTTTGCATATTTAAAGTTCCTAAGATTGTGACTTTCCCCCTGTTTGGCTGTATAGCAAATGGTTTAATCTACCGTTGTGCCTTACTGTCCCATTAAACTTGTATTGTTCATTCTGTCAATAAATACTTGTGGTTAAAAAAAAAAAAGAATGAAGATGAGGATGGGCACATGGCATTCAGGGAAGGCAGGGGCTGAAGAACAGGCCAAGTGATCAGAAGGATGGACTCATTGTAAATCATCCATTTCTTTTTCTAGTGTGTGTGTGTGTGTGTGTGTATGTGTGTGCGTGTGTGTGTGTGTGTGAGAGAGAGAGAGAGAGAGAGAATCTCACTATGTAGCCCAGGCTAGCCATGAACTTGCAGTGATCCTCCTGCCTCAGCCGCCAGAGTCCTGAGATTATAGTTGGGTCCCACCACACCTGGCTTTCTGAAATGAATGAGTTAATGAGTGAATTAACTCTCTTCTCAAGAGTGTTCCATCTAAGCTCAGTTCAAACGCCTCCTCCTCCAGGAAGCCTTCCCTCTTGCTTCCTTAGACAGTAACCCATGTAATTTGGCTGATGCTTCTGCACAAAATGTGTCATGCTTTATTTTAGAACTCATTGTACATCTAGGAAGATGGAGAACATTTTTACTTACAAAAATCTTCTTGGGGAACACAATGCAATAAATAGCTTGACAAGTTTTGGGGGAAGATGCAGGGAATGAGATCTCAAATTGTTTGGTCGGGCAGCACAGGTGGTTCTAAACTGGGTGTGGGTAATTTTGCAAAAGAAGAAAAAGAAATATTTCTATGTGAGGAGCTAAGAGAGAGCTCTGTTTCTTTGCAGAATAGTGGGGAGGGGAAAGTCCTTCTGCTGTGTATGTGTGTGTGTGTGTGTGTGTGTGTGTGTGTGTGTGTAATACTAGGACTGAACCCAGGCCCTCACTCATGTCAGGCAAGTGTGTTCCACTTCTGCTACATCCCAGAACTGCATCCCCAGGCCTTTTGATTTTACTTTTGTGATAAGATCTCCCTAAGTTCCCCAGGCTGGTCTTGAACTTTTGATCCTCCTGCCTCAGCCTCTGAGGTAGCTGGGATCTCAGCCATACAAGGCAGCTCCATCTGAAGAAGAGTCTGGGAAGGGGAGGAAGGGGGCTGGTGAGGCTGGAGGCTACACTGCAGAAGTGTGGGGAGAAAAGCAAACTCTGGTGGAAAAGTGCGCACAGCCGAGGGAGGGCTTGGAAGAGAAGCAGCAGATGGGTTGTAAAGCCAATGAGCCAGCGCTGTGGCTTGCTTGTGTCCTCCAAAGCTGATATGTTGGAGCCTTCATTCCCAGGGGACGGTGTTGGGAGGTGGTGCCTGGTAACGGTGACTGGATTGCGCCGTGGAAGTGACTGGATTGGCCATGGGAAGATGCGACTCCAATGCCCTTGCTGAATAAATCTATGTTCTTAATTTCCCAGTCTGAGGTTTTCTAATACAGAAGTAGAAGCCCCCTGTTCCGGTGATGCATGGACACCATGTACACCTTTATGCTCCTCCTAGAAAGTAGCCAGGAAGACCTCACTGCTCACAAGCACATCTGCCTACTCAGGAGCCCTAAAGCGGAGGATTTCTGTGCCATGGCAAAGCAGGGAAAACACATGCAGGTACAGACCCAAAGTCCAAGTCAACTTCCAGGTCCGTTTACCTACATGTCTCTCCTTCCCAATGCTGAGAAAGCCAGGAAGCAGGGGTCATTTCTTCTCATTTTAGCACCTTAGCTGCAACTTATGCAATGTCTGGCACATTGTAGACACCCAGAATCTCCCTGATGATAAATAAATTAGTCTCTAGGGTGCACAATGAATTAATGACATGACTCGCAGGGAAACAACTGTAGCACAAATTATGCCCTGAAAAGCAGAGAAACCATCATCAATGATTTACCTCCAGGAGCTCACTATACATTTGTGGCCATTATTAACATAAATATCAACAGAGAGATTCCTCAAAGATAATGAGCTCAATGGGCAATGAGCATTGCTAAGCAGAACCTGTGTGTCATGGTGAATCCTGGGCATATTCAGGGAGGCAAAGGAAGACAAGAGTTTTTTAGGGTAAAATGAGGGGAGTTGTATGCACTGTTTCGAAACAATTATCCTTGGTAACTAGGATCAGTAACTAGGGCGGCATCAGTCCAAGGTCAGACTGGCAGGAGTTGCTGGGCAGATGTCCTCACAAAAGTATTTTCTGTGTAAGGTCACAGTGACCTTTGTGAAGGTTGTGGCCCTGGCAGAGGCTCTTGTGATAGTTTTTGTTATCCAGCATCGTGTGTGGATGAGATCCCTTCCTTCACAATTCCTGGATTGATTGATTTTTGTCAGGGTTTGACATAAGCGACTCCATTTTTATTCTGACAACTTTCTTAACATTATTATTGTCACCAATAGGCACATAATTAATGAGGAAAGACCAAGTAGGTCCTAGTTGCAAGAATGTAAATGGGGCTTTCTTTTCTTTTCTTTTCTTTTGAGTTATAGCCTATGAAGCTGAGACATGTCCTTTGGTAGTCTTTTCCGACATTGGCTTTGGGTTGGCCTTGACGTGCTTTGGCCAACAGGCATGACTTTAGCAAACAGACATGAAACACACACTGAGGCTCATTTCTGGGTCACTCTTCAGAATCCAGTGACCAAGCCTGGGCTCACCTGCGGGATGATGGAGGAGACACCAGCCGAACCATGCCTGTCACCTCAGCTGGTGACAAGCCACCCGGCAGACATCAGAGGAAGGCCGTGCTAAGTCAGCCAAGTGAGCCCAGACCAGAATGGTCTGGCCATCCCACAGAACTGAGAGAAAGTCTTTCAGCCATCAAGTTTTGGGGGTGGTTTATTATCCAGGGGAAACTGACTACACTAGCACTCTACTGTGCTGGTTAGGAAATCAAGGCTTAGAGAGATGGAGAGAATTCTCTTGGGATGAACATCTACTTAAATGGTGCAGCTAAGATTTGCACCCAGGTCTGTTTCTGCCTTTATCTGAAGGAGCTTGGTTTCTAGGCCAAGGCAAGAGCCTGTTCCCTGGCACTGGAGGACCCACGGTCAGAGCAGACTTGATGGCAGTGCTCACTGCAGACTGAGTGCAGAGTTTTACCCTAAAATTCCCGAATCCCAAGGGTTCACAGTCTTGGCTGCACATTAACACCATCAGAGTTTTTTTTAAAAAAACCAATTACCCAGGTCACACTCCAAACCAAATAAACCAGAGCCTCTGAGGGTTAGGCTCAGGATGTTTAAAACTCCCCTGTTCGTTCTAACAAGCAGCCAAGCTTGAGAGCCAGTCTTAAACTCCCTGAAATATGAGGGGTGGGAACTGGGGAAATTGGAAGTGCTAAGGTAGAAAAGTCTTCCACGGCAAGCAAAGGCCGTGAGGGAGGGTCCTCCTAGAAGAGGACCAGGAATCTCAGTGTAATGATTCAGCCAACAGGTATTTCCGCTCGACACTCAGTTTTTCTTTCCTGCCCTCAAGGACAGCAGGATGACAGCTACCTGGTTACAGAACTGCAGTCTCCCCCTATGTTTTGGGTAACAGCAGTGGCATGGAAGAGGCAGAGATCAGTCTTCAGCTGACCCTCGGTGTATGGAACACTGGTGCTGAGTTTCAAAGGTACAGGGGAATCTCTGTTCACTGTGGCCCACGAATGGTCCAGGAACAAAGGGTGTTTCAGCTCCAGCTTCTGTAACAGGATTCCATAGGCTGGGTGGTTGTCATGGTTTATATCTAGATGTCCTGCAAAGCCTCATGTGTTCATAGGTGGGGCTTTGGAAAGGTGATTGGATTATGACAGCGATATAGCTGGCTTGCTGTTAGAAAGTGGGGTCTGGTTGGAAGGAGTGGTCACTGGAGACATGGCCTGGAAAAGTGTATCGCCCTCCTGGCTTCTCTCTTCCTTTTCTACTTCCTGTTGGCCATGAGGTGAGCAACTTGCCTCTGCCACATCCTTCCACCATGCCTTCCTGCCTTGAAGCAAACCAACTATGGGCTAAATACATGAGCCAAAGTAAACCTGTTCTCATTTCAGTCACTGGTATTGGGTACTGTGTCTCAGCAATGAGGAAAGTAGAACAGTGGCCTAAACAACAATTTATTTTTCAGAGTTCTGGAGGGTGGAAAGTCCAAGATCAAGGCTCTGGCTGATTCCCTCTCTGACTTGTTGCCACCTTCTCACTGTGTCCTTGGAAGTGAAAGAGAGAAAGATGGTCTCTTCCTCTTCTTACAAGGGTGCTCATCCCATCATGGGGCCCCACCTTCATGGCCTCATCTAAACCCGATTACCTCCCAAAGGCTCCACCTCCAAATACCATCCTGTTGGGGGCTGAGCTCCAACCTATGAATTGGGGGGACACACAGACATTCAGTCCCAGGGCAGAGGTTGCTGCCTGAGACTGCAGGGTGAAGCAGAGGCTGGCCAGCCTGAGAGCTGTGAGGATGCAGAGGGGAATCGAACACTGAGATGAGACAGGGCAGATATGGAGGAAATAACAACCCCTAAAGCCCCATCCAAGCAATGATCTTATGTATCTTTCAAGATGTCGGGTACCTAAGTGTCTTAGACCATTTTGTGTTGCTGTAGCAACATACCTGATACTGACTGCTTTATAGGTAAAAGAGGATTATTTTAGCTCCTCATCTTGGCTGTTGAAAGGTCCAAGCTCAGTGGCCACATCCAGCAAGGACCACGTGGCCAGGACATCACACAGCAGAAGCATATTCAAAAGCAGTGAGTGGCTCGAGCAGAAGAGGCTAGACACAGCAGTGGCCTCACTTTGTAAAAACTGGCTCTTTCTATAACCAGTCCAGTCTCATGAGACCTTGGCCCACTCCCTTGAGAAGGACATTGATCCTTTCTGTGGATGGTGCCTGTGACCAATTACCTCCTGCTCAGCTCTGCCTCTTAAAGGTTATACCATCTCTCTCTAGGCAGGGATCAGCTTGCAGCACATGAATCTTTGAAGGAAAACACACACACACAGCATAGCTCCAGGCTTGCAGAGGGGCAGGGCCTGCTGCTGGGGTGGGGGCAAGTGGCTGCAGCTGTGAGGGTGGGAAGCAGCTGGTCATTATAATGAAGGTGCCATTTGGACATCTGTTCCTGGGAATTCCAAGTTCTGAGCCCATAGCAATAGCTTCTGGGGCTTCTAGCATCTTCCTCCTCAATGTGTAGCTGTAGACCAGCAGCATCACTTGGGGGCTTCCTAAAAATGCAGTCTTGGATCTACCCAAACTTAAGAACCAGAGTTTGCAGCTATTAACAAGAGCCCTGGAGAATTCCTAGGCACATTTAAGTTTGGAAAGTACTCTTTGAGCAGCCTCCAGCCCCCAGCAGGGTGGGATACACAGCCAGCCATGACCTGACCTAGAACCCAGAGCCCACTATGTACAGAGCCAAGCCAGCCCTTGTTGTGGAAACAGCAGCCAACAGAAGTTGTCAACTGGGATGGGCTGGAGGACACAAAAATGTATGGAGCAAAACTCAAGGTCAAGGGCAGGGTGCTTTGGAGCGAAGGTACAGGCCCTGAGCCTTCCCTGTTCTACCCTTGCGTCCCTCTGCAGAATCATCTTTGCAACCCATGAATGTTGGCACTGCCAGCAAAACTGCTAGTCACGTGGCTCTGATTCAATGACCTTGTCCTTCCCTCGAGTGTGAAATGAGCATCTGTGGATGAACAAACAAGGTGTCGGTGGCCAGGCCCTTGGGGCTGTGCTGGGTCTCAGCTGGTCAGAGTCCTGGGAGGCCTTGCTGTGGTCCCTCATGCATGCTGATCATCCACCTCTTCCCAGTGGCCTCTGCCTCAGAGTCCCCAGCAAGCTGCCTTCCTGGACCTGAAATGTCAGGGTCTCTTGTGAGCTGGCCGCACTGAATGGTGGCTGAGGCTGGATGAGCAAGCCAGGAAGCTACCCTCACCTTCCGGCCTAGCGTGGACCATGTCCAGGCCCACGGCTGCCTCACACAGGCCCTGCTTGGCTGGGAGGTGACTCTGGTAGGCCTCCTGTTCAACAGCTGAGAGCCCTGGCAGTTCTGAGCGTGTGTCAGTCATGGAAGAGAGAACTCAGTGTGGCGACAGGGAGCCAGGGAGATGGCCCTCTAGGACAAAGGGAAGTGGACCCATGGGCACTGGGAGGCCGAATCTCTGCACGCAGGAATCTTTGTGTGACAAACGGGGGAGTGTCAAGTCTCAGGATCCCAAGTGAGATCAGGGTCCATGTTGCCTCCAAAGCCAAGCACAAGTATCTGGCTAGAAGCATGAATGGATTGACGGGGAGCCCAGCATTGCACCCTGCAAGGGTCTCCAGTCCCTCCATCATTCCTGTTCTGGTGGCTGCTGCTCAGACCTCCTCTTTGAGGGCCGCGGGTCTCTGCTCAGGGCTTCCCACACTTGCACTGCCCTTGGTGAGAAGCCGGGTGCTGT
The DNA here is from genome assembly GCF_000247695.1 of Heterocephalus glaber. The sequence continues at coordinate 6,561,210 of NW_004624755.1, forward strand.
GATGGGAGCCCCAACCAGAGAGGGCTCCACACCTGCTGTTCATGCTCAAAGGCCCCCTCCGTGCCACACAGAACTGCTGTCCCCAAACTATGCTAAGGCAGTCAGTCGGGAGTCTCTTACTTAAGCTGACACAACAGCTAACTGTCACGATCACCTTGACTGTGTTTCTCTAGAGTGAGATGTGGTATAGTCTGTTGTTATGAGCAGCAGGAGCCACATCAGCTTGGTCTGAGTCCCACTTCCTGCACTCAGTGACTGTGGGATCTTGGGTGATACAGTGGAACTTTCTTCCATTCCACCTCCTCAGCTAAAAACCGGGGCCTATCACACAACATTTGTGAGTTAAATTCATCAATATAATAGAGCCTTTGATACAGTGCCCAGCACAAGTACTGTTCAAGTGTTAGCTGATATCATTAGCATCTCTGATTTCTTTTGATGCTCATGAGAAAATGTCTATGCATCTCTGTCTACTGTTCTTTTGCAGACATTCTAATTCTTCTCTCTGATTCCTCATGGGTCTCTCTCTATTTGGACATTCTCCAACACTTTCAGGCTGGGAGCTTGGTCTTTCTACCATTCTGGAAAACTCGGCCCTATTATTCTCTTATTATTTTTCTCTACTATTGTCCTTCTGCTTCTCTACATGCCACAGCTGTAGCCTCTCCGTCTCCCCTAGTCATTCTATCATACTTGTAAAATTTGGGCTCACTGTGACCTGTTTTGGGGTCAACTCCCTGGTTTAGTCATCAATTCAATTATTTTCATTACTGCTGCAAATTTAGATTATAACCAGTCTTTTAGATTTTTAATTTCTGATCCTGCATTTTAATATATTTATATTACACCACTAATTGGTTTTTTCACATTCATCTTTTTTTAAAAGTTCATCTCTGCCTATCTTTTCGTCATTAAAATTCTCATTTCATATAATCATGTCACTTTCCTTTGAAATACCCAAAATACATTTATTTTAAATTCTTTCTCAGATTTTTAAATTTTAATTTCATCCAAAGTGAAAAAAAACCTACCCGCAATTAATTTATGGACTGTTATCACTTAGGGTGGATTTCTTCACGTCTTTGGAACTCAGGTTGCAGATTCATTTAAAATGTGACCCTTTTCTCACGTCTCTCTTACCCCTTCCTGTTCCCTTGTTGAGGAGCTCGGCAGATCACACTGGCAGCCTTACTCCTAGCTGAGCCTGAGGTTGGTGGTACAGCTGCAGCTTCCTGCTGGGTGCTGGCCACTGCTCTCCTAGTCACTCCATCTTCGCGCTGCCTTTAGCAAAGAAGGAATCTTCCATCGCTCTCTTGTCGGAAGTAGAAAACCCACCAACCCCAGGTCAGCCTTCCACTAGCCCCACCTTAGCGCCTGCCTCCTGGGAGCTGGTGAGTGTAGTTGCACCCAGCAGCTGAAGTCCTGAGTCCCCTCCAGTTTCTGCCTGGCAGTGCTCAGCCACATTCTGTTGCATGCTTCTCTTCTCTTTCTGGGTGCAAAACTTGATGGCCCCTATGTATGAGCTCAGCCAGGCCTTTCTGTATACTCAGTTTTCAGCTTATCTTTCACTCTGATGTGTTTTATGGCAGAATGGGTGCCACACATGTTACACATGCCAATCCCATTGTGACTAAGAGCGGTGTTCTAATTTCCTAAGCAATGAACAGTTGCTACGATATATACAGTTGTTACGATAAATGCGTAAAGGCCCATATCCCATGGCTTTGATAACATGGACATCATTGGTGGCTTTGGTCAGCATCGTTTCTACCTCTGTTGGAGGCTGACACCAAGGTGCTGTGGGTTAAGGGAAAATGAGAGAGGGGCCACAAAGATTGGGGGATGTTCAAAGACATTTCCCTAGGAAAGGATGGCAAGCGATCATGGGAAGCTTCATTTTGTTGATTGAGAGAGATCTAGATATGTTTATGGTCAGAGAATAAAAAGCTAGAATGTGGAGAGCAGTTGGGAGGTAGTGCAGATCCCGAATCACTGAGTATAAGCATAGCCTCTCAAGCATAGCCATTTGCTGTGTAAGTTAATGTCCCCATCTGTAAAATGCAGACAATGGGATTGACCTTTTGGGACTGTTCAGAAGATTAAATAAGATACCATATATGATGAATTCCAGACAAAGTTGGCACTTAGTAATGCATGACTCCCGATCATGTTTATGGCTGATTATGATCATGTTTATGGTGGTTATTCTCATGTGCCAAGTAGGCTTGACCACCGTACCCAGTGAGCTGGTCAAACAGCTATTTTCTCTGGAAAGCAGGAAGTGACATCATACCTGGGGCCTGAGGGGAGACCGCCTGTAAGGGATTGTGGGAAATCAGGCACTGGTGCTCAGAAGGGTCCCCAGGACCATGAAAACCCTGCTGAGATTGAAAACCATGATCCATGGCACTGATCCCCAGTGCCAGCAGGACTGACATGGGAGGAGAGGACAGTTGGCCATATCCAGGGTCAGCCCTTCAGCAGAGGGACCTGCAAGTCTATTGATAACTGACAACATTGACAAGAGAGTGCTGCCTTCTTGTGAGGGTTCTCAATTCTTGCCTATGCCTTGATACAAAAGAACCAGAATGAGGGTTCTCATGGAAGTTCAAAAGCTGTGTTTATCCTCAGAGGGGAAAAATATTTCTCAGCTCTTTTTCTCACACACAACCTGGGAAATTTATCAATATGCTTCTAGTCATGTCTACTCTGAGCTGTGGAGGCCTGAGCCCCAAGTTGATCCAGCCCAGGAGAACTGAATTGCAAGCAAGAGAACTGCTTGCTCTGAAGAGTCTCCAGGTCTCGGGAAACTCAGGTCAGCAGACAGAAATCAAGTTCCCATCCCTGGGTTTGAACTTATAAGGTCATGGGTGAAAACTACCCAGAGACCACTGCTCCTGGGAAAGGCTCGGGGAAGGGCAGCCTCCGGGACACTGGCCTGACAACTCCTGGGTCCCCTGAGTATGAAAGCAGCTCTTAGGTGGGAAGTCTTGTGGAAGAGTCCCTGCTCTCTGGCTGTGCCTGTTCCCTGTCCACCTCCACATTCTGGGCAGGCTCATCACCTGGGTCTTCATTTATCTTTGTCCCAGAGAGGCCTCCGGGCTTGGCGGTGGCTGCTGGGTGACACTTCAGCTATAAGGGTCTGCCGCAGGGGACAAGACACCTGCCCTCCTGCTTGGCCAGCCACAGAGGTGCTGGCAGATGAAGTGATTCAAGGATGACTCTCTTGAGAGGAGGCTCTGAAAGTTTGATTGCTGTGGTAAAGTAGGAAAAGTGGTTAAACATTTTCTACACAGAGAGACCTCGGTTTGGATTCTGGCTTTACCATGTGCACCACATTTGAAAACCTTGATCTACCTAGAGCCAGGTTAGAGTTGGGGACCCAGAGGTTGGTTTGCCTGTGTTCACACAGGGACAGTTGTTTTTCAGTGACTAAGACAAAGAAAGTGGTTTCTTGCACAGGTACCTGAAAAAGAAAGACGAGTTCACATAGTCATGTGTACCTTTTGGCTTGCAAAAGAAGGAAAGACCAATTGAGGCGACAATTCAATAAAAATGTGGAGTGATTGTGACATTCCAGGGGCCCACGGTCAAGGATGCAACAAAACCTGAGACAGGACCTACAACTGGAACTACATGGGGGGCTATCACGACTGTCTCTTCCTTGTCCTTTCTGTGTCTGTACCTGCTCTGCTCTCTCTCCCCTGCACACCAGCTTCCTCCATGCCTCTGTCTACAGAGTGAAATACAAGTCATCCGACAGCTCCTGGGGTTTTTTACTACGGGGTTAGTCCCTGCTCTCAAGCTTGGAAACCATCATGGAAAAAAAGAGTGTGCTTCTCCCCATAATCCAGGGAGCAATCCCAGGGAAGGGCCCTGATTCCTCACTGTGAGGGTGAAGGGAACTGCTCCTTCATCCTCTGGAATGAACTGACAACAGGCAGATTAGTAGGAGAAAATGGTGTGCAGATGTACTTAACACATATGGGGCAGAAATCGCAGGGAGGTGAGAATCCACGAACCCAGTGGGGTTTAGATGTTCGTATACCTTTCTCTGCAGGGCAGAGAAAGTGGGAAATGTGGGCAGTTCTTTCTGAGTAATCATTTCCTAGTAAATGATTACTAGGGAGAATGAATGGGCAGAGAAAACAGACAGTAGTTAAATGAGTTTCTTTGGAAGAATGAATGGACCCAGAGAGGAACAATAACTTGTGACAAAGTCTGTCCAACTGCGGTGATACACTTGAGCCCTCTTTTCTGCCATTTGAGTTTAGTTAATGAAACCTCTGGGAAAGGCCTGAAGGCAATTCCTTTCCTTTTTGGCTGCTCTGGTCTTTAGACAGTCAGGGGAACAGCCATATTTTGCAGTGAAATTTCCGAATGCCCTGATCTCTTCTCAGCTAGCTGCTGTGGTCAGAGGGAGAGAATTCTGACCAGCCAGGCCTGGGCCATGGGTGTATTAGCAGAAGATAGGACATGGAAGAGCTTGTAGAACAGAGAAAGCAAAATGATGCCAACACCCACTTTAGTGTGATTCCCATCTGTTTCCCCAGTCCCAAAGAACTCACCCAACTTGGACACACCAGGCTGCCAGGAGTCATCCCAGACCTGGGAGGGGTGGTGGACTATCTTGAGGAGAAATACAAGCAAGCCTGCCCTCAACATATCCAGATGCCTCCTGGGCCTGACTCCCCGACATGGCAACGAGAACTCTGGGCAGAGCTGAGCCTCTGTTCAAGGCATTGATATCTTTGACATCACTTTTAACCCACACATTCTTCAGACCTAGAGATAGTAGGTTGTTGTACATGTGAACAATTCCCTCTGATTGGCCATCTGATATGGTTTGTGTTCAGATGTCGCCCCAAAGCCTCATGCAGATGAGGTGGGACTTTCTTTTTCAGAGGTAGTTGAATCTGGTATGTGTGATGCTGGGGTTAAGGGGGTGTGATTATTAAACCACTACATATGAGTGATTAGTTTGGCACCGACCTAACCCTGGTAGTCTGAATAAGATAAAAGGGGCAGAAAGATGCTGTTAAACCCCCTTGTTGCCTTTGCTACCTCGTTCACACCATGTTGTTTCTCCTCTGCAATGCTTGTTTGCCATCCCTGCCTTGGAGCCAGGTGATTATGGACTGAAACCTCTATGAACTGTAAGCCAAATAGACCCCTTCCCCTCTAACTTTGGGTGTCAGGTATTTTGTCTCAGCAACGAGAGAAAAGTAATTAACACACCGTCTAAGTTTTTCCAGAGTTTTTACATCATGTATCAATAACTCTGTAGCCAGTATCCTGTAGTCAGAGCTTCACACACATCCCTGACTTAATACCACTTGTAAAAGTGGAAAGTGATAAAAAGAAAAAAAAAAATGAAGTGGTAGGAAATAAAGTCTGTGAGTAAGGAAACAAGTCATAGCCAGAACTCTTTTGGTTGCAAGCAACAGAAAGGGAAGTGGAGCCAATTTAAGGAAAGTGTATATGTAGTAACTCTAGAAACTAGAAATTCCTGGAATGGAGCTAATCTTAAGCATGGTGTAGATGCAGCAACTGGGTAACATTCTTTATCTCTGTGTCTATTTCTCAACCCAGCTTTTCTTGGGATGTTAGGCTCACTTCCAGTGCAAAAAAAAAAAAAGCTATTTCTATGTGGCTTTAGAGGATGTGAGAGGAGAGAGTGAGAATGATCACAGAAAGGTTCATGCTTATATCATCTGCTGTCAATGAGAAGTAAGCTCCTCTCTTCCAGGCCTGGGTCTTCTCCCAGAAGACTGATTGATCTTACAGCGGCCCTTCAACCTATGAACCCAGTACAACAGCCCAGGGGACCTGGCCTCTGGCCAGGGTGATCAGTAGCTCCAACAGACACACAGGGAATGGAGATAGTTCCCAAACCGAAGGGGGGACATTACCATTTCAAAAGAAGATAAATACAAAAGTCAAGGGCTCCCAGCAAAGGCTTGAGCAGCAGCAGCTCACTTGGGTTTGGATCGCTGCTGTGTGAGCTGACGGCAAGCTGCTCTGAGCTTTGGAAGGCGATTTGGTAGTGTGGGATCATGTTGGGGGTGACCCCTTAGTCCACCCCATCTCCTCCACTTCCCAGACGGGTGCCCTAAACCTCATCACTCGATGTCGTCGTACATAAAGTGGAGATGACGCTCAGACTGACTTCACAAGGCTGTCCATGGACTAAATGAGACAGTGTGTGTCAACAGCTTAGAACCACGTCTGGCACACAGTGGGCCCTCAATAAATGTTACCTGCGGTTACTATTATTGCTATTATCTTTGAACCCTCAGTACTTACCATACTACCACACAATGCAGAATCGATGGACTGAACCCTTTATAACCTCATTTGCTTATTCTGCAAAGTGAGAAAACTACTCATCTTGCAGGGTGTTATGACGATTAAATGAGACACACATCTAGCCTGATGCCTGCCTCAGGCAATGTTGGTGGTTTCTTTTCATCCTTGACCTTTCCCTGCCTCGGAAAGTCAAGTTCCTTCGTAATTTTATACATCCAGCCTTGGAGTTAAGCATGCCTGCCACCCAACTCAAATGGGTTTGCACTGTAATAAACGAAAAGAATTGTCTCATGAAAGAGAAAAGTTCAAGGCAATACTGAGTCCAGGGGCTCAAATCTCAAATCCCGGGACCCTGTCTCCATGGGGTGGGGAGGACTGAGGATGTAGCTCAAGCTGCAGGCCTGGGTTCAATCCCCAGTTCACCAAAACAAGCAACATATCAGTACTCCTCAGTCCTTCTCCTGCAATAATTCTTCTCCCTCATCTCTTTTTTCTCTCCCCCCCTCCCCTCCCCCTCCCCTTCCGCTCCCCCTCCCCCTCCTTCTTATTTTCTTGAGTATTTGTATCTTGGACAGAGTCTTTCCATAGTGGCCACCGATAGTTCCAGGTCCCTGACTTCCCTGTGCCTCACTGCTCTCGTCAGTAAAAGTGGGGTAACAATAGCTCCTACCTTGGCAGAGGAGAGAGTTGTTTTGAGTAATATATTACTTAATGTGTGCTGTCAAAGGACAAAATCACAGTGTAACTTAAAAAATTCCAATTGACTTTATTTTTCATTCATTCCATAAAAATAGAATAAGTGCTCCAGTGAGTGGAGTAGAGGAGAAACATACTGAAGAAAGCAGAAACGAAAGAACAAAGTGCAGACTGGGCATTTCGGAGTTACTTTCCTGGTAAAATAGGGACAGTGAGATGGAACGGTAGGAAAATTGCTTGGTGAATATCAGGTTACTTTAGGCCACTCTCTTGTGTCAGGATAGGGCTGAGGGGATTCACCACAATGCCTTGTTGGGGAAACTGGCCTGTTGGAGAATGAGTCAGTTATCTCTCTAATCCTGATTCCACATTTGATTGTCTTAATCAGGATCTAAGCAGGTTATATACATTGCATTTGATTGACATGTCTGTCTCTTAATCTCTAATCTCTAGGTTTCAACAATTATCAAAAAAGATAACTTTTATTTCACTTGTATTTGCTCCCTCCCCCTTCACCATCTACCCCAAATATTCTTGAGTATTTTAGCCATCTCAATATACCGTCATCAGAACTTTCATCTTTTTAGTGGATGCAAAATTAATTTTTTTCTTAAAAAGGGCTGTTAGTGGAAGCAACAAGACTCCAACATCAGTAGATGAATAAAAATATAGTATATACACACCATGGAATATTATTCAGCCCTAAAGAAGGAAGAGACTTTTGATACCAGCTACACCAAGGAACCCTGAAGACTTTATGCCAAGTGAAATAATAAATCACAAAACCCCACAAATATTGCACAATTCCTTCTTTACGAGAGACACCTAATGTAGTTGAATTCATAGAAACAGAAAGTAAAATGTAGTCATCAGAGGCTTCCAGAGAGGGGTGAGGGGAGGGAATTTTTGCTTAATGGGTGCAGAGTTTCAGCTGAGAAAGGTGATGAAATTCTGGAGATGGATAATGAGGACGGCTGTACAACAGTGTGATGGACTCAATGCCACGGAACGGGACGTGTGAAAAGCATGGATGCCGTCGTGTATGTCTTATCAGAATGGAAAAACAGCTGTTAGAGAAATCCGCGCTGTGCAGGATGAGAGCCTGCCCACCATTTCGCTCTTGGAGAGGACGAACAAGTCCATCTCGGGGCTGTGATCTGAAAGAAAACGAGTGAACTGAGCTGGAATCCCGATCTCTGGCCGTGACTGCACAACTGTTCGCTAAGCAGGGGCTCGGGGCTGGGCTGGCTGAAGCCAGGCTGGGGAGGAAGGGACAAAAGGGATGGAAAGAAATCTACTCCGTGCCCCTGGCCTGCAAAGCCGCCTAAATCTCATCAGACCAGAGAAATGAGCTGCGAGAGCAGCTAACACAGGCGAGTTCCCCTGACGGGTGGAAAAGGAGTGTGCAGTATGTCCCAGGGGGCGTTGTTTGTTTCTGTTTTTGGCTGTACTAGGGATTGAACCCCGGGCCTTCACACCGAGCTACAGCCGACCCCCCCCGCCTTAAAATTTTGAGACAGGGTTTCACTAAGTCACAAAGTTGCTCAGGCTGGGCTTGAACTTGCAATCCTCCTGCCTCAGCCTCCTAGAGCAGGGATTCCAGGCATGTGCCCCCAGGCCACGGTTTCATTGCTTCTTAGCTAAAGCACAAAGCTCGGAAGCCTTGGCCCAAATACGGGGGTCTCGCCACCTCACATCCCCAACCCGCTTTCCCTTTGCGTCCATAGCCCAGGCGGAGGCCGAGAGGCTGCGGCCACACTGGGCGGCCCTGCAGCCAATCAGATCCCCCTCAGGAAGGCACCCGGAAGAGGCGCCCTCAGAGAGGTGCGGTCGCCCTCGGAAAGGGAAGACGGAGGGCTGGACCAAGGAGAAGTAGCCCCCACCCGTGCAGGTCCACGGCCCGACCTGTCCCTGTGAGGCATGCGTGCCAGGCCACACAGGCACCCGCAGAGAGTGTGAAGCGCCGCTCACTGGCTTCCTCGACGTCCCAGGGGCGGGAAGGTCAAGGTGCCGCAGACCAGGAGCTGCCTCTCCCCACTGGGTCCCCCCGTGGCCCACTGTGCATCCAGCCCTCTCTGCCTGCAGACACCAGGCGTGGTGGGTTAGGGCCCTCCCCAGCGGCCTCACTTTACCTCAGGACCTCATCCCTGGATGCAGTTGAGCTTTGAGGTATGGGGTGGGGGCTAAAACGACCATGAATTGTGGGGCAAAGAGGAAGAGGTCTGGAAAATGCACATTCGGCCTAGAAAGCTCGGGAAGCTCTCTCTCAAACGACCCCAGCTGGGCCAGAGGCGCAGGCAGTAAACATCCGTCCTTGGATGTGGTGCTGTCTGGGAAAGGTGTGACGCCGGACAAAGCCGCCCTCTGTGGCTGACTAGTCCCCGAGGACAGGCGCCCGGCAGCAGGGGCAAAGGCGCCTTCCTTGGAGGTGCAGCAGGTGTGGGCTTGCTGCCAGTGGAGGGTGTTTCTTGCAAGCAAACGACCCCCGTCGAGGGTGCCCTGCAGGCTGAGACACTGACGCTCAGCTCCCTGACGGGGGACGGCATGTTGGTCACTGTACATCCCCCACTGTTGTAGTCAGGGTTTAGGCAAGGGAATACATTAAATACAGCACACATCATTTATAAGATTATTTTATGATAATTACCCAAAAAGTCAAATGCAAAGGAGTGCAAGAGATTAACTGCACACTAGAAGCCCAAAGGATTCAGCTGAGGGCCTGGATCCCAGCAGTTTCTCACACGACTCCAGCTGAAGGCCTAGAGTCCAAGGCAATGTGTTCCTCAAGTCCAGCCAGTGGCCTAGAGCCCATGGCAATGTCTCATGCTTGTCCATATTGAAGATCTGTACCTGGAAGGCCCAAAGGCCAGTGGTGGAAGCCAGAAAATCTACGTTGGTGAGATGAAGGATTTCTGCCACCAGGCTGAGGGATCCACATTGGAGCCAGGAAGTGATGCTCACAGTGAAGATCAGAGCTCCTCTGATGAAAACAGGAGCAAAAACAGGAGGCATTCCCAGTGACAGCAAAGCCCCAAGCTCCTCCTCCCATGAGAACAGCCAAGTTTGCATCAGGAAAACCATCCACAGCAAGCTTCTCCTACAAAATCAACAGTCCAAGAGCTTCCCCTCCAGTTCTCTTTTAATGGCTACTAACAACAATTCTCAGGTGGCTCCTCCATGCCCAGAGCACGCTGATTCAGTTCAGCTGGGCATTACAAGTCGACCATTAGTCCATCCACCATACCCATCCTCGTCAGACACTGTGGGTCACCTCGGTCACCTCTTCCTCTTCCACCTCCCCCTCAAGTCTTTGCCTCGGCCTTTCTTCCCGGGAAGGTGAAGTCCGCTGGGTACCGGCTGGGAAAGCAAGAGGTGATGAGAGAGACAGATGTGACTGGAGCTGCCACCCTCACACAGACACAAGATAGTGTCATGAGGTGGCTGTCGGCAAGACAGGGGCGAGCAGAAGGGAATCCCAGAGAGGGGGTGAGTAAACCGGGTGGGTGGTCTCAGCCTCTGCACTCCTCCTTAGTAGAAAGGAACAAAGCTCTTTGGACATGAACACTCTGAGCAGGTTGAGGGCTGTTCTCCCGGAAGACACGTCCTTCACCCGAGAATGTGACCTTATTTGGTAAAAGGATCTTTGGAGAGGTAATTAAGTTGAGGATCTTGAGTTGAAACCATCAAAGAGCAGGGGGAACCCTAAATCTAAAGACGAATGTTTTTACAGGGGACAAGAAAGAGAGGAGACACTGAGGAAAGGCAAGGTGTGAATGAGGGAGGAAATTGGAGTGATCCTTCTGCCAGCCAAAGAACTCCCAGGTGTCGGCAGCCCCCAAGCTGGAATGGGGAATGAAGGCGCCTCTCCCTCAGAGCCTGCAGTGGGAACCTAGCCTGCCAAGGCCTTGATTTCAGACTCCCACCTCTGGAAGCCTGAGGGAATGCAGTCCTGCTGTTCTAAGCCCCTAAGTTTGGCTGCCACAGGGAGCTACTACACACCTTATGGTAGGTTATTTCTTACTGGCAGCCCAAAACCTAATTGTGACAACCTAGCAGAATATAACATACTGGGGGCACTCAATAAATATTCAATGAATGAACAGCCGGGCGTGGTGGCACATGCCTATTACGCCAGTTAGGGAGGCTGAGGCAGGAGGGGTGCAAATTCAAGCCCAGCCGGGGCAATTTAGTGACTTAGCAAGACCTTGCCTCAAAATAAATAAATAAATAAATAAATAGGGGTTGGGATGTGGCTCATTGTGACATTCATAGATTCAGTCCCCAGTACCAAAAAAAAGTGACCCGTCAGTGCCTGATAGAGCTCACTTACACAGACGTGGTTTCATCTGTTTGTTTCCATGTGAGACGGTGGAAGAGACTGAGCTGAAGCTGCTCTCATCCGGGTGAAGAGGAGGTGTTCGGGGGAGGATGCCATACCGAAGGTGTGGAGCTAGGAGACTCAGGCCTGTTGAGGGCAGGGCAGGCAGGTACAGAGTCCAGCCTGGTGGACAGAGCGTCAGAGGGAGGCAGCTGGAGACTCGGTGCCTCCCATGTGGCATCAGCCTTCGCCCGAGGTAATGGGCTGTCATCAGGTTTTTAACCCAGGTGCACGGTGATGGAAACTGTCTAGGAAGACGCATCTGTTCTCATTAGCACTGACGGGGACCTGCTGAGACAACAAGGCGTAGACAAATGGTCCACATCCATCCTTGGAGTGTACAGCAATTGTCCAAATGAACCACACGCTGCACTGGCTGAGCTTCCGATTGCTAAATGCCATCGTTTACAATGACGTAATGGGGCACTGGGGAAATTGGCCAGCGAAACCATGAGCACTGCCAACGTGTCCTCCCACAAGGACCTTGGCCCTCTGTGTCTGCCCCTCCTGCTGGCCCGCTGTGGCCTTAGGTGAGGATTCCTGGCCTCCCCTTGATGATTCCAGACCAGCACTGCCCACATGCTTGGCTCTGGCCCATCCCAGCCCCAAGTGGCCATTTGTCTGCCTTCCACAGATCCTAGCCCTCTTCACTCAGATTCAGGCCTTAGCATCAGCCTGCCATCCCATCACAGATGAAGAACCCCAGCCCTTGGGCTGGGCTCTCTACCATCTATGGGCCGGGTTGGTGAGACCGGAAGGTCAAGTGCGGGCGGGGGTATATCCTCAGAACCCTGGGAACCTCCCTTCTCTAGGCTGGTGACAACCTGGACTCATGGGACAGCCATGGAGGCCAAGGCAGAGTGTTATCCGTAACATTATTATGAGCCACAGATGCTACCTGCATAGCACTTGTGCTCTGGTAGAACAAGCCCGGTCACCTTCATTTACAAAGAGCCAAAGTCCGGGCGAGCGCAGTGAACGCATTGGCTCCTGGCTCCGCTGTAGGTCGTCTGGCCGCCCCTCCTTTGGAGCCCAGCCCAAAGCCTCCCTCTGGCCGCCTCTTCCCAGGGCCCCTCCAGCCCCAGGGCAAGGCACGATTTCCTGTGGCCAATGTTCTCCATACCTATAAAACCGCTTTCCTCTACTCAGTTCCCTCCGTCTGAGACACCTAGCGTGGTTTCTGGTTCTCTTCCAGGCCCTGACTAATAAGTCATTTATGTGAGTTAAAAATAGCGCATGCCGGAGGTGGAAGGTGGACTGGCCTGAGATCAGGATGCCCAGGGCAGAGGCCAGGTTCTGCCGCGCGCCATGCGCACCTGAGCTCTTCCTCATCTTTCTTGGACTTGGGGTTTCTGATTTATGATGTGGATGTTCATTGTCGCTCGGAAACACGTATATTTTTCACAACCTTTTTGTGATCCCACGAATAGTGCAAATGCAAGGGTATCTATGAGTCACATGAAAGCAGTTGCCTAGGGGGTAGAGTTGCACGGAAAGCCTTGGACTGACCGGGATAACTTGACACCTACAATCTGAACTTGAGGGTCCTACGATCCATTCTTTATACTCCTCGTTCCAGGGGACGCTAGCCAAGCTGGGGGGTGATGTCTGACTTAGACGAGGCGCCCCTGCCACACACAGGACGCCTGGAAGGGCGCGGGGCCCTGGTGTCGGTCTAGGAGCCCCTCTAGTCCCGCCCTGCGCTGGGAAAGAGGACCTGGGGACAGAACCAGCCCTTCCCACCCGCAGCATCCGGGACACACCCCACATGCTGCCTTCCAGAAGTGGACTCGTCACGGATCACCTTACACACTCACCCTGCTTCCGGAGCCTGGGGCTGGCTTTTAGTCCCTGTCACCGCCCCGAGGACCAGTAGGAGGCAGCTCCGGCCGGGAAGGCTGCGCACGCCATCTAGTGCCCGAATGGGGAACCGACTCACCGCGCACCTTCTGAGCTGGGATTTCCGGCCACTGCTCCGAGCTCTCCAACTTCCATCTGTTTTTTCAAAAACTTCATAGCTTGCCAGTTTGCAAATATTGGGAGATCACTCTGCCTTGCAGTCTTCAAGGAGTAACTCTCTAGAGCCCACTGCCAGTAGAACCCGCACAGGCTGCCAGGCAATTACCTAACCCCGAGGGGCTCTTACAAATTGGACTTTCTTGCCATTTAAATCCCACCATCAGCATGCACAGAACTGTAGGAAACTGAGGATCCGTATTTCATTTTTAGAATCCCTCAGGGCTACCTGAGTCTTTCCTAAGAGAAAAATCTCTCTCATGAGGTGTGAAGACATCTGTTTTCCAGAGTCCCCACCAGTAGTCTCTCTAAACAACAATTTCAAAACCAGTTGTTGGTTCACATTTAAAATTTAGAGCCAGGATTTCTTTCCTCCTTAAAAGGGAGAAGAGCCTGGGTGTTTCAGGGTTCATCGAGCCCTAATTTCTTCTCCACAATTCTGGCATACGTGGCTTTGCTGTTGTACCCACAATCAGCTGGATCTTGAAAAATCAACTTTAGCTGCAGCTGCTAGAAAGGGATCTTGATTTCTTTATAATCAGCTAATGTTATCATTGAAAGGGAAAGAATAAGAGCAAGAGAAATAAATTCATACAGTGAGTTAAGGTGCAAAACTGGGAAACTCGAAGTTGTTTTGTTTTTATTTTGTGTGTGTGTTCATTTCTTATTCTGAAGACTAGAAAGGAAGACAAGAGGCAAGCACCTGAGGTGAACGTGAATGAATTCAGAAATATCAAAGCAGCCAATCTTGACCTGGCTTCCAGAGAGGGAATAGGATGTTTTGTGTCTTTTCCATCAAAGACTTTATTGTTATTTTGACCACCCCAAAACTGCCAGGAACACCTTTCTCTAATAGCATGGCCAGTGATTTCATTTTGCCTTAAGGTCACGGTCACTTATCAGCACCAAAGATTCTCCAACTCTGCACACCCCCTGCGCTGTGGGTGTGGGAAGCAGCAGAGGCCAAGAGAGGTATAGGTAGGACGGGAGGTGGGAGAGATTTCCTCTCCCCTTTTCCAAGCCTCCAGAGCTCACCCATATGGCTAGAAGGAATTGCCTTTTTGTTTTGTAGTGTAGTTGGGTTTTGACAGGCCTCTTCTACTTTTCAGTTAGCTTCTCAATTCAGGCAATTTCACGGCTTCTTTTCGGCTGCTGAGGCCCGTTTGTGGCAGCAAAGTTGTTAGATGCTGCCGCAGGCTGAGGAGCTAAATTGCTAAGCAGCTTCACTTAGCAGCAGCCAAATCAGCTCTGGGGATTCTGCTGGTGACCTGGGGACAGTTCAGGCATAACAGGGCAATCAGGGCAGCCGGAGGGCGACAGTGTGCGCTGGTTAATTACCCAGCACAAATGGATGGCTGAGAGCTCTCTGTATACTTACTTTCAATGAATCAGAATATCATAAAATAGACCTTATTCATTCATTTAACAAGCCTTTATTGAGAGCTGTGCGACAGTGCTGCTAAATGTAATTAGCTGATTAAAAGAGCTACGATGAAGGGGGAAGAGTGTTCCAGGCAGAGGGAGCAGCAAGCCCAGGGTCTAAGTCCTGTGCTTGGCCTTTTGGAGGAAGAGCAGGAAGCCAGTACAGCTGCAGGGCAGATGGCGAGGACAGGGTGGGTGGGGGATGGGGCCCGGCTCTTCTGGGCCTCAGGGGGGACTTCGGCTTGTTTGTACTTATTTATGTATTTATTTATTTATATTGGGGGGCGGTCTTTGGTTTTAGGCTAAGTAAGATGAGAAGCTACTGTGAAGTTTGAAGACCAGGGTGTTTCTAGTTCCATAGGGACCTTAAAATGTCAGAGCCACAAGGATGAAACCCCTCCTTTGCACCATACCCAGCCAGTTTCACCGCTGGTCTCTTCCTCTCTCTCCCCACTCCATCTCTCAGGCATCCACCACAGCACTCTGATGCCAGCTCCTACCTACCCTTCAAGACCCAGCATAGCTCTCACTGCCTTGGCTTTCCCAGACTGAGAGTCCCCCTCTGGCCCAGAGTACCCGGACACAATCCACTGCAGCAGGTCCACACCATCGCTGTAAGGGTCTCTGTGCCTTCCCAGACTGGCGGCCCTCAAGGGGGAATCCAGTACCCGGCACGGTCACAAGAAGCTGAGGAGGTTTAAGGTCCCTTGGATGAGTGAGGAAATGAACAAGTGCAGAAGAAATTGAAGAGTGTTAACCCATTAACTCCTGTTAGCCACCCTGAAGCATGAGTTTAGGCTGGGCACAGGCTGCCTGGGTTAATATCCAGCCTGCTCTGGCTACACCTAAGTACACTGGGCAATGTACTGCACTTTGACTTTCTTATACATAAAAGAGGACCAATGGAGCTGTTGAGCAGACTAATCAAATTAGTACATAAACGCACTTAGAGCAGGAACCTAACCAGTATGGCAGTGGTGAGTGTTGCAAGGGATGGGGCTGCAGAAGTGGAGGGGGCTCCAATGGGAAGTGAAATCTCAGAGGGTTGCAACCTTCACTGCCTCTTTCCCCGCTTTGCCCAGCGCTGCTCTGAGCTTCCAGTGCCATTCATTCCTAAAAAGCCTGCCTTGAAGGTGCTAGAGAGAACCATCTTCTCATTAATTTCCCTGAAACAACAAGGGAAAGTCAAATTGCTTTTTATTCCCAAACCCTTCTTTACCTTCTACAGAAGGAACTGCTTAAGGCAATTGGAATGAAGGTGGGCTTGGAGCCAGAACACCTGGATTGGAGCTTCTGCTCTGCCACTTGTCTCCTAAGTGGCCTTGGGCAAGTGGTGTCCTCTCTGAGTCAGCAGTAGAAAGAGGCTGATGGTCAGAACCCTACCTCTGTGGCTGTGGTAGGGTTAGGCAATGGCTCCTCACTCAGGCTATGGGGTCAGGCTATTCCAGCTCAACTCCTGGCTCTGCCCGCTGTTGGCTACAGATCTGGATTAGCCACCTATCTCTCCGTGCCTCCGTTTCCTTGACTAAAATTCAGATAATAATAGCTCCCAGCCTGTTGTGAGTGAGCGGAAGGAAGTGTATCTTCTCCAAATTCATGTTTAAGTCCTAACCCCTAGTACCTCAGAATCTGACTATACGGAATTCAGAGACAGGGCCTTAAAAGAGGTGAATAAGATAAAGTAAGGCCAGCAGGATAGGCCTAATCCAACAGGACTGGTGTTCTTATAGATGAGGAGATTAGGACATGGATAAATGGAAGGATGGCCACGTGATGACCTGAGAAAGATGGCCAGCTACAAGCAAGGAAGAATCAGATCCTGTCAGCACCTTGATCTTGGACTTCTAAAACTGTGAGAAAATAGATTCCTGTTATCTAGACCACTCAGGCTGTAGTCCTTTGTTATAGCCTGGAAGCCAACGACACCCCCCCCCCAGGGGGCTGTGGGGGATTTGAACACGGGTCAGCTCGGCTCATCTTGGGAAAACACTTGGCCCACACAGGGTTGGCAGAGATATGCTCTACTCAGGCACAATGACACTTTCCATATGTACTTTCTCCTTTGTTTTTGTTTTGTTTTTTTGGTACTGAGGATCGAACTCGGGTCCTTGCGCTTGAGAGCCAGGCGGTGGAACCACTGAGCTAAATCCCGGACCCTTTCTCCTTTCTTTTCAGAAAAAAATTTTTGCACTGTCCCCTTTGGCCCACACCCATGCCTTAGCAATGCCCCCTTCTGGTTCCTGACTCACTTCCAGTCCCTGGCTGAGTGGCTGGGCCCCACTTCCACTGATAGGCAGTCTCAGTGCTGGCCCAGCATGGGACTGGGAGGTCAGCTGAGGGCTTCTGGGGCCTCCTTCCTCATGGAGCTCTGCTGCGGACCTCACCACTCCTCAGCCTCAGCCCTCACTGCATGCCTGCTGCGTGTGGCATCTTCGGGTGCTGGGGGTCACACGTGGGAAGAGAAAAGCAGATGTTCCCCTGCCTACGGACAGGGAGCCTACAGTCTAATCTGCAGGAAGAGACTAGGACTGCTGACTAAAGAAATCCTTACCAAAGGCATCATTTTAGTCACTTTCCTCATTCTTGGGACAAAATACCTGACACCGGCCACTTAAAGGAAGAGAGGTTTATTTTGGTTCAGGGTTCAGAAGTTCCAGTCAGTGTTTGGCAGGCTTAAACACAAAAAGGGTATGGCAGAAGGGTCTGGGTGGAGGAAAGCTGCTCCAGTCATGGCAGCCAGGAAGGAGTAAGAGGAGAAAGGAGCCCAGGAGGAAGACATGCCCTTCCAGTCACAACCCCAGTAACCCACCTCAAACCAGGCCCCACCCAGGCCCTACCTCCTAACAGCAAGTCAGGTGCGCGCCCTGTATTAAATCACCTTCCAAAAGCCCACCTCTGAGCACAAGACCCTCGGGGGACATCTAGACATAAATCATAACAGGCACCATGAACAGGAAAAATGGCAGGGGTTGTGCTTGAGAGAAAGAGGGTGTGGGAAAGGCTGAGAGGCATCCTACAGGCCACTGAGGCCACAGTGTTGAAAAGGCCTGAAGAAGGAAGGGGCCTGTGTGCTGTGGAACCAAGAGGCCAGAAGTCGCATAAAGAGCCAGGATCCCTCCTCCTTCTCCCCCTCCTCCTCTTCCTTCCCTTCTTCCTCCTCTCCCAGCATATGTTTATGCCATGGGCCTTGGAACAGTAGTCTGACTTGCCTCCACTGTGCCTCAGTTTCCTGATTTACAAAATGGGACAGTGGTAATAGTAGTAGCCTTCACAGTGCGGTTGTGAGGATGAAAATCATGTCTTTGTATCTGTAAAGTCCTCGCACATGGGAAGAGCTTGGTCACCTGATGTTTTCACCCCTCCCTAGCCGTATTAACCGGCAACAGCCAGTGAGCACTACTCTGTGCCAGACATCTGAAAACTTTGTGTGGGATATATTGCTTGGTTTTCCTAACAGCCTTTCAGGACAGAACAGTCATAATTTCTCTCTGGAGGTGAGGGACGGAGGCAGAGGAGCATGGAGTCCCAGATCACCCAGGGAAGCGTGCCGCCACACCAGGACATTCCCTGTGGCAGCTGCCAAGGTCCTGGTGGAGAACGGCCTCCCTATTAGTAACTTTCTTCGAGGAGTCCCTATCCATGTCAGGTCCCCACAGCCTCGAAAGCCTGCTTTATATCTGCAGGAGAATAAAAGGTTGTCTTCTCCCCTTGTAGCAGCCTGGAAAAAAACAAAGCTGAATTTTACATTTCTACCCAGTTCAGAGGTGCTCTGATTGGCTGTGAGGGTCCCTGTGGAGGAGGCAGACATGTTTTCCCTTGCACTGCTGATGGCAAAGTGCAGAGGAGCCGAGCAGAAGGCATTTCCTCCAGTGCTCAGCCAGCAAGAAGCCAGCACTCAGCAGCTTCTCTCAGGACGGTTTTGAGGGTGCGCCATTCCTTTCCTCTCAGAAGAGGGGAGACCTGGACCCCAGGGTGGAGTGTTATTGTCTCTGAAGGGCAGGCCTGGCGGAGGGTACAGTGATGCCAGTCAGGGTGAGTCCTGGCTGCCTAAACACTCGGCAGCGGTCTCCCTGACAGTGCCTGCTGCCAAGATCTCCAGACCTTTCTGATTGGGCTTTGGGACCAAGGCTGTTCCTGGATGCTTCTGTGAAGGCCACTTTGCCACTGAGGCTTCCTCTCCACTTCTTTGTGCTGGATCACATGCAATTACTTTTGGCTGCAACCAATAGCAATCATAAGAAAGAGTGACTTAAACAAGATAGCTGTTTCTCTCTCACATTAAAACCCAGTCAGCATTCCAGGAATGGGAGGCACCTCACCAAGCCTCAGGAACCCACACTCCTTCCAGTTTCTGCCTGTCCATCCCCAGGGCCAGGATCAGCCTCCTGGTACAGTGTTACAACTACTGTGCCAGACCTCACCGTCTTGTTCCTGGCAAAGAGGAAAAGGTGTTTATCAACTGTCTTTTAAGGCACATCCCTAGAAGAGCCAAGTAGCAGTTTTCCTTAGTTCCTGTTGGCCAAAATTTAACCCAATGTTCACACACAGCTGCAAAGCAGGTTGGGAAATGTAGCTTTTATTTGGGGCCTACCTAAAAATTATGGGATTTTTTTTTTATGGAAGAGGAGAAAATGGATTTATTTTCATGGAGCCATCTAATAATCTCAACCACACTTCCTCATCCCCAAATTTTGCAACAGAAAAATAATTAATATTTTATGTAATGTGCTAGGCATTGTAGACTTCACTGTAAGGTAAGTCACTTGGTCACTGAAGAAAAAGCGTAAGCCAGGTGTGATGGTATTGAGGCACGACATTAGGGCATGGCCAACTGGCTGGGCAAGTGGGTGTGACCTGTCAGTCATGGAGATCCAGGACACACATGCAAAATAACAGTTCCTGAGCCCTGCATCAGGGACCAATCAGAAAATGCTATCTTCAGTTCTTCTGGTGTGAAATCAAGCAGATTTTTGACAGGATGGCCTAGATCTGATGATCTCAGCCCGAAGAACAGGGGGTACAAAAGATGTCAGCCATTAATCTCATGGCCACCGTGCTCTCTTTCTCAGTGGTCCCCTCTAACTCTGCAGAGCATGCTTCTTTTCCTACCTTTAATAAATGTAAAACCTTGCTACCTTTTTCGTTTGTCTTGTCCAATTCTTTGTTTTTCAGAACTTTGAAAGGATCCCTAGACTGAGTCAACAGCCTCCCAGACTCTGGTAACAGTATGGTACTAGCATTTGGGGAGGTTAAGGCAGGAGGACAGAAAGTTCAAGCCTAGCCTGGGCAACATAGCAAGCTTACTGAGACCCTGTCTAAAAATAGTAGTAATAATAATAATAATAATAATAATAAAATAATAATAAATTTAAAGGGCTGAAGCTATAGCTCAGCATGAAGGTGCTGGGTTCAATCCTCAGTACTGCAAAAAATAAATAAAGAAGTAAATAAATAATAAACTAAAGTAAAATAAAAAAGAAAAAGTGCGGAGTAGTAGGAAAAAGGCAGCAAAGAAGAAAAGGAAAAAAAAGAGTATTAGAATAAGGTTGCTAGGTTAGGTATAAAACTGGTTAATGATCTACACAGTAATAAAACTATAGGTCATCTTTTCTACAGTAAGAAATCATTTCCACCTCTACAGAATGAAAATCTGCATGTTCACAAGTAATGTTCAGGGTCTGAGTGCTATTCAGCAGTAAATAATGAAGCCAAACATAGCTAGGTTCTCCTGGAGAAATAAAGAATTCTTGGTGAACCCAGATGCTCTGGAATGCCGTTGAAATTGCATGCCTTAAACATACAAGAAAATGTTACATTAAAAACCCCATAAATAGGGCCGGGGATTTAGCTCAGTGGTTCTGACGCCTGCCTCTCAATTTTTGAGAGACATTTGCTGATTTCTTCATGGTGACTTGAGAACCAAAAAGAATGGTCCCTCTCACTGGGGTTGCAATCAGGCAAGATGGGAAAGAGGGCCAGAGGGGTAGATATGGACTTTATTGTGTGTTTTAGTCCACTTTGTATTGGTATAGCGCAATACCCGAAGCTGGGTAACTTATAAAGTGAAGATGTTTATTTGCCTTAAAATTTTAGCGGCCAGAGAGTCCAAATAGCATGGGCATAGTGTTCTGGTGAGGGCCTCCGGCTTCCTCCCAACCCAGCAGAGAAGCTGAAAAGAAACTGCTGCATGTAGAAGGGGCACGAGTGCGAGAGAGCAGCGGGACAGCTGGGGCTGCCTTACAACAACACTTTCCCGCAGGAACCCTCCGGTCCTGGCGGATAAAGGCCTGCGGGGACCCCTTCCTGAGAGTTGAGGCCCACGGCCGCAGCACCCCCAGGAGCCCCCCCTTAAAGGTTCCAGGCATCAACACGGACCCGGCGCATGAACCGGGGCGGGCGCCCTACATCCGGAGCGCAGCGCTCCTCCCACCCGGAGCTGGCTGTCCACCCCTGGAAAGACGCTTGAGGAAGCCGAAAGGCCATGAGTCAGGCGCCTACGGAGGTCCAGAGGTGGCCTAGGCCCACAGGAAGCCGGCAGCCAGCTCACTCTCACGGTTTTATAGATTCCAAGTTAAATCCACTCAAAGTCCCAGGGCCCGCAGGGGGAAGCGCGGGAGTGCGCAAAGCCCATTGTCTTCCCCAGCCACCTTGGTCTCTTTGCCTTTTAAAATCTGCCCTCTGGGACAAAAGGTCCGCTTCCATTCCTTTGCACTTTCTACTCTCCCATTCATTTAAACCAGCACTTTGCTTCTCCTGGGCCGTTTTGGATTTTAGTCCTAGCCTTTCTGAAATGGGAGGGAAGGTGTTGCCAGTGGGCTGGCAACTGGAGTAGGTGGTGCTGGCGGGCATGGAGCTTCCTCCTGTCCCCGGAATCCCAGCACCCTGAGGCGGGAGGCTGAGGCTGTCTAGCAAACAGTAATCAGAAAGAGGCCGGAGCAGGTGGGGGACTGTCTGCTTTATCAGCCAGGTGCCTGCTCCTCTTACAAGCCGGTTCGGTTTTATGAGCAAATGTTGGCCTCCAGGCCCAAAGATGGAGGTAACACGATCCTCTGAAATATTCAGACTTATAAAATTGGATGTGGTTTAATTGCCTGCGAAGAAGTTATTTCAAGGCTCTCCCTGGTCTTTGTGGAGCCTGAGATCTTTGGTGACGCTGGAGGGTGCAGGAGAGAACAAGTTAAATTCAATAGCTCTCATTACTATATGCTTTCAAATCATTTATTAGTGAAGTCTTGGGTGCCTATGGCCTGGAAAAAAACACGTTCCGTTTCACCCAGAGTCTAAGTAACTCATAATCAGATGCAACCTGTCTGCCTATCTCTCCCTGGCGCCTGCCTTGCTGGAGTCGTCAGGCCCCTGACTTGACAGGGAAGCCTGGCTCTGTGACCTTCCCCTACCTCCAGCCCCTGCCCACACAGTGGCTCTGCAAGGCCCCTCGCCCCTCTTCTAACTTCTCAGGTCCCAGAAGAGGGGGCAGCAGGGCAGTTCTCTCTGCAGCAGCCTTTGCCCTCCTCCATTTATTAGATATTTGTCATATTTACCCTGCTTTCTTCCAGACACTGGAAGATAGCAGTGAACCAAATGGGCAGTTTCCTCCTCTCATGGAGCTTACATTCTGTTCCAATTGTGTAATTGAGGAGCAAGGGCTTTACACTAACCTATTCACTCACTCAGCCAACAAACACTGCGAGGCTGCTCTGTGGCTGACACTGTTGTGGGTATGGAAATCAACAGGGACCAAGATAGACAGACTCCTTGCTCCCTGGGAGTTGACATTCTAAAGGCATTAAAGTAGACAAATAAATATAAGTATTAGGTGGTCAGAAATTCATGTAAGGACACTGTCTCAGTCCATTTTCGGCAGCTATATAACACAATACCATAGACTGGGTACTTAGAAATAATAGAAACATATTTGACTTCTAGTTCTAGAGGCTGGGAAGTCCCTAAGCCTGCCAGTAGCACCTGGCATGGGCCTCTGGGCTGCATCAGAACATGGTGGAGGAGCAAGAGAGCATCTGCAAGACAGAGAGGAAATGGGCCAAACTCAACCATTTTTAGGGACCCAATCCCACAGTCACCAACCCACTTTCTCCAAGGCCCTGCCTCTTAACTCACAATGACAAGGGAATTTCATCATGAGTTTTAGAGGGCCAGTCAGATCATAGCAAGCATAAAAGGGACAGGCAAGCACCAGCTTAGTCACAGTGGTCAGGGGAGCTCTCTAATGAGGCAGCACATGGGCATTGAGCTGGAGGAGGTGGATGGCAGTCACAGCCTGAGTGGATAGGTCCTCCCAGGGCCAGCAGGATCTTGCCTTTGATCCTCACAGCCATTCTGCTGGATGGTAGGGAAGCTTCCATGAGCTTGGCTTATGGATAAGAACCAGGGTTTCAGAGCAGTAATCTGACATGAAGGAAAGAGCCCAAAGCCAGGACAACAGAGAGCCCAGAGCTCCCTATGTAGAGCCAACAGGTTTCGTCCCAGTGCCTTGGTCCCTGGATTTCCAAAGCTCACAATGCCGCAGGAGTTAAATTGCCTCTTCCTCTGCCTCCACCTGCTGCCTGGAGTCCTGACGAGACTCCTGGGACTCATGTGCTGACCCCTGGGTGTGAATCTCAGGTCTGTTCTTGGTAGCTGCCTGTGACTTCAGGTAAGCTGCTTAACCTCTCTGGCCTTCTGCTTCCTCATGGATGTTATTGGCTGAGGCATGGGTGACGTGGTAGATTGGGCTATGTCCCCTAAAAAGTTAAACTCAGGTGCTAACTCGAGGT
This sequence comes from Heterocephalus glaber, assembly GCF_000247695.1. Next base: position 6,584,805 of record NW_004624755.1, read on the forward strand.
TCCTGTGAATATGACTTTATTTGGAAATTAGGCCTTGGGAGATACAATCAAGTTAAGACGGAGTCATATTCAGTTAGGGCAGGCATTCATCAAATGGGATTAGAGTCCCCAGTAATAAGAAGAGAAGAGACACAGACAGAACCACTGGAAGAAACCACATGAAGACAGAGATGGGATGGAGCGATGCAGCCACTGGCCAAGGACCGACAAGGCCACATCAGAAGCCAAGCAGAACCATGAGGCAGATCCACCCCTGGAGCCTCAGAGGGCACATGCCCCTTCCAACCCCTTGGCTTCAGACATCTGTTCTCCAGAATTTCGAGCACATTCTGTTGTTTGAAGCCACTTGGTTTGTGGGACATAGTCATGGCAACCCTGGTGCTCTGGCTGGGCAGAGATCGTGGTATGAGCCCTTTAGGATCCTCAGATCTACAACCTATGGCTTTAACACTACAACTTCAAGGGGGCCTCCTAGGGCTCAGCCTGAGTCATGGGGTTGCCACAGACTGTCTGGCTCAGAGAAAGTGAGATTTCATGAGCTTTTCTGAGCTTCATATGAGCACTTACAAAGCCATCCATTTAAACAGATGAAATCAGAAATATGGGCCTTCACTGCTGCTTACATGGAACTCAGATTGTAAGATGCAAGGGACAGAGAATCAGGGTGGTGTGGCCAGGATTTGGTGCACTAGGCCAGAGACTGACTCAAGACAGGAAGAAGATTCTGTGGGCCCAGCAGCCCCGAGCTCTCGGAGAAAAGATCAGCACAGACTAAACTGAAACTGCACAGGCAGATGCAGGATCACTGCTGCACACGTATTTCAGTGATGGCATCTTGGGGTAGAAGGGATTGAAAAATTCTGCTTGTATGTTATGGTGCTAGAGTAGTGGCTTTGAAGGTGGGTAGATCCTGGGTTTGGTCCAGGCTTGTCTCTGGGGATTGTGACCTCCAAACTCCCTCCATGACTTTGGGGTTGTCTGCTTCTCCTTAAAATGGAACAAAGAACTAACATCCAGGGCTCTAGAAGTGCTATAAAGTGCTTAGAATAGTGCCTACATTAGCTTTTTCATTGCTGTGACCAAATACCTGAGTAAAATAACTTGAAGGATGAAAGATATGTTTGGTTCACGGTTTCAGAGGTTTCAGTCCATGGTCAGCTGGCTCCACTGCCTCTGGGCCTGCTGTGAGGTAGAGCATCATGGCAGCAGGGTGTGGTGGAGGAAGCTGCTCACCTCATGGCAGCCAGGAAGCAGACAGAGAGTCAGGGGCCAGCAGTACAAACCCCAAAGTGACATTCCCACAGCCTCCTCCTTTCAACTAGGCCCCATCCCATTGTTTCCATTACCTTCCAACGATGCCATCAAATTATGATCTCATCAGCAGACTAATTCACTGATGAAGTTAGAGCCCTAGTGATCCAAACAACTTTTGAAAGCCAAACCTCTGAGTACACGAGACTTTGGGGTACATTTTAGATCAAAACCATAACAGTGCATGACCCATTCCAAATACTGAGAAAGTGACAGCTCTTATTATTAGGACTGTTATTTAACCCAACTCCCCAACAAAGGGTTATCTCCTGCAACAGGGCCTATTTGCGAATGTCACTAGCCCAGGCCTCTCTCCACCACGCTGTTCTGCCATGGAGCCAGCTGACCATGAACTAAAAATGTATCCCATAATAAACCTCTCCTTCTTTAATTTGTGTGTGTCAGGCATTGTGTTTTAGCCATGAAGAAAGTGGCTGAGAAAGTGACTAAGACCTATCCCATACGATTGATTGTCGTAAAGTTTAAATTAATGATATGCACAAGGCTCTTAGAAGATAGCCTGAGGTATACCAGATGCTCAACAATTAACTGTTGCTGATATAACTTTCATCCCTTTGTTAAATCTTACATCCATCCCCAAATTTGTCTTTAACTCCAATAACTTGTACCTTAGTCATCCCAGTGATCCATCAAAGCACCAGCCACTGGCCCAAGTCAGGTATGGCTCCATAGCTATCCAACCTGGCCAGTGACCAAGGGCCACTCTTGCCCGGCGCTCACACTTGGTTTAACACTCGGAATTCTCCATTCGAAGTTCTGATGATTTTTAACAAGGGGCCCTACAATTTCACTTTGTACTGGGTCCTGCCCATTGTGGAGCTGGTCCTCCCTGGAATTGGCATTACTGGCCAGTTGTCTTCACACATCAGCGGGAATGGGCAGGACTGCCCCCTGGAGAGGCTGGTTGTGTTAGTTACTTTTCTTTCATTGCTGAGACAAACTACTCGACACCCGAAGTTAAAGGGGGAAAGGTTTATTTGGCTTACAGTTCATGGAGATTTCAGTTCATAATCTGCCGGTTCCAAGGCAGGGTAGCAGAGGGGTAACAGTTCATGGTGGTGGAAGCAGCAAAAGCAACAAGAGAACCTTAACAGTGTCCTTCTGCTCCTTTGTAAGACCGAGGGCCTTACCAAACGCTCCGAGGAGCTGACTGCAGCGACGATCACCCGGGAAGGAACACACCAGACAAGTTGGAAAATAAAACAGACCTTTATTAGTCTGGCCAGACGGCACTCCCAAAGCAAAGTAGCTAAGAGAGGCAACTGGCTCAGAGTCCGAGGCTGTTTTTATAGGGGGTTGAGGGGGAGGTTAACATGTAGATTTACGGAAAAAAGGAACAAAGGTTGGTGGTCGACTGTCACGTACTGACGGTCAGCAGACACACAGTAATGGTCACGACCGTATGGTCACGACCGTCACGTACTGATGATCAGCAGACACAGTGATGGATTGTTCTACCGATAGTGGGTCCGGGAATTTTCATTCTCCGGACAAACAAGGGGTTGAATGATTTACTTAGGAACTTTGCTTTCTTACAGATTTTATCTACTATCTCAAGACTAACAAGCACATTCTAACCATTAAATTTTAAACACAACAGAGGCTAGGGGAATAAATGAATTTTGAATCATACAGTCCCACACCTTTTATCTTATTCAGACCACCAGGATTAGGGCGGTGTCAAACCAGTCACTCACATGGAATGGTGTAGTAATCACAAGCCTTCAATCCTAGCATCACACATTTCAGATTTAGTTACCTTTGAAAAAGACTGCCTGAGGCATTGGGGGACATCTACACACAAGCCACAGCACTGGTCCTCCCTCCAGTACTGTCTTCTACTGCATGCAGCAGGTGGCCAAGCCTGGGGCTTCAATATCCAGGTTACTTCCTCCCACCTTCCCCACTCACACTTCCTCTCCTTGTCCCCTGGGCTCCCAGCCCCTCCATCTCTCCCTACTTCTGCTTGGTAGCCAAGCTCAGAACTGCATGCCCTGCCCTAGACCCAGTGCTTAGCTCTCAGGAGGGCTCATCTCTCCTTTCCCCACGTGACAGTGGACATGTTCCACATTATGTTCTTGTCCACCTGCAGTGGTGAGCAAGCACATAAAGTCCCAAAGACTGTACAGTCAGAATTCCAGTTTCCTGTGCCTAGAAGTGGGGTGCAAGAGTTGGCAAAGCGTTCCTGATGGGGAATCCCTGAGTGAATGATCAGGGGCAGAAGGCTTTGCTCCTGACCATCAAGAAAATAAAAAATAATCTATTACTGTCAACAAAAAGTAGAGAATTTGCTCAGCCATCATTTCTCTGAGGACATTTCCTGGGAGTCCATCACAGTCTTACTCTTCTTGTTTCTAAGAAGGTAAGAAAACTGGCTTAGCAAACATAGTGGCTATCAGGAAATGTTAGAAAATCTGTAGAAGGAAAGGAAGTAGAGTCAAGATGACACAAGACAACGTGTGCTTTGTGAGACAGAAAAGACTAAAGGGTCTGCATTTGTACACATGCACACACAAAAAGCACTAAAAGAACTGCATTTGGAGAAGACTGTTCCCACCAAATGAGAGAAGACAGCCACCAGCTAGACAACGGGGCAAAAATAGTCTACATCTCGAAGCAGAGCTGTGGTGAGTGTGAAGACTCCTAGAATGGAAAGAGGGAAGCACCCCAAGCTCTGTTAGGTTTCATCCAAGGGGAAGCTGAAAAGCCAGAGCCTAACCAGAACTTAGGCTCAGTGAAGCAGGGGAATAAGGCCCCCAGGTTCTTAAAGTCAGACATGAGGCCCAAGAGGCCTAAGAAGTGTGACTGGGTGCTGGGTCAATTCTTTTCACTCAAGAAAACTATTTTAGCTGGAAGAATTGCTCCCTGAGGTACACTGCATGCCCTGCTTCTTTGACCATGACAGAGCAAAGTCATCTCCAGGTGGCCCCAGTAACCAGAGACTCTCACCATGAGCTGGGGTCTACGCAGGAGTCGTCTCTTAGTGACAGCACACTGAAAGGACAGGAATGTCCCAGATTCTGGGGGCTAATTCTGCCGCCCATACTCCATGGACCCAGAAGGGCATGGGGCTGAGGAGGACCTTTGAGGCCAGGGACGGTCAGCACAGCCCAGCAGTTTTCATGGCCTCAGGAAGGCTCTGTGTCACTGCAACATTTGCTCAGCATCTGCAGAGCCAGGCAGGCAGCTGTGCTCAGTACACCACACCCTGGGATGTGAAACTGGGACTTGGTCCAGAAGGAGGCTCTGTGTGGGTGGGTGAGTGGGGCCACCGCATTGCCCAAGGTCAAGTCCTGGGCCAGGGCTTTTCAGTTGCCAAGCCCATCTTGGGGTTCAGGAATGCACAGGGACCTCACCCTGCAGGAGTGAGGGATGGGGGACCCCATCTCCTGGCAGGCACCGGGGTGGGGGACGAGTCAGGGCTCAGCCACAGGGCACAGGGACACGGCCTGAGTGTTGACCTTGCCATTGACTCCTTGGCTGAGCATAGAGCAAGTCACTTCCCCCTCTCGCCCTGGTTCTTCATTCCTACTCAGCAGGTCTGCAGCAGTTTCCTCAGGGAGCATCCAGCTCTGGTTTTTGATGATTTGAGTTTACGGTGTCCTGAGCTGTGGATAGCTTCTTGAGGAAGCTGTAGAGCACTGACTGGTGATTTCCCCCGAGAGTCTGGGGTGCCGGAGAGGCTCCTGCTGCAGTAGACAGCCAGGCCCTACATGGTAGCTGTCAGCGTAGGATTAGCTGAAATTTTGTAGAGGGGTCAAGATGAGCTCATTAGATTTACCTGTGTAAGTTGGTGCCTTTCACAGCTGAGTGTCCTGGGAAGGGGAGGGTTCAGAAGGCAGCTTGGCAGGGCACAAAGCCTCGTGTACCAAGGCCAGGCTGCCATCAAATGAGGCTATAGAAGCAGACTTAATGACACAGAAAAAAATGTTCAGTGATAAGGTGAAAAAAGCAGTTATAAAAAGCAGCATATGTAGGATGATCCTCTTATTACAGGGAAGAAATATTTGCCTTTAAAAATAGACACACATACACACACATACACACACACACACACACACACACACACACACGGAAAGGCCCTAAAATTCAAGGAATGATGATCTCCGGGTGCTGAGATTTCATGTGGTGTTTATTTTCTTCTTTTGTGCTTTTTTTAGATTGCCCAAGCTTCCTGTAATCATGCAGAAATACCTTTTTCACAGAAAAGCTTGGGATACCGACCCACCGAATACACTGATTTTGTACACATAGTCCACATCCACAGCAGGAAGCCCCATCAAGGGGCCAGCTCTTAGGCAGCTAGATCTTAATTTAGACACACCCATTACGGCTTCAGAATTCCGGTATTGGAGACTTGGGGACAATAGGATTGGAAAGGAGAAATTGAAGCTATATTTAAAATAAAGTTGAGACCACATCAACTGTTCACGTAAGAGTGGGGAAGGGATAGAATTGCCACAGTCCTCTCCTTGGGGTCGGCCATTAAACTTCTCATACTCTCCTGCCTATCTCCTCCCAGGCACTGCTGATTGGATCAGCTGACCCAAGTGCAACCAATCCCTGGGTTAGTCCATGCCCTGAGCAAAAAAGATGGCTGGACCATCAAATTCCTCCCTGGTGATTTGAACTGAGAAATTAGCAAACAGCCAGGCAGTTAGCAGCAGGAATAGTAAATGAAAGGATATTTAAGGAGAGACTGTGAGGAGTTGCAGATGGTGCACATTAGGAGAAAAGAGAAGTGAGTATTAAAATGAATAAGTAAAAGACATGAAAAAGCAGTTAGAAAGTTTTTTAAAGGTGGTATACATTAGTGGAAAGGATAAGCCGAATCATTTGCAAAGAAGAGGACCGAGCAAAGCTGAAGAGAGGAGTTGCTGAGGTTCTTGGTTTGAATTCACTCTGGTTGCTGTCTCTAAGATGAAGACTCAGTGCAAGTGACTTATTTGGGAAGAGATCCTGGGAACATCCAGGAGAGGGGCTGGGGAGTGACAGGGGAGAGGAAACAGCCAACAAAGGATAAGTGGAGTATTACTGAACCACCCATGGAAGCAGGGAATGGGAGAGCTTTATTCACAGATGAAATTTTAACACGCACACTTTAGGCTTATCCCCAGCCAAGTGGTCAGAGAGTTGGGACATTGGTTCAGTGACTCTGGGGAGTCTTTGGTTGATGGCTGCTCCTGAAGCATTGGCTTCCCTGACACTAACCTCACTCTGTGGGAAGAGCTGCCTTCAGGGGGCTCTAGAAAAAAGTTCGCTAGATAGAGATGCAGACACTGGAGGCTGGAATTATGGATGCTCCTTGTACAGGCTGCAGGATAGAGACAAGGCAATAGCAAGAGAGGAACCACAGGGTCGGGGATTTAGCTCAGTGGTTTCGCCACCTGCTGTGCAAGGACCCAAGTTCGATCCCGGGTACCAAAAAAAAAAAAAAAAGTGAGAGAGAGAGGAACCACAGAGAGAGAGAGACACAGCTCGTAAGACAAGGTGAGAGAGCGATCAGCTCCTGAATGGGCTGTTTTCACCCAGCTTTCTCCTTCTTGGGCTTCATTGTAATAAGCTCCAAGGACTCAAACTAAATGTGATGAGCCTGACTAAAACACAACTGGGGAAAGAGGAAGAAGCCATCTCTCTTTTCCGGGACTCCAGTCCTCCTCAGCATTCCATGGAGAAAGGACTGTCCTATATTATCTAAGGTTTAGGAGCCATAAAAGATTAATTCACCTTGAATTGATTCTTAAATAATACAGAGTTTGATTACTTACATGATCCCTCATTCCCTCCCCTTAATTCCCAGTGACCATGCTAAGAAATTCCATAGCAGTTCCCTAGCTATGGGTAAAGAAGCTCTAAAAGGCTCCTATGCCTGTTTCCTGTCAACTGCACCATGATGGCTGCATTGGACAAATATCACTGGGCCTGCTGCAAGCCGAGCACTGTATCTAATGAGCATCATAGGACCTTGTAGTCTAAGAGGGGTGGAAAATGCACTAAGAATTCCTTCACAATGCAGCGAATATTAATACATAGCTGTGTCCCCAGTGATGAGAATCAAAGCAGAAGAAACAAATTCTACTTATGGGAATCCACAAAGTCTTCATGAAGGAAATGCCATTTGTATTGAATCTTGAGGGAAGAGTAGAAGTTCACCAGGAGAGAAAGATGGAGTTAGATTCTGGCAGGGAACATGGTGAAGCAAAAACAGCAAGCTAGGAGTCAATCCAAGTGGTTTGGCAAGACAGCAATGGCCAGATAGGGGATGAGAGTAAAGAAGACCTCATACTGATTGTCAAGAGCGTTGCATGTTTGAATTTCACTTGGTGATGACTGGGAACCCACGGAAGATTGTGCAGGGGACCACTAAAAAGCCAGAGCTCTAGGGGGTGACAGCCATCAGTTCTCAGAGACAATGAGTGTGTCACACCACTTTCCCAAAGCACCAAATGGAGCAGGGCACTGAGCAAACACCACTAAGAACCAACTACATGCCTAACACTGAATCCCACAGCACAGGGATGTAAACAGTTATCACGCGCCACTCCCTAGCTTAATGTCACTTCAGAATAATTGGAGAAACAAAACCCATAGGCCTAAGATTCAAGAATGGCTATGGTGAGAGGGAAATATGTTATTTGAAGAGCTAGAAATGGAATTCTTAGGTGAGGACTCATCTTTGTTCAGTAGAATATTATGTGACCCACTTATACTGAGCTGAACAACATTTCCCCAAAGTTTACATCCACTTAGAACCTTGCATTGGGACTTTATTTGGAAATAGGGTCGTTGCAGATGTAATCAAGTTAAGATGCGATCATAACGGGTTAAGATGGGCTCTGATCCACTGAGCCTCATAAGGACAGGAAGATTTGGAGACACACAGACTAGAAGTCAGGGGGTGGTGGAGGCAGAGATTAAAAGCCAAGAAATGGCAAGGATGGCCAGCCAACTCCAGAGTGAGGAAGAGGCAAGGAGGGTTTCATCCCTAGAGCCTTCAGTGGGGTAAGCATTGCCATAGCTTGACTGTCAGATTATTAGCTTCCAAAGCTGAGAGGGAATAAATCTCTGCTGTTTTAAAGTACTCTGTTTGTGGTAATTTGTAAACTAATACACCATTTGAGTGGAAAGAAAGGTCCTTGGACAACATCTGAAAGGAGGCTGAAAATAGAGAGGGCTGAACTACTGTGCATGGGAAAAGGAGGAGAACAGAAGTGGGGTGATGGAATCTGGGGGAGGAAGAAAGGGGGAGCACCACAGTGGGAGGGCAGCGTCTGAGAATAGAACACACTTGTGCACACCACTGGCAGAAACAGCTGAGGGACTTGAAGGGAAGCAATGCCTCACTTGTTTGCTGAATGTTAGATGGCCAGGTGGATGACGCTTGCATTCCCTTCTTTCTCAGGAATCACCTTAGAGCAAGAAAGAGGCTGAAAACTATATGTCTTGTGCCCAGCCTGAGGACACCCTGAACCCTGAACTGTAATATGTGCAAATGGAAAACAGATGGAGCCAATTGAAGGGGAGAAAATCAACATCTTGGTTGAACCAGAGAAGGTAAAGCCAAGGGCCTGAGATGGGGCTATTGCAGAAAATTGTATCCATTGCCTACTCTGCACACAAGACAATATGTGTGCAGAAGGAAAGGTAGGGCTGTGAGTTAAAATGTGACACTTCTTTGAAAAGATGAATAAGGAACAGTTAGACTTTTAGGTCCCTCTCTTGCTTTACCAGTTAGACAACCATCCCCACACCTCCAGGGTAGGTAGTTCTAGAAAAAATGAGAGGTCCTCGAATGGAGGAGGGTGGGGCTGAAATAGGAAAATGAAGACCTGTTGGATGTGACATCCTTAGCTCCTTCCCTCCCCCATCTCCAGAATGCAGACACTGACCTTAGACATTCCTCAAAGAGATAAGCAGCCAGCTCCTCAACCACCCATGGGTAAATCTCACTGGTTGGCAAACCATACCCCACTTTGAACACAGAGATTCCAATAATCTTTGACGTATAATGAACTTCAGAAAACTTTGATCTTAAGACAAGTAGCCAAGGATCGTCAGACCTTTATATTTTTTTAAAAAAGAGGTCTGGGAAATTAAAAATATAAGGCCAGAATTTAAAATTAATTTAAAAGATTATAGGAGAAAGTCAAATCTATTTATCAGAAAGTTTATAAAAAAATAAGATGGAAAACAAAATTTTAAAATTTTACAAATTAAAAAATTCAGCTGGGCACAGTGGTGCAAACCACCAATCCTAGCATTCCCCAGTCTGAGGCAGGAGGATTAAAATTCAGTGATGTAGTGAGACTCTGTCTCAAAATAAAGAATAAAAAAAGTATGGGAATGTTGCTCAGTGTCAAGGTCTTGAGTAAAATCTTCACTCCTGGAGCAAAAGAATAGAAAAGAAAAGATCATTTTCCAATGAATACAAGTTCCAGAAAAAAGAGGAAATAGTGAATACAGTATGTGGAAATTCCTGAAGAAATAATACAAGAAAATGTCATTAAACTGAAGATCATTTCCAAAACTTATTTTCCAAGCTGATTAAAAGGCCTCACTGACGCTGGGGATTTAGCTCAGTGGTTCCAGTGCCTGCCTCTCAAGCACAAGATCCTGAGTTCGATCTCTAGTACCAAAAAAAGGGGGGAGGGTACTCACTGAATGTCCTGCACAATGAATGAAATCAAAGGCATCTTCATGAAATGGCAAAACATGAAAATGCTAAAAGCTTTCTGAGAGAGAGATGGTGGGGGACAAAGGTAAGATATATAAAAGAGGAAGATGGCTAAGGACGACATTTAACAGCAACACTAAGAATTTAAATACAACAGATGAAGGGCTTCAGAATTGTGAGGAAAAAATTTCCAAACTAGAATTCTATACCTAGCCATACTATCAGTAACTGAGCATATTAGGAAGCAACTAGAAGATATTTCCTAGTCAAAATAAATGAAAAACAAAAAGAGGAAAATCTGGGAAATGAGCTCCACTAGACAGAGGCAAAGGAAATTTCTGAGAAGAGGGTGAAGAAAAATCCCACCTCTAGAGTTGAGCAATGTGTTTAGGGGGCAGGAAGGTGTCTGTGGGAAATGACAGTATGTTATCAGGCAGATGTGACCAAGTGGGAGTTTTTGTGGCAAGACATTGCATGGAGCTGTGGTAGGAAATGGGAACCTTAGTCACAGTTCCAAGGAACAGTCATCAAATGATGCAATTACAACTATAGAAATATAAAAAGTTTCACAACTGAATATATTATCTGAGACACAGAATATCACTGCATCTGTGGAGATTAATATAATAAGATGAATGAATAAGCACTTCAGAGATGGCACAAATAGTGAATTCAGTGCAGAAGGGGAAATTATTACAGAAATAATATCAGAAAATTTGTCCAAATGGAAAGGTCCAAGTTTCTTGCTTGTAAGGACACTCTGAATACTGCAAACATCAAACATTATTTTTTGTTGTTGTTTCATTTTTTTCTGGTACAGGGGATTGAACTCAGGACCTTGTGCTTGCACGGCAGGAACAGTGCCACTGAGCTAAATCCCCGGCTCAAACATTGATTGGATCAAAAATTATGATGACACTGTATTTAGAGAACATGCACAGGGGCAGAAAGGATTTTTAAAGAGCTATATGTTCATGTACCAACATAAGAAACCAAGAGATAAAGTCTAAAATTGATTGAATCAAGAAATGGTAGATCTCGGTTCATCTGAGAAGAGATACCTGAAAGAGTGGTTGTCTTTCCAGACAGAAATAATGAAGTGAACAAGGCACTACTATTGCTTTTGTTTTTGTATTTTCATTATTGTATCTCTTGGTCCCTATTGACCTTTAAAACTGTGATATGATATTTTGATTTAAAAAATAATTTAAAATATATTGAGTAATTTTTTTCTGCACAGTAGCATAATAACCAAAGGCCTTCTGTCTTGCATATGGTGCTGTGGGAAACTGAAGAGAAAGGAGGAGCTGTGTCAAGATGGGTAGGGCGGGGCCAGGGATTTAGCTCAGTGGTTCCACCACCTGCCTCGCAAGCGAAAGGTCCCGGTGCCACAAAAAACAAAACAAAACGAAACAAAAAAGGATGGGTAGGACAGGAAGCACACAGCTGGAGGTGAGAGGTGGGGACAGAGCAGCAACAGAGGACATTCTTCCTGCACAGCCAATGTAGCCAGTTTTGGATTGACTGGCCCCAGTCATTGGAGAGTAGGTGGCAAAGAAATAGCTTAGGGAACATATCCCAAACTCTCACATGCACACTAGTTACTTCAGGAACACCGTAAAGAGGTGAGCGCCATTCAGTAGGCTCTTGCATCTCTCTCAGCCGCGCAGGTGATGCTCAGCTGCTGGGTTGCAGTCACACGTGGAGTGGCAGAGCTGTAGGCTGATGAAGTCTCAGAGGGGAAGAAGGACTTGGCCTGGGGCCTTGAGGAGAGGAAGAGTTTGAGGCAGCCAGGCTTGGGTTCATCAGACAAAGGCCCTGGACTTTCAGGCACTAAGGCCAGGAGGGAAGGAAGGTGAGATGCCCAGGGAGAAGGTAGGTGGGGGAACCATCATAGACACACCTGCCTCCTATAGGTTCCATCAGACCAGCCCTGGTAGCACTTTCAGTGCTTGTTCCGGGCAAAAGTGTCCCAGCTGGCTAGAGTCAACTTCTGGTAGTACCTTGGCCATCTGGCCTCAGCCACCATAAGGCGGATCTTGGCGTCCACAACATGAAGGAGTGGAGACTTGATTATCTGTACTGGAAACTTGATCCTCAGGTGGTGTGGGTCAGAGCTGAGCCTGGGGTTTCAAATGTCCTGCTTTCCCCTCCTCTCCCTACTCAATTCTCAAACCCCAGCTTGGCATTGGTGTCTCACATCTGCCCTGCAACCATCTGCCCTTCAGCAGTGGCTCCTGGGGCCAGAAACAGGCTCCTCCCCACCTTCACCCAGGAATAGTCTGCACAGTGATAAGACGCTCTGAGTCCATTTGGCCGAGAGTGTAAACAGCTCGTATTTATAGGCACTTGAGTGCTTCACACATGTTGACTCATTTATTTCTCCTAAAAATGTTATTGCTCTACTTTATGGATTAGGAGAGTGAGGCAAAGAGAAGTAACTTGCTGCCGTACACACAATTACGAAGTGGAACTCAGACTCCACACAATCATCTCGGAGGCCGCTTCAATTCTTCCACAAGGGTATGCTCCTGTGAAATAGTCCAATTGCATCATGTGTGAGTTTCCAAATTTATATCATGGGGGGGGGCAGGAGAGACTATTTAAAAATGCAGCATTTTGTGTGCCCCCCCCAAAAAATAAAAAATAAAGAAAAATTTAAAAAATGCAGGCAATTATCTGCCATTCTCAATTAGCCATGCTGTAGAGAAAGAGTACAATATCTGAGGGTCTCTTGGTCCATTTCAATTCCTTCTGGTTTCTCAAGTCTAATGGTGCAATATCTCAGTGCACTAAATTCCACTCTCGTTTAAAGACATGCATCTTTTCCTGCAGGACAAATCCTTCAGCACAAGCCAGCTGCTTCATCCTGTGTTCCACCAAGGAACAGTTATCTGTTCCAATGCTGGAAGAAAAGCTGGTGCGTGGGACTTACTGAAAGATGATGTAACTGTGGCTCTACTCGAGTATTATTTCCACTCTTGTTCCCTGCAAATGTACAGCATTTCTAGTCCATACTGGGTTGCACGGGCTGGTCTGGGCATCAAATCATCTTAGAGCATCATACCTCGCACCTTTACCTTCTCAGCCAGGTGCCTTTTGCTTGTTATGACTTCTCTTGTCCTGTTGTCCTTTGTGACCAGCTCAGCAGACATCAGCCCTCCTGGAAGCCTTCTTCTGCCTACTCTGGCTGAACTGAATGCTGACTCTGTTTTCCCATAGAATTCATTGCTCTGCAAGGTCTAACTTGTCTGGTTCCTGCACTGTTAGGGTGAGTGACTGGAAGGCAGAGTGGTTTCCAGCTCTATAATCTGAAAAGCTAATCCAGGTCTAGTTCCACTAGGCTTTCAACAATGTTTATTAGGGGAATGCAGAGACCATTCAAGCATGTGCTGTCGTCCCTGTGGGACTTCTGTTGTCTGACACACATGTGGGTGTGTATACACCCACCCACGCACAGGCACGCGCTTTCTCTGCAATCCAAACCACGTGCCTCCTGCAATCCTCAACTCAGCCACTTCCAGGTCCTCTTGCTACACACACCCCCCCCACACCAAATCTCCCTTTGCTAAGACATGGTACTCAAGTTATATTTTTGGCATTTGTGTTCTTACCAGGCTGTGGGTCTCTTGGAGACAAATCTCTCACCTGTTGC
>NW_004624755.1:6603157-6613509 GCF_000247695.1 Heterocephalus glaber
TGGTCCCTTACAATTTTAAAGAAAATTTTCTTTTCCTGTTCACTAATTGCAATCTTATCTTCTATATCTGAAATTGTGTCCTCACATTGGCTCATTCTGCTGCATAGACCCTCAGTGGAGTTTTTCATCTCCTGGAAATCTGTTTGCATCTGTTTTATGGATTCTATTTGTTTCCTATGTTGGGATTCCATCATGTTCCTCAGCCTCTCTATTTTTTTTTATCTGTGTCTTCTCTAGATTTATTAATCACGTCTTGCACTTTGGGCACAATCTCTGCTGTTATGTGAGAAATTATTTCTGATTTAATTTTTTCCAGATCCTCTTTCCTTGCTAGTTCAGGGAGTCCAGGTGGTTGAGTATCAGAGTCTTCCATCTCGTTTCCCTTTGGGGTTGCTGTAGGTGATCTGAAAGTCTGGTTCTGAGGCTTGTTTATGTGTCTTCTCATTTCGAGGGGAGAGGGGGTGCTGCTGGTGCCTATGCAGCTCACCTCCTCTGTGTTGGGAGTGGTGGTAAGTTGGCCTGGAAGCCTCCTATTCTGCACTGCGAGCTGTGGCATGCCAACCTGGAAGCCTCCTCTGTGCTGGGAGCTGTGGCACGTTGACCAACAACTGCAGTTTTGAGTTCCCCAAGGCACTCTGCAGAAAATCAAGACTTCCATTTGTGCCCAAATGCTCTGATTTCATCCAAATAGTGGGGCAAGAGAAATTCCAAGGACATACAGTTTAAGAAGGTGGTCACCCTGAGAGTCGGGCCTTCTTCCTGTGAGCTGCTGTGTACCTTGCTTGCTTAACCCTAATCCTGGCCTGCTTCCCATTCCCTCCCAAAATAACTCAGAAGTCTCTCTGTGTAGGCAACAGAAACATAATGTCTGCTTACATATAGAATAAAACAAACTGCTTTTTCTCCTCTCATATGTATTCTACTCTGACAGTGCAACACAGGACACTTCTGAGATCAGCAAGCAAGCCATTGTGGGGTGGATTCTCAATCAGCACTAGCTGAGTGTCCTCTGATTCAATTCAGTTCTGACACTGTCTGCTCAGAGACATCATCAGCCCTCTCAGGATGAGGGCTGGGTCCCCCCAAACTGTCCCCTACTTCAGGTTGGTCTCTGGAATATTTCACCAATGAGCTATAAATTGGGATTTCCAAAACCCTCTCCTGGGGTTATATTAATTTGCTAAAAGAGCTCACAGAACTTAGGGAATTATTTTCCTTAGTTTACACATTTATTGCAGAGGATGTTTTAGAGGACACAGATGAGCAATACATCTCGAAAGCCAGGTGAGAATGGAGAAGGAGATTCCATGCCCTGTCTGGGGCCACCACCCTCCAGGGACTGCCATGCATTCAGAGCTCCAGAGCTCCTTACATCTTGTCCTTTTGGGATTTTATAAAAGTGTCACTGCATAGACAGCACTGGTTACCACTGACATTGGTGATTAGCTTAGCCATCAGCCCCTCTCCCTTTCCCTGGGGACTGAAGAATCCCCACCTTCTCGCTGAACCCTGCCTTAGTCTCTCTGTGAGCAGCCTGCTCCTGAAGCTACCCAGGGGCTGCCAGCCACCCATCCTCTCATTAGCACACAGGACACTCATCTCTCCAGAGATCCCAAGGGTTTTAGGAGCTGCATGCCAGCAAACTGGGACACGGAATATATATATATATATATATACATACACCTTATTCTAAATCACAGTATCACAACCTATTAAGCAAAAAGCTGGAAGTTACTGTCTCATGTAGTAAAACCACAGGAAGAGCAGGAGCAGAGCATGGCTTAGGGGCCTGGAGGCAGGATTCCAACATTGTTGGTGCTCTCTCTGTTCTTCTCTCCGTCCATGTCCCTCTTACATCATTCTCTCAGACCAGCTTACTTCATACAGCAGGAGACAAAGTTGCCTATAAACTCTGCACTCACATTCTCACACCTCCTTAGTCAGGGCAGAAAGCCATTTCTGTTTGCCAGCTCCAGGGCAAAAGTCCTGGGGGAATGACTGATTGGCTTGCCTCAAGTCACCTGATCAAGATTAGGACCAATCACTGCATCAGAGGCTCAAGGGGCTC
Source organism: Heterocephalus glaber (assembly GCF_000247695.1). The sequence goes on from NW_004624755.1 coordinate 6,605,226, forward strand.
TGGCTGGCTCAGTTTAGCTCTCAAGTGGTGCTTTTTATAGTCAGGGCCAGAAATCTGTTACCTGGAGGGAGGAAGTGGGGTAGCAGAGATCATGGCCGCTGGGGAAACTTGGGCAAGAGGCCACCAGAATCTGCTGGAACTACATTTCTCCAAACACAGAAAGGGGATGTGTGACTGTGACCTAATGGTAATGTCATTCCCTGGCATCCTTGGGTACCTTTCCTCAGGTGTTAGCAAAGTACCTCCTGGCCTCAGAGGGAGCACCTGCCTCTCCCCAGAGCAGCCCTTGCCAGGATGAGGTCACTAACAAGCTGCCATGTGTGATTTAGAGAAAGCACTGGCTCCCCCACCTATAGATCTACTGCAGTAGTCATTCAACCAGAAGCAATCCTTCCCGCAGGGGACCTGTGGCAATGTCTGCAGGCATTTTCATTGTGTGTGTGGAGGGGGTAGCACTGGCACCTAGTGGGTGGAGACCAGGGATGCTGCTAAACATCCTACTGGCCGCAGGACAGCCCCTACATCCAAAAATCATCCAGCCCAAATTGTCAATAATGTCAAGGTTAAGGAAGCCAACTTTGTGGAAAATCCTGTAAAACAAGATGTTAATTAATTGTATGTGTCAACTTGATCAAACCACAGAATGTGCAGATGTGGGCCAAGCACTATTTTGGGTGTGGCTATTTGTTTCTGGACCAGATTAACATTTGAATCAATGGACTGAGAAGAGCAGATAGCCCTGCAGATGCCAATGCACCTCCCCAGCAGCTGAGGGCCTAGAAAACCAAGGCTGCGAAGCAGGGATCTCCTCTTGCCTGACAGCTGAGCTTTTCCTGCCCTCAGACTCGGACTGCGAGACCAACTGTTTTTGGGTCTCCAGCCTGCTGGTTCTTGTGCTGGAGCTTCTACTGTCCACCTCTTGGCTTTCAGCCTTTACACTTGGTCTGAAATTCCACCCTGGCTCACCTGGCTTGCTGAGTGCACATTTTGGGATTTCTCAGACTTCATGATTGCACACATACCCCCTGGTCTCTGGAGAACCCGGATTAAAACAGTGCAGACAGAAGTTTTGGGAGAAGAGGGGATCCTAGCACCTCCTCTTCAGCCCCCTTCTACCATGGGAAGCATTCTGTGTGTAGTGAAGGTGGTGGGAGTCTTTCCCAGGTGACTCCTGCTCTGATGCACCATCTGTCACCTCCTTTCCCTCTCAGGACATGACGCAAAGACCACTGAGAGGACAAAGGGAGCCCTGAGTGCTGCGAAGGCATGGAGAAGTCCCTGCTCCTAGGACACCTGCTCCAAATAGCACAGGGAGAAGACATCGCGGGAGGGAAATTGCTGCAGAGATGAAAAGCAGCAGCTGGTGCTTTCAGAGGCACAGCGTTGGGAAGAGCAGACTGGTTAGTCATTCTTAGCAACCCACCCGAGCTTCATGAAGCATTGTGCTCTTTAGAGACAATGGGGTCCTGAGAAGAAGAAAACAACCAGGAACGCACAGCTGTTTCACCCTCTCCTGTCCTTGCACCATCGCTGACTCAGGGCATTTCCAGATCGTGACAGGAAACCAAGCCCCTGCCTCAGTGCTGGGACCACTGCAAGCTCTGGACAGACCCAGAAGAAAGATGCAGCTTCTAGTCCCAGCAGCTGGTATGCCCTGCAACAGCCTCTGGGAGCCTCAGTTCCTCCCTCTGGGAAATGGGATCATCATGGCTCCCACAGGGATGTGATATGAGGTTTGTTAGACAGACTGGATCCATATGTAAAGCTGAGCGCAAGGCCTGTTTCACCGCAGGTTCTCAGCAGCGTCAATGAGTAGCTCCTGAGCCCTGGCCCTGATGATGCAGTTAGAGGACACCAGTTGGCCCAGGGAGATAAGGGGGGCTCATTCCTCAGTGCGCCCGGAATCATCTGGTGACACTGGCCCACCCCAGGGTGTCTGATCAGGGGGTATGGAGAAGGTGTATTTCCAAGTCCCCTTCCTATCTGAGTCAGTGCTGACACAGGGTATCCTAGAATGGGGGGCTTAAAACTTTGGGGGCCAGCAGAGTCCACGTCTGGTGAGGGTCCTCTTTCTGTATGCAGACATCTGTCTTTTCATTATATCCTCACATGGCAGAAAAAGGGAGGAGCACATTTTTTGGCGGGGTCCCTTTTTAAGAATTCTAATTCCATTCATGAGGGCTCCAGCCACATGACTTAATTACCTTCTCAAAGGCCCCCAGTGTAATACCAGCACATTGGGGGTCAGCTCCAGTGTGTCAGTTTGGGGCAGAGTAGGGTGAGAGACACAACATTGGTTCCATAGCACAGCAACAGGCAGGCAGTATTGATGCCACTAACCCAGGGGCCACACTTTGAGAACATGGTCCCCATGCAACTGTGTTTTGCCCGGCTCCATGTTAGCATCACCAGAGAAACTAAACCTCCCACTTTGGACCCCCATCCTGATTGATATAGTTTCCGGTATGGCCTGGGCAGCAGGGATTGTTACAGCTTCCCCGGTTACCCCCATGTGCAGCTGGCCAGGCACTGCGGTTCCAGTGGGGTGATGAACAGTGCTCAGCCAGCCCAGTTAGGAGACCAGGGGCCCTGTCTGCCCAGCCACGCACCTCCCCAGAGAGGATCTACTCCAGGAGCCATGCTCAGCTGGACATCGTCCTCCTCTGGGTCGCTTCTGGCTTCTTGAAGCCTCGCCTCACTTTCTCCACTGTAGCTATTTCCAGCCACCATGCTGGGACCTGGAAATCCCCCAACCAAAGCCTCACACATACCACCCACCCTGGGGTCCAGGCCCAGACTGCCTGGGGTAGGAGGTCTTGTACTGACTGCATCTTGGGTGCTAGATTCTCTCTGTGGGGGTTTCCAGGCCAGGGCCCCCACTGCTAGCCCTGTGTCCCCCATCCCACAGGCCCTGACCTGACCTGGGACCACCTGTCCTGCTGCCTCCCATGCACCCAGCATGGTGTCTCCCGGCTCCGCCTTGCCCAGCACCTGCTCCTGCAGGCCCTGCTCATAGCTCCCACCTTCCACTGCTTCTCTGCACCTTCAAGAGGCCCGAGATGCTGTAGCCATTCATTTAAAACACTAGCAAGAAATTGCAAGGTAAAGCCTTACATTTAAATTGCAGAAAGGAATTGCCTTACCCTTGATGTGCTCAACACAGACAGATCGTTGCTGAGCATGATACTAACCTCGGCGCCACAGCTTAAAAGAAAAATGCTGCATGGCGGAAGTGCTTCCTTCCTCTTCAGACCCGTGCCAGGCTGAGGGCAGTGTGAAACTGTCCCCATCCCTCCAGGTCCTTGCTCAGACCCTGGTCCACTGCCTGCCCCACACCATCAGTCTGCTTTCCCCACTGCTGCCTCCATTGCTTCTCCTCTGAGACCCAGGCCTTCAGGTGGCACAGCTGGGCCCCTCAGGAAGCAGGCTCAGTCAGCTGCCAACTGTCCCGGGAATGGAGGAATGCGCAGTGATTTTCTTATTTCTTTTACTTTGTTCCTAACTTATTTCCAGCTGTTACCAGGGTCTTTTTTTCCCACTGCCAAGGACATCCCTGGCCCAGGCCATCTCCTTCTGCATCAATCAGGGCATCTGAGGCCAAGCTGCTCAAATACAGACCTCCCTGGAGGACCCAGGATTAACTTAATAAAGGTTTCTTCTCACTTACATTCTATTAGATGCAAACTGTGTATTCCTCCTCCAACTCACTGCTGTGCTACTGTTGTGGGAATCCAAGAGACTGGAGAGACCCACGGACTGAAACAGGAGGACTTTATTTCAGGTTGAAGGTGAACACCAGCTCAACGGACTCCTGTCCAAAGGAAGAGCGTTGAACAAAGAGAAGTTCCAGCTGGTCTGCATTTTGGCGAAGGGGGTGGTCTTTCTAGGGACATAGCAGGTGAGTTTACTGGAACAGGACAAGGGCAGACAGTTTTGTAACTTTGCCTTGAAAGAAGACAGTCTTATGAATCATAGGAGAGCAGAGTGTCATCAACTTTGTTTACAGGGCATAGCTGTTGTCGATTTCATCTGTACCAGAACAAGGAACGACAGGGGAGAGGAGGATGTTGGGGGGCTGCTCAAGGCTGGGAAGGACTTGTTTTTCTTCAAGTCCTGCTCCACTACTTCAAGACTGTGGCCTCCAAAGTCACCGTGTCACTGTGTTAAAGGAGCAATGGGATGGACAAGGCATGCTGGGTCTTCACTGCCCTGGCTAGCAAGTGACACATGCATTTCTGCTCACAGCACCTTCGTCTGAATGCATTGTGTCACCCCAGTCTGACTATGGGAGGGACCTGAACTCTGGTGAGTGCTGACTGCTGCACCTGCCTTTCCCAGTCAGGTGGCTTGGGGCACATTGTACCCTGCTTTCATGGTGCTGCCTGGATTCCACAGTGAGACCGGTGCTGGGGGAACGCTATGGTTTGGTTGTGGTTTGTTCTCCAGATTCCATGTTGGAAGCTTGCCCTTCAGTGTGGTGGTGTTGAGAGGTAACGAACCTTTAAGAAAAGGGGGTTACTGTAAGATAGTTATGTCGCTGGGGGAACTGCCCTGGCTAGGAATTAATGCAGTGCTTGTGGAACCCCACTTACTTTCCTTGAAAGTGAGTTGTTATCAGGGAGGGAGCTGAGCCCCTCTGCCTTTCCATCTTGAATGTGACCTGTCTTATACAAGCTCCCACCATGCTGCCATAAGCCATAATGACACACCAGCATAAGAGGTCAAACTAATGAAGATACAATTTTCAGAAGCTTAGGTGGGGAGTTAAAGGATGGTAAAACTGGCAGGGACTGGCCACAGCAGGAACCTGGGAGGGGCAAAGGAAGGAGGTGGGGTTCTGGTCAGAACTAATGTGGCTACTTATCTTGGACTTTCAGCCTCCAAAGTGTAAGCTAATCAAACCTCTTTTCTTTCCTAGTGTTAGGTATTGTGTTATAGTAACTGAAAGCTGACCAATATAGAAGTTGCGCTATTAATTTTCCACTTATCCCTCAGATCCCTAATTTGTCTGGGACCTGGAATCCACTAGATTCCTCTGTTCTCTGACCTCCATTGTGGTTTAGCCAGTGGAAAAGGACTCCTGGGAAGTCACCAGCAGGAAAAAGAAGTTGGAGGAGTGGGAAAAAGAAGGCTCTGTTAATCCCGCTCTCTCCCTGCTGAGCCTTGGTAAACCAGTGGCTGCTTCTTCTCCCTACAGGTGCAGCACTGGGAGAGCAGCCTCATTTCCCAAACTCTGACCAGAATCCCACCTCCTTCCTTTGCCCCTCCCAGGTTCCTGCTGTGGCCAGTCCCTGCCAGTTTTACCATCCTTTAACTCCACCTAAGCTTCTGAAAATCGTATCTGCATTAACTTTCCAATTTGCATTTAAATGAACTGCCTTTCTACTTGGGAAGAATCATCCTGGCAGGACTATTGCCCAGCCCTATGCCAAGAAGAATAACCACTAAGATCTGTAGGGTAGGCTTCAGGTACTGGCACCACTTGAATCTCTTTCTATTGATAAATTCATGATTACCTTGTGAGATAGTTCCTATTATCTTCTCCAATTCTCAGATAAAGAAACCAAAAAACAGACCAGCTGAGTAACTTACCTAAGACCATGCAGCCATGAATGATACCATTTGGATTTGAACCCAGGCAGTGCAGCTCCAGAGCTCCTGTTCTTACCATCTACCCTACAGCTACATGCCAAACCACTGGTCAGAGAAGAGACCCTCATTCATGTTGGAACAATGAGCCCTGACCACTGAGAGGGCTTGCCCAGTTTTCCCTGGTCCCTCATCTTCTGGTTTTATTGATGATTCACTTCCAGACCCTTACACTTCTAGGTTTGGAGAGACTACAGCTGTTTTGACTTCTGGACCTTTTCCCAGGATGTGACCTCAATTGTCTTACATTTATACATTTTTTTTTAAACTTCTGCAGTTAAGTAAGGTATCACCCTTATTGGGAGGTGAAAATGTCTTCTCCCCAAAATATGTAAAAGTCCTATTCCAAGTAACTCAGAATCTGGTCCTTCCTTGGAAATAGGGTGGTTGCAACTCTGACCTGCTGGAAAATGACCAAATTCTACCCTACAAAAAGCAATGTCCCAAATCAGTTTAAATGCAGTCACAGTGGAGTAGGCTGGGCCATCTTGCTTTTTCTGGGGCATCCTAGAACATTCCTGCCTTACAGTCTCTGAGTGGCTGGGCCATCTTCCTGTAGTGACCTCCCCTGTGTGCTCTTGTGTCTCTTTCCTAAGTGGCATCTTCCTACATGGTGCAAGTTTTAAAGAACACACTCAAGCAACTTTGTCACTCTGGGAAATTACTAAATTCTGTCCTATAAAAATTAATCCCTAAAAACCTCAGCAAACATTCGCTAGAAAAGGCAAATGCACAGCAAATATGCCACAGAGGGGCACACATCCTAGAGCCGCATCCCTCAGCTTTGCCTCCCTCGCTGTTTTGGATTCTCTGTTGCGTTTCTTCATGTCAGAAACCGACCATTGGGAATTGGAAAGTTTACAATATGTCTATCAGAAGAGTGCTCAGCCTCCAGAATGTGTAAAGAGAAGCCAATAACGAACATCACGGTACACTTGGAAAACACAAAACCTTTAAAAGACTGGCAGACTTGTTAAGGGCAGCAGTAGGAGCCCAGGATTGAAGACAATGGGTCAAGCCAAGGAAAAGAAACAGAACATTAGGAAAATGCAAATTAAAACCACAATGAGATACCACCTCATACCCATTAGAATGGCTTCTAAAAGAAAAAAACAGAAAAGAGCAAGTGTTGGTGAAAATGTGGAGAATTAGAACTCTTGGGCACTGTTGGGAGGAATGAGAAGTGGTGAACCTGCCATGAAAAACAGTATGGCAGGTTCTCAAAAGATTAAACATAGAATTAATATATGACCCAGCAATTCTACTTTTGGAAAAATACCAAAAATAACTGAAAACAGGGTCTCAAAGAGGTATTTGTACACCCATATTCATAGTAGAATTATTCCTAATAGCAAAAAGTAACCCTAGGGTCCATGATGCGTGAATAGATAAACAAAATGTGAATATATGGTGTACATACAATGGAATTTATTCAGCCTTAAAAAGGAAGGAAATTTTGAAACATGATACAATACACATGAACCTAGGGGATATTATGTGATATAAAAGTAAATTTCCCACCTACTCTGGCTCAGTCACCAGTTTCTCTCCTCTGAGGCAACTTCTGATTTCTTTTGCATCCTTCCAGAGGAAATAGATTGACACATGCACCCTTTTTTCCCCTCTGACTGGCACCATTCTGTGCCCCTTGTTCTGGCTCTCACTTTACCACTGGAAATGTAACCCGGAGCGCGCTACACACCACACACATGGATGTGCTGCATTCTCCCCCAACCCCCCACCACTCCTAAACCTCCTTATCCCTCCTGCTCCTTTTCTCCTCTTTACTTTGTAGAGAAATATACTTACTAACTCACAAGAAGGGAGCTATAAAGAGCCTGATACCTGTAGAGTGAACAGCCTTTAAGTCACCAGCCTTTTCCCTCTGCTGTGATGTGACTACGTTCTCCAAGGGAAACTGAGCCCCTAAATTCCTGTTAACAATGACTGGAGGTGGAACCTTTGGGAGCTGATTAGGATTAGAGGGGGTCACAGAGGTGGTGGCCCATGCTGTCACGAGTGGCTTCATAAGAAGAGAGACCCAAGCTTGCCCATTCCCTGCCCCTCACTATGTGATGGCCTCCACCATATTCTCCTAGTGCTAGAGACCCCCACCAGACGCTGGCCCCTCTGCCTTGAACTTCCCTTTCTCCAGAACTGTGAGCTAAGTGAACCTCTATTCTGTACAAACTTTCCAGCCTGGGGTAATGACCCATAGCAACAGAAAACAGAATAAGACACTTTTCCATTGTTTATTTTAAAACTTTTCAAATAAAAATAAGGAGATGGGTATATCGAAGCTCTGTATACTCACAGCCCCAATGCAAAGATCACAATTCTGCTGATTTATCTTTATCCATGTAAAGCTTCTTTTTTTGGTTTTGGCAGCTCTATTTTAAGGCACATCCCAGACATCAGATCATGTCACCCTTACAATATGCAGTTCTGAAACATGTCAACATTATTTCCACAGAATTACAGAGTAATGATCACATCTATCAAAACTAACAATAACTCTCTGATATTGTCTTATGTTCAGTTCATAAGCAAATTTCCCCAATTGTCTCAGACTGCTCCTTTTTACAGCTGGTCTGTTCAAAAAAGATCACACATATAGTTCTGGAAACATTAGCCA
>NW_004624755.1:6615784-6795306 GCF_000247695.1 Heterocephalus glaber
GCATCATGTAAAGGTACAATTCCCAATGAGAAATGTAATTGTGTTGTATACCTACAATGTACCAATAAAAGAATTTAATACAAAAAAAAGATCACACATTACATTCTCCCTCTTTTTTTTTTTTGTACCAGGGATCGAACTCAGGACCCTGTGCTTACAAGGCAGGTGGTGGCACCACTGAGCTAAATCCCCAGCTCTCTTCATTCTCTTTTAATCTTGAAAACTCCTCTATTTCTATTTCACACCACTGACTATAATAAATTTAGTTGTCCTATAAATTTGCCCATGCTCTGGATTTGTCTTTGCCTCTTTGTGATGTCATGTCCGGTATTTTCCCTGTTTCCCCATCCCTCCCTATTCCCTATGAATGGAAGTTCGCTCTAGGGACGTGATTGATATTTCGGCAGCATACCTCTGGGTGAGCCTGTACGTTGCTTATGGCATTAACATCAGAGAAACACAATGTTCTACTTTCAATGACATTAAGATTGATCATTGGTTCAGGTAGTGACACCCTGATCCCTCTGTGGTCAAGTTGCTCATCAACCTTTTAGCTGATGTGTTCTTCCACAGAGGATCACTGTCGGAATCAATTATTTCTCTAAGAGTTGAAAACCTCTGCTTTTCTGAGTCTCCCATTCTTTGTGCATATGGCAGGCAGAAGAATTCTGCCTGCTTTGGGTGGCCACAGGCTCACCTTTTCTGCAGGCCTTTGACTGAATGACTTAAGGCTATTTCTAAAACTCATATTAAACCCTGAAAGACCTCATTCCTCTTCCTTTGGGGAAACTCCCAAAACTGCCCGAGACTTGGAAAGCAAGACTGAGAGAGGAATTCTAAAAAATGACTATTCTGGGTTGGCCCTGCTGGTGTACACACTTAACTATCCAGGGGCCTGACCATGTGCCCACATCGCTTCTAAACATTCTGCTTAAAATAGAAGTCATGTGGATTATTTTATCATCACACACACACACACACACACACACACACACACACACACACGCACACACACACACAACAGATCAAGGATTACATTTTGATTTAATACAGGATTTACTGAATCCAACCTTGAAAATAACTTATGCTCCTAGTTTCTGTTCCTGGGGTTTCACCTGGGGAGGCCAGGTCAAATTGGTGACATGATGTCCTGCTGAAAGTTCTGAGAAGATAATTGTCAGAGCACCGCACCCCCTGAGGCAGTCTCCTCCCTTCAAAGAGGAAGTAGAACCTGAGTTTTAACAAAGCAGTTACTTAGAAATCTTTCCGAGATTTGTCTTGAGCCAGGCCCTGGTCTCACACAGGTGACTGGCCTGTCTCCTTTGCTAAAAGGAAGCAGGTCTCAGATTGTCCCCTGCTGTGGCTGCCCTCCCTTCTATTTGTCTATTTGACACTTCTTTGCTCATCTTTGAGCTGCTGGCTTGGGATTAGCCCAATTTAAAGGAAGGTGTCATTTTACTTTTACTTCAGTTAAAAAAAATCAATCTCAGAAACAAATCGATTCTAAGTCCAATAAATCAGAGGATGTGAGAGTTGGAAGAGACATTCCAACTAGGCCGTGAACCTTGGAAGCCTTGAGCTAAAAGGGGCTTTAGAGGGCTTGTAATCAATTCCCTACTTGCAAATGGGAAACTGAGGCTCACAGTGATGGTGTAACTTACCCAAGATCCTACAGCAAAGTTGAGAGTTGAAACTGGGTCAACCGTGTAGATCATGAACTGCTCCCTCCCTTCATGTTAGGACGGGGTGCAGAGGCATCATGTGACTTGTCCCAGATGGGAGAGTTAGGCACTGAGAATCTACTATATGCCAGGTACCGTGCTAGGCATGTAATTACACCACACTGCTTCTCGAATGAGCAAGTGTGTCCTCAGTACTATTCTTCATATGCCATGCAGCTGTTTCCCACAGAGAAGCTCATTTGGTGTTGGAAATAGTCAGCATTTTTCAGCGCAGCTAATTTATCTCCTAATGGGTAAATTTTACTCACTGTGCTTTTTAAGGAAAATTTTGGCTCTATCAAAATATTCTTTAGATGAAACAGCAGCTCCAGATTCCCCCAAAGTATGTCATTCTCCTCCAGGATAAAGTAACAGCATGAAACTGAGAGTCTAGAAGCCCAGGTTCTAGTCCCTGGGCCTTCAGCCCAGCTGAGCAAGTTGGCCAAGCCCCTGGCCCTCCCCAGCCTTAGATACCTCCTGTGTAGAATAAGGGGGTCAGAGAAGGTTCATTGTTTCCAAATGTGCTTCTACCAAAAGCCTTTGCTTGGAGAGTCCTTCAACACCAACACTTCTGATTTATCAATAAGTTGTCTCTCTTTTTTATAAAATGTAGTCACATCCACAACCACGGTAGCTCTCAGTCAGAATAACATGCCATAAGGTGATAGACCCCAGCCCAACATTCAGCCCCCATGGTTATGGCAGAGTTCTGTGGGTGATTTCACAAAGGCTCTCAGAATCCTGGGAGCAGTTCCAGGATTCCCACCCTACCTCAATGGAACACTGTCTCTATCCTGCCCCAAGAAGCCTTGGGATCTCCTGGGCTAAAAGATTTCTGTAGTCCTTTGTTCTGAAATTCTTAAGGGGTAAATCCCACAGAATTCCTCAGGGTAAGTGTCTGAGGTTTCTTTTCCTGATCAATCCCAAAGCCTATTATTAGCAGTGTGGCTTGCATTTTAATACTGAGAATACTTGTGAATGTTTCTCTGAAACAAAATCTTTTTGTGTCACAGGATGATGGCCTTGGCTAGAGGCTGAATGTCCCCTTCGCTTTCCTTTGCCTATTGCTCCCCTCCAGGGCCCTCAGTGTGGCCCCACTCTATCTACTCCTGGTCTTCACACCACCACTCCTCTGCCTGCTCCTCTCAGGCTCCATCCCCGTGCAGCACTTGTACAAATGCTCCCTTCTCACCAGCTCTCCAGGGACCTCAGTCATTTCCACACCTGTTTTGAATTTGTCCTCCACAAAAGGTTTCCCTGATCTCACCAGCCTGGGAGGATCGCTTCCCCCAGGTTTACGGGGCTCCTCTTCCAGGAGGTGGCATGGCGACCTTGGTGTGTGATTTATTACCGGCAGGCATTTACCTTGCACTTACTGTATTCCTTTGTTGAGGATGGGCTGCCAGAACAAAGGATCACAACAGAAATTTATGTTCTCACGCTTCCGGAGGCTAGAAATCTAAGACCACAGTGTTCGATTCCTCTGAGACCTCTTGGCTTGTAGATGGTGGCCTTCTCCTGTTGCTTCACAGGGTCACCCCTCTGTGCGTCTGTGTCCTAATTTCCTTATAAGGACACCAGGTTTTGGGGATTAGGACCCACCCTAATGACCTCCTTCTATCTTAACTACCTCCTTAAAGACCCTGTCTCCAAATAGTCTCATTTAAGTACTCAAGGCAAGGCCTTCAACAAACTTTGAGGGGACACAGCTCAGCCCAGAACACCTACACACTTTTTACTGGGTTTTTTTGGTGCTGGAGATCGAACTTGTGACCTTGCGCTTGCGAGGCATGTGCCGGAACCACTGAGCTAAATCCCCGGCCCCTTCCTATGCCCTTTTGAATTGTGCTAGGCATTCTAAAAGCTAGAGAGGCAACTGCTCTCATTTGTCTTCCCACTGCTTTACTGGAAACACATGCAGAAGGCCAGGACCCTGGAGACCCGATGTCCCAAAGCCCCAACACTCACTGCAATTACTCACATCCTCCCTGGAAACCACTGCACTACTGCAGGGTAACAGGGAGCCAAGACTGAGCGAAGGGTCACACAGTCAGTCAGAGAATAAACAGGAGAGATTCTATTATCGACAGCTAAATTAGACAGAAATTAATATACAGTCAGAGAGGGACTGGGTCCTCAAGGAAGTCAGCACAAAAAATAAAGACATCAGAATTGTGGTTGGCAGTGCATCTGAAAAAGGCCAGACCTCAAGATGGAGACCAATGGAGAGGCCTGCAAGCCTCCTGAGGCATAAAGAGCCACTTGAGATTATACTGTAATTAGCACCACCTGATGCAGGAAACCCAGCCAAGCATCAGACACCCAGGTGGGTGACCAGAAGAACATCTGGACCCAGCCCTTCTGCAAAATGCCTTTGTTCTTTCTATGTACCCTTGCTACGTGACTTGTTTCCCTATTGGACCAGTATTAGCTAAGTGGCTATACTTGTGATCCTATAGGTTGACTATAGCTGTACCCACATTGTGACTTGCTGTATAAACTACCCCTGACAAAGGGCCTTGGTGTTCACCCATTCGGGACCCCTCTTGGAAATCCAGGCGCTATTCTTCTCTCCTTATTTCCAATACAACTCTCCTAACTTCTTTTGGTTCTTGACTCCATTTCTCACTGTTGTGAGACCACAAACTCAGCACATTTGACATCTAACAGGTCAGAAGTTCTATTTTTCCTGTATCAACCCCTTTGGGACTCGTGGTCCCCTACAGGTCTAGCTTGTTCCCCCAAACTGCAGACCTAAAGGCAGGGGCTAACCCAAACAATTTTTAAATAACCATTTTAGAAAGCAGATTTTGTTTATGCCACAAGATAAATCACCAGGGCTGCCATTTTCCTAGTAATTTCAGAACCAGACACTGGTTTGGTTTTTGCTTTTTCTAAACAGTTGTCTCCTTCTGAGCTTCTCCGAGGGAGTGTGCCCCTTTGAGGCTCACTCAGGTCAGCAGAGCAGCAAGCTGCGTGCCCCTTACCCATGTTTACCCAATACTCCAGCATCGTGCTTATGAGGCTTAATGGCTCCGATGTATTCTGGGGTGCATTTTCTTAGCAGGGAAGTGCAGAAGTGGGCAATTCACATTTGCCCAAATTGATTCCACATCTGCCTTAAGTAAACCACAGGCAAACTCCCCACTCTCATCTTTGCAAGACAGTGTATGTTATTAGAGGGGGAAAAACAAAAGGCTATTTTAGAAATGAAGAAAAATAAGGTGAAGGTCAGCCTGAGGTTCAGACTATTGCTGTGGGTTATTGTTCCCTCTTTGAGGAAAACTAAATAATGTTGCTAAATTATAAGACATTTCAACTCTGGCTCTCTTGCTCCCACCGCACAATTCTTTAGTGTGAAAAATCTTATTAAAGAAAAAAAAAACTCAACCAACAGAAACATCAAGAAACCTCATCTATCCGGAACAATGCAGAAACAGAAAGCAAACAGTAAAAAAACCTTGGGGCAGCCAACACATCACAAAGCCATTGTGATTTATCCACACCAGAGCCTCTAATCCCACACTAAAGGCATTTGCTTTCGTTTCTTGCCAGATTCCAGCCTTTGGGCTAACTGCTTTCCGGTCTCACTGCAGACAACAGAGGAAGTTGGAACCTGCTCCTTACAGCTGAGAGGCAGGGCAGAGATAAAAAAAATCAGAAAAGCCAGAAATCTCAGGGGTGCCCCAAGTCCCCCCACAGAAGGAACAGGTAACTGACCCAGGCAATCAGCCCCTCAGGCACAACTGTAGAGTAACACTAAGTCTGAGGGATGAGGAGAAGGGTAAATCATGTTTAACATTTTTTATTTAAAATGGAAATGATGTGTGGAATACATTTCAGAAAAATGATTAAAATAAGATATAAAATTGAGGGTTGGGGATTTAGCTGAGTGGTTCTGCCGCCTGCCTCGAAAGCACAAGGTCCCAAGTTCGATCCCCAGTACCAAATAAATAAAAATAAGATATAAAACTGATATGCCATATCAAGACTAGATTGATTTCAAGGGACAAGGACCCAACCTAAATTGACACAAAAAGGGATATTACTTTACTAATACAGAGATGGCTTTGCTTTGGACACAAGTGAATCCAGGTTTGAATGGTATCATCAGGACCTGGCTTCGATCTCCTGCAGATCCCTCCTACTTCCAGGTTAGTCTCAGACTGGCTCTGTCCTCATGCTGTCAAGATGGCTGCCAGTAGCTTCCCATCTGATGAGACCCTCTTGTAAGTTGATCACACAAACCAAAAGACAAGACAAATACCTGTTCATCCTGAATCCAACCTCTGTGGCCAGAACCAACATGGACATCCTCGTGGAGCATGGGATGAAGTCAACTCCACCACAGCAGACAGAATGTGAGATGAAGGAGCAAAAGTGGGCATGGGGATGGGAGGAGATGATATCATGAGAGAGTGGATAAGATGTTGGGTAAAAGAGCAGCAGATGTCCACCAGCACAAGAAAACGCTGTCACTACCCTGTCTAGCACACCCAGCAGGGCTCTTTCTTGAGGTCTCTGGGCATACTTATCCTTACTGCTTTGTCTTGTTTTTCAGGTACACAGTAGATGTTTAATAAGTGGATGCGTAAATGGCCATTAACTGGCAGTTGGTAAAGTTTCAAGATCCTTAACACTGTACAACACACACACGCACAAGTAAACACACACGAGAATGGGTGTCATGTACACTCATCATTATAAGGAATGCATACTCATTAAAAAATATATTTAAAAAGTAAAATTTAAGCATTGCAAAATGAGTCTGATGACCATCAAAAAAGCTTATGTAGTTCTAAAATTGTTTCCAAAGTTTTGTTAAGAATCCTGTGAACATCTTTGTATATACAGCTTTTTTAAAAAAGTGCTTTCAATTATGGATTCACAGAAAAATCTCAGGAGAGGAAGTTAAATGTGACCATTTACAAGCAATTGATATGGTTATTTTTTACATTTACAAATGACTGGGACCATAAAAAAACGACTGTGACTGTTCATTTACATTTGGGGTTGGTTTTCTGTCACTTGCAACCAAAAAAGCCTGGGCAATGGATTTTTGCTTTTAATCTTATTTCAGTTATTTGGGGTGACAGGCCCACCCTAGGAAGAAGTGACCGCTTTGTGGTCTCCATATCAAGAGTCCCCAGATCCTTTGGGGAGCGGCGAGTTCTAACTTCCCCGTAACCTAGGAGGACCTGTGGCTGAGTCAAAGCAGAAGACTGAGCTCCAGGCCGAGATTTTCTGCTCAGGGACAGAGCAGGAGAGCCAGACGAAGGACCCCTGCAGGGCCCAGTCGACGCATGCGCACCGCAGCCTATCCAGGTGCTCCCCCCCCGCCCCCCGCAGGGGAGACGCTAACGAGCTGCGCACAAGGTTGCCAAAAGGCAGCATCAACTGCAGAAGGCCTCGACGCCCTCAGCAGGTGTGCGCCAAGTCCCTGAAGCAGGGTAAATGCACCTGTCCTGCCCATGGGGCCCAGGGTACCTGCTGATGCTTTCCCGTGGCAAGGAGCTCTTCTCTGCCCCAGAATGGCTGCCTGGGGATCACCCTTTCCTATCTGTCCCAGGGCAGCGCCTAGACCTACCTCGCTGGGGCCAAATCCAGTCTGCGTTTACTCCTAATTGCCAGTGCATCGCAGATCACTGTAATAAAATGTAATTGTACTGGAAATCTCAAAACATGAGCAAAACGCCAAGCCCTGGCTTTTCTTTATCAGATTCTGTAAAGTTTCTAAATGTTCTTCGTTTCTGTAGGGACCTCACTGGGGACAGGAGACAGCCTTGGCTGCTCTGGCCACTTATGATGAGAACTGCTTCAGCGAGTGCTGTGGCTTCAGTTTCAAGTTTTCAGGGAGCTTCCTGCTTAAATATCTTCATGTCTCCTAAGCGGAGTGAAAACCCAGCAGCTTGTCATTTCAGGGAGGGCACCACGGCCCTACCCACCGCTCCGGACCTACCCACTGCTCCCTTTGATCGGTAATTCATCCCTCAAGGGCCTTCAGCCCAGCAGGAGTAGCATCAGGGGGGAGGCCAAGCCAGGGCCAGGACAGGGATGGTCCACCAGAGGGGCACTGGGTCCATGCTCAGCATCTGCTGCTTCTTTAAAGGTCCAGTAATAGTCCACGTTATTTTGATTTTGTTGGCGAATTTGTTTCATCTCCCCCTACTAAAGGTTTTTCAACTGAATATGTGAATGTTATGCCCTGCTTTACTTAAACACAAGGGGTCTAACATACAAGAGAGAAAACTGAAATGAGAAAACAGAAAGAAAAATAAGGAAGGGGAAAGGTGAAATGAACATAGAGGCCCACATATGTTCCACAAGGCCATAGGCACTTTTTAAAAAGCTATAACACAAATGTGTTTGTTGAGCTTCCGGTCAGCTAATGCAAAGAGGGGATCAAGGTGCACCATTCAGTGTTCCCAGGATAAAAGCATCAACTGTTCAGCAATGTTGCTACTTCTGGTCTTGGAATTTTAAAATATCAATCTAAGTCTCCTTACAGAACACACCATTTGGCAATGGAAATGAAGGACCCAAACTTTTTTTCAATAACGGAAATGCCGTGCGTTTCTCCTCTCGCCTTAAAACTTCCTTCAATATGAGTGCTAAAACATTGCTCACTAAAAGTAACTCTTTGAGGGAGTTAATGTAATCCAACCACATCATTCTCAAAAGGCCTGGCAAAATCCAAAAGGGGTTGACACCGGGCAAAGTATGGTCCAGCAATCTCTACAAATCTCTGGAACATTTTCGGGGGTCTGCGTGGTCAAAACTACTTTTACAATACTACTTATGAGTGTGTAGACTGTTTTCCAGCAGCCCTGTAGAGATATCGCTACAGACTCCATGCAGACCAGATGTGAGAATTTAGCTGTCTTTTGTTAAGCCGGGCATGAGAGAGGTTTGCAAATTATTCTTTTGTCTTGACAAATTTTTCATATGAAAATATGTCCAATTAACTTACATGGGTTATTGATATTCTTAAAAGACACAACTTTTTAGTTTTGTTTAAATTTCTAATACAGTTAGCATCTATCAATATAACAGCCTATATAAACAGAATCACGGTGGAGTTCTTGGAAATTTTTAAGAGTATAAAACTGTCTTGAGTCCAAAAAGTTTAAGAATCACTGCTCTAAAAGATTTTCCCCCAAATGATGCTGCCAATCACAAAAAATCCACTGTGCAAAATGCTCTGCGATCCATACACTTGGGAAATGCTGTGTCTGTCCGGAAAGTCATCCAATTAGAAGCCAATAAACCTAACCAACATTCTAACTCTGTTCCCTGAGGTTCCTGGCTAAGATCCCCTTTCAAGTGCTTCTATTATTATCCCAGGGGGCACATGGGCACTCAGATGACTGGCAAGGCCCTCAGTCCGTCCCCATGACACCATCTCTCACAGCAGTCTTGAGTTACCCGTGTGACAACATGAGTGATCGCGTTACAAACAGGGAGGCGATGAGCAGGAAAGACAGCCCCTTTATCTCTGCAAAGAGGTGGACCCAGGACAAAGACCCCACTCTAGAGACAGAGCTGGACCTGTTCACTTAAAGACAGTCAAGTGAGGCCCCACGGAACTCAGACACTCAGATGCAGTCACTTTAGGGTGGACATGTTCCAAGGCAGACAGTGCCACACACTCGCCTCACTCATAAAGACAGCTCAATTAAACATCTGTAGAAGCCTGACTTTTTAGTTAATAATGGTGCCCCCTCCAAGGAAAACAGCGGGCAAATGTATCCCTAATTAGTCAACTTCCTCTACTGGGTTGTTAACTGTTAGTCAATTAAATGTTAGGGAATGCTTACCAAAAATGATGACTTTAGTTTCAGAACTATCAATCTTACTTCTTTTTGACAGTAATTACATAATTGGGTCAGTTGTATATTAAGAAAAGGCTAAGCTCCCAGTAATAAAATTACTGTTTGTCATCAAGCAGCTATATAAGGAGAGTAATATGCATGACACTCTGCTATAAAATGGAAAAAGTGTCTCTTCAGAAGCATATACTAGTAAGGGGTTGGGCCAAGTACAGGACAGGACATAACAGGATAGGAAAGTTAAAGAGGAAGAAAGGAAAGAAAGAAGGAAGGGAGGAAGGAAGGAGAGAAGGAAAGAAGGAAAGAGAGAAGGGGGGAGGGGAGAGGGACAGAGAAAAGAAGGAAAGAAAAAGAATTCTCACTCATCCTTGTAGCACCTGGTAAGGTACCTAAACTGACATCCAAAAATATTTGTCTCAATAAATGTACCATTTACCTTTAAGATGTTTACTTATACACAGATGTATACTACACAAATAATAGTCAAATATAATCTAGTCCAACAGTACTTCCTGGTTCTATAATCTACTTACCTTAACAAAAAACATTTACAAAAAAAAAAAAACTGCGGCAAAATAAAAATAAATCATTTTAATAGACATATTTTCAGCTTCTGTTGATTCACCCCTGATTTGTACTGTATGCAGAGGCACTCGAGTGGTTTGACTTGCTTTATATTTATTTATTTTCCAGCATGGAGCAATCTTCAACAGGAGATGGTATGGCTGAACTGTTTATTCTTAAACAGCACAAAGTACCTTGTCCGCAAAGAGCTTTATCAATTTGAATATTTTCAAAGAGCCCTAGGAGGCAGCTCAGCATGGTGGTTCTTCACTGAAATCTGCTATTTGGAAGGTGGCAGGTTGCTTGTATTCCTATCACAGCTCAGGAGATGATAAAGACTGAATAATAAACATCTCCCACAAACAGCCCCGCAAAATAGCTTCATTTCTGGAAAGCCAATCAAATCATGCAAGTCTTCCTAATGGTGTAGTGTGTTCCAGGGTTCTTTTGATATTTAAGAAGGGAAATATTAATCCTGGTACATAGTCTTTTATACAAATACTCTTACTGATGGCATCACAGGGTTTTCTTCTCCAGCCACCCTCCCATAGTGAAGTGATTTATTGTGTTCGAAGCAGAGTCAAAAGCACGAAGATGTCTACTTTGGTAATCAGAGCTGATGACAGCCTTCTCATTTCCTGCCAAATGGATCAGACCACACTTTTAACCCTATGGAAAGAAACATGAATAAAACAGGATCCATTTTGAAATGCCCTAGTACTTCCCCCAAATCCAAACAAACAAAATGACATTGGAATTGAGTTGTGCAGTTTCCATGTGGCTGATAGTGAGAGCCGGCTGTGGAACCCTGGAATGAAAGGGCCGGGAAGCCACGGCAGCCGAGGGACATTTAAACGGCTCAGAAACTGCCCATCGCAAGAAGATATATATCTGGCCTAGTTAGAAAATAAATAAATAGAAAAGAATGTTGCCACAGATTCCAAGAGTTTTGGTTAATAAGCTGGAAACCTCTCATTTTGGGCCAACTTGGATCATCTTAAAGGAACTACGCATTCACCCATCAAGGGAGCTTTTTGAACTTTTGTAGAAAGCTGAATCTCACATCAATTAAAACAGCTCACAAGTAAATACTATTTTCTCATGAGGGTACTGTTTAAATGGGTGCTTAGTAAATAAGTCTGCAAAACAGCCATTCACACTTCATATCTAATTGCACACTGGTTACATTTTTATGCCCATTTATCAGGTGTTACAGAGGAATCCAGCAAATTTGCAAAAAGTACTCGTTGAGGGTGCTTTCATATTGAAATACAAAAATGAATCTTGGATGGCACCTATAAAATGGCAACTATTGTAAAATATATAGCAAAAGGAAGTTTCTAAGCATTCTCCCTCTCTCCACAGCAAAGCAAACACAAATTACACAACTGTACAAATGTGGTACTGTTTTGATTTTTTTTTAAGTTTACCTGGTGGTTGCACATCTTCTTGGACAATCCCAGCCCGATTGATCGCTTGTTCCTTCTCTGAGAAACAACAGAACAATTATTCTTTAGAATGGAGCAAATCAAAATCTTTGCAGTTATATGGGCCAATGACAGGGGACAGTTAGAAACAGTATTTACGAGTGTTTTAAATTCAGCGATGCCATTACTCAAAGCTTTTAGTTTGTGGAAGTTAGATCTTGTAATGCAAAAAGATTGGGTGTATTCAAGAAAAGAAAGAAAACTATACTTCAAAAGAAAAGCTCCCAACTAACATCTTTTTCCTGTGATCTCAGCATTTTGGAAAGGCAACAAAACAACAGAAAAACAACAATTTTGAAAGAACTGGTGGGCATGATATTATGAGAAGGCTGCTGACATGAAGGAACAAGCACAATTAGCAAGAAAATGACGAAGTTCATATGTCTGAAATGCACTCCGCTGAAGGCCTAGACTCAGAGCTAGAGATGCTATGTTTTTGATAGGAAATAGAGCAGAAAATTAATCTTTGGGTGGGTGGCTTTGGTTTTGATAATTGAAGCTTCCCTAATTGACTGCAGGTGCCATACCAATTAGCAAGCACACTGCAGCGCCAGCGGCTGCATCAGGCTCCCTGGAGATGGCCAACAGGCCAGGCCAAGAGAAACTGGATATTTTATGACTGTGGGCTTCAAGCACTCTGACATGTCTTTCTAAGAGGCTGAGAATAATCCCGAGGTCTGTGGCAATGAAGGCTTACTATTTTTAAGTCTCTTGACAAATGGCACTTTTTAAAAGGAAGACTTGGAGCCAGAGGATATTTATTCCTAGAGTAATTAAATGTTGTAATCAGACCTTTGTTTTAATCAGACTGACAATGTTTCCTTAAATCCACATTTAGCTCTTGTTTAATATTGGGCTGTTTACTTTGGCCTCTGGATTCTCATAAAGTTACACAGGCCTAAAGGTTTTGCTAACCCTAATATTCACTGCACTTGCTTCTCTAGCAATGTGACAGAAAGTCAATCTGAAATGACCTACTTGATAGTTTCGTCACTGCTAAATTTTGCTTGGCATGGAGATTACGGGAATCCTGATAGCCAATACTAAGAGGGAGGGACAAATTAACGAGGCCAATCTTAGCCAGTGGCCTGAGGTCTCACTGCAGCCCTCTGATCGAAGCAGGTGAAAAGCAACCAAGACCCTCAGGACCCAGACACTGCACACCCACTCCAGGGCACAAAGTGGAGCCTCTAAGGGGGCTACACTCTCCCAAATAGCTCAACACAAAAGGGGTCCCCATTTCCTGTGACAGTAAGTTCTTGTAGGAGTGAGCCTTACCACACTATCGATACATAGGTCTCAAAGTACATATGTCTCCAACAGGCTTGGAAAATGCCAAGTGGTGAAAGACACTCTTGGTCTTGCCAGGACCCAAAATAGATGGAATTTGCCAGACTCGAAAAGTCTATTCTCTGATATTATGAAAGTGGGAAGAGACGAGTTTTGAAAACTAATTGTCAGAAAGCATTTCTAGATGTGTGGGTTGAAGCTCATTCACCCTGCTGTACAGAGCACGTTCTCTGAGAGCCAGGGACTGCAAAGCCAAGGCGCCCGGCAGGCTGCCAAGCACAAGAGGAAGCTGACTTGGGGCATAGGCTCAGAATACCTAATTGTGTTCTGATCTCTCATGATGCAATGGAGAACCCAGGGTGAGAAAGGCTCCCTGTCTTCACACTTTCCTGCTAATTGCTAATGAGGTTGGAGAGAGGCTGGAGATTTGTCTCAAATAGACCATAATCTCTTTATAATCCTCATCCTCCTGCAACCGCCTCTACAGCATGGCTTGGACAGGCAACTTGAACCAGTTCCTACCGAGTGATAACCAGGTATTAGCGGCCTAGCTCCATTCGCTGGTTCTTTAATCCATTAATGTTTTATAAATACTCAGGCCAAAGCAGTCTTTATGTAAATTCATGATACCACACAATGACACTTTATTTGTGAATGCAGAATATGCTGAAAGGAAAAGAGAAGTAGTCTCTCAGGATTTAGTAAGTATATCTTGACGAGGCTGACAGGTTTCCACAGTATTTTGCTATCACCGGAGAAACAGCGAATGTACATAAACCTCACAGGGAGAAGGCAGTGGTAGAGCCAGGGGGTTAACTGCGTGAACGCTGAAGTTAATTGCCGACTTCAGTCATGAGTACATTTCTAGCAGGAGTGAAATGATTAAAACCCAACCATGGCACCCTGGGTTAGACAATCCCCACTCCAGTGTCTAAGCAAGCCCGACTCTGCCCCCTGGTGCTAAGGCAGTGGCTTGATTTGTGGTTTTAATTGAGAGTCATTATCTTTAGTCAAAGGGCCAAGGTATATTATTAAAGCTGGTAATACATGAAGGAGGACTGATTCTTGTATGGAAGTAAAGAATTGACTTAATAATTTTTAAGTCTTTGAAAATGAAAACATATCCTTATAGCAAACTTCCGTATTAGGAAATAAATCCAGTGAGTGACATTTTCCTATAACAATGACAACCAAAAAAAGAGGCCACAGAGCTAAGTGCCCTCCCTTCTTGCAGAGGAGCAGCAGGTTGAAACCCAAAGTACACAAGCAGATGACACCAACAGGACCTTGGGAATCCACCTCCTCCACCTTCTCCTGCCAGTGAACAGCTGAAATGAAAACAGCTCACATCTCGACGTAACTGGGATGAACGGCAAAATGTGAATAGATTATTAGATAATAGCACTGTATCAGTGTTAAATTTCCTAGACTGGCTGACTGTATTATAATTAAGGAAGATGGGCCGGGGATTTAGCTCAGTAGCACTGTGCCTGCCTTGAAGCGAAAGGTCCTAAGTTCGATCCCCAGTACCAAAAAAAAAATTATGGAAGAGAACACCCTTGTTCCTGCGAAATTCAGAAATGAAAGCTCCCCAAACTTAGACTTACACGTGTGAGTATAATTCCTTATGTATATATGCCTCTATCTCATCTATGGGTCAGAAGCCAAACATGGCGAATGTTAACAATGGTAGATCTAGGTGAAGGATATAAAGGAATTATATCATTCTTATGATACTATTCTTTTCTGTCAGTTTGTATTTTTTCTTTATAAAAAAATAAGTGACTGTTAAACATACACATAAGAAGGTCTAACAGTGTGACTGTTCCACGACTACTTCAAAGTATCTTTTTTACGACAGCAAATACCAATTTTTAGAGGAAAATCTTTCTGCTCCCATCTTTGCTGCTCTTGGCTGGAAACTTATTGGTTTGCCTATAGGGGAATACTGAACAAGGCAGCACTAGCGGCAAGTGTGAACCACAGGGCCATGACAGCAGGTGTGAGCCACGGACCGAGGAGGATACACGAGAGAGAACCAGCTGCCCAAGGGGATAAAAAGGCTGCAACAGCAAGTGTGAATCAGCCGGCTGGGGATAAGCAAATGGCCACTGCAGCAGAAATGAACCAGAGGCTGAGGAGAAGCCACACCAGAAGTGTGAACGAGGGGCTGACAGGACCCAAACAGCCGTAACGGCAAGTGTGAGCCGGGTGACGGAGGGAACCGAATGGCTCTAACAGCACATGTGAACCAGAGGTTGGGGAGAAGCCACACACCCCAACAGCTGTTGTGAATCAGCTCGCTGAAGGGGACAAAATGGCCTCAAATCACAGGCTCCTCCTGGAGCCGTAAACACAACCATTTTCTCAGCAGAGCGGCTGGGTGAATGCAGGGAGCTTGGTGATGCCAGTTAGAAAACAAGACTTGAGTCAGTGCATTTCATTTGATTTTATGGTAAACGAAATGAAAAGCAAATTCTAAGCACCGAGCATGTAATAGGGAAAATGCCCTTACAAGGTAAGAATTACTTCCACATCGAGTGATTTCTTGTAACCTTATTGCGCTGAGTGTACAACACAGATTCAGCTAGGGCAACAGAATGAGAACATGACGGAGCAGTAGAATGAAGTCTCCTCCCAGCATCCCTGGGTTCTTTCACTTTGCTGATCCTTAAATGTTCATAGCACTGTGACAGGGCATCAGGAGGACAAGGCCTGGGGGTGTCCCAACACCCCCTGATGCTCACCCCGCAATTTATGGGCTGGGTGACCTTGGACAAGTCACCTCCATGAGCGGAATGAATGAGCAGGCAGAAGTGCCTTACCCTGGGCCCAAGGTCTTCCTCTCCCGGTGCTGAGGCTCTGCCACCTCCCCGCTGTGGGCTGTCACCTCTCCAGCACCTGTGTCATCTGGAGTCTCCTGGCACTCCCAGCCACTCAGAAAGTAAACACATTCTCCCTAGACCTCTTGACCTGCTGCAGATACTGCTTTGCTGTTCTCCTCTCCAACAGCTCCAACATCTTCAGATCGTCAATTTAACAGGCTTTCTGTTTTGTTTACTCTTTAATCTGCTACACTTTGCTTTTTGTCCACATCCAAACCATGAAAAGCATTAACAAAATTATCAGTACTTTTTACCGTCTTTTTGCTAACTCCACTGGATATTTTCACTTATCCTCCTTACCATCCCTAAGCAGCCCACCCCCCCTTTCATGATGCGCTGCCTTGTGTGCTGGACCTGTAGCCCATCTCTCCACCAGCCTCCTTGGTCCTGTCTTCAGAGCTCGGTCCTGCTGCAGCTCAGGGCCCTATGTCTAGGTGCGCCTGCACATGCCTGCCTGTCCCTCCCCAGCTCTGGGCACTGCCTGGGCACCTGGACCCACTGCACTGACTCGGTGCACACACAGCTCCAGCTTGCTGATCCCAACGCCTCTGGGAAGTCCCCACCCCAAACTCCAGCTGTCCAGATGCGAACTGTCCTCTCACCCCAATGTTTCCCACAAGTGAGAAGAAGCACCCCGTCTCCCCAGCTGCAGGACCCATAGGCCAGATGCCCTTTTCCTCCTCTCCCTTCCTTGCCACTGGGGCTCATGAGTATCAAACCCCACAGAGGTTCATCCTCCCCTGACCCACGACTGCCACTCTAGTTTAGGCCAAGGAAACAGAGCCACCCTGAACCTGGCCTGCTGGGGACTGAACACTTCCAGCACACCCTCCTTCACAGAGTGAGGCTCATCGCCTTGCTCTCCTGGTGAACACATCTCAGTAATTCTCCACTTCTCAAAGAGCAGTGCTTTGTCGGAGTATGTCAATAATGCGAGTGAGATGATCAACTCGGAAGAATAAATGGAGAGATGGCAGGCTTTTCAACAGCCACAGCCGAAGATGGGGAAAGAGGGGTACATTTCCTAACAAATCAAAACAGAGGTTTCCAATTAAAAATTCTCACCAAAGAAACATTAATAGATGTATTTCAGGGGGAAAAAAGAGGAAATTAAAAAAGGATGAGAGGCAAGAAAGATGGGTAAGAATGTGTGTAAAAGCTGGGTGTGGTGGTGTACATGTGTAATCTCAGCACTCCGGGAGGCTGAGGCAGGAGGATCTCAAGTTGCAACCCAGCCTGGGCAACTTAGCAAAACCCTGACTCAATATAAAAAATAAAAAGGGCCAGGACGTGTCTCTGTGCAAAGCCCATGGGTTCAATCCCCAGTGCTGCAAAGGCGGGAGGGAGGGAGGAAGGGAGAGAAGGAAGATGGATGGAAGGAAGGAAGGAAGGAAGGCAGGAAGGCAGGCAGGCAGGCAGGAAGGCAGGAAGGCAGGAAGGCAGGAAGGCAGGAAGGCAGGAAGGCAGGAAGGCAGGAAGGCAGGCGAGAGAGTGTGAGAGCATAGAAACAATCAGAGACTGTACATAAACAGTGGCGGGTCCAACTGATTTGGGGAGTGGTAAAGACAGACAGGGCTAAACGAATGCAGATGTATGTGGCTGGGACAGGAGTGCAATGCAAAGACCTGAGCATCTTGTCTGGTCAGGGACACCCAGCAGCTAACAGACTCAGGTTCAGAGCGACTGCTAAACTCCAGGTTCTAAAAAAAGCAGCCAGACAAATGCTAGCTGAAATGAACTGAAGCTCCTTCCACAAAGTGAGATCTCCTGACCTCGTCGTGGACCCCAGTTTAGGGCCAGGCCAGCCAGCCTTAGATCTGTGCACTGCTTGAATCTCTCACCTCCCTGCCCCGTGGCTCCTTAATTGTGCAATGTTTTTATGGAATGCCTAACATAAGACTATAATGGGAGTGGCCACAACCACTACCTCCTTTAATTTACCCCAAACCTGGCCAATTCAGTCCAATAAACTCCACTGCTGCTGCTGAGGAAACAGGGTGGGCCCTCAGAAGTAAAGGAACTCATCTTAGTGATTCACCCCCCAAGACATGGAGAGGACCTTTCCCTGCCTCATTTCCTTTTCTGGGGCAGGCTGGGCAGTGCGGTGTGTCACGGTTTATGGATTAGAGGCACCAGCTCAATCCCAGGCTGACTCATCAATTGTGGGACTGTTTGTAAGTTACTCGCTGCAATTTGCCCACATATGAAATGGGGATGATTTTTCAGCAGCTACAGACTTATTATTGATACTAAATGCTTAATATTTGAAATGCTTAGATGTGCTTAGAAGACTACTAGATACAGCTTTCAATAAATATGAGCTGTTTACCATTACTTACCTGTCTAAAGAATCAGTTATGACTCTCGGCTATAAACTGGCTAAATTAATCAAAATAGAACCAGAAAAGTGAGCAGGCACAACTGCCTTCCAGTTTAAAATGCAGCTATTGTGGTTACACTCATGAAAACATTCACTCCAAGGGCCTGATTTGTCTGTCTCAAGCAAATCAGACAGCCAAGGATTCTGGATGTCCCTTGGAGACTACTGTAGGGGACACATGACACAGACCCACACCATGGTCATCTGATCACAGTGGCGTTCTCAACCAACATGTGAAGCTAGGTAATTCTGTGCACAGGGGACTGTTCAGTAAGGTTTATTCTGGCTTCTATCCAGAAGATATCTGTAGCACAGTTGCCTTCCTTTCTCTCTCCTACCTGTGACAAGCAAAAATGTCTCCAGATACAGCCAAATGTCCCCTGCGGACAAAACCATTCCTAGCTAAACACCCCTGCTAGGGCTTCATAACTGACACATTTCTAGTTGGACCCAAAGCAGACCCTTTGTTCCAAGTTCAACTCTAGAGACCACAGTAAAATAGCCTAGAACACAATCAGCCAGGGAAAGTGATGGAAATAGACCTCACAGCCCCATCTTTGCCCCTACACATGGCACGGCAAGTGCAGACAGGCCGGAAGGAGGGGTGGACAGAGGCCATGTCAGCCTTAGCTGATGAAAATAAACTACAAGGAAATCTAAGTGTGTATTTAAAAGCTCCACCTCCAGAAACCAAACATTGTAGCTTTCAGAATGGGCAGAGCATTTACATGGAGCTTTCGCCTTCAAATTGCCAAGCTTTCAGCCTCAGCCAATATCCTCAGGGGGCAGGGTTGGCCCTCTTCCATCTTCAAGATGATTCAGGTTTCCTGGAGAACAAAATGAGTCTCTAATGCCTAATATTTTCTCTCTGACAGATGGTTTCAGATGTATCAAAGTGCTAATCCTTGCTGAAGTATAGGTCTCAAGGAAGGCGAGTTTGGCTTTTAGAATGATAGGACTTGAATGATTAAGGAGGAAAATGACTCCCAGGATATTCACCATTGTCATATGAGCAACCAGCTTCAAATGAAAGAAACCAGCAGAATCTGATAAATTATTTGAGGAAAACTCGAAAAACTCAGGTTAACAGTTTCAGCTTGAAATATTTCCACTCAAACACATCTTTGGGAGTGGAAATGAAGCGAAATAAAAACGCCTTTCAGCTCAGGATTATCAGGGTTTCATCTGCCTTCCCCTAGATCACTATGATGCTGGAAGCTCTGGAGACAGAGGCTTGGGCTGGAATATTTGCCTTGCCACCTAAATAGCTGTGTGACCTTGGGTAAAGTTATTGGATCTTGCAGCCTCAGTTCCCCATCTCTAAAATGGGTTATAACATCTACCTAAAGGGGAGGTTGTGCAAATTAACCGATCCAATTTATGCCTAAGCTGATGCATAAGCGCTCATACTAACTATGAGTGTTAGTATTCAAGTGTCGACCCACTATGTGCAGACTGCTTTCATATACATAGCCACCTGAGGCGCTCCAGGGGCTCCCGTTTTATTACTGATGGTGGTGCAGACACTGGTATTTATCGAGGGGACCTCTACGGGCCCGAGAGGGTGGGCCGCTGGTCCGCAATCACAAACATGGACACGGTAGAATTTGAACCTGGCTCTGCCTGACGCCTGAGCCCAGTTTTTCCACGACACCACGTGGAACTGACCGGGTGGGGGCTGAAGGGGGACAGTTCCCGGGGCCAGGCCACCGCGCGGGGTTAGAGGTCACTCACGGTACTCCTCCAGCCTCATTAGGGGCCGGAAGTAGATGGGGTAGAAGGCGGCGCCGACCAAGGAGAAGAAGCCGCCGAAAATGAGCGCGGTGCGCAGGTTCCGGGACATGGCGCCAGGCCCGGGGCTGACCTGACCCGCGGACGTCCCCGCACGCGCGGAGACTTCGCTCCAGCCAGCCAGGCCCGTGACCCCACTCGGAAGTGGAGAAGCGGCTTTCGCTTCCGGGCCTTGGGGGCGGGGAGAGAGGCAGGGGGCGGGGAGGAAGGCGGGGCTTTGGGCGGGAGTGTGCCTGAGGAAGGTGGGGGCGGGGCGGGGCGGGGGCGGGCCCAGGATGGTGGGCGGGGCCTCGTCCCTGCACATCGCCTACTCCTCCCTCCCCCGCTGCGCGTGAAGCTGATGCAGGTGGCCGATTGCTGGGGAGCTTTTGTTCCGCTCTTTCCTGCAGGTCCTTTTTTGCGCCCTTTCCTTCTCTGGGGCTGATTCCTCTCTCCGCCGCTCCCGTCGCCACCCTCCAGACCTCTCACTAGCCCTCGGTCACCAGCCGCGCTTTCTTGTCCTTCCCTGGTTAATTTGATATTTTGTGACTGTAGCAAGCCGGCCGAGCTCAAAGGCTCTCTCACACAGTCCTATCAGTGGGCTCAAGTTACAGCCGAGGGGACCACGGCTTGGCTGCCCGGCTTGGCTGCCCGGCTTTGGATAAGATACTGGGCCTTTTTGAGGGCAGTTTGTGGCAATGAGAGCCAAAGGGACAAATCGCCTGGTCCGGGTGGCCTGACGGGTGTTTCTGAAACCCGGGCCACAAGAGCTTCTGGACACAGACTGGCCTGGGAGGGGTCCTGACCCCGTTTTTCCACCCTTTCCTCTTGCCCTGCGGTCTGTGCTGGGCTGTCAGGGATGCCAATAAGGATAGAAAGTGGACAGAAATCAGCGAAAGTCAGGGAACCAGGGGCCAATCCCACCGATGGGACCCCGGGGCTCTGGCTTATTGCCTGAGTGGGGGCCACTGAGGACAGACATCTGCTTCCTCTTTGTCTGATTGCCACCTTGCATCCCCTGCACCTTTCCTCCTGACAGGTGGGCTGTGCCTGAATATGACCTGCCCAGGGGGCTGGGCAGCTGGGACCAAGATTCCTTGGGGCTTCACTCCAACTCTTCGCGGTTTTTTTTTGTTTTGTTTTGTTTTTGGTACCGGGGAATCGAACTCGGGTCTTTGCGCTTGCGCAGCAGGTGGCGAACCCACTGAGCTAAATCCCCAGCCCTTCACTCCAACTCTTACAAATAGAAATGATTTCCACAGCTGGGGCTGGGGAGCAGAGAGGACATTTATCTTGACGCTAGCAGCATTATTTAGTCCAGAAAAGATGTACACTCTTTCCGAAATGGTGTGAACACAGCTCTCCTCTTCCTTTCTTCATAGTTTTGTATTTGTAGTTGTATCAAGATAACCGTCTACCTCCGTTGCTCTAGAAGCATATAAATCAGTTGTTCAATCTGTCAGCAGATTTATGAACTATCTGCTGTGCCCCTACAGGGGACACAAGACGAATAAGAAGTGACCCCTGCTGTCCCGGATCCTGCCATGGAACATACACATGAAGAGATAACTGATGACCCCCACGGCCTGTTGCAGATGAGTGACAAGGACTGCCAAGGTGCAGAGGAGGAAGACAGATGACTGTGCGGTGAGGTGGCCGCTCCTCAGGCACCGCAAGCATGGACAGATAAGGAGTCTTCTCAGCAGAGGGAATGTGCAATACATGCTTTTATCACATGATAGAAAATTCCCAGGGTCAGTGTGCATTTGTCGTTTCAGCAGCCTACCATCCACTTCCCCTTTTCCTATTATTACCTTTTGGGAAACTGTACTCTCCTAATCTTGGTAAGCTGGGGTATCCTCTCCCACAAGGTAAGCTGGGGCTTCTGGCCCTCATCCCACTCTTCCCAGCTCTGAAAGTTAAGCATATAAGTAAGCCCAACCAAGCTTCCTTGCACAAAGATTGGTTAGCACAGGCTTAGGCCAATGTAGTTGCATCTTCTTGATCATATGACCCTGACTGAGCTGACCATAGTCTTATCTCAGCTCTGGAAAGGTACCGTTGGAGAAAAGATGCTGGAGGTATGGGAGAGGGACCAGTTGGGGACTGAAAATGAGGTCAGCATAGCAGGAGGGGGGGGGGCGCGGATACTGCATTAGAGCCAACCATACCTGAAGGAAGGAATATCTACCCCTGGACTGCTCAGTATGAGCCAATAAAGTCACTCTTTCAAGGAAGCCACTTTGAATTGGGTTCTGTCTTTTACAACAGAAGGAATTTGTCTTAGTTACTTTCTCATCTCTAAGACACAATACCGAACACCAACAACTTAAAGGTGGAAAGGTTTATTTTGCCCCACAGAGTTTGTAGAGGTTCCAGTCCACAGTCAGGTGGTTCCAAGGGAGGGTGGTATGGCAGAGGAGAATTAATTGCTCTTGGCCTGGCAGGCAGGAAGCAGAGAGAGATCAAGGGAGGAGGGAGGGAGATAGACCCTTCCAGGCCACGCCCCCAGTGACCCTCTTCCTCCCAACACTGCATTTAGCTATAAGCTCATTAAAGGACTAGTCCACCAATTATCACATCTCCACGGTCCAGTCACATCCCAGAAGCCCCACCTATGAGTGTGTGTGGCAGTGCGGGGAACTCCAGATATAAACATAGTTCCAGAATGAAACACCTGTGTATATGATTCTGCCTGCTTCACACTTCACCAGCTGCAAAGCAAGGATGACTTTTCTAGACATGGTCATGGAAAGCTCGTGAGGTGCACTTTCTCTGGGCACACCTTGGTGTAGGGCTTGTCTCTTAGGATTCCTGATCCCTCTGCGAGGAGCTTGGCAGGATATCTAGTCAAGCCACAGGCCTCTGCAAGCCAATATGGCAGATGCCAGGAGTGAGGCATCCTGGTGAGGTATGAGCGATGCATGGAAGCAAGGGCAAGACCCACATGGCAGATGAGGCATCCCTCACCAAGGTAATGTGACAAAAGCCTCATGGCTCCTCTGTCTCCTTCATGCTGATCTAAAGGCATTAGCTGTCCAGCAGAAATGATTAGCCCATCTCTGCCATTTGTCCAGATTATTAGTCTTATCACACCAGAAAACAGTGACTTGTCACCCGCCTGCCGCCAGGTCCCACCAAACACAGTTATCTCTTTGATCCCAGGGTACACCCGTTTCTGAGGAAACCACACTTGCCCGATTTCCCCCCACTATCCTGTCCATTCAATCAGCACAGACATTGTGGTTGTTGATTAGGAGCACAAAGAGGAGTCTTTCAACATTCTAGAATTCAGCTATGGTTCACTGAGCCAGGCTCAGGCTGCCAGACGCTTCTCAGGTGCTGGCAGATGTGGCAGTGAATAAAACAGCAGACTCTGCCATCCCCCTAGAGTCTGCAGTCTGGTGGAAGGATAAGATGTGGAACGTGTAGTAACTGCCTCCCCTCCCTCATAACAGCTCCTCATGGCCTTTGAAGAATGACCTCTCATCTTGGCATTCTTGGTTGGACTGTGTTTTGGTTTGGATTTTTTTCCCCCAGTACTGAGGATTGAACACAGAGCCATTGCACTGAGCTACATCCCCAGCCCTTTTCTCTTTCTTTTCTTCTAGCTGGGTGTGGTGGTTCATGCAGGTAATAATCCTAGCACTCTGGGAGGCTGAGGAAGAAGGATCAAAAGTTCAAGTCCAGCCTAGGCAATTCAGTGACTTGCTGAGACCCTGTCTTAAAATGTACTTAAAATTTTTAAAAAGGTTTAGAGATGTAGCTCAGTGTGAAGGCCCTGGATTTAATCCCCAGGACAAAAAAAAAAAAATTATTTTGAGACAAGGTCTCACTAACTCACTAAGTTGCCCAGGCTGAACTTGAACTTCTTTCTGTCTCAGCTTCCCAGGGTGCTGGGATTACAGGTATGAACCGTCATTCTAGCTCTGGTTTGGATCTTAAATGACCCCCAGAAGCTCCTATGTTAAAGGCTTGGCACCCAGCTGATGGCATTTAGGAGCCAGGGCCTACTTGGAGGAAGTAGGTCACTGGGGATGTGCCCATGAAGGGTATGTTGGGACTGTAGCTCTTCTTTCTCTTCTCTTTTCTTCCTGGCCACCACGAGGGAAGCAGTTTCCCCTGCCACAAGTCCCCACCATGATGGTCTGCCTTGCCACAGTTCTGAAAAGCAACAGAGCCAAATAACTATGAACTGAAACCACTGAAACCATAAGCCAAGTTGTTTATCTCAAGAATTTTGTTACAGTGATGGAAAACTAACTAACATAGACTCTAAGGGACTGTATGCACTCCTAAGCAATACAGCACTAATTAGGGACCATATGCACTCCTAAGCAATACAGCACTAATATCAAGACTTAGCGAATACTTGCATTGTGAGGTCACTATCATACTTTACTCATTTGCTGTTCACCATGCCTGTGAATAGTTGTCCCCACATTCAGAGAAGGAAGCTATGCATACTGAGAATGACTTGTCCTAAGTCGCATGACCAGTAAATGGCAGAGCAGAGATTCAAATCCACCCTGTCTGGTTCCAGAGTCCAGTTCTTCACCACCAGTCTAAATTGCACAGTAAATTCAATGAGCTTGTGTCACCTGGGTGGGGCTATGGTCCTGCCTAGTCCAGTTATTCTCTCTTCTAGAAATAAGAATCATGAGGATCAGCATGAATCGCATGAAGATAGACAAACACTGTTGCAGTAGATTTCTTCCATTGCCAATGTTTGGAGATTACTGTATATCTCCCACTTGCCTGTTATACTGGCACTTCCCTGGGTCTAAACTGATTCTCAAGTGTTCTTTATGGCCTACAGGTCACCGAATGTGCTCCCTATAAACTCTATTTGAACTTTAGTTAGTCAGAATCGGTTTCAGTTCATGCCACCAGGAGCCCTAACACATACAGAAATCAGCATAATTACCTCCAACACATGGCACAGATGAGGGGCTTGGGGCTTCTCGGTTGTGCTAATATTTGGGAAAGCCAGAGGAAGTGTGGATGTGGGGGAAGGAGTTTGTGCAAAGGGAGAGAGAGCTCAAGGCAGGATGCAAGTCAAATATGTCGGGACCCCCA
This sequence comes from Heterocephalus glaber, assembly GCF_000247695.1. The sequence continues at coordinate 6,640,790 of NW_004624755.1, forward strand.
GGGTGCATATTTTCATCTCAATCACTGAAAAAAAATTGGTTTGGGCTCCTACCTGGCACCTTCTCCTTCTTCCCTTGGATGTGAAGATTGAATGCTTGCAGGGAGCAGACTGCCCGTGGTGTCTCGCACAGGGTGCCGACAGACATCAAAGTTAATCCACTCTCTGATCTAAGCAAAATGGTGATGAGGGTTTCCTGGGACAGTAGCTCCACTAATTGTGGCACTGCAGCCCAGAGGATGTATTTTTATCATATTATGGGTTCCCAAGAAGAATTGTTACTGGACACTCGAGGTGGAAAACAGAACCATCTCATGCAGAGTCCTCTGGGCCGGTGCTGTTGAGAAGGGAGGGAACAGGAGAGAGACTTTCCTGTCTCACTGGAGCTGTGACTCTCCTGCAAATCTGCTTATCTCTGTGTGCACTTCCAATTTAGATCACTTGGCAAGTCTTTCTCCTTCTGGCTACCTTTCCATGGAAGAGATCACCCTGGTGTCTGCCTTGGCTTTATCTCTTACCATGCTATGCAACCCCTTTTTACCTCATGTCATTATGACTTCCTAAATGTACTGACCCACCTTTCTGCTGAATTTGGCACGCATGCCTGGTGGACAACTTCAGGTTCGAAACCACTTTCTCCTACACCCTCTTCATGTCATGGACCCTAGCATGGTTTGTGGTCTCATCTGCTCTCCCTGGCCATGGCTTCCTCACTGGTCTTGTACATGCTCTTCTATCACTAAACCATCTCACAGGAGAGCTGCTTTTTCTGTGGTTGTGACAAAATACTGAAGGCTTGATACTTTATAAATAAAAGTGGGTTAGGGCCGGGGATGCAGCTCAGTGGTTCCGGCACCTGCCTCGAAAGCTCAAGGTCCTGAGTTCGATCCCCAGTACCAAAAATAAATAAATAAAAGTGGGTTATTTAGTTCACAGTTTTGCAGGGTTGAATTCCAAGCTTTCTTCACCCCACTGATTCAGTGAGAGCTTCAATGGTAAGAGGCTTTTGAGAGTGGTGACACAGGAGATCAGAGAGCAGGGATAGGGCACTCTCACTGATTTATAACCCACTCTCTTGAGAACTAACCCACTCTCTCGGCAATTAGCTCTTCTCTGAATTCCTAGTTAGATTATCTACAGCTGTACAACCAACTATTCAAACTATATTGCTTAGAAATGAAAATTAAAAGAATTTGTAATTCCTCCCAAGGGTAACACCTCAAAGATCCGATCACTTCCTCCCCTTAGACTCCTCCCCTTAAAGGTTCCTCCACCTCCCTACATGGCCTCAATGAGACCAAACTCCCAGCACGTGAACCTTTGAGGACCACACTCAAGTTGTATCCAAACCATGGCAGTCACTAAAATTAGCTTCTGCAACATAGATCTGTTCCATTGCTGCCTTACTCTGAAGCCCCGGTGCCTCCCTAGAGTTTGAGTTTCCCTAGTGTGGCCCTCAGGCTCTAGACAGCAGGTCCTGAAGGCACATCCCAGGCTTTTTCCTCGTATCTCTGCTGTGTAAGTCACGGTTCCCACATCTGATCACAGGTGATTGAATCCACATGGACCTCTGATCCAGGGCACAGCCAAAGGGCAAAACCTCTGGCTCTGTGGAGAACAGGCTGGCCTGGTCAGATTCCCTTCTTCTGGAATTTTACCTGGAAAGTCAAGGGGAATTGGGAGGTTGCCATGTGAGGGAAAGTTGGAGGAGGCACAGAGAGAGGCCTCAGCAGCAAACCGGGAGCCTGGGGTTGTGAGTCAGCAGAAGCTGGGAAAGAAGAGCCCTTCCTGAGCAGAGGGTGAGGGAATTCTCTGGGAATAGCAGGAAGCAGAGGACAGTGGAGGGGAATTAAAGTGAAGATCTACAAATTTCCGCCTGCAGAGGAGAAACAAGGTACCTTAAACCCTAGGCCACCTGGGATTTGCGTGTTCCTTCATTGTTTTCTACCATTGGTGCTGAGCACCCTCTGTGTGCTGGAAATTCTCCAAGCATAGACAAGGCTTTGCCAGGATGGAAGCTACATTCCTGTTGGGCAGGTAAATGGAAAATAGATATTTTTCAAAGGCAGTGATAGGAGTCATAAGTTCTGGGAGGAAACTAGAGCAGGCAAGAGATGGGAGGGGTCACGGGCAACCATTTTTAGGAAGCCACAGACCCCTGAGATAAAGACCTATGGGGGAAAAAAATCCAGATCGGGGCTGGGGGTTTAGCTCAGTGGTGCCGCCACCTGCCTCGCACGCGCAAGGTCCCGAGTTCGATCCCCAGTGCCAAAAAAATTCCAGATGGAGACAGCTATGGATGCAAAAAAGTGCTGTGCCTCCTTGGGGATTAGCAGGAGATCCTTGGGGCTGGAGAGGACAGAGGGAAGGAGACGCTAGAGAAAATTAAGTCAGCCAGGCAGCCAGGGCGGGAGCGCAGAGGGATTCAGGGTTTACTGTGTCTGGAACGGCAGATCCCCAGCAACCTTCCAATGCCCATGACTCCGGAAGCCCAGCCCCTTGAGGGCTTCTGTTATTCCTGCAGATTTCAGCCCTCTAACCCATCAGGTTCCACTGCTTCCAGTAAGACTCCTTCCCTGGGAAAACAGGAATGAGTTCTGGTTCCTGACAGCAAAAAGAGATTGTCCCAGGAGTCACCATGATTTGACCTGAACAACCTCCTCGGCTTCACTTTATCCTGCTGGCCCCCCTGTCCTAACTTTCTTCCATCACCCAGATCTGTTTGCTCACCCTTGACCTCCAGCTTTTTGAGATAGGATGTTGCTAAATCGCTAGGTTGGCCTGGCTTGGCTCAAACTTGAGGTCTTCCTGCCTCAGCCTACCAGAATGCTGGGATTGCAAGTGTGAGCTACCACACAGCTTAAAATTGACTCTTCTTTTCTAAACTCCTGTTTGGATCATCTACAGCTGCATAGCTAACTGCCCAAAACTTGCTGCTTAAAAACTATAATGTAGGCTGGGGATTTAGCTCAGTGGTTTCACCGCCTGCTGCACAAGCACAAGGACCCGAGTTCGATCCTCAGTACCAAAAAATTAAAATTAAAATTAAAAAAATAAAAACTATATATGTACTCGCTCTTGCAATTTCGTGGGCTGACCGGGCATTCTTGTGTGGCTGGGCGATGGAAATGCTGCAGCACTGCTGGCTGGACAGTACTTGGTGTCACCTGAGTGCCAGCTGCAGCACCCATAGGTGACACTTCTCGAGTGGCAGCTTGCTCTCAAGAGGGAGCACCAGGGAAGGTCAGCAGCTTCTTGACTTCACCTTGGAAGGCAGCCAAAGTGGGTTCAACTGCGTTCTAGGGGTCAAGCAGGCCACGAGACCCAACCAGTTTCAAGGGACAGGAAGGAGACTCCCACTCCTGAGGGAAACCGGCAAGGAATTTGCAACTCTGTTCAATCCATAACAGCTTTCATGGTGTCTTTGCCATATGATGATTCCAGTCTTTTGATTTCTGCCTTAAACTGCAATTATATAAGTGTCTCTCTGTCCCACAACATAGATTTTAAGGCCTGGGTGAGATATTACATCTTATTTTAACCCAGTGCTTTCAAGGTGACAACCATAATAACAAACATTAAAGAAGTTATGTACTATGATCTCTTCTAATGGAACACATGGTTATCTATCCCTAATAGGATAGGCATTATACCCATTTTACAGACTGGGAAACTGAGTGTTATGGTTTGTGTTTAGATGTCTCCCCAAAGCCTCATGCAGTCATAGGTGGGGGTTTTTCAGAAGTGGTTGGATCTAGAGTGTGCGATGCTGGAATTGATTCCCGTTGCAATGCTAGGCTCAAGGGCATTAAGATTAAGGGTGTGAGTGCTACCCACTCTAAGTAGCCTGGATAAGATATAAGGGGTAGAAAGGCACTATTAAGATCCCTTGTTACTTTGCTACCTTCTGTATACCATGAACTGTTCTGCTCTGTGACGCCCCTCTGCCATGTGCCACCCTGCCTTGGAGCAGCCAATTATGGACTGAAACCTCTACAAACTGTGAGCTAAATAAACCTTTCCCCCTTTAACTTTGGGTATTGGGTATTTTACATCAGCAACAAGAAAAAAGTAACTAATGCACTGAGGCACAGTGTAAGTCAGCCTTGCCCAAAGCTAAAAAATTCAGAAGTGGTAGAGCTGGGTTTGAATCTGTTTCTCTGCATTCTGCTCTACTGCCGCCTCACAGTCTGGGAACTCTAGTCAGTCTGAGCTGCAATAGCAAACTACCACAAATTGGGTGGCTTAAACATCAGACATTTATTTCTCACGGTTCTGGAGCCTGGGAAGTCCAAGGCCAAGGTGCTGGCAGATCCTGTGTCTGGTGAAAGCTGTCTTCTCATTGTACTCTCGCGTGGCAGAAAGAGGGCAAGAGAGCACTCCCTGTCCGTCTTATGGAGGGCACTAATCCAGCCATAAGAGCACCACCCTTGTGACCTAATCACCTTCTTACTATCACACAGCAGTTAGGCCTTCAACAAACAAATGCAGGGGGGGGCACACAAATATTCAGGGCACAGTAGGCACCAAGCAATGTACACAAGTCACTCTGTGCTGGTTGACTGAAGTGTCACCGGGCAGAAGAACAGAGAGGAAGGAGGAAGAAAGAACACAGAATGGAGAGTGTGTGACGGTATGGAGTTGTCGGCAATTGCCCAAGTGGCTCCCACCAACACATTGTCCATTGAGCACCCCTGGCAGCCTGGTAAACGGAGTGTGGAGACTTTTGGAGCTCAGTGAGAAATGACAGTATTTATTGGGTCTGGCCGTCTCATATGAAAATGTTCCTTCAAAATTCCAATTTTCTATCTGCCAAGATAAGCGATGGAGGCTCATGGTTCACGGGGCATGGTCACCTCGGCCAGCGCCCCTCCACTCTGCGTTTCTGGCCCACCCGCTTCCTCCCTGCTGGAAGTGAACCCGAATTTCCCTGCCATTAGGATCACGCATCCTGATCGTAGAAGACTCCATTCTCATCCAGGGAATAACAGCACACGGCCACTCTGTGGGGGACACAAGATTAGTGGAAACTTCACATCCAAAGATGTGGTGAATACAACCGCAACATATTTTACCCCGAACAACCTCTTCTGCCTTTGTCCTTTTATGAACAGAGGACACTGTTGGGCCCAAAATAACAATGTGAATAGGAGCAGTCAGTGCACAAAATGGAGACATAGATTTATATTTTCCTCTCTCTCTCTGCCTGCAGTCCCCTCTCCACAGGCCCGTCCCCTGCCCATCCACAGCATTCCAGAAGGACATCATCTGTGTGTGGTGGTCTCACGTGTGGACATCACTGACCAAGCATGTCCTCTGACCTTCAGGGCATGGTTAGACAGCTCCTGTGCCTCCCAGGACTTACCAAAGCCTTTCCCTGTTCAGCCTGCTCGGCCAACATCCCTAACTCTTTCTAGCCAATTCTCCTGGCTCCAACTTCCTTCTTATCCCTTAGGAGGCTGACATGGTACATTAGCTTGTCAAAAATACTGCCTTGAGAGCCTAGAAGGTCGCAGTGACTGAGTCTGCCATGCACTGGAGAAATCCATTCTGAAAATACCATTACTGGTGTATTTAAGGTCAATCAAAAATGTCACTGGGGCAATCAATCTCAAAGCAATGTCCTCTCACATGGACTGTTGTCCCTACCAAGAATTTTTGTCCCCTCCCTTTGCTGCTACCCCCCACCCCCAGCCCTTTTCTTCATTGCAGCCAGCATACACTTTTAGAAAATCTAGTCAGGTGATGTGGTTGCTTCTTCAGCTGCCCCAAAGCCTTCCCAATCTCTTCAAGGTGTCTTCAGACATCTTCCTACAGAAGACTCTTGGGGGTTTGTCCCCGCTTGCTGCTCCATTCTGCACCACTGCTAGGTCCCCCTACAAGTTTCCTGAGAGTCCTTGAACACATGGAATCTGTGCTCTGGGGCTGCCTTTACCCCTCACTTCACCGTCTGTTTAAGTGACACCGCTGCTGCTGTGGCTTGAGAGTCCTCGTCGAAACTCATGCTGAAACTTGGTCCCCACTGGGAGGTACTGGGTGGCTGGAAAATTAACCTGGCTGTGGCCTTTGGAGCTGGGACTCCGGGTGGTGACTGAGGTAAAAGGAGGACAAACATGGGCCTTGTCCAGCGAGACTGGGCTCCATAGGAAGGGGAGGAGAGAGCCGAGCAGGGATGTTCAGTGTCGCCATGCAATGCCCCAAGCCTCCAGGGTCCTCTGCAGAGTCCCCACCAGCCAGCAGGGCCTCTGCAGATGGGGCCACCTGGCTGGACCTTCCCAGCCTTTGGAACTGTGACCCAAATGAGCTGGTCTGTGGCATTCAGCTCTCAAAGCAGCAACAGACTGAGATGACTGTGTCAGAGGGCTGTCCCCAGCCACGAGGCTAAAGACGTCCTCGTCTCCCTCTGCTGTGTTCCTCTTCTTGCCTTTTCATTCCTGTGCCCTTGCACTGCCTGTTCACATGTTCACTGTCATCCCTCCCTCTAGAAGGCAAGCATGACGATTCTGCCTCCCTCCTGCTTCACAAGCGCCTTCCACAGCACCCAGCACACAGTAGTAGTAAATGAGCTTAGAGACTCATTGTTTTGGTTGTCCAACCATCCAAGAGATGGTATTGCATGGGGTGATACTTGGAAACTTAACCTCTCTTGAGAAGAAAGGAAAATCCCTGCTTCTCGTTAATTATTTAATTACCTTCAAAGCTTGGGCCTTCAGGGAGGTTAAAAATCTTCGCTATCCCAGCTGTCAGAGCCAGACACCCCCTCTCAGGCCTAATCACAGTGCCTGTGTCACTTACACTGATCACCCAGGCCTGGTCTTCCCGGAGGATTAGCATAGGAAGAAAGCATCTGCAGGTTGTTACCACGGGCATCTTTTGAGATTTTAATTAACAGAGTTCTTTTTTTTTCTTTCTTTCTTTCTTTCTCATTCACGGGCAGGATTTTGATGAACTTGTGAGTGGAAGTTTTGTCACTGAGAGGAGATGGAGGAGGCTGCTGAGGGCCAGGGAGAAGTAGGTGCCAGGGCTGCCCTCAGTCTCTGTGGACTAGGTGGCTCCCACCCCGCCCCATACCCACACCAGTCTGCACCCATACAGGAGGACGGGCACAGGCGGAGGTCAGAGCTATTGGCCACATTGCATGCTGGGACTTGTGGGGCCTTTCCCTCCTGTCTTCGGTGCCAGTGTGAGCGCGGGAGTCCCCAGGGGTCAGTGGGTGAGGCCAGCAGGAACAGCTCAGCGTGGCATTTTGCCAACTGGGGCACCTTCAGCTCAGCCTGTGGGCTTCCGTCCAGGCTTCAGCGTCATCAAGGCTAGGAACGAATTCCCCCCAAGAGTGGGTGGGCAGGTGAGGCTTCTCAGCCCAAGCAGAGGGGCAGATCTGACCCATCTCCACCCAGGAGCCCGCGGGCCCCCCACTTCCCACCTCTACCTTGTCTGGAGTACTGAGCACCAGGTGAGGTTGGGGACAGGTTCTCTGCTGAGATGTCACTCTGGGAGACACACCTGGGGCTGAGTGGGATTTAATCCTCTAACCCCGGTTTTATCTGTACATGGGAATAACCACTGTCGTCCAGCTCACAGGTTTCCTGGGGAAGATTAAATGAGGACACTGCATGCAGTGTTTAGGGCAGGAGATGTCAAGGGTTTTGGTTTGGGTCAGGTGATTTGAGTTCAAATCTATCTGTGGTATTTACTAAGCTTCTACCTCTCTCAGACTCAATTTTTGCTCTATGAAGTGGACACAAGGCCTCTTGTGACTGTATGACAATGAAATGAATACACCAGAGAAGTTGTCAAGCATCGTATAAATGCAAGCCAATTCCACCCAGACACTCACATCTACCTCTGCCTATGAAGTTGAATTTATTTATTTGTTTATTGCAGTACCGGGGATCAAACTCAGGACCTTGCACTTGGCAGGCAGGCGCGGTGCCTGCCTGGGCCAGTTGAATTTATTTTTAAAAATACTAAATATGGGCATGTCAATTGCCTCATTCATGAAAAAATCTGTAGAAATATAGAATGAGAGGGGCTGTATGCAAACATTGTTGGAATTCTTAAAAAAAAAAAAAAGAAGAAGCAATAGTATTAAGATGATTATTTCATGAATGACTGGACTATTGTCTCTCAGGGGAAAATATTTCCCAGTTTGCTTAGAGTAGCAAAAAGAGGGGAAAAAGATTTGATAGTTATTTCAAAGCTGTCTCCCCAAGGGAAATTAAACCTGAGTTATGCAGTATTTTTCATAAAACCATAGTAAAAAACTAACAAGGAAAAATCTTCCACGAGGGGCAGCTAGGAGGATCTGGACAGGTTCTCCTCAGTCAGGGCATGGGCACATCAGCCTAGTGCCGTGAGTCCCCTCCCACGCCCACCTCCCCTCACCAGTGCTGGGTGGGACCTCAGTGTCCTCCACCGAGTTACCTCACTAGGCCACGTTCCTGTCCCCCTTCAGGGACCTCCCACTGCTATCAGCGGATCCATCAGAGGCTCTCTGTCCCTGTGACTCCCACAAGGGCTTTCCATCCCTAGGCTACCAATACCCCTATGCTTTCCCTGACCTCAACCTCTGTACCTACACCTAGCACTACCTCTACCCCTACCCCTACCCCTATCCCTAATCTCACCTCTATTCCTAACTCTACCCCTAACTTTACCCCTAACCCTAACCCTAAACCTACCCCAAGAATTACAGAGTCAGCAAGGAATTTTCATATTGAAGCAACGCGTTATTGCTTGTCAGTTATGGTTTCTGATCTTAGTTTTTGAAAATTATACTCAGTACTTTTCCAGAAACATGATTGCTATTAGCCTGATTTATTTTCAGAACTATGGGCAGTTTCAAGAGTCAGGGCAATTTTTGAAATAGTACTCTGCTTTTCTGCAGGTAACCCATTGCACAGCAGCCTGACTTTGTTGTCCCCTATTCCTATGACCCGGAACGGGCCAATTCACATATTCTATGCTCCTGGCTATAGAGACTGATTCTAGGATAGGCACAGGATCCAAGATAAGAGAACCAGATTCTTCTTGGATCTCTTCTGACGCAATCAGAAAAGGCCATGGCTTTCTCTTGGGGTTGTGAGGCTGGTATGATTTCCTCCTGATAAGGGCCATGCACTAAAGGCCTGTCCAAGAAACACAGGGAGAACCCAAACAGCATTATTTGGAATTTGGATCAAGCCCTACCTGAAGCCAATATTATTGTAGGACATCATGTGAACTATGGCCTTGGAATGGGGGTTTATTACTGCAAACTAAAAGCATTTCTGATACATACAGTTAGCTTAGCCTAATGTGTATTAGGGTTTTTTTAAATCTTAAAGAATCAATATGATGAAATGAAAATGGAATAAAGAAAAAAATAAAGATATCATGTAGGGTTAAATTTAGAGTGTCCTTTTAAAATAACACCTCCTATTCAGTGGATACTTGCTGTGTGCGCGGCATTTTACATGCACTGTTTGTCTTCTCTTCCTACCACCCTGCATGTTCATTACACTCATGTTAGAGGGGAGGACAATAAGGCGCAGAGTTGCTAAGAGACTTGCCAAAGACCAGCTGATAGGAAGTAGTGGAGCCAGAATATGGCACTCAGGTTTCTTGCCCATGATACAGACCTGGATGAGATTATTGCTTTCTCATTCATTCAGCATTTATTGGGCATTAATTATTTGCCAGGCAGGTGCCAGTACCTGGGCCTATGAAATGAATAGATGGTATCCATCCTGTATCTGCTATCAGCCCAGGGAGTCTAACGGCCAAATTAGGGTTGTTATTATGGGCTGAATTGTGTCCCTTCAAAAAGATATGCTGAGGCTCTAATCTCCGTAACTGTAAATGTGGCCTTGTCTGCAGATAGGGTTGGTGCAGATGTAAGAAAGTCAAGGTAAAGTCATTGGGTTGGGCACACTGTTGGTCAGCTTTTCATTACTAGAACAAAAACCTAAGATTATCAATTTGTGAAGAGGAAAGTTTCATGGGTCTGTGGTTTCAGATGTTTCTGCCCATGACTGGTTGGCCCCATTGCTGTTGGGACTGTGCCAAGGTAGATCACCATGGCAGGAGCCCAAGGCAGAGCCAGGAGGCAAAACAGGAAGAGGAAGGCCAAGACCCACAATTCCTTGTGACAGCATGGCTGATGACCTCCAGACCTCCCTTCTTAAGAGCTTTCACAGCTTCCCCATAACCCTGCCTGAGGACCAAGCCCCCAAAACATAGGGCTTTGGGCAACACCACATGGGGTGTAGTCCCTTGCCTGTAGTCCCGGTAGTCAGGAGGCCAAGGCAGGAAGATCATCTCAAGTTTGAGGCCAGCCTGGGCTACATAGTGTTCAAGGCCAGCCTGGAATACTCAGTGAGATCTTGCATCAGAAAAACATAAAAAGACCCAAACTCTAGAGTCCTGATTTAAGAAGAGAGAAATTCAGACACATAAGCACACTGTTTGAACGCCATGTGAAGATAGAGGCAGAGACTGGAGCAACTTGTGTGCAGGTCAAGGAACACTAGACGGCTCCAGAAGCTAGGAGAGAGGCCCACAAGAAATGCTCCTAGGAGTGCTCAGAAGGAAGCAGCCGTGCCCACAGCTTGCTGTCAGACTTCCAGCCTGCAGAACTTCAAGACACAAACTTCTGTTCTCGGCAGCACTAGGAAACTAATGCAGCTGCCCACAATTAAGCCTCCCAGAGCCTAGCTGTTTGGATCTCAGCTAAGAGTGCATCCGGCTAGGACAGCGCCAGCAGCCAACCAGCGTCTGCCGTGCTTGCCTGCCAGACCTTGCACGTGGGGTCCTCTCTGCCACTGTTTGTGAAGCTTTGAGCCCCTGGCACACCTAGCACCAGCACCTACCCTCTGTGACCCCAGCTGTGCCCTGGAATCACACCCAGGCCCACTGTCAGCCTGAGTATTTGGCCAGGCCTGTGCCAGGGGCAGCAAGGCCACCAACACCAGGGTGCTACCCTTTCCTTACATTCTGAGGCAGCTCAGTTTCCGGGACCTGCATCTCCCGATTCGTCCTTTGTGATTCATGTGGAAGCCATTTCTTGATGCAGTGTCTTAGTAACATCATGAAGGCTGATAGCATTTGGGTGCAGACTGTGACAGCGCTTTTACCTGACCTGCCCTTGTCCCCCATCCTGTGAGGCATTAGGGAGCAGGCCTGCAGAAAGCTCGAGGGAGGGCACAGCAGCTCCCTGTTAATCAGTGATTTGCCTCAGGTAGTGATTAACTGCAACTTGGACCTGCCGCCCAGTGGTCTAGCAATGGCCTGCTTCCTTTTTTCCATTCTCTTTCAGTGTCTGTAGAATTCACCTGCCAATGTGCTCAGTGCACAAACCAGCTCATTAAGAATGGTGAAGTCCCCAGTAGCGAAGGGTTTCCCTGTGGGCAAAGTTAAACTTTTCATGCTCCTGAAGGAGGGGGCCATGCCTGCCATAATTATCCCCAGAGCGTGTCCTCTTGTCAGTGACACCATGCACAAGGCCAGGGCAGGTCTCAGTCTCGCTGCTTTGGTACTTTTAATAACTTCTACCGAAGTGGGTGCTTCGGGCCTGCTGGTTGTTGTGGTTAAGTACAAGGGTTGAATCTGGGTCACAGTGTCCCTAGCAAGCTTTTGTCAGTTACCACGGTGAGAAGTTGGGCTTTAGGGCTTGGTGATCAGACTGCATGGATTAGAATAGTGGCTGGCTGTGTGACTTTGGGGAGCTTAGTTAGCCTCTCTGAGCTTCGGTGTCTTGTCTGTAAAATGAGTTGCTAGAAGGAGTCAAGGGGAGTATGTATCTGAAGTGCTTAGCATTCAATAAAAAAGGCTATTATTACCTAGCAGCACCAGAACTGACCTATATTCATTTGGCTCCAGAGCCCATGACGGTGTCCTCTTTGGGAGTTCAGTGTGACCCTTCCGGGTTGCCCTTGTGGACTCTGCACCCTAGTGAGAGCTGTGTAAGGATGTGTAACACCAGCAGCCACATGCTGGACGATGTTCAATCCCTTCCACAGATCCCTGGGCTGAGATCCCTGCCTTGGTTCACAGCCAAGAACCCCCAAACTCCCACTTTCGTTGGTGACCCAGAACTCCAGGGAACAGCCTTGCTTCTTTGGAGCTAACAGAAGGTTTCCATACTCCCTCAGGCTTGTCGCCCAGGGCCCATCAGAGGCCTGTGGTGTGGCTTCCTGCAGCCCCCACCCTGGGCAGCTGCCTGGAGTCCCCAGTGAGACCCGTAACAAGGTGCCCAGCTAGGTGTCTGCATTAGTCCGTAGAGCTTGCGTAACAGAGTCCCTATGGCTGGGTGAGTGGAAACAGAAAACTCTGGTCCCACAGTCTGAAGGTTAGAAATCTGACATCAAGGTGCAGGAGGGCCACACGGTCTCTGCCAGCTCCCAGCGCAAACTTCCTGCCTCCCAGAATGTCTGGTGTTTCCTGGCCACCCTTGGGCTTCCTTCCATTGGAGATGCATCACTCCAACCCCACAGTCACCCCTCTGTGTGTCTTCCCAGCATCCGCCTCCTCTGTGTCTGTCTCTGCATCCACATGTCCCCGTTTTATCAGGACATCAGTTATGCTGCATTAGGACCCACCCCCAATAACTTCATTTTAATTTGATTTCCTCTGTGAAGAGCCTGTCTCTGAAAGAAATCACATTCTGAGGTATTAGGGGCTAGAATTCCAGCATCTCTTACCATCTGTGATGGTTACTTTTATGTGTCAACTTGGCTAAGCAACAGTACCCCAAAATTAGGTTAGATATTAGGTTAGGTGTTTCAGTGAAGGTATTTTAAAAATCAGATTAATATATAAAATAGTAGACTTTAAATAAAGCAGATGATTCTCCATAGTATAGGCAGCCTTCATCCAATCAGTTGAAGGTCATAATGGAAAAGGGCTGAATTCCCTAGAAAAAGGGAATTCTGCCCACAGATTACCTTTGAACTTCAACTGAAACCCTCGCCTGTATCTCCATCCTGCCAGCCTACCTTGTTTTTGTTTTTGTTTTTTTGGTACCAGGGATCAAACTCAGGACCTTGTGCTTATGAGACAGGTGCCGGAACCACTGAGCTAAATCCCCAGCCCCTGCCAGGCTGCCTTGTAGGTGATATACAGTCAACTCTCGTATCTGTGGGTTCAGCAGTCATGGATTCAACTGACCACAGATCAGAAATATTTAGAAAAGCTATACATAGTGGTGCACATCTATAATTCCAGTTCCTCTCTGGGGCTGGAGGATCACAAGTTCAAGCAAAATATGAGGAAAGGAAAAAAGATGTCTAACAAACATGTACAGACTTCTCTTGTCCTCATTCCATAAGTAATACAGTAGAGCAATGATTTACAAAGCATTTACATTGTACTAGGCAGTATGAGCAATTTAGAGATTATTTAAAGTATAAAGGAAGATACACATAGGTTATATGAAAATACTATGCCATCTTATATATGGGACTTGGGCATCTGGAAGCTTTTACATTCCTCTTGGGTCCAGAAGCAACACCCAGATATCAAAGGGTGACTGTACAGCCCGTTGGTTATTTCTCTGAGATTCCTGACTAGTACAGCAGCCAGTGGCCCCAGTCACGCTGGCCCCAGGCCTTGGCAATGGTGCCACAGCTGAGCAGAGCTCATCCGGGCAGAGGAGGGAACCAGAAGTTGCCTCTGAACACATCTCATGCTCAGAAAACTCAGTCCCCCTTGAATAAACATTCCGGAGTCTCTCATTTTTATCATCAAAGGAAGGTGGAACGTTCAGTCTCAGTGTGAATTGCTTTGAGAGGTGACGGGGAAGAAGTGAGAAGAAATTTCTTAGCTTTGTGAATTTAACACAGTCCTAGAGGCCAGTGTTCCATAGAAGGGGTTAGAGCGGAATCGCACTCTTAAAGCACTGGACAGAATTCTTCAGTGTCAATCACCCTGTTCATTTTCTCCTTCCCTGCTGCCGTGTAACAAACTCCTGCAAATTCATGTGGTTCAAATGAGAATTACTTGTTCATGGTTCTGAGGATTAGTAGCTCCAAACAATAAGCTTGATCGTTTCTGGAGTCACCTAGGCAGCAACTGTCACGGAAGACACAGCGGCGACTAGATGATCCAAGGTGGCGTGACAAGACTGGTGAGTGGGGCTGGCTGTTGGCTGGGCTTCTCTCTCCAGAAGAGAGACTTCCTTACCAGGAGTCCTGTGTTCTAAGAAAGCCAGAATAGATGCTGCAGTGCCTCTTAAGGCCCGAGATTGGAGGTTGCCAAAACATTACTTCTATAGTATTCTTGTGATCAAAGTGGTGGCAAAGCCTTCCTAGATTCATGGCAGAAAGGATTGGATTCCACCGCTCAACAGGAAGCAACCAACTTTGCAAACAAGCTACCAGATCCACTAACCAGACCAAACTGATGAATGGAGCATGTGAGTTATGTCTGGATACATCAGCAGAGGTGACAAACATGCTACTGATCAGATTAGAGATCAGAGGGGCATCTTGATGTGTAAGGCCATTGCTGTTTATCACACATTTGATGGAGAACCTGGCAGGGAAGGTGTTTGGATGCTGCCTGATTCAAAGACTAGTCTATAAATTTTTTTCCTGTGAAATTATATATTTGACTCATCTTTGTTATAGCACCACCAGAGGCATCTGGTTGGGCCTGCTAACTTATGTTCTTAGATTTTCCTTGGCAGAAATTAATTTTTTTCCTAAGAATTTTTTTTCTGTCCAAGGCTGAGTCTTTGGGTTAATATTGGAGATCTACAATTCATAAATTTATTCCTTTTGGTTCATTTCAAAATGAAACTTTTAATAGATTCCAAAGACTTAATAAGAGTGCTGCCTCGTCACATAATGAAGTTACAGTACACGTGGTTGACAGGTAGTAATTTATTGTTATCCTTATTTCTGAGAAAAGTCATACAGTGGGTGTCTAATAAATATTTAGCTATAACAATATAGTGATGGAAGAATATTTGTCCCTTTGTGTCTCAATCAACAATTCATAATGCATTCTTCTATTAATGCCATGTCTATTTTCTGTTAGTTTTATCAGTTATATGTAGAAGGGAGCTATAGCTGTATGTCTTTATTATTGTTAGTTTAAATGTCCTAATTTATCCCACTACTGTGTTTCACTTAGCATAGCAAGTCACAATATTTTTCTGTCCCTGCAGTGAAAGACTGCTGTTAGTTGATCTTGCTAACAAGGGATAATTATTAGCTTCCTCAAGACTGTCACCCTATATGAATTGCTAAGCATTCCAGGAGGATTATATTATTTCTATGAATTTCGGACAAGTTGAGGGAGCCGCAGAGTGAGATAGGGCTGTTTTAATATTTGTCCTTGTTCCATTTGCATATCCATCAGCAGTAATTTGTTAATGTTGCTTGTGTTCCTGTCTGTAGTCACACGGAGAATTAATGCTCCTGTACTGGCTGATACACCCAATTCCGAAGTGAGAACTAGGCAAGAAACCATGTTAGATGATTCTGGCAATCACAAAGTTTGCATTCAAGAGCAACTTCTTCTCAGGCTGATGCTTTTCTGAAAAGTGAGCAGTGAAATGGAAGATTTTAAGCACGGTTCATTGACACTGAAGGGTTTCTTCCTCAGATGAGCAGAGCTATTCTGGCACTAGGACTTGTAGGGTTTTTTTCTGTTTGTTTTGTTTTTGGGAACATGCACGGGTAAGGTAAGGGGATTTAAAATTCAACAGAGGATCGCTTCAAGTCAGAGGCTGGTCAGTGGGTCCTGGGGAGGTTTTGATTGTAGGGCCAAGGGTCCACGTGAAATGCAAACCCAGAACCCAGGGCCCATTTGTACATTGACTATTCTAGACACCTTAACCAACCTCCTACACACCTGTGTGAGAAATGCTTAATTATTTTAATATATTCCCAGTGAATTTTCCTATTTAGGAGAGCTTTAGATAACTCACAAGGAGGCAAATATTGATATAATATTAAATTGGAGTTGGAATTTGGATGCTATTATGAAACATTTATGAAGTATCTAGTTCAATCATTCATCGGTTCAATTTCATCAATCAACAGATAATTACTGAAGGCCTCAGATGTACCAGATGTGTGGTGGGCTGTAAGAATGCCAGAAGGGTTTGCAGCCCTTGGGGAGAAAGGCAAGCCAGCTGGCGCTTTTAACATGATGGGATTGGTGGGAGGGTCTGAGGTCCTGGCCAGTGAGGGGAGCGTCTCTGGAGGACCTGATCACTCCAGTGAGGCGGCAGGTAGGATGGGAGGCAACGCTGGAAGGGGAAACAGTGCCAGGAGGACTAAGACCCAGCTCTGGCGCTTGAAGCCATAAACAGCTGCAGCTTGAAAAGCCTGTTCTTCATGTGGTGGATAGGCAGGTCACCAGTATGGTCACCAGTATGCCGAGTTTAGAACAGGGCTCTTGGCCAGCAGGTCCTTAAGGAGGTCCTTGAGGGTGAAACTTGTCAGAGTGAGAGGGAAACTTGAACAGGGCAGGCTGAGATGAGTCTAGCCAGCCTGGCCCATGGCTCACAGATGGCCCCTCATGGTCCCCTGTATCAGGCAGACATGTCTGCGGGCCGTGCCCAGGGTGAAGGCAGCCCTTCCAGGGATGTCCAGGGGAGCAGCGCTTTTCTCCAGGGCAAGTTGAAAGAGAAGGGAGCAGCTATGGGTGATTAGCAGGGACAACGTGGAGATGGGTGTGGGAGCCCCATTGGACGTACAGCCAGCATCTACTTCCAGAGGGAAAGAAGAGCAATTTAGGGGGCTCTTGACATCCCTGGCATGGGGGAGATTGCTTTCTGTTGCTGGAAAGGGAAGAAAAAATCAGTCCCTCTAATGGAAAATGCATTAGGCTTTCTAGATGGAGCACCTAAATCAGAGGCGGGAACAACAGGACATTACCAGCGGCTTGGCTGGGGGCAGGACCTACAAGGTATCTCCATCAACCAGGAAGGAAAGAGGTCCACAATGCAGGATTAATCAGAGCTAAAGGGAGTGGGATTTGAGTCACCCTGAGGTATGACAGGCAAGACGGGGACAGGGCTACGCCAGAATTCTAAAAATAAATAATTCCCTCCAGTTTCCTTCAGAGGCACTCAAGGTAATTTGCAAACATATGCAGGCAAGTTTTCACGGGGTGGAACTGCAGGCAAGGCTCCCACTGACTTCACTGGGATCTCCCAGGGGGACTCGAGGCAAGGTGAGGCCTTGGTTCTGGGTAATTAAGACTTATGGCACCCTTGTTAGAGAAGAAATCCTGGTATGCACAGTTGAGCTGCAGCAGCTCAGCAGCCTGCAGCCCCCAGGCAGCCTGTAGCCCACAGCCATTAGAAGCCCACTTGAACCATCATTAATTCTGCTATCCTGCACTTTCTGAAATCAGAGGATGACATCACTTTGATTAAGAGGGACAAAAACGTTACAATCAGGCGAGTCAGCTGGAAGGGCTGGAAGTGCCCTCAGAGCCACTTGGTGGAGGTGGTGATGGGTCTATGCATCACGGGGCAGCAGGGAGTAGACAGAGGTCGACTAATGCTGCTCTCGCCTTCCAAGCCAGTGACAGTCTCCCCCTTTCCCTCCTGCACTCCTTCCTTACCTCTCTCCTTTTCTACTTCCCTTCCTTCCCTCCACTAAGACACACAGGTGCTCACGAGGAGTCAGTGCTGGCCAGAAGATGTATGTGAGGAAGATGTATGTGGAGAGTCACCGCGGCAGGGTGCTGCGCCAGCAGCTGGGAGGGATAGCGGAATTCTGCAACACATTCCAGGCTCCAGAAGGGCTCCAGTCCTGCACAAGAGATGTCTGGCTGTTCAGGGAAAGGTACTCACCGACAGGGGTTAACAGTGCCCCTCAGGACCCAGGTGGCCTGACTTTGTACCCTGGCCCTCTGTGCCTCGGTTTTCTCATCTGTAAGATGGGAAAAGCAATAGTGACTACCTCGTGGCATAGTTGGGAGGAGTAAAATAAATGAAAGAGCTTAACACATGGTCATAGCTCGATAGATATGGGCAAAGCCACAGACACTTCTAGAGTACTCACTGTGCTAAGCATGTTGTGTGCTTTCTTTTAATACACAAACAATGAAGGAGAAGGGTACTGTCATAGTCCCCTGCTATGCTTCAAAAGTCTCTCTGTTATGACGTAGATATAAGATGCACTGCAAAACTCATGTGTTCGGAGATGGGGTCTTAGGAAGGTGGCTGGATTGTGGGGGCCCTGACTTCATCTGTGGAGTAATCCATTAATGGCTTCATAACTTGATGTCATTATTGGAAGGAGATGGAGACTTAGGAGCTGGGGCCTAGTTGGAGGGGGTGGATCATGGGGACATGGTGACCTTGAGACTATTTTTTTTTTTGGTGGGGGCCAGTACTTAGGATTGAGCCCAGGAGCATTACCACTAAGCTACAGCCCCAGCCCCTTTTTTACTTTTTACTTTTGAGACAGGATCTTGCTAAGTTTTCCAGACAGGACTCAAACTTCTGATCCTCCTACCTCAGCCTCCCTCAGTGCTGGGGTTAGAGGCGTTGTCACTGTGTCTGGTGGGAACTGCTTCTTGGCCCTGGCGCTTCCCTCTCTGTGTCCTGGCAGCTTTCCTCTACCATGCCCATCTGCCATGGTAGTTTTTCCTCACCACTGTGAGCCAAACCTCCTTTACATTGTTATTCTCTGGTATTTTGTGACAGCAACAGGAAGCTGATTAATGTACCCTCTACCACTTGTGTGGAAAGTTAGAAGCCTCTAACTGATGAGTAGACCATGCGGGTTCTGTCATTGTGGACAAATCAATCCATTATTACAGAACCAGGTTACTTATCACAGAGGTGGGTTAGTTACAAAAAGAAGGGAACCCCCCACAACACAACACCTTGTGATGCCTTTGCTGTGTTATGATGCAGCGAGAAGGCATTTGCTAGATGTGGCCTCTCGATCTCAGACTTCTCAGGCTTCAGAACTTTGAGCCAAATAAACTTCTCCTGTTTGTAACTTTCCCAGTCTGTGGTATTCTGTTACAGCAGCAGAAGACAGATTCCCATGTTCCCAAAAAAGAAATGGAGGCTTGAAGAAATTAAGTAACTTGTACAAAACCCAAAGCCAGGAAGCGGTGGAGCTGGGATTTGTGCCCAGAGCCAAGGCACTTAGTCATCATTCCATAATGTTTCTTCTCTCAGAAAATCAATGAGGGCCAAATGCTTTAGTTACTCAAAGAATAAAGAGCTCCCTGGGAACTGGGGAAATCAAGGAGGGTTTCTGTTGAGTCTTCCATTTGAGAGTAGGTTCATTCATTTATTTAGCCAGTATTTATTGAGTACATAACATGATCAGGCACAGGGTTGGAGAGCTCATGAGCAATGGATAGCTTCTACTCACAGGGAAAAAACAATAAACAACCAGATACTAGAGGAGCAGGAGGGGGCCCTCTACTCTATAAAGGCTCACACTCAACAGTTTCTTGAGGAGGAATTAAGTGAGTCCTTCAATGATGGTGTCTTAGTCTGTCTTGTGCTGCTGTAACAAGGCACCATAGACTGGGAAGTTTATAAGCAATAGAAGATTTTCTTGGCTCATAGTTTTGGAGAGGGTCTTCTCGCTGCATGGTAACATGGCAGAAGACATCACATGCAAGACAAAGACAGAGAAGGGACCAGGAGCATCCTTTTATCAGGAACCTACTCCCATGATAATTATTCCACTGCTGTGATAACAACATTAACCCATTCATGAGGGCAGAGTCCCCTCTGGACCTAATCACCTTTTGAAGATCCTGTCTCTCACCAATGCAGCATCAGGGATTAAATTTCTAGCACATGAACTTTGGGGGACACACACAAGCCACAGTATCCTTCTCTGGTCCTAAAATGTATTACTTTCTCACATACAAGACCCTTTCATTCCATCTCAATGGTCCTATTGTCTTAACTTATTCTACCACCAACTCAAGTTCAAAGTCCAGAGTCTCATCTGAATCAAGTATGGGTGAAACTCAAGGCATGGTTCATCCTGAAGCAAATTTCTCTCCCACAACCTGTGAGATGCATACTTCCAAATATACCTGTGCTGTTGGCATAGGATAGATATTTCTATTCCAAATGGGAGGAATAAACAAGAACAGTAGGGTAACAGCTCCCAAGTAAGAACAGAACCCAACAGAGAAAACCGCATGAAGTCTTAAGGCTGGAGAATAATCACTTTGGACTCCATGTTGCAGTCTTGGGCACTGGGGCAGGAGCTGGGCATGCACAGCTTCAGGCAGCCCTTCCCACATGACCTCACAGGACTTTGCCCATGCAGCAGTCCTGGCAGGTTGGCATCGTTCCTGCAGCTTTCCCAGGCTATAGCTGCACGTTGGTGACCCTACAGTCCGGCTGCCCCATTCCACACTCCCCTAGGTATCACCCAAATGGTACTGTGCAGTGTCGTACCCCTGTGGCTCTGATGGGTATTGTCCCAGTGGGAGCTCTCTGCCCTGCAACAGTCTTTGTCTGGGCCCCCGTCTGTCTGCAACATCCTTTAAAATCTAAATAAAGACCATCATGAGCCACAGCTTTTTCATTCTGTGTTCCCACAGCACTGTCACCATGTAGATGCTGCCAAGGTTGACAGCTTACATCTCCTAGACAGACAAAGCCATACCTGGGCCCACCTGTACCATGGCTGGGAGGGCGAGGGCTGCTGCACTGCAATTCAGGTAACAGAATCCTGAGATGGGACAGGGCAGTGATATTGATGTCATGGAGGTCCTGGTTTGCCTTGAAGATCTCTGAAATGACTTCAGCTTCATCCCCTTATTGTTTCGTTGAATAAAACTTGGCTCCCTTCTACCCCTATGAATCTCTTTATCAAACAGGCACTTGGCCACACCCTCAGTGTTCTCTCTTGGGCACATTTTCAAATTCTTTACATGGCCAGGCTGAGAGATTTCCAAACTGTTATCTTCTGCCTCCCTTTCAATTATAAAATCTATCTTTAAACCATTCCTCTCTTCTCATTTTACTGTACGTGGCTGAAAGAAGCCCATCAGCACGTTGACTGCTTTGCTGCCTAGACATTTCTTCTGCCGGATACTCTAGTTCATCACTGTTAGGTTCATCATCCCACAAAGTCTGGGAGCACAGACATAATTCTGCCAAGTTCTCTGCAACTGTGTAATAGGATGGCTTTACTCCAGCGTCCAATTCCTTGTTCCTGGGTTCCATCTGAGACCTCATCAGAACGGCCTTTGCTGTCCGTATTTCCACCAACATTCTGATCATAGCCACGTCATAATCCCTAAGACGATGTAGGGTCTCTGTGCAGCTCTCACCTTCCACGCCCTCAGGAGAATTGTCCTGAACACTCCATGTATGGCAGTGTAGGCTTTACCTAGCCTGCTCCTCCAAGTTCTTCCACCTCTGACCCTTTACCTCCCTTTCCACATTTAGCAACAGCCCCATTTCCTGGTACCAATTTCTATCTTAGTCCATTTTCTGCTGTTATAACAGAATACCACAGAGTGGGTCATTTATAGCTGGAGGGTGGGAAGCCTAAGATTGAGGGACTGCCTCTTGTAAGGCCTTTGTACTGCACCATCTCATAGTGGGAGGGATCACATGGGCAAGAGAACACACAGGCTGAGAAAGAGCAGAGAAGGGAGCCAGACTAATCTTTTCATTAGGGAGCCATTCCTGTGATAACAAACCCACTCCCACGATAAGCACATTAATCCATTCATGAAGGCTGAGCCCTCATGACTTAATCAACTTGTCAAGGTCCCACCCCTCAACACTGTTGCACTGGAAATTAAGTTTCCAATACATGAACTTTGGGGGACACATTCCAACCATAGCCCATGGGGAAATGTGGAAGGAGGGGCAGTGCTGGAGGCTTGAGGGCAGATCAAGGGTGAAAGCTCAGAGAGATGAGAGAGGTTAAAGAAATCCAAAGTATTGCTGTGGCTGAAGCCAATGGGAAGGTGGGAAGGATGGAATTACAACACCCAAGCCTTCTGGGTCCTCCTGATGTGCTGAGCACTTTGCACTATCTCTTTCACTGTTTAGAGTGGACAAATCATGGCCCATGGGCCAAACACAGTCCACTGCCTATTTCTGTACAACTGATGAGCTAAGAATGATTCTTAGAGGTGAGATCTGCAACTGATTTTGATGAGAGGGAACACTAAATTCTAACTGAGCAAAATGTTACCCTTCCCCAACAAAGAGAACTCCGTTGTTCTCATTAGTAGACCTATATTACCAAAAAATTATCCACAATTGTTATTACTTTTTCTGGCTTTATTGAAATGCAATTGGCAGGTTAAAATTTTATGTATTCAAGGTGCAATATGATGATTTGATTTCCGTACACACAGTAAAATGATGACCACAATCAAGTTAATACATCACATCACATAGCTACCTTTCTTTGTGTGCAGTGGGGAAGTGAGGACACTTAAGATCTACTCTGTTAGTTAATTTCAAGTCTAAAATATAGTATTATTAACTATGGTCACCATGCTGTACATTATGTCTCCAGAACTATTCATCTTACAAATGAAAATTTGTATCTTCTCATAAATATCTCCCGATTTCTTCTACCTCCCTTGCCCTAGCAGCCACTTAGTAGTATTCTATGCTTTTATGAGTTCCAAATATTATGATGAATTTTGTTAATAAAAATTTTGTGGCTGTTTATTTTTTCTTTATTTTATAAGTACCTGCATGATAGTCTCAATTTTGCTTCTTAACCACTTAAACCAGAAATATTTACTTTCTGACCCTTTATAGGAAAATCTTGCCAACTCATTCTTTCCAAATGCTCATAGGCATTGTTTTCATTTAAGGATGAGGAAACTGAGATAGGACTGAATGGTGTGACAGATCACACAGCTAAGATGCAGTACAAGCAGGCCTTGAACTGGGCATGCTGGTCCTGGGCCCAGTGCTCTGACCTGCACTTCCACTCGAGTTTTCTAAGAACCAGGAAAGACACAAAGGGCCAAACTGGGGTGTGAGGAGAGGGAAAGGAGCAGATCCAGATGCCCAGGTGTGGAGACCAGCAGGAAGGAGTGGTATCGCCATCCCCCTACCTCCCCCCAGCCCCACAACGACACTTCTCTGGCTAACCCCGGGTGCTGTAGACCCTAGTCACAAAGAGATTAAGACTTGTTTCCCTGGCAGAAGAGAATTCCTGAGTGAGGGCAGCTGATTTCTAGCTTGGATGACTGGAAATATTTATAATACTGCAGGAAATGCTGGGGGAAGAGCAGGTCCACTGGGCTGAAGGGTGGCAGAGGGGGTGCTGGACTCATACGAGCTGACCTGGGACCCAGGGGGTGTGGATGTGGATGTGACCAGCAGGAGGCTGGAGGAGAGGCCTGGGCTCAGGGTGCAGACAGAGCTGGGAGTCACGGCAGTGGGGCTGAAGCCTTGGGGAATGGGAATTATATATTCAGCACAGAAATTATTTCCCATGTTAACAGGAGTTAAAAAATCCACCTCCTCAGATGGGGGTGGAGGCAGAGGACTGTCTCACCTTTGAAGCTTTGGGGTGGAGGGGGGAAAGGGCCATTATCCTGGGCCACTGCATCCTAGAGAAGAAAGCGAGTTTTTTTGGTTGTTTTATGGGTTTTTGTGTATGTGCGCATCTGCGTGTGTGTGTGTGTGTGTGTGTGTGTACCCCTGCTAAGAATTGAATTTGAACCCAAGGTCACACTCAAACACTGAGCTGCACCACAGCCTCAGTTATTTCTGAAATGGGTTATCTATGTCATTATATGATATCTCTTACACACACACTGCAAAGAATCACAAAGGATGTCATTTAAAAACCCCAATGTGTATATTAACTTACACAGAATTATCTGATTAGCTTCAGAGGCTGATGACTTACACAGCATGAAAATTTCCAAGCAAAAGCAGGGAGAAAATGCTCAGTACAACTGAGACCACAAGGAGAGTTTCCTTCCAGGAAAGTTTCAGAAAAACAAAGGAAGACACACACATCTTCTGATTACATAATTCCTACCTGGACAAATAAAAGTCTTTGTTCCATCCAAAGACAAGCCTAAAAGGAACTAATTCCAACCCCTTCTCCTTCCCCTTTTCTGGTGTTGCCATGGCCTCCCTACCTGGGAGGAGGTCACTGCGAGCCCTGCAGGTGCAAACAGATGAGGCAGGTTTGGGAAGAACAAATGAGGCTGGCAAAGGAAGCACTGAGATGAAAGGAAAAAGAAGAGGATGTTTAACTGGGACAGGATGGAGTCCACCTTGCCAGCTACGAAGAGTCTCATAAACCTAATGTTTCCCTCAAGAAATCCTGGGAAAAATGAGCCACGTGAAGTTCTAGAGGAAGCATGGGTTCATCAGGGTCGTGGGCATGGCGAGTCTCTGAAACGTTTGCTGCAACTTCATCTGGGTCTATGAGGTACCTGGGTGCAAGGTACAAAATGTTGATCCCACTGCCCCTGGTCCCCACCCCACAAGTCCACAGCTAGGGCAGTGGCAGGATAAGAGAAAATAGTCCCCCACTTACCATGTGGGTCGAGGCAGTGGGCAGTGCAGAATTGTACATTGCCCCCACTCCCAGGCTTGCTTGTCCTCTTGGTCCTGTTCGTTCATTTGTAGAAAGAGCGGTATCCAGAAAGTAAATGCTGCGGAAATCCTGATGGGGTGCTAGGGTTCAAGTAACTCCGTGCGTATTTATATCAAACACCAGTTCACTTTTCCCCCTGAATAAACAATGGAGAAGGCATTGTTTTAGTTGCCTTCCTGCTTCTGGAACACCCACAGCTTGAAGGAGAGGCTCATGGTTTCAGTCCATAGTTGCCTGGCTCCAAGGCAGAAACAGGATGGCAAAGAGGCACAGCACAGGAAAAGGTGCTCAACCCCCGGCTGTCAGGAAGCAGAGAGAGAAAGGAGGAGCTGGGGAGGAAGCGCACCCTTTAGGTTAGGCCGCAGTGACCTGCCTCTTCCAACCAGGCCCCACTTCCTAACAGCACATTCAGTTATGCACTTACAGTGGATTAGCCTGATGAATATCACACCCTCATGGCCCAATCACCTTCCAGAAGCCCCGTCTCTGAATACATGAGACTTTGGGGGGATGTTTTAGATCTACACCATAACAATCAGCCTGGAATGTCACGTCACACGCCCTGTTCTGGCCTGGATTTGATTCTGTGAAGCGTCATCCAGAAGGCACTTCGGTGAACTGCAGCCACACTTGGGGGCCACTGAGGTTCCATGAATAAATTACTGCTCTGTGTTCTAAATGGAACTGGAGATCAAATCTGTAAGCACTCAGAAATTTAAAAAAAGACGTAACATGGTCCCATATCCAACATGAGCATGAGATTTTCAAGAGATAACTTTGAAAGAGAAAATTCATGTGCAAAATAATGCACCACAGTGGTATCAACAAAAACAATTACTTCTTGTGGTTTGAAGGAAGCATAGGATGTAGGTGGAGGAGAGATTTATATAGTTACCTCTGAACTTGATTTGATTTTAATATTTCATCATTTATGAACAGTTCCCAAGTGCCTTGTCAGGAAGACTTGCTTATTAAGTCACTGAAACTGTCTTATGAAAATAGCAGACAATCTCAACTGTGACTCATTCCGCAGAGTCCCAGTGGCCTCAGCTCAACCAGATTCTGTGGTGAGTTAAACAAGTGTGGAAACATGTGCTCAGAATCCCTTTCCAGGCCAGATTCAGTGCTGACCCAGGAGTAAACAAGGATTAATAAGGCACAGCCTGTGTTTGAAAAGAGTTCACAACCAAATAATGCAGGAGCAGATTAACAAACAAAACTGTACAAGATAAGGTTAAACCATTAGAGGTAAATTAGAAGAGGGCCCTGAAGTTGGGTTGATGAACCATGGTTCTGTACAAAGTGCCCTGGGAACATGGAAGAGGGGAAATTAACCCAGCCTAGGGTTACCTGGAAAAATTCAAGGCAAAGAAAGACACTTGGACGCTGTCTTGAAGGACAAGTAAGAGTCTGGAAGCAGCAATGGAGTCTTCTCAGCAGTGCAGAGGAGGATTTGAGTCTGGTTCTACACCACCAGTGGGAAACAGAGAAGAGCACCATATGGCTGGACAGCATGGTGTATGTGATAGTGGCAAAGGGAAGAAGGTGGACTCAGTGTGAATTCGAGCCTGGAAGGGTACAAGAAGGGTCGCATTTAAATGGATTCTTCTGACGGGCTCTGAGCTGCAGAGCAGAGCTACTCACCAAGGTCCACCTTAAATACAACATGCAGTACTATCATGGTTGTTTTTCTCATTCAGAAAAGTAATCCATTTCCCAACATCCTTTGCTTAGTTTCAGGGAGCACTTATACCTCAAAACAGGGGTGTGCAAACTACAGGGGGACGCATGTCAAGCTTGGCCTGCCACTTACTTTTGTCAATAAAGTTTTATTGGAACACAGCCATGCCCATCTATCTGTCTGTATTCAGAAAAATACACTATTGGCTGTAGCTGGTAACTATACAGTGGCTGTTTCACAGCAGAGTTCAGTCGTTGCAATAGAGACTGGTGTACAAGACCTGAGATATTTGTGATTTGATATTTTACAGATCAAGTTTGCTGACCTCTGCCCCTGGGTTCCCCGAAGTTATCGCCACCTTTTCTATCAGACCAGAAACATCGGAGGTCACTTTGAAAGTCATCTCATTATCCTTTTTACTGCTCACTTCTGTCTTTATTAGGTATCTAAGTGCAACCACTCTCATCAAGCCAGTAGTGGAGCACAGGATGGAGGATTGTGTGCAAAAAAGACAGAGACAGTGAGCACCAGAAGCCAAGCAAATGTAGGCAGGACCCGAAGAGCGAGTCCAGCACCCTGCCACAGACACCTAGTCCACTGATTGTAGCAGAATTTGAGCAGTTTTTACTATATCCTCATGGATAGGACAGAACCAGTTAGGTGGTTGTGTTGTTGGTCACACAACCCCCCTCCAAAGCATGTGGATTAATGAGCTGTCAGCTTTAGGGGGATCTCTAACATACTACCACAAGACTGCAAACTTACCCTTGTCCTGTTCAACATTTTTGTTGGCACAAATGAACCATGTCATAGTCTGTTTTCTGTTGCTATAGTTGAAAACCACAAACTAGGTAATTTATAAAGAATCAAGGTTCATTTAGCTCATGGTTCTGGAGGCTGGAATGTCCAAAAGCATGGTGCTGGCATCTGGTGAGGGCTATTTGCTGCAGCATAACCTGGCAGAAGGGCATCACATGGCGAGACTGAACAAGTGTGCTAGATTGGGCCTCTCTCCCCCTTTTCCTAATGCTACCCATGCCCATCATGGGGTCCCCACATCCATGACCTCATCTAACCCTACCTGCCTCCCAAAGGCTCCAACTCCAAATGTCACTAACACAGTAATTTGGAGATTAAGACTCCAACACATGAATTGGGGAGGTGCATGTCCAAACCATCACAAGTCATTGATAAGCCATGCTTATCGATGTGGAGTTTGTACCTAGTGGGGATGGGGGAAGGCAAATAACTGGCATTGACATCTCAGAATCTATGTTCCACAAGACTCTTGCTAAGCTGGAGAAGTGGCCAAGACGTGCTTCTGGGAGTGAGGCAGTCTCTCCTAAAGGAGGGCCGTGGTGCTCTGGCAGGCATGTCCCTAATATTCTCAGGCCCCGAGGCAGTAGTACAGATGCAGGCCAGCCTGCCATATGTCCAAACATTTACAAGTTATAAATCAGGCAGACAAACTGCTCCATAAAAATGTGTCCTGCTGTCCCACCTTGATAAATAACACACACACCTTCTTCACCACTTGCAAGCCTAGGTTAGGTTCAAGTTCAGAATTCTTGGATTTGGGCCAGGAATTTAGCTCAGTGGTGTCACGCCTGCCTCAAAAGCACAAGGTCCTGAGTTCGATCCCTGGTACCAAACAACAACAGAATTCTTAGACTCCTCATGCTGTAACTTGGCAGCATAAGGTGAGAAAGCCCCTACCCCCTTCCCCCTTCCCCCTTCCCCCTTCCCCCAGCTTTCAACTTACTCTTCTGTTTTCTTTCTTTCTTTCTTGGTACCAGGGATTGAACTTGGCACCTTGCACTTGCAAGGCAGGCGGTGGAACCACTGAGCTAAATCCCTAGCCCCTCTCTTCTGTTTTCTAACCAGGTCCCAGACTTCTCTGCAACATAGCTCCAGCTGCTTCCTCCTTCCTGTTCCACCAGTTAACTCTGTGACTGGGTGCCACTAATCCAACTTTGCCCTCTGACTTCTATCCTGAACATGTATTCCCCGGCTTCTTCAGGCAAATACTGATCTAGTGCTTACATTTGGTACAATTCCCACGGAATTGTCCCTGATGAACACCCCAGCCCCCAGGCTGGGAGAGAGAACTGGTAAATTCCCACCTGCCTTCCAGCTCCTGGGTCAGACTCGGTGATCTTTAACTCCCACTCCTACCACCTGTGCCCAGGGCTCTTGAACTTAACTATGGAGTGTGAACACACCCTCCTGCAAAGTTGGGGCAGCTGGAGTATGGGGTAGTCCCACCCACAAGCAATCTATTTCTTTGATTCTCAGTGTTTTTATTTTCAAAGGTTTCCATGTTTTAAAAGAAAATGTTTTGATCCCTGAAATATACATACATTCCAAATTATAACATATATTCCAAAAAGTACACAAAAAGTGAACATACAGCTTAGTGAATTATTTCAAAATGAGTATCAGGTAAACAAATGGCCCAGCAGCCTCTGTTCTGCCTCAGTATTTTTTCTCCAAAGGAAACCAACCACTATTCTGGTCATGGATACTATTGTTTAGCTTTGACTTTTAAAAAATGTTGTATAAATAAAATCAAACATTATGAGTTGCTTTGTGAATGGTTTCTTTCACTCAGTACAATGTTTATGAGATTCATCTATGCTGCTGTGTGTAGTTCTAGGTCACCATTTTCAACGCTATGTAGTAATTAATTACATGAATACATCAAAGAATATTAATAATACATATCACTGCTGATGGGCATTCATGTTGCACTCGGTTGTTGGTTATTTATCAACAATACAGCCTTGAATGTTCTCGTGAATATTTGTTGGTGCACAAGAATATGCATCTGTATATATCTAGAAGTGGACTGCAGGATGATGCAGTTTTGCATATTTAACTTAGTGGATGTTATCAAATGGTTTTTCAGAATGATCAAGCCCATCTGCACTCTCATCTCCAATCCACGAGGGTTCTTGTGTTTCATCTTTTCAAGAGTTTCATTTTATTCTTCACCATGAGATAGTCACACCTATATAGAAAATTTACAAAATCTTTTGGGCAGCAAGGAGGATGATACTTGTGGATGAGCTGCCAAGTCTATCCTATGGCTTCACCTGTCACCCAGTGGAGAAGCTCAACTGTTTACTAACCAAGCTGACCTCCTAGAGGGTCCTCATTCAGTTTCATGGCTTTCTAATGTTCTACTGAACTCTCCTTCTCCTGGACCAGCTTCCTCCTCCACCCAGCACTGTACCTGCCACCATTATGGCTGGGCCTGTAGACCTACCGCTGATCTTCAGTCCTTTCTGCCAAGGTGGTGTTTGACCAAATAATCTTAGTTTGATTGTGGGTTCATCTTTTTTGTTGTTTTGGTTAGTTGTTGAGTCCTCTCCAGGTAATGGACCATGTACTTCCTTCCCATGTACCTCCGTCACCTGAAAGAATACTTGGGACCCTGCAGGGAGCAATCAGTATTTGCTGACTGACTGACTGGCTCAGTGTAGCTTAAAATCCATCTTTATTTTTATATGATACTTTAAATGATTTAATGAGTGGCTGTCACTGACGAGGCACTTGGAGGCTGTGCATAAAATGACACAATAATATAAAAATAAAGCTTTGCCCAGAGACTAATACACAGAACTGCCTTCTGTGTACGTATTGCTCTTATAGTGGAAGAAACAATTCTTCCTTTGGTCAACTGGAGTTGTTTCCTTGATAATAAATAAACCTACATTCTCTCCTTGTGCTTTATTCAAATGCTTACAAAAGCAGGCACCCTATATAATGTTCATTTTGGCAATGAATATGCAAAAAGTGCTGCATCTCTTTATTTAGAGATTTCAAACATTGCAGTCATGTTCATCACAGTGACTGTATGCTTGTACATCTAAGACAGATTCATTTCTCAAAGTCATATTTAGATGTCTCAAGCAGCAGTGCTGGCCTGGTGGATGCTGCACAACACATAACTGACGAAGAGAGGTTCACCTCGCTGGAGAAAAAATATACAGAAATGGCGCAGGTGTGCGTATTTTGTATTTAGGCAACAGCAGGGCCAAGAGAAGGAAGAACAGAGAATTCTAGGGGAGCCAGCTTTGTGTGAGAATCTGGATGTTGGCTTCATCATAGAGCAGAGAGTGGGAGTTGTTCTCCAAATTAATGACGTGCTAAGTGAGGTATACAATTTTTTCTCAGTTCCATGTTTTGTAGGAAGGTTTTTTTCTGTTCCTTGCAATGATCTAAATTCCAGTCTCGCTGACAAGCCAGATGCTACCTGGACCTCAGGATACACACAGCCTCTGAGCTATGACTCTGCTCCTGATTGGAAATCTCAGGAGGGTTCTTTTCATTCATTCATTTCTTTCATTCATTTGTTCATTTTTAAAATTAAATGGTGAGGCAAAAAACCTAGCACCTAGGCTATCTAGCACCTGCTCCATACAGAGTGTTGAACTTGGTGTTTAGGATACAGTGAGGTGTCCTCATCAGATTTTATTTCAGTATGAGTACTCATCAGTATCAGTACTCTGCAGGGAGAGTGCAATGCAGCGAAAAATGTGTATTGCAAGGATTCGATTTAGGGAGGCCTGGAAAGGGTCTTTGAGGAAGTGGTAACTGAGTGGGTATGTCTTAAGTGAGCACGTGAGTTAACTGGGTGAAGAATTAGAAAGGGGAACCTTGAGGGAATAGGAACAGCTTGTACAAAGGCCCTGTGGTGAGAGAGAGAGAGAGAGAGAGAGACTCACATGAAGACATGAAGGTCAGTGTGGCACAGGCAGAGAGGGGGAAAGGTGTGGACATGAGCTTGTGGGACCTGAAAGAGCTTTGTCCTTACTCGAGGGCAAGGTTGGCACACATGGAAAACTAGGCGGAGGACAGGGAGGGCTCTGATTGCAGCATGGGTTGTGGGACTGGGAAGCCAGGGGAGAGGGTGGTTGATCTCCTCACTTCTCCCTGTGCAGTCGGCATCTTGACTCAATTACAGGTGTCCCCAGACCACTGGCAGGCAGACCTCCCAGGTCTGAGGGGATAATAGGGGACTCAGGGGAGGCAGAGGCCAGTGCTCCAGTGGTCCAGATCTGCTCTCCCCTCCGTGCACAGTGAGCCTTTCGGGCTGCTTGCAAACCCAAATGCGTTTCTCCATAGTGGCCTGACAGGGAAGCTTGGTTTCGACTTTAATAGAACATGAGGTGTCCAAGCATCTGGTGTAATCTTGCCTGAAAAGTGATCTGTGGCCTTTGTGTGCTGGGCTTCAATTCCCAACCAAGACTCAATAAGACAAACTGAAAATATAACCCCTCCTGACTCGACTTCCAATGCTAATAATAAAACACCTCATAATAACATTTCCATGCTCCAGGTATTCAACATTTAGAGATTCCAAAGATCTGAAAAAAAATCTTTTTGTTTCAAGCTATTGTCGTGCATAGCATTGGAACAAAGTCTTGAACCTTGGAGGGACTGGAAGTGTGGGGACAAGGGAGAAAGTGGGGAGGGAGCTGTTGGTTATCATCTGTTCACTATGGTTGCACAGAACAGGGCTTCCCCACTTCAGCTGCAACGGTACCTGGAGTCAGCACCTCCTCCATTGTGGGCGCCGTGCTGTGCTCTGTGTCCCGTGATGTTAATGACAACCCGGCCGCTGTCCACCAGACGCCAATGGCCCAGCACCTCTGTACCTACTTGTGACAACCAAACCTTTCTCCAGACATTGCCAGTGTCTCGGGGGGGACCGAGCCTCCATCCCTTTGAGTCTTTGTAACAGAGCACTCATATTTAGTGGATCTGGTGTGGAAGTTTTATAAAATGAGAACAAGTATTGCTAGTAATTTGAGGATTGTTTTACATTACATTTTTTTTCTAGAGAACACAGAGTTTTTCAACCTAAAGTCATCTTTATTTCTCCAACTATTTAGACCACAGCATGTAGATGGAAAACACCCACGTCAGCCTCGTTCTAAACTCTCGGCCAGGGCAGGTCCCCCCTTCTCACTGAGTAAAGTCGAACAGGATTCTGCAGGTCAGCTTTTTTAATTTAAAGTTTGAAATGCAAAAACAGCCTTGCTTGTTTCTTCAGTCGCACAGAAATAAGAAAGGAAATGGTTGTTTGCTCTCTGGGCTCTTGAGACTTTAAGCATTTCCCCCACCTCCATTTTTGGGGGAGGTGGCAGAGTATTAAAAGCTATAATAGAATCATTTGGATGCTTAACTGTAGTCTGGAGGAATTGGAAAAGCTGTGTAAAATTTCCCAAGAGAGAGAAGCTCTGACAGGGGTCGGCCGCCCGGGTCCTCTGCTCCGTCAGAAATCATGGCCCTGCCTCAGCTGTGCAGCCTGTGGACCAAGGACGTTGGCTTCCTGCCTCTTTACCATGCTGGCCGTGTGTGACCTTGAAAAAAGGCTAAATCTCTTTGGAGCTTCACTGTCCTTTTTGGAAAATAAAACTAAAAGCTGTGGCTGGGGCCCTCACTGCTGTGTGTGAGGGGTAACTAGACTGCGATCAGGACCCAGCCTTGTCCTCTGAGGACAACTACTTTTCTCCCTTGGGTTTGCCAGGTCTTTGCTGGTATTTTGCCTATTTCTTTTTGTTGAGCTGGCTGGGTAAGCAGATGTTCCTTCTATGTAATTGGAAATGCAAGATTTAGAAGTGTCACAAAAGCACTGTTTACCATCATAGATTTAAATCTGGTGAGTTGAGATGAGGTATAGGTGAGTTTGAACCATTCAATAGGTAGCTATAGAGCTATTATATATTACAATGTTATATGTTATGTTATTCTATATATAACTGTATATAATGTAAAACAGATACAGCAAATATTCTCAAATAGATTCATAAAGTGAATACTAAAGTACTACCTAAACATATCCATAATACCATGGCTTACATAATTTGGAAAAGCTTTTGGTATCTCAGATTAGAAGGTATTAGTTATATTTATCTGTCTTGGCCATCTTGGGCTCAAGAGCTAAATACCATAGATAGGGTGGCTTATAAACAACAGAAGTTTATTGCTCAGAGTTCTGGAGTCTGGAAGTCCAAGGTCAAAGTGCTGGCAGATTTGGCTTCTGGCTCACCTGGTTCATAGATGACACCATGTACCATGCCTGGAAAAGGTGGAAGGGGCAAAGGAGCTCCGGGGCAGTAATGTGGTTCATGGGGACTCTGCCCTCATGATCCATTTACCCCTGAAAGTCTTCATTCCTTAATATCATTACTGTGGGGACTGGGTTCAACAGAAGGGGGTCCATGTGTGTGCATGTATTCAGACCACAGCTTCTAAAACTCTGAGTGCAGGTAGAAAACCGTAGTTGGTCTGAGTATAAGACAGCTCTAGAGAGAAGTCACCCCAGAAACAGAAAGAAAGTGAAAGAGAAAGAAAGAAAGAAAAAGAAAGGGAGGGAGGGAAAGAGAGAGAGAGAGAGAGAGAGAGAGAGAGAGAAGTTCTTGTAATCCCAGCATCCTGGATGCCTGAGGTAAGAAGATTCTGAGTTCAAACCCAGCCTGGACAATTTAGTAACTTAGCAAGACCTTGTCTCAAAATAAAAACAAAAGGGCTAAAGTGTACCTCAGTGCAAAGACACCTAGGTTCCATCAGCAGTAACACACACACACACACACACACACGCACACAGGCACGCATGCACACACACACACATAAAATAAAATAGAATTTGAAAGCAATCATGATTCCATGTGGAGTTGGGAATCAATAGAATGGTTTTATTTGCTCTTTTAAAAAAGTTTTTTCCCTTCCAAGTCATCACCTTTCCTTCTTTTTACTTTAATTTCCTGATAGTCATCTTAGGGTAAAGTCATCTCTTGTTTTAAAATATGAGAAAATCTTTCTCCCTGTGATCAGCCCCTCTCTCTCTCTCTCTCTCATTTAATTTTTTGTAGATCGCTTGGCCACTTCTTAACATTAACTCCCAGGCAATGTATACTTGAACAAACGCAAGCTATGAGGCTTTTGTTTTTAGTCTGGGTATTGAGCCCAAGACCTTTGACTGACCTATCTCGCCATCCCCTTTTTAAATTTTGTACTTTGAGGCAAGTTTTCACTAAGTCACAAAGTTTCCCATGCTGGGCTTGAATTTGCTATCTTCCTCCCTCAGCCTCCTGAAGTGCTGGGATCACAGACCTGCACCACCATGCCCGGTGAAGTTGAGTTTTAATTACCCTGATCTCTCCAAGGACTAGGTCTGTCCTACATGAATTCCAATCTCCTTGTTTTAAGATGCAGTGAACACAAGCCTGCTCTTGTGGTTGACTGAGAGTACTTGGCCCAGGAAGGTGAGACTCTGCTATTGAGTTCGTGACTCCCACTCCAAGACTCACCACTGTGTCTGAGCAGCTGCCACTTCCACTTCTTTGCCATACCTTCCTAAGTTTTGCAGTATTGTGCCTCTGTTTTTGCCCATCAGTGGTTTCGAAGATGCATGCATGGTTTCTGGAGAGAGGTTTAAACCACTTGGGTTACAGATATTTTTTAAAAAGTTGTGTCCTGTCAACAATGCATGAAGGATACAATTTTAGGAACTCAAAAGGTGTTTAAATCCAACTTAGTAAATGTTATTGGTCATTATGTGGCCTTTGGAATTTCTGTTGATCTAATGTTGTAATACATATTTTTGATTTGAAATACTTCCTTTTATTTTTTGTCTTAAGGCAGTATTTTTTAAAAAATGTATTCCATTTAACCTTCACAATAATACCCTCCCTTTAAATACTCTCGGTTTTTATAGTAATTCATACTTCTTTGTGCGTTTTTTCTATCTGTCTTGTCTGTCTATGTAAACAGAGCTGCTTAGTGTGGAAGGCACTAGAAGAAACACCAAAGTTGCACTCTAGCCCCCTGGAGAGTCCCGGGTCCCAGAGTCCCAGGTGAGTGGCAGAAGGGTTGCTTCTCCCAACCGAGACACATACTTGTCACTCTCCAATCCACTAGGGCCAGCTCTGGAGTTGTTTTCTGTCTCTCCTCTTCACTCAGATTTGAGAAAGTTAATTATTTAATAAGCTTGCAAAGCATATTGAGTTCCCTAGGGAAAGTGTGCCACATAAATATATATAAATGAATAATTAATTAAAGTTTAAACATATTACTTGGTGAGTTCTTCCTTTACTGCCCCATTTCCCTAATGAGGTGTTTTGAAGTGACAATCTAGTTTTGGTTTCTTCCCTCCTCCTTCCTGGGTCTTTTTTCTTTTTCCTGTTCTTTATTTCCTTCTGTTTAACTCTTTCTCCCTTCTGTCCATTCCAGCCGTGCCTACCCTATTGTGGGCCCTCAGTCCATCACAGTGATTGAGCACCAGATCTATAGGTAAATGACTTCATTAACTGCAACGGGCATCCTAAGCTCCTAAGAGCTCAAGGGTGAGATTAATAATTAGATGATGATTCTAATATGCTACAAAAATGAGAATCCAGTCTCAGGAAATGCTGAGCACAGCTTGGGTACCAGTGGTAGAGGCAACGCTTGTTTACTGACCCCTTTTCCCTGACTGGATTCAAGTCAAACAGAGATCCTGATCATCTAAAAATTAATATAAATTCAATCAAATCCCCCACATCCTTGACTTTTCTCCCATCAGCTAGAATAATACAAAGAGATTGCAAGTTAAAACTGAGGTCTTGGGGTTTGCTGGATTCTGTTGGAGGCAACAGTGGGCTAATTTAGATGGAGGATGAGGAACGACATTACTGCTTATTGAATGTTGAAGTCCAAATCGTAGTTATTCCTTCACTGGAGATTAAGACAAATTAGAGAACTGTTCACGTCCATCCCACTAAACCTGACCCAGTTTATTTATACTATAATCTTACTCTAGAGCACGAAAGGTAAAATGAGCTGCTCTTACCAATTAATAGCTGAAGAAAAATTTAGATTTCAAGTTCATTGTAAGAGCTATTTATTCCAAAGCACTAGAGAAATAAAGTGCTCTCCAGGAGGCTGGGGGTGGGGAGCAGTGGGGAGTGGAAGGGCTGAAGAGAATTTCTTCCCTTTCCTTCTTAAGAGTTTGAATTACTGTGAAATCTTGGGATTTTTCTAGTGACCTGTGTTAAAGCCCTGGGGCTAAAGCAGACCTATAATGGATCTATTTCTGAATTGTTCAGCAGTATTGGAGTTTAAAACAGCAGTCGTGGTACATGCGTATAATGAGGCCAGAGCTTCCTTCTGCATCTAGAAGGATATCCGTCACAACCTGCATGGCCCCTCAAAGCACACAGGATGGCCAGCTTCTCCTCAGCCCACTTCCAGAATTTCCCAGGGAGCCAGTCCTGCACTGAGCTGACACAGAAGTTGCTTTAGGGCTGTGCAACAAAGGATTAGTCCCAAACCCTGTCCTCTCTTCCCAAATTTCCATCTCCATTACACTTCTGTACCACATTCCACTGTTGGAAAGTCACTCTCTCGTAAGGTATTGTTCTCTACTCAAAGACCTCTGGGAGGTGGAACATGTTGTCTTAACTAGTCATTAATAATTTAATATTTATTTGGCAAACATTTGAGATTTGTAGAGTTGATTGATAACATGAATTAACACAGTCAGGGAGTGAAAAGATGTTTGAGCCCAATGCCACCTTCCTATCTGTGGCACAACCCTTTGTACACCTAGAAAACCAGGGGGCTGGTGAATCACCAAAGCTGCTTCCAGTCCCAACACCGAGTGTCTCTAAGATAGCTGTGGGTGGGCTGGGGATTTAGCTTAGTGGTTCTGCTGCCTGCCTTGCAAGCACAAGGTCCTGAGTTTGATCCCTGGTACCAAAAAAAAAAAAAAAAAAAAATTTCAAGATAGCTGTGGGCACAGGCACCATCCTGAAAGAAGGTAGGGGGTCCTTGGGTGTGAGGACATTGTGGGGAGCCTAAGACAGGGGAAAGCATCAGGAATCTCTGTGTGTTTGGTGTTAATGTGGAGCCTTGAGCCTGGGTTCCAGACCTCAGCACAGAGCCAAGGACATAGTAGGTGCCAATGACATTGGCTAAAATGGTGTGGAAAATGAATACCTAGCTATGTATTGGTTTTCTAGGCCTCCAGGAGCAAAGTGCCACATTCTGGGTGGGCTGAAGCAACAGAAATTTATAGTCCTGCAGTTCTGGAAGGTGGAAATCCAAAACTCTGGTACTGGGAAAGCCATGCTCCCTCTAAAACCTCCAGGGGAAAGCCTTCATGGCCTCTGCCACCACCTGATGGCCCCCGGCATCCCTTGGCTTGTGGCTTTATAATTGCAATTGCTCCTCTTCCCAAGAGTGTCCTCCCTCTGTCTTCACAATGTCATCCTTACCTGTCTAAGAACGGGACCAGCAGGCAAGGGGTGCCCATTCCCCAGAGCCACACGAGGGAGAATGGGAGTCACACATTCTCCTTCACCTTCATGCCCTTTGTCCTGCAGACTTTGCAGGTCACTTACTGAAGAAGGCTTCAGCAACACCAGGAGAGGTAAGCACCCAGAGGACTGTCAGACGTGCTTTCCAATCTCGCAGACACCAGCTCTGCAGGACTCAAGGACAGATGTGCATACATTTCATGTATTTTCTCCTTTTTCTGTTTGGGGTTGGCTCCAAGGAAGAGTTACTTTCTAGTTGATTAGGAAACTCAGGTCTAAATTTCAGTTCTGGGCTGAATAGTGATTTTTCCTGAAGGTTTGAATAAATCATCCAATCTCCTTCAGTTTCAACTATTTTCAGCATTTCTATTTTAATCATTAATCCTGCTTATGACCCTGAAGTCACTGAGATTGTTTGTGCTTAATTTGGGACAGGGAGAGGGCAGGAAGTACAAGACACACTGAGAACCAAACAGGAGAAAATGGGCTTGAACTCCACCCTGAGAGAGGTGGGCCAGGTACAAGGGACATTTTCTTCTTTGTGATAACTACAATTTTTTGGTCTGCTCTGGCAGGGCAAATTGCAGACTTTGTGTGACTGTAATTTTGGTAAAGACAGGAGAGGTTCTTTTGTAATGAGAGCTTAATTTTCATTCTGATTCAACTACAAGGAGACAGTAAGATGAGCTCTCCACTCAGGAAACTCCCAATACCTCAAGATAAAAAAATTTTGTATCATCTATCCAGGTCTTCTTTTCGCTTTGAAGGCTAGGAAGCTCAGAGCTAATGATACTGTTTAGTTAAAATACTAATACAGTATTAGCCAATGCATGGTTTCAGTTATTTACTGCTGTGAACAAACTACTCAGAAACTTAGTGACTCAAAACAACATTTTATTTTTATCTTCCATGGTTCAGCAAGTTGGCAAGACTCGTCTGAGCAGTCTTCGCTTGGAAACTCTTGGTGTTTGAGATGGTTTGCTCATTCCTGTGTCTGGCTCCTGGGCTGGGCTGGAGGATGGCTGTGGGTGGGCAGAGCATCGCTCTCTTTCCACTTGGCTAAGTCAGGCTTTCCCACAGCTCACATAG
Organism: Heterocephalus glaber; assembly: GCF_000247695.1. Next base: position 6,679,403 of record NW_004624755.1, read on the forward strand.
CAGGTGGCTGTTCTCAGCAGAAACAGCACAAGGGGGACTTCCCTCAGGGTTAAATGGAGAAGTGGTCATGGGTGGGGTCATCTTTGGAGACATGCTACTGCTGGTATTTATGCCTTTTTAAACTATTTCCCAGGTTCTTTTAGGGGGGCAGGGGGTGGTGGTACTGGGGATTGAACCCAAGGTCTTTGTACTGAGCTACACCCCTGGCCTCCCTTGCTAAGAGAGAGAGAGACAGAGAGAGAGAGAGAGAGAGAGAGAGAGAGAAAGAGAGAGAGAGACACACACAGAGAAAGAGACAGAGAGAGAGACAGAGAGAGAGAGAGACACAGAGAGAGAAAGAGACAGAGAGAGAGACAGAGAGAGAGAGAGAGGGAGAGAGAGAGAGAGGAGAGAGAGAGACATGCTAAGTCACCAAGTTACCCAAACTGGGCTCAAAATTACAATCCTCCTGCTTTAGCCTCCCAGTGTGCTGGGATTACAGTCAAGCACCACCATGCCTGGCTAAGACTCTTACAAGAGATGTATATTTCTTCGTGAGCTTTTTTTAGAAGTCGGCAAGTATGAATAATACACAATGCTTTCTTGTTGTCTAGTGCTTGACAAGTTGTCATGCACCATGCATCTTCACTATCTTATCTTACCTAGGCTTCACAACACTGTATAAATGGACAGATCAGCAACTGTATCCTCATTTTTACAGATGTTTCGACTGAGGTTCAAAAATGATTAGTGACTTGGAGTTGGAAGCCAGGCCCAGGGGCACATGCTTGCAGTTCTAGCACTCTGAGAGGCTGAGGCAGAAGGATCGTGAGTTTGAGCCCAGCCGGGGCAACTTAATGACTTAGACCCTATCTCAAACAATTTGTTTAAAAGGCTGAACATGTAGCTCACCGGGGGATTCAATCCCCAGTTAACACAGCCAGGAAGTGGTGGGTGGGCCAGAATAGATGTGTCTGTCATGATGACAGGCGTTCACAAGGATTCACTGATGCACTGGCAGAAATCCAAGTCCGAAACCCACGTGGGGGTCCCCAACACATGGTGTAACATGTAGTCAGAGACTCAATATAGTGGTGTGAGCACTAGCCTTCAGCGAAACTGCCAGAATAGGGGCTGGGGCTGTCTGTGCTGCTTCCAGGCCACAGACCTGGGACTTCTCATATGACTCAGTTTCCTTATTTATAAAATGAGGTTGGTGATAGTGATTATGCCTACCTCTCAGGGTTGTCATGAGGATTAAGTGAATTAATGTTAATGCATCACAGTGATACTGATGGGAGCTTTAAAAAGAAATCTCTCCATGAAAAGATGTAGAGAAATGAGTTACTAAGAGGATCAGGTCTAGATGTCCCTTTGCTATGCTGTTCTTGACTTCATGTACCTTACCAAGTGTCCAGTTGATCACAAAGTTTCTTTTTTGTGTGATACTGTTTCTTAATGGATAGACTGAAAGCCATGAGTCGATATTGCTGCCTGCCTAGGAGTCACTAGTTCTGCTGTGGGATGCAGTTGTAAGATATTGTCAGGACTGGTAGGTACAACTGGTTTTTCCTGACTTTCCAGCATACTTGCTCCCTCCCATGTGATTTATCCTGACACTCTCTCCTTGGGCACCCTCACTCTGTCCTCTCACTCCCTGTCCTGAGTGGATCTGCACATTCACACCCAGCTTCTCTCTGCTGTCCTCCTTCTTCACACACGTTACCAACAAAGGTCCCCTCTGACATATGCCCTTGACCGTGTACCATCCTTCCTCAGAGCCTCAGCTATTTCTGTGCTTACTGAGCCTGAAATTCCCCATCCCACCCCAAGCCCCCAAAATGATGGTGAAGTTTCTACAACCACGCCCACAGGGCAGGAAGCAGACCCATGTGCAACTGGCAATTGAGGAGGCTGTGAACAGCTGGCTGAACCTGCCGAGGATGCTCACACAGAGCTCTTCATCCGTGCTCCAAGAGGGCCAGAGAATGGGTTTCCCTGCTGCTCACCTGGGCACCGAACAGAAAACCACACACAGCCCAGGAGCTTCTGTTGGTAGCAGCTGCCGAAGGGCACAAGTGCTCCTGACACTGGGAAGATGGGCTAAGGGTTGCCTCTCCTTGGCTCGGGGTGGGGGCAAGAATTGAGCTGAATATGCACCTATTCCGAAGGGCAAAGAACCAAAAATAACTAGGAGCAACAGCATTTCATCTGACAGGCCCAGAAATAGAGCTCATCCCAGAGCATGCCAGGGCTGCAGACCCAGTGATTCTGAGACCTTTGTCCTCCCGTACAAACCGGGAAAAATCACTCAGCCTATAGGGCTGCTTCCATCACTCTTCCCTGCAGCTCACAGAGTCCCCAGGAGAGGCTATGGGTCAGCGACCCCAAAGCGAGAAGATGGGCTGGGGCTGGGGAGCCCAGGCTGGCATCTGAGGAATAGGAGGTGCCTGGTAAGTGCAGAGGATGCAGAACAAAGAGCAGAGGCAGGAAATGGGTTCAGGGAAGGTAAAATCTAGAGGTCACGATAAAATGGAAATAGTGAACATAAAAACTGGCACACAGGATTTTGCTAGATCCCAGAGGTCATTGTGGCAAAACAAAAAGATTTCAGCATCGGGATGGGGAATGTGTAGGCTGACAGCTAGCTTCCCTTCTATTTTGATATAAAAGGCAAATGTCGAAGTTCTCTTTCATTCTGAATAACTGAAATTAAAGGAAGGAGGAGGGGGTACGGCAGGCAAAAAGACTGCAGGATTCTAGACAACTCTGAGTGTGGACATAGATGGGGAGAGGACAGTGAATGGAAAAAGAAAAGAAAGAGGATGTTGGATTCAATTTTACTCTGTGACTACGCCTGAGAACTTCTTGTGCAAGAGGCATGGGGCACAGAGAGGACTAGAAACACCTGCTTTCAGGGCACTTGCAGGCTACTTGGAGAGCAGGCCAACCCACCGCCATAAGATCAGCGGAAATAGCCCAGGGTCTGGGGACAACTGGCAGATGGCACTTACGTTGCAGGAATCCAAGAGACTGGAGAGACCCACGGACTGAAACAGGAGGACTTTATTTCAGGTTGAAGGTGAACACCCGCTCAACGGACTCCTGTCCAAAGGAAGAGCGTTGAACAAAGAGAAGTTCCAGCTGGTCTGCATTTTGGCGAAGGGGGTGGTCTTTCTAGGGACATAGCAGGTGAGTTTACTGGAACAGGACAAGGGCAGACAGTTTTGTAACTTTGCCTTGAAAGAAGACAGTCTTATGAATCATAGGAGAGCAGAGTGTCATCAACTTTGTTTACAGGGCATAGCTGTTGTCGATTTCATCTGTACCAGAACAAGGAACGACACGGGAGAGGAGGGTGTTGGGGGCTGCCCAAGGCTGGGAAGGACTTGTTTGTCGTGAAGTCCTGCTTCACTTTGACCCAAGAAGCTCCCTAGAGCTGATGGCCTCTGGGCCCCAGCAATTTATGCAGGACAGGAAGGGAATGGGGAGAAGGGGGTTCTCCACTGCATGGGGTGCCTTCCCCACCCCTTCTTGCAAAGGGGTCCTGTGTCTCTGCGGGAACAGATCCTTTCTGCTGGGTGTTCTGACTGCCCAGAAAGTTCCCAGCCTGGATAGCGCCAGTTCAGTTCCTACTGGCCCCCAGCAAAAGGAGACAAAGACAAGCAGGGTGTTTTTCCCAAGCAAATTACATTCTGTCAAGGGCCTTTTAAAAAAATCATGATGTTGGGTCCTTCCTAATTTTTTGGTGATTAACCAGGCTTGGGGCCTATACCTATAGTCCAGCCCTCTAGGAGGCTGAGTGGCAGGAGGATCACAAGTTCCAGCCCAGCCTAGGCAACTAGGCCTTGGTGACAATCTGTCTCAAAATTAGAGATTAAAATTTTAAAAGGAGCTGGGGATATAGCTCTGTGTGAAGGCCCTGGGTTTAATCCCCAGTACGGATGTGGGAGTGGATGAAGGAAGACTGATTTAATAAAATAATGTTGATAGACCATAGCATGTTTTAGTTTGTTTTTTGAAAAAGCATTTTTACTTGGCAAGTTAATAGTTGGCCAACTGTGTTGGTCCCTGAGAGTTTACTGATCTTCAGCTATTTCAGAGTCTGAGGACACCTGGCCCAAGACACCAGGCTATACCCACCCAGGCTGGTATATTCAGCCAGGGCACCTGCCTCAGCTCTCTGCCCCAGGCCCGTGGCTCTTCCCCTTCAGATCTTGACCTCGCTCAAGGCTCTGTCACCTCGGTCGGTCCCTCTCACTGCTGGGATGTGGAGTGGTTCCCTTATCCTGGCTCCCCAAGGAGGCTCTCAAAAGGAGATGTGATAAACTAACTCACACTAAGGCAGGCATGGGAGAGCCGAGTTCATAGTCTCTCCTGGAGGCTTTCAGATTTTAGTGGCGTATTAAAACTTAATTCAAACCAATGAATAGTAGAATTTCAAACCCTTCCACAGGGCAAGAGGAGAAGTATATTTATTTTTCAATAAATGGCCTTCTTCTAAAATCAAACTACACCTCTCAAATTACTGACACAAAATGCTAGAGGGGAGACCCAGGTAATAAGCGACTCTGTCTTCTAGATCAAACCATCACACTCTACTGAGAAAAGAAATCTTGACCTTCTTGCTCCCCTCTCCAAACAGGATTAATCCAGCAATCTCACTGCCTGCTGCCCGAGGCAGCCAAACGGCTCAAAAGTCACTTTTGGAGAACCCAGTTTCCCAAATGCCTGTTGCTCCTGGCAGAGTGAATGGTCCTGCCCACTGCTGGATCCCAGGGCCTGGGTGGTGACGGCTGCCACGGAAGATACACAAGTGAGCCACTGGGTATACAGTACCAGGTTAAATATAGCCCAGCCCCTACAGGCACCTCTGCTTGGACACCACTTGGGTAAACGCAAATGCTCAATCCCTGCAAAGGTTTGAAACTGCGATTGCATGAATCCTGATTACAAACATCCTGAGGGCACCATTCCATTCCCTGAGGGAATCTGGGTGCCATGGGGAGGGAAGAAACTCCCAAGAGAGGCCCAGGAAGACAGGTGGAAGCCCCACACATACGGTGGCACCTCAGCAAGCCCCTTTCCGGAATCATCCCACAATTCTCCTTGGACAGGTGATGCAAGTATAGTCTGTATTTTGGCCTGATGGGAAAAATAAAGGCAGGACTTGGGACAAAGCGACTCAATCTTTTGTTCCCGGACACTTAGTACAATGAATAGCTTTCTGCATCACATGGGGAGACTTCTGAGAGCTTTGTTTCTGTGGAAGTGGGACAGGGAGAGTGGGAACATCTCCCCCCACCAAATGCTTTCATGTGGTAGCAGCTGGATGACAGAAGGTGGGAATAGCCCTGTTCCCGTAAGCCAGGGGTTCTGGGAGTTTGGTCTTTGGATCAGTGGCCACAGTACTACCTGGAGATTGTCAGACAGGCAGTTTCTCAAGCCCCAGGACCCAGTGAAACAGAAATTCTAGAGGTGAACTCCAGCTGCCTGTTTTTAAAGCCCCTGCAAGAGTTTCAGATCAGGCCGAAGTTTGAGAACCACTGGTGATAAGGCTTTACTTTGGAGTTTGTGACTGGGAGCCAGGGGTCTGAGACTGGGCCACAGCTCCTATGTGACCTAAAAAAAAGTCAGGGATGACTCAGCTGCCAGACATCCCCAGTTCGGCCAGGCCCGGAGGGAGATGGCCAAGAGCAGGTGCAGGACCTGGGGCTGGCCTGTCCATCCCTGGCATCCTGTCACTGCTGCCATCCTCAGCCCCATGTCTATCAGGACCTGACCCACAGTCGTGGCTCCTCCACAGGGAAAGGGCCGTGTCCTCTCAGACTCCCAATCTATTCTTAGTTCCAATCCGCACAAATCCACCCGCGCCAAGGGGAAGCTTCTGTGAACTTTCCAAGGTGGGTTAACTGTTTCAGAGCAGAGGGGTGGGGGGCAGCAGTTCGCAGAGCCGCTGGACACTGCCAAGCTCTTCCCAGCCCTCCAGGGCGCTCCCTGGGCTGGTGGTCCCGTCCCCCCCGCGGCCTGTTTCCTCCTGGCTGCAGAACCCAAGCAGGCGTCCCAACCTGCGTCCCCGAGGCTGGAGGAGTATGTGTCCTGATTTTTTAAAAAGCTGTTTGCGCACTTCAAGGGCCTCACCCCTTTCATTTGGGTCTTGAGTACAATGGTGCTGGCCTAATTAATTCATTTTCTTTTCGGTCCAAAGTGGAAACCCCAGAACAGGGATGCAAATCAAACACAAACCCACTCTGGACGCCAATACTCCGGACAATTAAAACAAAGAGCGCGGCGGCAGCGGCGGCGGCACCGCACAAAACCCTCGGGAAACATCCAGAACGTGTCGCCAATCAGCCGGCGGGGTGGGGCGCAGCCTGGGCCGCTGTGCGCTCAGGACTGCAGCCCCAGCCCCGCAGGTGGACAGGTGGAGGTGGGCAGGGGTCAAAATCCAGCCTTCAGGACAGGAAGCCGGGCGGCAGCGTGACCAACTCCAGGGGGCACACGCGTCCCGCGCCTTGCGGGAATGGCGCCCCAGCCAAAAAAGCAACCACACAAACCCATCGCCAGGGCGGGAACCGGGCTGCGCGGCCGGCCGGGGACACGGGTGGGTGGGAGAGGGAGCAGGCCAGAGGGAGGAGGGGAAGAAGGACAGGGGAGTTGGCGAGGAGGATGCGGAGGAGAGGGAGAAAGTGGAGAAAAGAGGGGGTGAGGTAGAGAGCTAAAGTGGGGGACGGAGGGAGAGGAGGATCGCGGAGAGCGAGAGCGGGGAGGGGGGCGGAGGAGGAAGGGGAAGAAAGGGCAGGGCGACCCGCGCGGTGGCGGCGGGGGCGGGACGCGGTCGGTCTGCACCTGCTGGGCGCCCCCGCCCCGAGGGGGCCGAGGGAGCGGCCGGGAGGCGGGCCGGGCGGGAGCCGGAGGAGGGAGGGAGGGAGGGGACGGGCACCAGGAGGCGGGGAGGAGCCGCGCGCGGCTGGGGCTGCGGGGGCGGCGACGGCGGGAGCGGCCGTGGCTACGCCGGCTGGTCCGGCGGTGGCGGCAGGTGGCCCAGCGCGCGGCGGCCGGCCCGGCCGGGGGCGGGCGGAGGGAAGGTGGCGCCTCGGGCGGGGGCAGGTCCCTGCACCAGGTGACCTGTTCCGGCCGGGAGCCGGGCGGCCTCGCCATGCAGCGGCGCGGCGCGGGGCTCTGGTGGCCGCGGCGGCAGCAGCCAGCCCCGCCGCCCTCTGCGCTCGGCGTCCGAGCCTCAGCCATGGCCCCCCCGAGCGGCGCGGTGCCCCCGGGCCTTGGCGGCCGCCCAGCCGGCACGCTGCTCCTGCTCTGCTACCTGGTGAGCGCCGGACCCTGCTCGGGGTCCTCCCCGCGCGGGGACCCGGGGACGCGGGTGGGGGCGGCAGGGACCCCCCGGCACTCGGGGCGGGCGCCGCGCTGCTAGTTTTCTCTCTTCCCCGCCGCGTAGCCGCGGGCGCTCGGGCAACTGGATGGTTCCCCGGGCGCCCAGAGAGGCGCAGGCACCGGACTGGCCGGGCGACTCTGTTGCTCCAGTCTGTCGCTGTCGGTCCTGTTCTCGCTGCAGACCCGGGTGGGGTCCCCCTGGAGGCCCCTCATGCCCTCCGCTTCATCTGGCAGCCTCACCAGCCACCCAGCGTTGGCTCCTCTGCCCGCCGCGCTCTGCTCTCCACCCTTCCCGGGCTCCCCTCTCTTGCCTCCAACCCCCCTTTCTTCCCGTGCCCAACTTCGCCCTACGCACTTGGCATCCTCGACTCCCCCACCCCTTTAGTTTCTTCGGGGGTCCTCAGGCCCGGACGGTTTCGTACCAACGCACCTCGCATTTTCAGCGCTCCTCAACTCCTCCTTGGTCACTCCAGCTAAGTTGCGGATGCCAAAAAGAAATCTAGTTCTTTGTAACACGCTTACCTTCAGAGTGGTGACTTTAGCTGCATCTTGAACATTGTCATTTCAGAGACTGTGTTTGGCTTATCCGTGTCAGTTTGCGATTGGCACACTTTCTGGCTTCTGTTGTACTAGTCACCTAAATGGCAGTACCCTATTTTTCAGAACCAACTCATTTTAAATACAAGAGTCATTGGTACCCTCAGAACACAGTGGGGTAAATTTTCTCAGCTCCTTTCAGGGCTTGCTTTTTCCTGTTTTTGAATTCCCTTAAACAATAGTCAATTTACAGAAGGCGGCACCTTTACAGCCCAGCCTACCTTATGTTCCAGGATCCTGCAGAAACCTAGGGTTATCTTGCCATATATTACTGTAAATAAATAAAATGGAAAATGCTGAATCATGAAACTGATGTAATAGGAAATTCACAGAATACTAAAAAAAAGAAAAAAAAAAGAGCAGTGTCATTGTCCAGAATTCTCATTTATGTGACATTGTCATTATTTGGAGTAGTTTCTTCTCAGAAACTAAAAACTGCCTAGGGGATACTGGTAGAAATTAGATTTTGAGTCTACCAAAAATTGACACACAGCCCGAGTGTTTTTTTAAACACTCTTTACTTTTTGGATGTTGCATTTCTTGAAGCAAGAGAGTGTAAAAATGCAAATTGTAATTCTGCCTTTGCATCTACCTGTTGAGCAAGCCATTCCTTCACTTGAATTTCTAAAATTAGTCAATACCAAGTTTTGTGGTTGGGTTTACTTCATATTTTCATAAGAAGTTGTCAGTTGACATGAATGATTTTTTTTTCACCCAGGGGATATTATTATTTAATATTTATGCCATGGGGTTACAGCACACAGGCTCATAAATAAAACTGCCACAACACATGACGGCGGCTCAGTTTAAACCGATGATCCCTGCACACGAAGTGCTGCTGGTTCCCCATAGAAGCAGAAGTGATGTAGTAGAGCAGTACATGCAACATTCTCCTAGAGGTGGGCAGGAAAGTTCCACATGGGAATCTCAAGGCCTGGCAAGGGGGCCACTTCTGCATGGGCTGGAAAATCAGAGTGACAAGTAGGAAACCTAAAGACCTGTGTGCTGCTCTGGGGGAACAGAGAATGGAGCAAATACAGGGGTTCTGTACCGGCCATGGAGGATTCTCCAAAGCAGATCCTAGAGAGGAAACGACACTGTGGGAGCCTGGAGGGAGGTGGGGACGTACGAGGCAAAGCTCCGCAAAGAGATTATAGAAAATACAGTAATGTGGAAAATAAGTAGAGCATGGACGAGCGTCTGCCAACACAGGAAGGCATGGATCTTGGAACGTTGTCTAGGAGACTTGTCAGCGCTTCCTGCCTCTGGGTGCTTGTTCCTGATGGGCACTGATAATGCCACTGGAGAAGAAAGCCTTTGATAAGTGAGAGCCATTTTGCAGTTGAATCAGAAAGTTGTGTGTACCTGAGCATCGAAATCCTGGCTTGGAAGGTGGTCTCTGTGTTTTGATCTGAGAGTCCAGCCAGGTACTGGGAATTGTGCTCTCCAGGTATGTTCTACTGGAGATCTACTGAAGGAGTTGAAAAGAAGGGCTTCTTGATCTTGGAGAAGCTTAGTGTGTCAGCTTCTGTATGAAACACCTGAAAGGCACAAACAGTGAGAAACAGTGCAAACGCATTGTTGTGTGGATTCTACTCAACCAAAGAATACTTCCTGGAGGAAGTGATGGGGGTGTGGAGGTGGAGCAGAAGAGCTTTGCAAGATCTCAGCTATGGGTATACACTAGACCTGAAGGTCCTTCCATCATTTGGAAGCCTAAAGAGTAATCACGATAATAGCTTGATTGTGCTAAGTCATTTGTAGGCTTTATTCACTATTAATCTTAGAAACAACCTTGTGAGGTAGGAGCTATTATGATCAACACTGGAATGGGATAACAGGCCCAGAGAGGTTAAGCAAGTTGCCCTAGGCCACACAGATAGTTTGAGATTAAACCAAGTCTGTCTAACCTCAGGGCCCCAGCTTGAACCTGTGCTAGATTATTGCCTGCAGTATTCTGCTGCTTATAACCTATTCCACCCCGCCCCCCGCCGCCCCCTGCCCTGCATAAATGTACCGTCCGTTAGCAGAGCTCTCACAATTAGAAGCTACTGTGCAATTGGCCAGGATGTGAGGTCATGTCTAAAGTAACCTAAAATATACAAAGCAGGAAGCATGGGCCACAGAGTAGAAGCAGGATGTTAAAAAGAGAGAGAGAAAAAGGCAAAAGCAGAAAATATTTGCCATGGGTAATGGAGAGGTAAAAGATTGTGTCTTTATAGAGTCGAGAGGCAGCCTGAGGGTTTAGCATTTGAGTGTGTGTGAACATATGTCCCAAGTGTATAGTGAGTGTGCATTGGAATGCATTCAGAAGCCAAATTGTTCCTGATTTGGGGACCAATTCCTGTTCTGTGTTAGCCTGCCCAGACGGCTGGAGATTGGAAGTGGCTTTGGGCTGGTGCTCTCAGGGGGTGCATCCCCCCAGGAGTCACCATCCTGAGGAGAGAGGCCCCTTCCTTCTCCACTGGCTGGGACAGAGTAACCTTCAATATTAGCCCACGAGGAGGACTGTGACTGTAGCTAGGATACTGCCAAAGCATGAATAATTGTGATGAGGCCTGAAAGATAAGTCACGGAATGATGCCAAGCAGATTTCTGCAAACATGATCCCTGGTTCCAGTGACTGCCAGAAAATCTGGAGGTCAGCAAAGGTCAAGCTGCAGAGAGCCTTCTCAGTTCGGATGAGGGCCTGGAAAGCAAAGGGTAAAGAAATTGCTTCCACAGAGCTCACGAGAGCTCAGTGGAGCCCGAGAGCCCACTCCACGCAGGGTCACCCTGTTTCCTTGAGCCATGAACACTTACTTTGCTCTGTGCTAGGCCAGATCCAGCTGTGGCCGCTCTAGCCCATCCGAGACACTGGGGCTTCTACGAGGCAATCCGGTCTACTTGGAACTGATTTTTCCTTAAGTGAGAACATAAATCTCACAATGGCCAATCTTGATGTCAGCGATAATGCTGACCTATTCAAAGAGGACATTTGCACTTGTTAGACAACCAAGGGACAAATAAATAAGAGGATATTAGCAGCACAGAGATATGTATGAATGCTTGGCAGACCGTGGTTATGTGGGAGTCTCTAAGTAGCCACATGTCATCCATCACCCATCCAGGAGTATTCATCAGCCCCTCACTATGTGGGCAACACAGGGTGTAGGGCTCAAAATTAGCTAGGAGACTTTCAGTCATTCAGCTGGAGCAAGAGCAATTATGGCTATTTGAAATACAGAGTTAATCCTGAAACTTCATGGCAGCCAGTACCTTCCTTGTGCATCCTAATCATGAAATCTCCCATGCTATGTATGGTATGTGCCTTTTGCCTATTTCTTCTGGCTTCCTGTTAGCAAAAGCACAGGAACCAGAGCAAAGGTAGAAGGGGAGAAATAAAGAACCCAGGCAGTTTGCTGAGAAGATGGATAGACTCTTGGAGTCCATAAATAGCCTAAAGTGAATTCCGATCCTCTGTTTATTGGCTCGCCCCATCCCTCTGAGAGGGAGCGAGGGCAGGAGGGCTGTGCAGCAAGTGAGGAATTGCTGATGAAGTCCTGTAGGGCAGCCCTGGCTTCCCAGCTTCCCCGGAAGGGCTGCTCAGGCTGGCCCGCTGGCTCACTGCCCTATGTCTCCGCATGCAGTGACATCTCTTCCCCCACCCCGGACTTGAGGCACATGGGCAAGGTGGAATTTTAGATTCCCTTCCTCCGAGATGGGAATGCTTAAGTCTCAGGATTCCCTCACCTGTAGCCAGAGAGTGGTGACAGGTAAAGGCAAGTGGATGAGCTGAGAGCATTATTTTTGGTGTTTCTGGAAGGCACAAGGCCCACCATCTCTGACTTTAGGATCAGCCAATAAGGATTAGAATTTTGGTTCTACTTTAAGTGGCTGGTTCATCCTGAGCAAGTTACTGACCCACTCTGAATCCACTGTAGCCCCTCGGCTATAACACAGGAATGCTGACTGTCTCCCAGAACTGTTGTGTAGAGGTTAGAAGTAAGAATTTCTTTAAAGTTGTACGTGAGAGGCTGAGGTTAGAAGGGAGTGAGAAAAAAGATTTAACTCACTTGTCTCAATGGCCAGCACGCAGTAGGTCCCTAAGAAAATAAAACCAAATCATTCTTAGTTGGCTTTGTATGATTTGAGGTGGAAAGAAACAGCACATTGAACAGTGTTGGGGGTGGGCTGTAAACAGGCACGGGTATTGATCATTGCTGTCATGGTTTCTCCGGCCAGCTTGAGAAGGAGCAGCATTTGACTGGAAAATGTTTCCCAAGGCACACTTTGATTTTAAAGCCCTTATTGACATCACCGTTCGTGCTGCTTAATTGCATGCTTTGTTGACATTAACAGAATTTTTGCTTATATCTGATCAGCAGAAATTGGGGGGAAAATAGGCCTGTTAAGCCAGAACAATTACCTTTCTGACCTACGGAAAGTTTGATCCAGCCAGTTTGGAGAGAAGGCGCTCTGGAGCCAAGGTTTTCTTCAGTGACTGATGGGGCCGGGAGAGGCGAGAGTGAGAGTAACGGACACTCAATCGCTGCTCTTGGCTCAGGCCTGCCTGGGTACATGTGTAAGTGGAAATGAGCCTCCGATAGCGAGATGAGACTGATTTAAGATTTTTCCAATCTGTCCTTCCTTAAATACCAAGTGGATTATACAGAGAAAAGAACCAAGTTTCCCTGCTCTTTGGCACAAGGTTATTTGAATCGAGTCTCTCCTATTGATTTTGTTTAAAGGAGTCAAATGCAGTTATCCTAAAAGAAGTTTAGACTCTGTTGATAATGTTGGTTTTTTTCCATCCTGAAGATACATGAATTCATGTTTCTTGATTCCCAGGCTGAGTGGATGCATTTAGGTCTCCCGTCCTGAACACACATGAACTGGTTCTTTCCCCTTCTTTTTAAAAAACATGATAGTATGCACACAAACACACAAAAGTAGAAGAGTCTGTGCTTTGTGACTGTGTGTGATGTCATCAAAGTCAACTTTGATTGAGGCTCATTTCTGCTAGAAACAGATATATGAGGGCCCAGGCATCTTTCAGCTCCACTCTGGGTGTGCAGAGCAGATCAGCAGCTTTCGAGATGGAACATCTATGTGGCTGCTTAATTGGAATAATTTGAGGAACACAGAAGTGCCCCTTTCACTCAGAATACCTTGCTTAGAGCTGCAGTGCAGGTGGGCTGTACTTTTAAGGCTTTATCTGCAAAGCTGGCTTAGAAATGCAGATATGTGACATTGCTTCTGTTTTTTCATTACCACATTAATGTAGATGAACCTGACAGATGAGCAGAGTCCAGCAGGAGAGAGAAGGATTGGAAATTTTAAAGTTTTTAATTTGTGCTTTTGGTGTGTGAAAATGGAAAAGTTCCAGACACAGAGGTGTTGTCTGAAAGGTCTGGGGGCACAGAACAGAGGGGAGAAGCATACTTCAAAGGGAGAAGGCAGGTTCCAGAGTGCCACCTTCTTATACCTCACAGTCCCTAGATCCTCTGTGACCCCCAGGAGCCTGGTGAGAGGCCAAATGGCAAGGGCTCTTCGGAAGGAGTTAAATGAGGCTGGATGCAAATTGCCCACTGGAAACGGGGTCCTAGGAGGGCCGCAATGGGCTCTCACGATTGGATCAGTGTTTTTGGTTCATAGGCAAGAGCCCCCGGGGTTGTGGGACATTGACATAGGACAAACCACGGAGGCATCTGGCAGGGATACCCATACCCAGGACTTTACTTCACCAAGAAATACTTAACTAAATTCTTACTGTGTGCCAAGCTCTATCCTAGAAGCTGGAGACATGACAGTGACATGGACTCTGACTTCATAATTTCTAGACAAAGGAATGGGAGGGTGATTTTTAGCTTATGTTAATGCAGCCTGGCATGTGGACACACCTACAAAGGGTGGAAACGTGTCATGCCTGTAGCTGGAACTCTTCAAGTTAATTGCCTTATTTTCCTGGCAGGAAACAGCTTATAACCACACCCATGACTTGAGCCAGGAAATCAGCTTCAGCTTAATCAATATTTAGAGTGTGATGTGTTGCTAATCGGTGTTGGTTTTGTACATAATGGAGGTAGCCACAACTCATGGGGTAGCAGCTGCCCCTGGGTCTGCTCCAAGCCAGGCAGAGCCCGCTCCCTTCACTGCTCCCTTTTGGGGCAGAGCTGCCCCAAAGCTGAAGACTGTGAGGCCTTCTCAAGGGACTTAAACTGTGCTTTGCACGAGACACTTAGGTGATCTGAGAGGCTTTCTTGTCATCCCTGTTGTATGACAGAAATGTTGCCCAGTCTCTGAACTTGCTCCAAAGCTGGAACTTTGGAACTGTCACCTATGGAACTGTCACCTATGGAACTATCACTCACCTCTCAGTCCGTGAGTTTAAATCATTTGTCCAGACTAACCTCACGTTCTCGTTCAACTTAGATTGTTTCTAAAACAAGCAATAGTGAGACGTCAGCACCCACTGCCCGAGAACCTCAGAAGACATGGAGTTGAGCCTCGTCGGCTAGGTGTGTGTGAAGTCAGGCTGGTCACCCCTTCTCTGCACAGCAACTCCTTAGCAAGTGTATCTTCTGTCACTTTGTGTGCTTCAAAGCTCTATCTAGAATCAAAGCTTGATTAATAGACCACGGTGGCAAACTATGGCCCATGGGCCAATCCAGCAGCGGCTTATTTTTGTAGATAGAGCTTTGTGACCGTTGCCGTGTTTATCCAGTTGTGTGTCCAACCTATGGCTGCTCTCAGAAAGGCCACGGCAGAGTTTCCTAACTGAGACCGATAATTGGTGGCCTGAAACACGTATAAAGGAAGTTGGTCTTCCATCCGGGTAGCTTCTGCATCCTTAGCTGCAACCCAGGATTCCTTCCCCCAAATTGGATCTGTGCTGAACATGTACAGACCTTTTCTTATTATTCTCTAAACAACACTGGATAACAACTACTTAATAGCATTCACATTGTATTTGGAATTATAAGTCAGCTACAGATGATTTAAAGTATGCAGGAGGCTATGCATAGGTTATGTGCAAATACGATGTCGTGTTATAGATGGGATTTGAGCATCTGTGAATTTCAGTATCCTTGGGGGGCTCTGGGACCAATCTCCTGTGCATATCAAGGCATGATTTTATATACATCTGGCCATTTTTCACCAAAAAAGGCTGTTAACCTCAAATGTAGAATAGTTCCTTCCTGTAGACAATTTGAGCCTCATACATGATTTTATATTCAGTAGTTCCCACATTTAAAAGGTAAACAGCTAATTTTCATGTTTATCTAACTTGATGTGTCCAAATGTTATTTTTTAACATGCTATCTGTATCAAATTATTAATGAGATATTTCATGGACTTTTTTTCTTTAATACCAAGAATTTGAAATCTGCTGTATAAAAAAGAAAAGAAAAGAAATCTGCTGTATAGTTTATACTTCGAGTACATCTTGGTTAGGACCAGACACATTACAAGTGCCTAGTCTACACTGTGTTGGGTACATCAAGCAAAACCCAAACCAGGCCCCTGGTGTGTTTTTAGCAATCAGATGTAAAATAATGAGCTGGATTATTATTAACTGCATTTTGCAATGAAGTCTAGTGAAGTCAGATGTTCTTTGTTTAAAAGAGGTTTTCGCTGGAGCTTTTGGCATTATGAATGTGATGGAAAAAAAATCAAAGTGGGAGAATTAGGTCTGGGTGAGCTTTAAGGTAGACTTGAAAAGAATGAGGGAGAGGTGTGAAGTTATCCTTTGGAAAAGAACACAATTCAATATTTAACGCAGCATGCCCAGTCCTGGACTTGGTGCCCACTTCGGCTCAAGAAATAAATTGATGTCCCCTTGGGTGGGATTTAGTGAGGAAGCATCCTGGTCCCTGCCACCCACCCTCGGCTTCCATGGACACTGCCATTACTGGCTTTGGGGGAGATGTTCACACCCTAAGAGTTGGGCTTGGTTGGGCTGCTTCCTGGTCATCTGGCAGAAGCTTGGGCACTGGCACTGTGGCCAGGCGCCTCTCTGTGCAGAAGTGGAAGGCAGCCTGGATTTCTGTGGTTCCCTCTGCTGGCTCTGCAGCTGGACGATGTGGGACTTGCACCCCTGGGTTGTCATTTCCTCATCTGGACAGTGAGGGAGTGGGCCAGGTGACATCCAGGGCTCATCCGCTCTACTGTTCCCCACTTCCAATTATGAAATTATTTTTATGTTTGTTTTCTCCCTGTAATTTGGCAGTATAAATGAGACCATAAAACAAATCTCTCCATGCAGGGGTGGACCGGTTAGACTGTACGCTCTTTACATATTTCTTCCCACAAGTTTCCCATGACCAATCCAAAGGAATATCTAGCCCCTCCATTCTCTCCCTGCCGTTTGCAGAAGCTACACGATCCATTTTCACTTTGCGGGGGGATTGAGTGTTTTGTTATTGTCTTTAAACAGATTCAAAAATGCCACATTGGGTCACACACACACACATACACAGAGTTTTAAAAAATTTCACCTGAATACACAGCATTGCCTACTCACACGGACCACATGGATGAGGACTCGGTGGCCAGGAGTCAGGGTAAGAGGGAGCTATGCATTGCACTATATCCCTATCTTTTGAATTTTGTACCACATGAATATTCAAAAAGTACTTGTATAGTACTCCAGGGGTGGATTTCTATCTTTTATTTAGCCAGCCCCGTCTCAATGGACATTTAAGCTTCCCATCTTCTGCTCTTACAAAGAGTGCAGCTGTGAAAAAAGCCTGTTCATGCACCATTTATACAGATTTGAGTGCTGTTTGTAGGAAAAATACCTAGAAGTGGGGTTGTTGGGCCAGAGGGTGGTGCACTTACACTGTGGCTGCATAGAGATTACTGCCCAGCGATGCGTACGCTCTAGCCATATGATGCTAACCTATGAACTCTGTGGGTGTCTGGGGTAAAATGGCAGCTTGGCATAGTCTGACGTTGCATCTCTCTTACTAGGAGTGAGAATTTACTCCTCAGTGAGCTGTACCATTTGCTCATTTTGCTAATGGATTGTTAGCTTTGTTTCTAGTTGATGACAGTTGCTTTAAAAGGGAAATGTCACCCCCTTTCAGGGACACTTTCATTGAGTATTTGCTGCCAATAGAGTGCCAATTCCTTGAGCTGGGATTCAATGCTCTCCGGAGCCAGGACCCTGCCTTTCTTTCTCCCCTCTTATGGCTGTGTCCATTTGTGTCTCCACCCCCACTCTATTCCCTGGTCAAACCAAGCTGCTTGCCTGGCCTGAGGATCTGCGTTTCCCCACTTGGTTGCCCTGCTTTCCCCTTGCATCTGCTCCTGAAGATCTTCTCTTCATCCCTCAAAGTCCACTAACATGCATTTTCTTCCATGAAGCCTGTCTTACCCCTGCCCCCAGTCAGTATTACGTTCTCCTGGCATTGTGCCCCTTTGACCTTGTTTATTGTTTGGCCCGAGCACTGGCCATGTTCTGTCTTTACTACTCTTTATGTCTATTTGTAGACAGGATTCTCTGATAGCAGACTTCAGGTCTCACCCACCTTAGTCTTCCCACAGCTCTTGCGTCTTTCTTTGGAGGAGACCAGACACTTTTCTCTTTAAACTTGCAGTAGAAATACTCACAATGTAAAACTTAGCATTTTAGCCATTTTAATTGTCTGGCTCAGTCGTGTTAAGTAAGCTACCACTGTTTGTACAACCCTTGTCACTTTCTGTCTCCAGCACAACTTCATCGTAACACTGGAACTCCAGACTTATTAACACAACCCGTCCTCAGCCCCTGGCAACCCCTGTTTGAGTTTCTGTCTCTGAGTTTCACTACTCTGATATAAGTGGATCATACGATGCTTGTTCTTTGGTGTCTGCCTTATTTCCCTTAGCATACCTACAAGGTTCATCCAAGTTAGAGCGTGTATCAGAGTTTCACTCGGTGGTGTCATGTGTGTGTGATTTTATTATCCAACTAATCACTGACAGACACTTAGTAGCTTTCAGCTATTGTGAATAATGCTGCTGTGATCATCGGTGTACAAAGCCCTCAAGTCTTTGCTTTCACCTCTTTGGGGTATATACCTACATGTAGAGTTGCTGGGTCAGATCATGTGGCTTTTAAATGTTGTGTTTTGTAAAGAAACTGCCATACTCTTTTTCCATAGCAACTATACCACTTGACATTCCTACCGGCAGTGCACAGAGGTTCCACTTTCTCTATATCCTTGTAATTTTTAATTTTTTTCTTTTTAAAAATAGTAGCCATCCTAATGGATGTGAAGTGATGCAAAGTAACCTTTCTGCTATTATGTTTTAGATACTGGAATCACAAAGTCATATTTAGAAGAGCTCTTAGCACCCATGTTTCAGGGCCTGGCTTTGAAAACGTTGCTTTGATTTCATAACCAAGCTTCCTGGAGGGCTTGGTCATTTTAAGAGCTAGCTAAGCAAATGCAGAGCTGAAATCTTTCTTGGCACGCGTAGCAGCATTCATGGTGAAAGAGACAACACAGTTCATGGTCCATGCTGCCTGCGTGTGGTTAGAGCAACAAGAGCTACCTGCTGGTCCATCATGCTGCTTGCCTGTCCGGGCTTCACGCTTAGGGGAGAAAAGGGGGTCAGGTTGGCATTCTCATTACTAGGGACAGTTCCCTCTGGGTGCCCTTTGAACTTTTCTCCTGCCTTTGATTTGGCAGCATCTGCCCGCCGTTTGAAGTCAGGACGATAATTTGAAAATGTCTGAAGCTGGGTTCTCTCCTTTTCACTCTAAGGCAGGCTCGGTTGCTACTGGATTTGTTGTGGACTGGCTCCTCCCTTTGGAAGCGAGCTCTGGGATTATTGCCACATCACTTTGAAAGTCGCATTTTATCAGCAGATGCTACTGAGCCTGGAGAGGGAGTTTAATGTGCCCTAATCTTCATTTGTGTGTGTGTTGGTTTTTCTCCAATTGTCCAGTAGAGCTTTTGACATCTCTTCTCTCTCACATTTGTTCCTTTATATAGCTTGGTGTTTTCCCTCAGGAAACTACTGAGGCATTCTTGTGTTAATATGATGTGTTTTTTTAAACTTTCTGTATTTCTTATATTTTCTCTCCTTTTCAGAATTTTGTACCATCTTGGGGTAGACAGACTTCCCTGACGACATCAGTGGTACCCAGATCTGAGCAGAGCGTGACTTACAAAGACTTTATTTATTTTACTGTCTTTGAAGGAAATGTACGCAATGTATCTGAAGTCTCAGTTGAGTATTTATGTTCCCAGCCTTGTGTTGTCAATTTGGAAGCGGTTGTTTCATCCGAGTTCAGAAGTAGCATCCCTGTGTACAAAAAAAGGTGGAAAAATGAGAAGCATCTTCACACCAGCAGGACCCAAATAGTACATGTGAAATTTCCAAGCATTATGGTTTACAGAGATGACTATTTCATCAGACACTCCATTTCCGTATCTGCAGTGGTACTACGAGCCTGGATCACTCACAGATACAGTGGCATAGACTTGAACGTGAAGTGGGAGGAGAACTGGCCACACACCGTGGCAAAGAATTACACTCTGCTGAAGACCGTCCCACCTTTCGAGCGTCCTTTCAAAGACCACCAGGTGTGCCTTGGTTGGAACATGGGCTATATTTGGAAGCTTTGGGCAAACAGGATTCCACAGTGTCCTCTGGAGAACGGTAGGTCGTTTGCCGTGGTGGGAACCGTACCCTGGTCTCTTCAGATAGCCCATGTTGGGGTAGGGAGGCAGGAGATGGTGCTTGATTAGCAGCAAGGGGACAAGGAACGCAGAGGGCATCTGGAGTCTGTAATTTTGGTCCTTGGGGACAAAGGTAGAGAAAGGGGAAGAGAGGAGAAGCGTCAAGGGAGAATAGAAGGGAAGATGAAATTGTGGGAGGGATCAAGGGGCTGTGGATGGGCGCCTTTGAAAGGTTCAGATGTGCTTTCAGTTGGAGGAAGCATTAACACCTTGGAACTGAAGCCTGGGAAGATCTTCCTGCCATCCCTGCTTTCCCTCACAACCCCCGAATTTCTTTGTTACTATTGCAGTACTGGGGATTGAGCCTAGGACCTTTGCACTGAGCCACATCTCTAGTCCTTGTTTAATTTTGTATTTTGAGAGGGGCTTTCACTAAGTTGCTAAGTTGCTGAAACTGAGCTCGAAATTGGGACCCTCTTGCCTCAGCCTCCCAGAGTTCTGGGATTACAGCCTGCACCACCACTCCCAGCTTGAAGCTTCTGCTTTGAAGCAGCATGTTTTACCCCAGAAGGGTGGAGACCCTGGAGGAACCTTTGAGTCAGACAGGAAGGTTGTATGGTAACTACTGCCTGGCTTCCACTCCTGCTCTGCTGCTTTCTGTCTGTATTTGTGCACTCTCTGTGCCTCAGTTTTCTTATCTGTGAAATGGAATAACAAATGATTCCCTCAGAGCAGGATGGGGCAGATTATATGAGCCAGAATTGCTTAGCGTATCATCAGCATTTGATAAAAAGTAGCTGTGATGATGCTAGAGCCCAAATTCTGCATCTTACCTAAATGCCCCATGGTGACGGTGTCTGTGGGACCCCTACAGGAGGCTCCAGGCCCTCGAAGCCACCCTTAAGCTGCAGGGCTGGAGGTCTCTGTAAGGGTCCACTTAGGGGGGCTCTGATGTTCCATAGGCAAGAGGAGCACCAGCTCTGGACTCTGAGCTCCTGCCAGCTCTGCTTCTCTGTTGGGGTCTCAAGTCAGGCAGACCCCCCTGCCCCCACATCTGCTGTCATTTCCTAAAGAACAGCCCCAGGATCACCTGTGACAGAACACTCAGCACTCCTGCTGTGAGAGCAGATTCCCAGGCCCCAGTGCTCCTCTACTTGGGATCTGGGGGTCAGGGCGGCCCTGGAGTCAGCATCTGAAGCCCTCTCTGCTGCACCCTGACACTTGAGCCTCCGTCCCCAGGGCACAGCAGTGGGACTTTGAGCCTGTCAAGACTGTGGCTGGACTCTGTGACCTGGGGCAGCGGACCCTCCTCAGGACTTCAGCAGCCCCGGCCAGGGACACGGTGCCTCAGTGACACGCGCTCGGTGCTCTTCTGCTAGTGATTAGCTTCCTGTCACCTCTGGACACAATTTCTGGGGAAATGATGTCTATGCAAAGTGGCTCCGTGTAAGGAAAGCTTAAACCACCCATCTCCGTGAGTCTAATCTGCATGCCATCACACTGATACATTTGACATTTAAAAACTATTTTGAAATAATGATAAAGCCCCAGGAAGTTGCAAAAATGGTAGAGGGAGTCCTGTATATCGTCACCCAGATTCTGTCATTGGTACCTTCTATAACTATAATACAATAGCAAAATCAGGGACCTGTCATTGATCTAATACCACTAGCTAGAGACTGAATTCGCATCTTACCAGGTTTTTTTCTTTTCTTTTCTTTTTGGGCAGTGCTGGGTATTGAACCCAGGGCCTTTGTACTGGGCTACCTCCCTAGCCCTTTTTTTGTTTTTGAATTAATTTTGGTACTGGGGGTTGAACTCAGGACCTTGTGCTTGCCGAGCAGACTCAGAGCCACTGAGCTAAATCCCCAGCCCATTTTGAAATTTTAAGACAGGGTATCTATCACTAAGTCACTGAATTGCCCATGCAGAGCTTGAACTTTTGACCCTCCTGCCTCAGCCTCCAGAGTGCTAGAATTACAGGCATGTGACACTAGACCCAGCTACTAGATGTTATGTGTACTCATGTGTGTGTGTGTGTGTGTGTGTGTGTGTAGTTCTACACAGTTTTTGTATACATTTGGCCCATTTTCTGTAGCCATCTAGAAGAAGGAGGCAGGTTCCCCTTCTGTGTATGCGCGAATTTGGGTGGAGTGGGGTGGGTAACTAATGTCTGAAATAAGTCAAGCTGGGTGCATTTTCAAGATCAGTGTGCAGCCCTCCTCCAGGCAGAGCCCCCTGCTAGAACGCCTTGCACCAGAATGCCTAATTTGCTGAGTAGAGGGAGGCGCAGGGCGCACACAGCCACGGTTTTGCTTTGCCTCCGACTTTGTCAGGGCTTAATGATTCTATTTTGTGTTTGGCAAATCATATATTTCTCACTGAAGAATGGCTGAATTGCAAGCTGCAAGTTTCCAAATGAAATCATTTTCGAATGGTCTCGGTGGTTGGGGCACCTCGCTGGCCCTTAACATGGGGAATGTCTTTTCTTTCCTTTGTTGTTCCTTCCCACATGCATGAGGCTCAGGAAAGGCACCAGGAGATTTCTCTCCCCACCTGCTCAGAGCATTACGTTTGGCATGAGAACCAGTCTAATCAAATCATAACACAGAGGGAAACCTTTTCAGAGAATTAAAATCGTCAAAATGGAGGGGTACTCCATGCACCCGTAAAGGCAGCTCGGTTCTGGTTGCTGTGATTTGTTTACCAAGAAGTGGAGTATTTCCTCTCTTGTCCCGAAAGGACAAGTCACAGGCGCAGGGCCAGCTGCCCATGGAAAGCATCCCCCACTGCCACCTTTGCTCTGGGTGTGGGCCGTGGGATGGTAACAGCCTGGCCTGTGGCTTGTGCTTAGCAAGGCCTTCTTTATTCAGCTGTTGATGAATGAGTTGAGTCAGAACATCAAACAGCGTTACAGAGACACAGACCTGAGCCTTGGGACACCTGTCGTATTCCCTCCCGTCACAGTCCATATGCCCCACGGATGTGGGGCTGGGGCTGTTTTCTGTGTCAGGCACCTGGTGTCCTACAATGGCCCTGCCTCTGAACTGAAGTCACCCTAACTGGCTCTCATTTATGAAGAGAGAGCAAAGTTTCACACTCAGAGCTTGCAGGAGAAGGCTAGGATGCCCTCTGCGACCGCCTTGGCCTAGGACCCAGGCGCAGGCTGTGTGTGCCCAGGGGCACCCACGGCCACATCTCCTTTGCCAGCCTCTGACCAGGCCACTGGTCTGGTTTTAGGGAGGAATCTGCAGACTCTTGTCCAGCCCAGCTGAGTAAATACAAGATCTCGAATCGGCAGCCCTGCAGGACACGTGTCCTGGCTCAGCCGTGTGCTGCCATGCACCTGTCCTGCTGCTTCGTCCTGCCCTTGTGGGCCAAAGGTGGCTAGGTAGGCAACGCCCTCCCTCCGAGTATTGTTGACCGTTTCCCTGGGGGAGAGGACAGACGTTATCTGTGGTCCCACACAAGTCACATGTGTGCCTGACTCATGCACCAACTCTACGAAAGAAAATTAGCCACACAGGCTGGTGACTCGGACCCCAACCTGGGACCCCAGGTCGCACCCCATGCTGAGAACCAGTGCTGCTGGCCCCAGCTTCAGGATGTACATGTCATGTGCTCAGTCTCACCACACGTAGAGCTCTTGTCCTGGGCAAGCCCCACCCTCCTGGCCTCCCAGGCCCCCAGGAGAGAGTACAAGCTGATTGCATCACTCCCTGCTCCAAACCTCTCTTCCCCTGGAACTTATCACCAAATCACACCCCTCACCCCGGCCTACAGGCTCTGTCCCTGACCCCTTGTACCCATTCCAGCCACAGTCCTGCTCGCTCCTCCGTGGACAGACCAGTTTATTCCCACCGGAACTGCTCCTCCCAGATCCTGCCTGGCTTACTTCCTCCCGTTCTCTTTCAGACAGTGCTCAAATGCTGGCTTCCCTGGTGGCGTCATCTAAGGCAGCGACCTTGTTCCCAGCCGTTCCCGCCCCGTCACTCTCTGCCTTTAGTTTCCTTCAGAGCTTTACCTTCACGGGCGTCATTGTCGCTAAATGGACTCGATTGCTGATTTGCCTGTTGATGGTCTCTCACACCAGAACACAAGCTCGGTAGGGCCAGGGTCCTTCATCTGCTCTGTTCTGGCTCCTAGCACGGTGCCCGCGTACAGTAGGCGCTCGCATTCAGTCGGTGACCGTCCACCGAGGGGACGAATGCTCTTAGCCCAGGGGACAGTTTCCTCGTGCTTCTCTGGGAGCGTGCTTGCACGGCCACATTGGCAAGTGTGAGGAGGTGGGAGGTGGCTGTGGGCCTTGGGTCCTCGGCACCCACGAGACAGCTTCCTGGCTAGGACCCACCTGAGCACCCAGGGTGCCGACTGCAGACTGCTTCTCCTTTCCAACCCCATGCCAGCTCAGCTTCACCTTCACCAATGAGTCTGGTGCCCGCTGCTGGCGGTTACTGGGACAGCTCCTTTTATGTCCCAGATTCCCCTAAGTGACTCCAAGCCCATGGACCAGCCACCCTCTGGTGCCACCCTCTGTGACTTCCTGGCAAAATCACACCCATATTTCAATACCCGGCCCCATTTCCACCTTCCCCCACCCCTGCCCTGGAAACCTCTATGTAAATATGAATATGCACTTATCGAATTTTATTTCCATGACCAGAAATTAACCCTCCCTGTTGCTACCTCTCTGATGACATGCTTCATGTTCAGTCCAATGAAACAAAGATTGAGCACCTACTATGGACCGGTTTCTTAACTATGAGGCTGGAGGCGCGAGGGTGAAGACCCCCAGCCCTCTCTATAGAGTGGTTATGTGGGAGGTGGACACGGCTCCTACCGGTTATAGCCACTCTCACTCCTGAGTACTGCCCATGTGTCTGCAGCGTGTGAACCGCTTTTCCTGGGCATCTAATTAAATCTTCCTGAGATTCTCCTGTCATATTTACAGAGGAGGTAACTAGCCCAGAGAGGTAGAATAACTTGTCTAAGCTCACACAGCTGTAAATGATGGAGCTGGTGATTAAACCTGGATAATTTACTTCCCAAACTCCTCATGTACCTATTGAGCTCTTCTGCTTGATGAGGTTGTGAAGCTGTTTACTTATTAAGTCATTCACCATTGAAAAAGGTTGCTGAGCCATCTCTATGTGTTAGCTGGATGCCTTGCTGGGCTTTTTCATAGACGAGGTGACATTTGATCGGAGACTTGAAGGGTGGGCAGTGTTTGTATCAGAACAAGAAGGGAGGTGAGGCATCCAGGCAGAAGGGAAACCTGAGCCCCAGCACACAGCGGGGACCAGCAGCCCAGTGAGGTGCCGGATGGCAGTTAGGTCTTAGCTTGTGTGCCTGTGGGTGGGTGCTGTCCCCAGCGCAGAGTGGAGAGGGGATCTGAGAACGGGCCTGCATCTTGAGAAAGAGTGCAGTCATTTGATTACTGCTGTCTGCCGGAACAGGAGGTGTGGGCCACAGAGCCTTTGCTGTGTGTTTGTATTTGGAGGTGGACTCTCAGGACGCAGGCAATCCAGGTTAGGAGCATACTGCCAACATCCTTCTCCTGGTGTCTACCCTTATAGCCATTTCGCTGATCTTCTCTGTTAGATAAGAAACTCTTGGAGAACGTGGCCTTTTCCTTCTTTTCCAGTCTCTTTTCTTCCCCCCCGGCCCCCCAAATTCATTCTCATCCTCAGATTCCATGGAGTGGAAGTATGATTTCTTATAACAAAATTCCATGACAACAAAATGATGGAAAGTTAAGTCATATGTTGAAGCCAGAACAGGCTTGTCTTTGTAGAAAAAAAAAAAGGTTTTGCAGTAAAGCTGTTCAAACCAATGACGTGATGATGCTTTTCCTAATTATAAGCTGTATATTTGGCAGTTTAAAAAACCCATAGACCGAGCTCCCCCCCCACCACCCAGTTAATCACGGTAGTCTGAATTTTTCAGTAATAACACTAATTAGTGCCTAGCATCTGCATTGCCCTTTACAATTTTGAAAACACTTTTTCCATGCACATTGTGTCATTTAATCCTCGGAATAGTCCCGTGGGAAAGACAGTATTATTCTCATCCTCTCCTTAACGAAGGGGGAAACTGACACTCGGGAGTTTGTTTAACTAGGAGTCCAAACTGCTGCATTCCTTCGACTCTGCTATGCTGCCTCTCTGAAATATGCTAATACAGTCCTAACCCAGGTTCTAAATTAGAAGAGATCCTTTTTTTAAAGTTGAATTTTTATCGATGTGAATCATCCTGTTTCCTGCACCCACTGGACTTGGTGTCTTTGAAGCGGATTGGGCTGCGCTGAGCAGCCTCAGAGGCCCGAGGTGGAGACTGCTTCCTTCTCCTCGCCCGCACGGAAATGTTCAGAGCTTTTCTTCTCTTCTTTCTTCGCTGCAAAAGGAGTATATGTACCTGGTGAAAAATTCAGATAGTGTAAAAAGGTTTAGAGGTAAGAATTAAGTTCCATCCACCCCAGGCTTCTGGTCCTTTTCCCAGAAGCAAACTCGGTACGACAGCTTCTTATGCCTTCTTCCAGAAATATTCTCTGCACACAGAAGCCTCCAGTTTAGCCTCTCATCTTCATGCCCAAATGAGAAGATACAAGAAACTGCCTTGTACTCATTAGCAATGCAGTAGAGATTTTTCTGTAGCAGTACATATCGATGACCTTATTCTTTTCAACAGATCCGTGGCATTCCATAGCTCAACTGTCCATAATTTATTTAACTTATCTTCTGGCAGTGGTCATATAGGTCATTTCTAGTCTTTTCCTTCTAACAAAAAGGCTTCACCAAACACGTTTGTACAGGGGTCTCTGTGCATGCATAAAAATGTGTTTGGAGAATAAATTACCAGGAGTGGAATTTATTTTATTTTTAAGACTCCTAGTTGTGAATATTCCACAAGCTTCCAGAGTAACCATTCACCTCCCAGTATCCTTTTTGGTGGGACTTAAGTAGTTTTTGTTAGAAAATAGCATTTTTATTCTTAGGCTTTTGCTTTAAAGAAACTAAAACACTTGATCACCACTGCCTTTTTAATGCCTTGCATTTGGGAAGCTTTATTGAGTTACCAGTGTTCCAGCTTCACTCCTAAGGTTGAAAATTGGGCTTGCTTTTTCCCTTGGTTTCACTCACAGGCCCCAGTCACAGTGGTTCCTTGCATGGAGACCATGTAGCTTCTCACATGCGGGCTGAGGGTCTCAGTAGCACTCTTGGGGGGTGTTGGAAGTACACCCCAGGTAAGGTTTTGTTACACGAGGAGGAGCCCTTCCCCAGATCAAGGCATCTGGCCAGGGCTCTGGAACCACAGAACGGGCTATGTGATCCCCTCAACACCACCCATGGGGGATGAGATTCAAAATATTTTTTTTAAAATTTTTTCCTCTTTTTGGGGGGATTGAACTCAGAACCTTGCACTTGCGAGGCAGGTGGTAGAACCACTGAGCTAAATCCCTGGCCCTAGATTCAAAATATTTAACAAGCAGTAAGGGCCGGCCCCTGGCTGCTTAATCAGAGGTTAGCCTGATCACCTTAGTCAGGGTGGCCCTGGAGGACACAACTGAGCCAAGCTGTGGCCTACAGGGGGACCTGGGTGGGAGTTCCTATTAAGGGCCCTTGAAAGTTCAAGGCTGGGTTGCTTATCTGACCAATATAGGAATGCTCAGCGTTTTAGCAACCAATTCCCCTATGTAGGCATGCCACTGGACCTCAGCCATAGGTTAGCACATAGATTAACATAGGTTAGCACAGTTCTTATGCAGGTTCTTTTCACCAGGGGACTGTGAGACAGTGTTTCTCAGCTGTGATTGTACATTAGAACCATCTGGGAAGCTTTTTAAATCTTGATGCTGAGACCATGGTGAAGACTCACTAAACTAGGCCATCTGCAATTGGGGCCGTGGTATCTGTATTTTTTAATGTCCCACCATGATTTCACTGTTGAGCCAAGATTGAAAAGAGCATATGAAGAGTGAAACAAAGTGGGGAACTAGGGAGCACATTGGTCAGGCTTCTCTGGGAACAAAGCCAATGGGCTATGATTGGATAAATGATAGATAGAAAGGTAGATGATCTATTTATGGTAGGGAATTGTGTTTTGGAGCAACTGGATCTTAGCCTGTACCCCACTCTGTACCTTCTGGACTGCCATTCAAATCAAAAGGCTATCAAACCCAGGCTCTTGGAGTACCTGTGAGATGCAGCTAGTTCATAGTGGGAAAACCAGGTTTGAGTCATACATAGCTGAGCCTTTACTTAGCTACTTAGCTTTCAACCAGAACGAATGTTTCGTTGTCTCCAAATAAAGCCATTTGTACTGTTTAATATCCAGTGCCTCTTGCCTTAAAATTTGAAGAAATAAACTAAAGGGCTGAAAGTTTCAAACAAGCATTGCTTTGATGACTTTTTAAAAAAAATTATGACTTAATGATACCTTGCTTTCCAACTTCACTCAAGAAAAGCCAATGAAATGGATTTGGGGGAAGGATCTGAAAGGAGTGATCATATCTAGTTTTGCAGTGTGGTGCACATTATAGACTTGTAGAAAGTGTTGGGATAAAGAGAAACAGGTTTGAATCCTGACTTGGCTACAGTAACATTTATTCTTTCATTCACCAAATATTTATGGAGCCCCTCTCAAGTGCTGGGCACTGTTTAGGGTTTGGGAATGGGATAGAGAGTGAAGTAAGTTTTGTACTCTCATGAACATACAGAGGAAATTGGGCAAGCCATTTAATCTCTTTGGAACTAAATTTTCTTACCTATAAATTCTGCGATGGTGGATGACGCTAGTATGATCATTCCCCCATTGCTCTGCTGTGACAGACATCACTAATACATTACAGATGGTCCCTGACTCATGATGGTTTGACTAAGGGTTTTCCACCTTCTGATGGTGCAAAAGCATATCCAGATGACCATTCTCTTTTTCACTTTCAGTGTTCGATAGATTACATGAGCTGCCCAACACTATATTATAAATAACCTTTGTGTTTAGATGATACCACCCAATTGTTGTCAGATATAAGTGTTCTTAGCACATCTAAGAGCATATGAATGTCTTTTGGATGCTTAATCTTTGCCATTGACATTGATTGGTGTTCAGAAGTTGAGCAGTATCTGTATATGCCTCCCAGCAGCCATAGTCAGTTAGTAGACAATAAGTCTGTATGCTTTCCCAAGCTAGATGAATTTTGTAGTCCTTCCTGTTCCATAATTTCATTCTTGTTAATTACTTCTAGTTATAATGGAAAGGCATTATACCAAGGGAAAACTACAATAGAACGCCGAGCTGTAGAACTATGAAAGCTACAGATTTTATAAGAAAACAACCATTACTTTAGTTTGGTGGGTGCAGAAATACGAGTTTATGTAAATTATTTTAGATCTTTGGGTCTAAGATTTTCCTCTCTGCAGTCTTTCGCTGCAGTTTCTCTCATTTGATCTGCTGTGCTTGGATCCTCGATAAGGGAGGTGCTCACCAACATTGTTTCTAATTCCTTCTACTCTGGAAGCTTCCTTCCTGAAGTCTCTGTACTAGCATGAGGCTGGTCAGGATCAACTGCCATTTGCTTTGATTAGTGTTTCTGCCCTGCACTAGATAACAGCAGTCGCCCACAGAAGTCTTCCTGGGGTCTAACATGGCCATCTGGTCTCTTCTGCTCTGCTCCACACAGTGGAAGCCAAACCAAGGCTGAGCTGATGGCAACTTCTTTGGTAAATTTTTTCCTCAGATTCCAAAGATAACTTTGAAATATTATTTTCATTTTGATTCCCCGTTTTCACCCTTAAAGTGGACCAACAAGTCCACTGTGCCCAAATTGAGCTCAAACTGCAAAAACAAAACAAAACAAAAATGGAGGGAAAGGAGAGGTAAGTGTTTCTGGTGAAACTGATAACCTCACCTTTTGGTGTCCAAATGCACTTCCAGGTAAGGGTACTGGGGGGAGATTGGCTTATTTAATCCTACTAAATACACATACACACTCATACGCCTGAAATTCTAAAATCCGCTCTTATGGTTTTCAAATTTTTCTAAACCGAAGGTGCTTCTCTACTCAGTGGAACTTTTTGTTTCCTTTTGGGAAATGAGATCCAGAATGCTTGGCATTTCAGGATGATGCTCCCGTAATTTGTGCCAATAGGTGACTCTCACAGATGCCAGCTCTTCTGTCTCCAAGAAGTCCCTGGAAATAGACTGTTTCCACTATTTAATCATGGGGGTTTAAGCTAAGGTACATTTTAAGAAAGAGGAAAGTATCCATATTCTCCTCTTGGGGTAAATGAGCTCTCTTTTCTGGTGAGAGAATTGTGGAAAACAGAAAATTAGATCTTGTTGTGTTGAAAGCAGTATTCCACGTAGAACTGAAATAACTCAGTTTTCCCTTTAAGATTTGTTATGGACATCTGTGTTGTTCGCAGCTCAGCTGTGTTACGGTAGTAGAGTAGGTTGTTGAGATATCGAAGAAATACTCAGAGGCAGCTTGTAAGAGGTAGATTTATTAAGACTTACTAAGAGGTATGAGCAGTGGAGGATATGGTTAATTGGGAGGCACATCGGGGTCCAGAAATAATCCTTGGAGGGTCTGCAAAGGCTCCACACTCAACAACAGCACCGCTCTGGAGGCCCGGTGGCGACAGGCTGGACGAGCATTCCTGAGAAAGTACTTGAGTGTAGAGGGGTGGCCGGCTAGACTTCAGCTCATCTCCTGTCCACAGCGCTCTGTTCTGCATGGAGAGGGGTTTTGTAGATTGGGTTCTGAAAACAGTGGCACCCTTAGCTTGCTTTGTTCCATTGCATGGCCAGCATTCAAAGGAATAATTGACTTAGCATGTGGCCAAGAAGGCAGATCTCTGCGATTTTCCAGTGTCCAGTGTCCCTGAGATAACACTTCTCCGCAGTCCAGTCCGGGTATGCACGTCATGTCCCTTGACTTGGCAGAAGTCAGGGAAACGCAGAGTGGCATTCCAGACACATTGCACTAAGCGCCTTATTTTTTTCCCCCAGGGATGATTCAACATCCCCATGTTTTCTGGAGCCACAGAAAAGAATTCTCCCATGTTTGTGAAATAAAGGGGACCCCTCCCCACTTTTAAGGGGTATAATTAGTAATTTTGTGTAGGGTCATGTGTCGAGTTACATGGAAAGCCCATAACACACAAAGAAAAACAACAAACAGTGCAGTTTTAACAGCATGAATTCTGAAACCAAATTGCTTGAGCAAACTCCCAGCTCCACTTTTGTTCTTTGTTTCTGACAGTGCTAGGGATCGAGCCCCGGAGTGCTCTGCCACCAAGCTACATCCCTTTACTTTTTATTTTGTTTTTTTATTTTTGAGATAAGGCCTCACAAAGTTGCCTAGGGAGGATTTGAACTTGTGATCTTCCGCCTCAGCCTTCCTCAGTGCTAGGTTTACAAGGGTGTGCCACCATACCCAGCTATCCCCTTCTTCTTATTTAACCTTTTGTAAGGCTCAATTTTTCATCTGTTGCATAGGCATAATAAAAGCATTCACTTTATAGTTTATTGTGAACTTTAGTGAAATTATCCTTGTGTTGTTCTTAGCATGTTGCCCTGCGTATACTCTATGTTGGTTACTATTTGTGCAACTGTGCCTCTGTTTCTCCCTCTGTAGAATGAGGATTAAAATACGAAGATTATGTGAACTAATTTATTTAAATTGTTTACAGCAGTGTCTGAATCATCATGAATGCTAAGGTAGTGTTAACCCATCTTTGCAGCCCAAATTCAAAATGTTCTTCTTAATATTAAGAAGGCAGTACATAAAATGGTTGAGCCTGAGTTAGAAACCTGAAATTTGGCTTTACCACTCCTGAACTTTCTGAACTTAGCCTTGAGCTTTCCACCTGTAGAATGAGACTATTTTATAGAATCTCCTTTATAGGGTTTTAAAAATGAGTGGAGAGAGTCTCAGTAAAGTGCTTAGCATGGTGCTGGGCATACATTCAGTGTTCCATGAATGTTTGCTCATATCTTTAGGCTGTTGCATTTAAATGTTTGATTAGAGCTGGGCAGAGGGTGCCAGGAAGCGTGGCTGGGGAAGGAGTGCTTTTCTGGAGGTAATGGAAAGGTGGCTGTTTTGCTTTTTGCAGATGTGGTTGCCTTCCTCGACTTTCTCTATGCCTCCAGTGGCGAAAACACGGGCATCATGAAGAAGCTCCTGAGGTTTCAGAACCGAGAGCTGGAGGCCACTCGATTCCAGCGGACGGATTACCCAGTGTAAGAGTGGGCACATGCAGGGGCTGAGGGGCGATACTCGTGTTATCTGAGGGCTGGAGTGGGCTCTTTGAAGAACTCTGTCTGAGGCCTCACCTTCCTAAGGTGCTTTGCACAGATGTTAAGGTCTACATGGCTTAGACAGAATTTAAGGGCTGGAATCCAAAGTGTGCTTGAATTATTTGTGCACCTGGGAACTATCTATCCATCTGCCCGAATCTTCAGATGTTGGTCCCAGGCACGTCTCGGGTGGCAGCAAGGTGTGGAAGCCCCAGGTCTTGCAGTTCCAGGGGCTGTCAGCCAGAACCAGCACAGACTGCAGCTTTGGCTTCGCTTCTTTTGTCCTGGAAGATTGGATGAGCTGCTTAAAATCTCACAACTTCTGATCTCCTCCATTGATTTCAGCACAATCCACATACAGCTATTTTTTCCTCCTGCTGGATTGAAGATGCTACACATGGTTCCTAGTTCACCTCAGATCAGATGGATTTAGCAGAGTGATTTAATTCTTCCCATGCTCCTGGCGGTAGAGAGATCTTGAGTCACTTTACCGAGCGTATGTTCTTGCTAAGCTTCCTTGTAATAACTTATCTTCATGAGCTTGCTGTGCTGGGTGGGTCAGAAGGGAGCTGTGTGACACCATCTGCTTGCATATCCTGCCACTGATTTTGAGGCCAGATTATAAAGCCCAGAATATTCGAAAGGGCTGGTTCAGATATGTCCCCCAAAGAACCCAGGGCCACTGCCTCTTTAACTCAAGCTGAGAGTTGGTCATGGGGGTGAATGGAGACAACTCAAGGCATTTCTTTGACCTTGAGTCCTGTTTCATGTGCGGGGTGCACTCATTCCCAGCTCATCGCGAGCTGCTGGTCACTGTTACAACACATGGCATCAAGCAGGTGTTCAGCAAGTATTTTCTGATTGATGGATCATATAGCTTGGCTAAATGTGTCTTAGTGAAGTTGGTCACTATTATTTTATCCTCACTCTGCAAATCACAGTTGTACAATTTTTTTCAACTAAAATAGCCATAAGTCCAGGAATAGAATAATTAGATTAATTGTTTCATATCAGTCAGCCAGAACTGTGATAGTGAACAACCTGATATAAGTATTAAAATACTGTATGCGTGTCCTACTTATCACATAGTGATGTCATTGGCAGATTATTACATTTTTCTACCTTAGGGCTTTTTATTTTTGAAAGAAGCAAAATTATTCAAAAAACCCTAATTATGTTTTTTTCTTTTAATCATAGGTATTTGAATAGCTCCTTATCAAATCATCTCTTATTAAAATCCAGATTTTTATTCTACATCTGCCTTTAGAAGCCTTTGGAGATTCTCAGAGGCACCAAGTCAGTTTTTGGTGCAAGGTAGAACGTCTGCTGCTTTGGTACAATGAAGCTTAACTCTCATCTTTGCAGTTACTATAACTATATCCTTTGTCTCAAGAATCAGGCTTTGCAAGCTGATCTCCCATGATGAACACTAAGGCAAATTCATCCCTTCATTGGAAAGAAAGCAATTTACTTGGACATTGTTAACTATAATTACATGTTCTTGGATGATATCAATCTGCAGAATTTTTTTTCTCCCTCCCTCCTTTAGGTTTACTGTTTCATTGTGGCTTTATTTACTCCATTATTGCAAGGCAAATCTCTGTGGGATTCTGTACTTTGTTGATTCTAATGAGATGTACGGCACACCTTCTGTATTTCTTACTGAGGAAGGTGAGTATGAAACGGAACCTTTAAAGTGATATGGTAATTTTCTTATGTTCTGTCTATTGCCAAATACATCGCTCTAGAATAAGAAAGATATTGCCAGTGTGGCAGCTCAACAAGACTAAGACACGTTTATTCTCAAACTAGTCTGTGGCAACTGTAGGGTCATTGTAATCATGCCATTTACTTAAATATGTGATAAAGTAAAGTAGGAGTGGGGATGAAAGAACTTATTTTTTCTGTAAAAACAAGTTGATTAGTTTAGGTAGATGCAGTAAAGAGAGGTTAAAGAGAGGTTGTAGAATCAAGACACTGTAAAAAGTTGGGAAAATAAATCTAGATGGGTCTCAGCCTCTGATTGTGTTACAAGCTATGTGTGCCTCTGTGCGTGTGTACGCACGCATGTGCTTGTGCATGCTCATTTTTTTTTCCTATTTGGGAAAAACAGAAATTGGAAGTTGTTTATGCAAGAAAGACCACAGGGAGCCAAATGTGAGTTTCAAATTAAACTTTTTCCCCTAGAATCTTAAAATAAATGTCTTATTTCCAAAGAAATGCATTTATAAATGTATTTTTTGATTTCGCCTTGGTTTTTATGTGATTTAGTCTTGTAGTTGAAATTGTTGAAAAAGTACATCTACTTTATTTACTCC
Organism: Heterocephalus glaber; assembly: GCF_000247695.1. The sequence continues at coordinate 6,713,643 of NW_004624755.1, forward strand.
TTGGTATTTTTTTAATCATTTTCATGTGGTTTAATTTTCCTTTTAGGCCATTTGCATATTCAAATGCATCTTGTCCAAGGAGAAGACCTTGCTGTAAAAACTAAATTCACTGTGCCTCTGAAGGAGTGGTTTCGGCTTGATGTCTCTTTTAATGGAGGCCAGGTATCTGCATTTCATCTGTGAATCATTTTCATTTTTTCACTTAAGGTTAAGCATGGCTGTTATGCCAGCAACAAAATCTGCAAGCAAATTTGTGGTAAATGATAGACTCTTTGCAACTCTGTACTTACTAAATCAAACTTTTATAGATGAAAGTTTAAATCGTAAGAATCTCATCCCATTTAATTAACTTTTAAAGTGCTTCCTTTGGAGTATATTGTGAATGAGTAAATAATATAGCCAGCTCTATGGGCACAATTATCTGAGCAATTCAGTCCTTTTCCCTCAGGGAGATGGGCTTTGTAGAGATAAATGCTAAAACAGCCTTGGCTGGTTTGTATGGCATATTATCAGATCTACAACTTTTTTTTTTAAAGAGGAAATTTATTGGCTAGTTCAGCTAAGAAATGGGTTGACTCTGCTTGGCAGTTGAAACAATTGCTGTGTTTGGCATTAAATGCACTCATAATAAACAGCAAACATAAGTGATAATTCTGGTGGGATGAAAAGTCTTTATCTACTTTGTACGTAAAACATTGCACATAACTGTTTCAAACTCTCATAACACAGATTTTATGGATTATGGCAAATCTGTTGTTATAATTGAAGACAGTTCCATTTCTCCATACACACAATGCGAGTATACTACCTTTTTCTGCTTACTTTATTTTCCCATAAGCTTTTCTTATTGATTTGTGCCTTTCCTGTAACAAAACTGGAAGAGGCGTTTTGTTTGTCTTGTTCATTAGATAATACACAGTCTTCCCTTGATGTTTAGGTTGATCACGTTTCCTTTTCCTGAAGAGAAAATAAATCAGGTCAATTCTTGCTGCCTTGGTAAGGAGACTCTGCAAAATGTTAGCTGGGAGCTTTTCCATGTTTGTTTGTATCCTTAGAAATGTTAGATGATACCTGTGGGCCACATCTCTGCTTCCCATGTATGTGAGGCTCATGATGGCACCGAGCTTGGCTGCTGCTTTCTCCTGAGGAGGAGGTCAGCTCACTGCTCTGTGTCACCGAGACAGGCTCCGATCATTAGAGCATATTCACAGATCTTATTTTGCACCTGCTGTATGTAAGGCATTAGGCTCCAGTTGCTTATAGACTATTTATGGAAGTCACATTAAGCACGTGAAGAGAAGTCATAAAGCAGGCTTAATTGCCAAATGATTCACATTGATTTCTAGAAGGGAGACAACATTTCATGCTGCGATGCTTACGAAAGGTTTCGTGGAGAAAGTTTTCATGTTTGGGCAGAATTTAGATGGGGAAGAGAGGAGGGAACATTTTAGCATGGGTTGGGGGTTAAGAGATGAACTAGGCTGATGTCGTAGTCCATTTTATGTTGCTGCAGTGGATTACTTGAGACTGGATAATCTGTAACGAAAAAAGGTTCATTTCTTATAGTTCTAGAGGGTGGAAAAACCCACATCTCATGAGAGCCTTCTTGCTGTGTCATATCATGGCGAAGGCATCACATAGCAGGAGACTGCTAGCTTAGGGCTCTCTACCTTGTAAAAAGCCACAATGCCATCCTGGGGATCCCAAAGTCATGACCTCTGGTAGTGCTAATCACCTCCCAAAGGTCACACCTCCACATATCATCAACATATGCATTCACGGATTAAGTTCCCAACACGTGCATTTTGGGGGGACACATTCAAACCATAGCAAATGGAGTAGAAGAAATTTGCAGACTGTGGAAAACTAGAAAGAAAAAAGAATAGAAGAAAAAGTACATCTTTAGAGCTAGCACGTGCAGAATGTTGAATATCAAAGAATTTGGATTTCAACATGAAGGCAATGGGGTATCATGGAAGATTTTTGAACAGACAAATGAAAATTCTTTAAAGAGATTAATTTAAAGGCAGAGTACATGGTGGATTGAGTAGGAGAAAAATAGGAAGGCCAGAAAGATGAAGAGAAAGAAAGATTATTTTTTAGTGTGAATAGACTTTGACCATCGTCTTTCTGTCTCATTTAAGCCTCCCTCAGACACATTGGTCCAAACCATTATTAATGATTTTCCGCACAAAATCCACCTCCAGGGGGACTGCCATGCTGTCTGTTTTTACCAAATGGACAAGTCACTTTAAAGTAAATGATTGACTCATGGAAATAGCTAGATTGAATCATTTTCTTTTCTGAACCCATACGCTATACGGTGGAGCTGGGTTGGGTTTTTTTTTGGTACCAGGGATCAAACTCAGGACCTTGCACTTGCGAGGCAGGCGGCGGAACCACTGAGCTAAATCCCCAGCCCCCTGGGTTAGTTTTTAATGAGTTAGTCTGTCTTCTGTAAATGTTGTTTCCTTGCCTTTCTGATGCTAACACAGTTTTGCTAAACACTTTCTGTGGAAGTGTTGAGAGGGTAAAAGTGGCCCTTAAGTCCAGGGACTCATGCTGCAGTCCAAAACACAAGAAGAACCCATATGAGACAGTTAACAACATTCATGACAAAAACACTGTCTTTTGAAATGACTGATGATTCTTGTGGCTTAGGGAAGGGGAGGTGGGAGCAGCAGAGCATGAAGAACACAAGACACCATCTTGTTTTCCCTCCAGGCTTTCTTGAAATCAGAGTAAAATTTCAGAAATGCTTTGTGGAATTGTACACATTTCCTTATCTTTTTGTGCAACAAGCTTGTAAACATAAACATGTCAAATGAACGTTGGCTTGGAATTTGGAAGCATCTGAAGCCCACTTGCAGAAACTGCATTGTAGATATTTTTAACCACTTCCAGTCATTTGTGGGAGCTAAATGTTAATGGTTTAGATCTAAAATGTCCCCTAAAAGTCTCATGTGTTCAGGGGTGGGCCTTTTGGAAGGTGATTGGATCAAGGGGTGCTACCTTTACTCATCAGCGAGTTCGGTGATGAGTTCCTGGCTGAGTGGAAGGGGCTGATTGGAAGAGGTATGTCACAGGGACTGGACATTTGGAAGGTCTGTCTACCTCCCTAGCTCCTCCTTTTCTCTCTGCTTCCTGGCTGCCGTGAAGTGAGCAGCTTTCTTCTGCCCAGGCCTTTTCCACCATGATGCTTCTGCCTTGGAACCAGCTGACTATAGACTGAACCTCCAGGATCCCCTGAACAATAAGCCAAATTAAATCTCTCCTCCTTTGAGCTTCAGATAGTGGGTATTTTTTCCCAGTGATAGAACAGTGACTAATACACTAAAGTTATTAAGTCTTAAAATATGCACGTGGCTGGTAAACTGTTAAATTTATTTTTACACAAAGTGATCGATCAGGTGAAGACTATCCAGCACAGTTTCTGAGTATGTGATTTATGCCAAAGACTATATTTATCATGTGAAGGGTTGAGACATAACTCACCCTTGTATCTCTTCCAACACAGATAGTAGTAACCACCAGCATTGGACAGGATTTGAAAAGCTACCGTAATCAGACCATCAGGTAAGTGCTATTTTTCTTTCCATGCTAAATTTGGCTGGATGAGGGTTAAGGAACTGTCACACTTTAGGGTACAGCCTTAATGTTATTCCACATCTCCTTGATGAGCTTTCCCAAGCATGGACCGCTCTCTGCCCTGTAGCTAGTCTTTATACTTTTTCTTTTTTCTTTTACCATGCACAAACTCTTCTGATTTCCCCCACAAGCTTTTTTGTGACTAAGCAAGGAAAACTAGTCCTCTCTTCACATCTCATTGTAAATTCTCTTTTTCATGGCCCTTCATAATTCATTTTCTTTGAAAATTATCTTCTGTGAAGGATTCAGAAAAAAGTAAATCAAAAGTATTAATGCTGCTTATTGAGACTGGTTGGTAACTTTGGCTTAGTATAAAGCATAAAAGCAGACAGTCTTCATATTTATGTTTGTAATCTAGATTGGAAATGTATGCAGCTATTGATATCGGTGTAACTTTTCATCCTTATGTAACCATTCTCTACAAGAGCTACAGAAACTGACAACTGTGTTTTATAATTTTTTAATTTGCTCCTATATCCAAATATGATAGTGGGTTTTATGGGGCCAGAACCAAAATAAAGCAACCTTCATTAGGAATTTGAGATACCCCAGCATAGCTGGTTAATATATGTATAATTGAATATTTAAGAACAAGTGTAAAGATCAGAGGTAAAAATTACCAGTTTTGTAATGTATAATTTAAAAAAAACATGTGTCAAGACAGCCAGGCACTAAGGAGGTGGTTTATTGCTTTGGTCTTCAGTCATTTCCCCACAGCAGGCAGAATGATGTCTCTCCAGACAGGCCCACGGTATCGCTCCTCACACAACACCAGTTCTCTTGGAAACTGATTATTAAGGAAATGAGAGCAGGGAGGGTGGAGACTGGAACGGAATCGTGTTCTGTTTCCCTTCTTAAAAGCCATTCCTGTTTACTACATTTAAATCAAACTGATTGTAGGCTCTGGGCACCTAGAACAATTCTTGGTTTCATGGCTGGATTAAAGGATTAGCGTTTTAGAGAAAGGCTAAGGAAGTATTACTTACCCTGCAAAGAGAAGGTCAGGCAGTGACTTAATAGCTATATCGAGGCCTAGGGAATGAGGCAAAGGATGGAGCACGAGAATGAAAGTGTACCAAGGTGGATCCGTGCCAGCCGAAAGCATTGAACAGATAGCAATTTTCTCTTCTCTGACAGTGGCCATGGGGCTTCTATGACACGTTCAAGAAGACAGAAGTTCAGGGTTATTTGAAGAAACAGACCTTCTGGGGCTCCTCTGGAGCGCTGTGTTCTGTGAAGTGAGCTTAAGATATGAGGGGCTGGTTTGTGTTTCAGGTCATGATGTCTAAAATAGAGGCTTTCTCCTTCTTCTCTGTCACTCACCCCAACTTAGGACAATTCTGACAGCTGACTGTCACCAGCTCCTTTTCCTTTTCTGCGTAAGGGCTTCCTTTTCTTTGAACCTCACCGCATGAGTGAGTTGTACCTAGAGGTCCTCGTGGGATCTCAGCCAGACCTGGGTGAGGCTCGGGAGGGACATGCCTTGAGCATAAGAATCGGGGAGGGGCCAAAAGTCAGGCGTGAGCTGCTGGAACCAAGTACCAAACTGTTTCACAGCAGAGCTCCATCTTCTCAGTTCTAGAGGCCCAAGGTCACCATCTGGGCAGGGCCGCGTCTCTCTGCAGGCGCCAGGGAAGGATCTGTCTGGCCATTCTCTGGACTTCCAACAGCTCCTGGCTTAGGGAGTGTAACTCCACCTTCGCAAGCTGTTCTCCCTGTGTGCATGCCTGTGTCTGAATGTCCCCTATGGTGAAGGACACTATCTGTGTGGATTAGGAACCCACCTGCTCCATGCTGACCCCACCTTACCTAATTACATCTGCAATGACCCTGTTTCCAAATAAGGCCACAGTCTTAGGTAGAGGGCTTCAGATTTCAACATATTAATGAGGAGGGGGCACAGTTCAATCCATCAGTAATCATGGTTTTTAAAAAGTCTTCATAAGATTTTTTTTTTGGTACTGGGGATTGAACTCGGGTCCTTGCGCTTGCGCAGCAGGCGGCAAAACCACTGAGCTAAATCCCCAGCCCATATGATATTTTTAAAAAATCAAAATGAATGCAAACAATCCATGATGAACAAAATACCCGCATGTTAATTAAAGACAGGATCAATATGATCATATAAAATATCAGGGATCCATACTGATTTTTGAGTGCGTAACAATTCAAATTCCCAGTTAAGGCATCAAATGACTCCTTACCTAGTGCTACTGGTGGCATCCAGACGTGGTGTGCTTTGTCGCTGCCTCAGTGGTCCCTCTGTGCTCTTGGGACCCCCACCAGGAGAACCAGGCTGTGCAGGATGTGCAGGTCTCTCCTGGGTCTCTGTGGTTAGATACCTGGAACCTCATTCTTAGAGGGAACCCCACTTTCATAGTGGGCCAAGCAATTGGAGAGCATCAAAGACTTTGGCCTTCCTGGTTATAGGTGTTCCAGGAAAGCCTCATGGCCCTCCTTCTGTTAATTCTTGCAATGCAAACATCGCCCGAGAAAATGGTATAGGAGGACCATGAATTAAGGAGCACAGTGCTATGTACAAATGAGAGGTTGTCAGTAATACGCGGTGACAGGTGACACCTCAGGCCTCTATAGTGTTGAATTAATTCATCCACTCAGGACATTTCTTGGTCATATATAATGTGCCAGACATAATGCTTGATTCTTGGAATATAGTGATAAACAGAAAGAATACAGTCCCTGACTTCGGGAAGCTAAAAAATATTTAGCAGAAGAGAAACATTAAATAAGTACATTCACAAGTAAATTTAAAATTATAAATTATGGTGATTGCTAGGAAGGCAGCAGAGAGGGTAGCTTCAGAGGACAACTGAAGGAGAGAAGGGTCAGGGTTTAGATTAAGTCCTGAGGACATCACACTGCAGATGAGAGTCACTATCAGGGGTGAGGGGCAGCCTCTGGATGCCCTAAATTCCCCTAGCAGAGAGACCTTAAACTGAGTGGAGCTGTTTCCTCATTTTGAGTGATGCTGACCTAACAACCTCGGTGATTCTTTCAGGCCACTGTGCTCTGCAGCAATAAACCAGAGCCCTCTGTGTCTAGATAAGAGTCAAGATAGTTTGCCAGCACACCTGAGGTTTTCCAAAGAGACGGGTTTGGGCTTTGGAACAGACTGGCTCAGCTTTTATGTCAGTGAAATTGATGACCATCAAGCAATGCACAGTACAAGGGATCTCTTGTGATCTTTGTGTAGACATTGAGGATGTCAGAGGGGAAAATGTGGAAGCATCAAGGTAGAGGTATAGATTGAGATTAAGCTAGACAGATGTCCTGACAGTTGATAATAAAAAATAAACTAGAATCTGGTGCCATAGGGACTGAGTAATTTATTATCAGTTGAAAAATTCAGTGAAAGCAGAGATTCTTTTAATAGATCTTTACCTTAAACATTTTATATTAATTAAAAAATATACAACGGTTCCCCTTTTTCTGAGGTTTTGCTTTTTTTTTTTTTAACTATGGTCAGTTGAGGACTTAAAATATTAAATGGCAGATTCTCAAAATGAACAAATTTTAAACTGCACGCTGTGCTGAGTAGCATAATGAAATCATGCTGTCCCACTTCATCCCATCTGCAATGTGATTTGTCTCTTGGTCCAGTGTTTCCATGTGGTATGTGTTACCTGCCTGTTAGGTATTTAGAATTTGGTTATCAGACCAACTATTGAGGGATTGAAGTGCTTGTGTTCAAGTAACCCTATTTTACTTCATAATGGTCCCAAAGAGCAGCAACTGTGATGCTGGGTATGCAGAAATGCCAAAGAGAAGCCATAAAGTGTTGTCTTTAATGTCCCCCAGCATTGTCACAGGAAAGTGAGTACAGGGACTGAGGATGTAGCTCAGTGGCAGAGCACTTACCTAGCATGTGCAAGGCCCTGGGTTCAATGCCCAGCATGTCACACACAAACACACACACACTGTAAGTACAGTAATATGATGTTTTAAGAGAAACCATATTCATATAACTTTTATTGCCATATATTGTTGCAACTGTACTATATTATTATTAGGTACTATTAATCTTTCAGTAAGCCTACTATACAAATTAAACCATATCACACCATAAGTGTGTATAAGAAAAATATAGTGTATATAAAATTTAGTATAGCTGAGACATCAGGCAGCCATTGGGGGTCTTGGACTGTGTCCTCCATAGAAAATGAGGACATCTGTAGAAGTGTGCATTCATTTGCCTATCTTTCTAGATGAGGTTTTTCCTTTGATCTGCAAATTGGAGTTCCCTGTGGATTTTTTTTGTTGTTGTGGCATGAATAACATCCAATTTCTATTTGTTCCAAAAGAAATCAAAGACACTTGTGAAACTACCTGAGCCCAAAACCCATCTAGATTTCTTCAATTTATTTTCCCAACATTTTTCAATTGTCTTAATTCTACAACCATTTTTAGTAACCTCTTTATTGATAATTTTATGAAAAAATTGTTTTTAAAGAAAGAATATTCTTTCCCAGTCCTTTTTTTATTGGGTTGCATATTTAAGTAAATAGCACCATTACAGTGACCATATAATTTCCATGGACTGACTTGAGAACAAACACATCTTACTTTTACTAAGAGTAATTTGAAAAATGAGACCAAAATTCCAAGGGGGGTCCAGATGTGGTGACACACGCCTGTAATCCCAACACTTGGGAGGCTGAGGCAGGAGCATCCCCAGGAGTTTGAGGCCAGCCTGGGCCACATAGTAAGTTTAAGGACAGCCTGGACTACATAATGAGACCCTGTCTCCCCCCCCCCCAATTTTTTTACAGTCCAGCAGAGGACTGGGCAAATAATAATAACTGTAGCTAACAGTTATGGTACCTACTGTGTGCCCAGTGCTATTCTAAAAGCTTTGTTTATGTATTAAAAGTTAAGCATTTCTAATCAGAAAATTTGAAATCCAAAATGTTGTGAAGTCTGACAATTTTTGAACACTGTCAGATTTTGGAGCATTTTAGGTGCTCAAAAAAATTCAGACTTCAGAGCATTTCTAATTTCAGACTTTTAGATTAGGTAAGTACCATCTGTAAAAGTCTTTGCAAATATTGCAAAACCTGAAAACCTTCAAAATCTGAAGGGTCTCAAACTGGTCTCAAGCATTTTGGACAAGGAACTTTCAACCTGTAGTTTATTGAACCCTCACAGTATCCCTGTAGGTGGTGTCATCACCATTTCCTGGGGTCAGGAGCACCCAGTGTGTCCCGGGCATCTGGGAGTAGGTTTTGCAAGGAGCGGGGACTTCAGGTTGCTATGAGTTTGGTTAGTGGAGGTAAGAGAGATTCTATTGGAAGAAAGTGCTTCCCACCATCGCAGGCCAGGCAGTCTCATGAGAGTTGCTGGAATAGTCAAGTTTTTCCAGGGTCCTGAAAAACAGATTCAGTCCATACTCTAGGAGTTAATGACTTTGTGGTCTCTTCTGAAAAGAAGGGCAAAATCCTTCATCTTTTCCTAGTCTTTCAGGGCTGAGATTCTGAAAAGACAAACGCCATGGGACAGAGTGCTTCCTTTCCATTTGGGTAGTGTTTGCAGAAAGCTAATGAATTTGCCAGTGTTCACTGGCTGCTGTGAGTTGCGGTGGCTGGAGTGTGTCCATTTCTCTACCCTCCCTGCTTCCAGTCCAGCCAGATGTACCTGCTGGAGTTGGGGCTCCCTCCCCGGTCCCGGAATGACATGGGCTGCCTGGCTTCCATGGTCCGACTGGGGGTAGCTTACTCTGTTCAGATCACCCCAACCCTTGGCTTCCTGGGCTCCCCAGGCTCCTGGCGGCCTGCCTGACACTTTGTTTCCCTCCTCTGTGCTTCCATCTGCTCTCTGCGCTCCATTCCCTTTTCTTCTCTGCCTGGCTTCTCACTTGCTATGGCTTGACCCTTCCCTCACCCCCGCTGTTCACATATGCTCTGCTCACACCTCCTATTCCTATCTTAATTTTTAAACAGGTAACAATTGCATATGGTTTTAAAAATCAGAACTAAACAAAGGAAGAAAGGAAAAAAAAAAAAGCTAGATGAAATTGTAATTAAATTTCGGCTTCCGACTCTGCTGCCCCCCCCCCCACCATGGGAAGATACTTTTATTAGTTTCTGGTATTTACAAGGTATGATTGAAAATTATGGTGAATGTTTGAATTTTAAAAATTTATTACGGTAAAAGACACATTGCCAGGGGCCGGGGATTTAGCTCAGTGGTTCCGCTGCCTGCCTCATAAGCGCAAGGTTCCGAGTTCGATCCCCGGTACCAAAAAAAAAAAAGAAAAGAAAAAGACACATTGCCCTTAATCCCCTTCAAAATACTCCTCCCGCTTCATATACACTTATCCCGTCACTCGTGGCACTTTCTGAAGCAGTTCTGCAAGAACTCTTTCATGAATGTCTTTAGTTGCACTGTGTTGGCTGCTTCAATGTCCTGAATCTTCTCAAAATGTTTACATTTCATGGCCAGTTTGTCTTTGGAGAAGAGACAGAAATTTCATGGTGCCAGATCCAGTGAATAAAGTAGATGAGGATGTACTGTAATGCTTTTATGAACTGTCTTTCCATTAGATGGTGCTCAGCAATAGCAAGCAGTGTATTTTTTATCACACCTTGTAAAGACACTCAGGAAAGAGAACCTCCAGAACTGCTTCAGCAAGTGGCAAGAATGATGTTGTCAAGAAGTGTGTTCGCTGTGAAGGGGAGTGTTGTGAGGGGCACTGATGGCAATGTGTCTTTTACTGTGATAATTTTAAAAAAATGTTATTAGTACACGTTTACAGTACGTAAAGATTACATTTTTTGTGGGGAGTTGGTACATGTATGTAACACATCTTCATTCTCTTTTTACCTCTCCTTCCCTCACCCTTCCTGCCATTTCTCCATCCCTTTCCCTTTTGCAACAGTTCTATCTCAGGCAACCCACTTTCCGGTCCCCCTTCTGTCTCTCTTAGACAGAAGCTTTCTTTCTCTCAATAAATTTTTCCTACTTTAAAAAAAAAAGTTCTATCTGTTTCCCTGTTACTTTTTATTTTTCTCTTTAATTTGTTTATACTTTGGGTTTCTCAAATTTAAGCTGGGTACAGTGGGCCCTCGAGTTATGACAGGCCTGACATATGAACAACTTGGGTTATGACTGAAATTTTAGTTTTGACTTACGATCAAAGTCTTGAGTTAAGACCTGAATGCCAGCCACTTGTGCTTCCAGATGGTTTTAGATCTAGATCTAACCCTTAAAGAGTCCTGGAAAGAACATTACAGCATCCTTTCCGTGTGGGGTTAATTGAGAAATCCTGGGCCAGTGTCTCTCTAAGGACACTGAGATCTGCCTGTACACAGGAGACAGACTTTGAAGGCTTTGCAGGGACTCTAAGCCTTCAGCTGACCAACTTGAGTTACAATCAGCCTTTGGGAATGAATCGAGTTTGTAAGTCAAGGGTCCACTCTATCTGATTTATTTCACTTAATAGTGTGGTCTCAAGGTAACATTAATTTTCCTACTAATGACTTGTTTATCCTTCTTATGGCAGAGTAGTACTCCACTGTGTATAAATACCACATTTTCTTTTTTCCATTTATCTGTTGATGGATATATAGGCCACTTCCAAGATTTAGCTATGATGAGTTGTGCTATACACATAGATATGCATATGTCATTGTCATATGATGTTTTTAACTCTTTCAGGGAAATACCCAGAAGGGGAATAGCTAGGTTGAATGGATTACTGTAATAATTTTTAAAATTTTAAACATTCACCTTATATTTTGAACATCTCTAGTACTAACAGTTTATGCAAATACCAAAAAAAAAATCCATTCTTCTCTATCATAGGTTAAAAACTGTACTCTGTATTCTGTCTTTTATTTGTTTACCTAATATATTGTGGGGGTCTCTGAGGTCCTCCTTCCCTTTTTAAAGCTGCATGCCAATAAAGCTCATAGGGTGGCTGGGCCTGACCTTTCTGAGAAACACCTGGGTTTCCTGTCTTTGGTGAATATAAACAAAGCTGCCAGGACCTGGTTTGTGTTTCATACACACCACTCCACTTTTTCTCCATTTCTTTCCTGGTGCTTCAGAGCCTTGCGGGCAGTGTGGACATCTGACCGTTACCTGTGCTGCCCTTTTGTCTTTGGAAGGGCCCTTTATCCTTGCTGTGGCTTCCCCTCCCTAACTGAATTTACCTCCATCTTTCTCCATAGTCTATCTATCTTTCAAGTTCACCCCCACCACCACTTTGTGTTCCTTCAACAGTTTTTGTCCTTGAAAAGGGAACTATTTCCAGTTTAACCAACAATTCCAGATGAGTCCATTGATTCGAAGCAATATCACTAATATCAGTAGTCAACGCATCCTGACTGTTTACTGTAGGCTGGGCCTTTGGTGGTTGTTTCACATCTTTACCTAACCCTGACAGCCTCGTGAGGAACCATCATTTCCCAAAAGAAAACACGCTCAGCGAGGTTGAGGGACCAGACCAAGGTTACCAGTCTGGTAACTAGCACAGCTGGAACCCTACTCCCAGGCTGCCTGACCTCAGGGTGGTCTTTCCTGCTGAACCCTGAGAGGATTTGTGGCATTTGAGTTAAGCCAAGAAGGGTCAAAGAAAGAATAATCTTTTTAAGCAGTCTGTTTGCAGCCTAGGGCTCTCCTAATCTTTTTCATTCTTCTACAGCTTCTACGAAGATTTCCATTACAATGACACAGCTGGGTACTTCATTATTGGAGGGAGCAGGTACGTGGCAGGTATTGAAGGATTCTTTGGACCCCTGAAGTACTATCGCCTCCACAGCCTGCACCCCACACAGGTGAGCGGGCATCTGGGCACGAGTGGGAGAGGGCTGTGCCACTGTGGGGCTCCGAACTCTGTAAACAAAAGATTTCCCCAGATCAAACATCAGCCCTGCCACCGAACATAATTAATGTTGAGGCTCCCCCCAGCCAATGCGATAATAGATTTTTGTTAACGTTTGGTTCATTTAGTACTCATAAAATGGAAACCATTTACTTCCCCTGTTTTAATAACTACTAGCTTAATTATAGAGTAGATTTTTATCAGGCTGTTGCCTATCTAGTGATTAAGCTAATGAAAGGAGAGAATCTTAGTTATTTGGTAAAGCTTCTTTCTCTACGCTGTTATTTAAAGTATCAGGCGATGGCGAATTAGAATCTATCTCCGTTCTGTTCGCTCTGCCTTCTAGAAGCTGGCCTTCGGCTCCTGCTGGGTTGACTGTGGTTGTGCAGAGCCCGGAGAGCTTTGTGTTCCGAGCTGAGCCTGAACTGCCTGGTGCTCCAGGCCTGCTCCAGCAGGGCAAGGGGAGCCCAGGTCCCAGCAGGCACCTGCACCCCAGGAACCAAGCACCCACCTGACAACGAAGAAGAGCCTGCTTCCGTTCCCCGACCCTATGGACCCTGTGGAGTTTGTTCTGGAAAAAACAAGAGTCACTAGACAAAGTTGTAATTAGGAAAAATGGAGACCCTCCCCGTGGGTGATAGCCTAGGGGACTCTAAGAAAAGGGAAAAAGGAAATCCATTTATTCATTTGTGCAGTAAATCCTTACTAAATACCTACTACTCAACAGACTCTCTGCTAGGTGCTGAGGTGAGGTAAGTTAGAATGGCAGCTTTAGAAGTGGTTTGAAGATAGTCTAATTAGTGTCACGCACAGTACATATTTATATATTCACACATACAACTGAAACAAAAAGTTTACCAGGAATGCGTACGTACCCTTGCTATGTTCAATGGATTCCATTATTTTGTATTCCACTTTATTAAAACAAAAAATACCATCCAACCTGCTGGTCACAACCCACTGAAATAATTTCATGCCCTTTATTGGGTCCAGGCCTGCATTTTGAAACACATTGAGTTAAGATAAATCTCTTGACCCTGAGGAGCTCTCTTTCTGGGTCTTCAATCAATAAATCGTAAAAGAATACAAGACACGGTTTAATTCCCACAGCCTGTGCACCTGCCCCGAGGGAGGCGGAGGGGTAGGTAGGAAGCGTGTGCCAAAGCAGCGGCTTTCCATGCAGCTCTTGGAGGTTGAGTAGGAGCCCTCCGATCAGAGCAGAAGGAAATGGGAGGAGGGGTCCCAGGCAGCAGGCACAACCTGGCCGGAGTTGGCTTTCCCGAGTGAGAATTGGCGGTCTAGGGACAGCGACAGCCAGGGAAAAGGACAAGGTAGAGGTCTGGTCTCTGGGAAGTCCTGCCATTTTAGAAGCACTGCGGAGAAAAAGATGCTGCACTAAGAAAGTGGAGGTAGTATCCCTGAATTAATACTACACAACCTTAGTGCACAGATCCAAGGCGAACAAACACACCACCTGATGATTCATGGGAGAATGAAGTCAACCCAGATGCGTCCTCAGAGAGGTCAATCAATGGCTATTTGATGACAGTTGTTTATTTGATTTTCTTGCTTTCTTGTAGATCCTTAATCCTTTTCTTGAAAAGCAACTTGCTGAACAAATTGAGTTATATTATGAGCGGTGTGCTGAGGTTCAAGAGATAATATCCGTGTATGCATCCGCGGGACAGCTCGAGGGCGAGGGGCAGGAAGCATGTGAGTATGGGGTGTCTTGGGTGCCATCTGAAGCTCAGTGCGTCTGTATTGCTGAGCATGGCGTCTCCCGAGGAGACTGAAGTGGAGTGTGTGTGACTGACGACTCAAAACCCAATGGGGACGAGTGTGACATTGAGCCCTTCACGGGTGGATGTGAATGAAAGTGTACAGTCCACCCGAATTCCCAGAAACCCTACCACCAACAAACAGCCCAGAACTGAAACACGCCTCCTAGCTCTCACCACACCTAATCACGTTTAAAAATACAAGTGACTGGGCTGGGGATTTAGCTCAGTGGCACTCGCCTGCCTCACAAGCGCAAGGTCCTGAGTTCGATCCCTGGTACCAAAAAAAAAAAATACAAGTGACAGAGTGTCTTGAGCCTTGTGTGGCATTATTCCTATCCATGAGGAATCAAAATGAAATTGGAAAAATCTAAGAAAATCAAAATGAACTGGAAGATAAATTAATCGTTAGGAATGTTTCCCCATCCGTGTCCTCTTGACTTGGGCCATTAATATCTGAATATTAGCTTTCAGAATTGTTGAACAATGACTTTGTTGTTTGGGGCTCAGCTTTATTTTTTTAAATCCTTGAAATTGACTCCTGGAAGACCTCGGCAGATTGCTCCGAAGGAATGGATTTCAGAGAGCCTGCTTTTATGCGGGCTCATACGTACATGGACCTTGTTTTACTCCATCCCCACTGTCGAGTTCTGAAACATGGTCCTGTCTCGTCTCCCAGTGCTGCTGCTTGGCATTGGCACCGATAAACTTCTCTTTGCTCCAAATCTCCTTGTTTGATATGGTGGCACTGGAGCCAGTCACATATGTTCCTTCTGGAAGAGAAATTCCTGTGGGGCCTTTGCCATCAGCCAGAGTGAATCGAGAATTTCAGCCCTGCCTGCATATCTCCCCATCCTCAGAGCAGGACTTCCCATTCCAGGCTGCAGCGAATGTATGTGTCGCAATCATGTCCCACCCAGCTCACATCATGACCAGAGGTGGTTGCAGGTGAATGCAGAGGGCAGCAGTTCTGCACTTTCACTCAAGGGTAGTCTGTCCTGGCCCTCAGCTGCTGCTCTGACCGCTGCGCCATCTGAAAAATACAGTGCTGTCCGAGTATCCCGAGCAGGAGAGAAACTGATCCTGGTAACTTTCGTAATTAGGAGAGACACCCTAAGTTGGGAGGCAGCCTTGTCTGCCGATCTGCTTGGTGGCCTTAGGGACTTTCCGAATACCTTTGGTCACCTTGCCTCCCTCTCTTCACTGGGGTTTCTTGGCCTTTGCTCTTCAACTCATGTGCCAAGCAAGTGACCTAGATATCAGCCTCCCAGGGACAGGGCAGAGGCCAGCTGCTCATTTCCCCAGAATTAGCCAGCAGCCACCCATGGCTTTGGCCTGTTGCCCCTGGCCTCAGCTCCCAATGATGACCTCAAGGCCAAGGCACCAGGGCCAATTTCAGATTCCTGAGGGACCCAGCCAACATCCAGTGGAGTTAGGTCTGACCTGTCATCCCTGGGTCCCTGCAGGAAGAGGGGCTTTGGAGGGGTGGGGACTTTGCCTCGCCTAAGGGTCTGGTGTCTGTGCTTCTGTGCAGGCGACCTCCGAAACTCCTACCTGGACTTCAGGCGCAGGTATGGGAGACCCTCGACGTGCAGAGCCTTCCCCTGGGAGAAGGAGCTGAAAGACAAGCATCCCAGCTTGCTCCAGGCCTTGCTGGAGATGGATTCGCTGACCGGTAATTGAGCCTTTGCTTTGACTTTGGGTGCCCATTAGAAAGGGTCCCTGCTTTTCTCTGTCTTGCTCACCCTCTTCGGTGATTTATGCCTCGATGTTATTTTTAACCCCAGTGTTCTAGCTTAGTTTCGCATTTAAATTCTGCCCTTGTATGTCCACAAGGCTCAATATATCTGTGCACATTTCCAGCGCTCAATACAAAACCTTAAATTTAGGAATTGCTCAAGTAATTCTTTATCTAAAGCCAAAGCCTCAAATGGACAGTGCTCAGTGGTTCTGATTCCCAAAGGCAGGTGGTTTGCAAAATACCTTGTTGTGTACTTAAAAAGAATTTAATTACCTTGAAAGTCTCTTGAAAAATCCAAAGTCCTGTTCCTCTATTCCCACGGGCACAGATCCTGGAGGTGAGGTTCAGGTCCAGGCACATTCTCTCCATCCACAGTCTGATTCCTGTTTCTCACTTCCTGCTTCCTACCTATGTGGATCTGACCTCTCAGGGCCTTAGGCATTTTAAGTTGGAACTCCTGGTTTGTGTATAATTTTTATTCATAGTGCTGGGGATCGAACCCAGGGCCTCCTGTAAGCTAGGCAAGTGCTCTGCCACTGGGCTGCACCCCCAGGCCAAGGCTCCTGATTTGAAATGCACAGTAAGCATCCTCTCAGGAATTTGTGTATCCCTTCCAAATGCTGCCAGCTTCCCTTTGTGCTCACTGCAATCTGAGTTTGCTTAATGAATTAAGTACTCACTGTCTAGCCACAGGGATCTTGAAAACATGCCTGTTAGGAAGAGCACACGAGGCCAGAGACGGGGGAAGCGGAGGAGGGGGGTGCACGTAGCTGTCCTCCTGGTGAGTGTCACCTGCCGTACTCCTGGGCCCAGATCCAGCACTTTAGTGCCAGTGATGTTGAAACCAACTTCCTGAGAATGGCAGTGCCCAGTGGCATAGAAGGAGTTTCTTTGCAGAGAGTGATGCTCCTGTTCTGGAAGAACACAAGCCACCCAAAATGTTTCATCTTTCACTCTTTCAATCCCTTGAGAGCCACTACTCAGTTCCTGGGCTGGACTTCAGAGATAGGAGAGATGACACAGGGTCCCTGCCCTGGAGGGACAGACTTGAAAGCGGAGACAAGTTGAGGTGCATTTTAATAAAAGCTATGGAAGTGAAGGCGCAAAGAAAGGAGTGGACAGTTCTGCCTTGAGGAGGCAGTGTTGGGGCTGCTTCGCAGAGGGCCGGTGGTGTTTACCGCTCAGTGAGGTGGAGAGGTGGAAATAAGACCGACCAGATGTCGCGGAGTACAGAAGGGGCTCAAGGGGCCAGAGGAGCCCTGGAGAGCGAGCTGCCTGCGCAGACTCTTGGCTGTGTCTTAGAGGAGGCCAGGCCTGGGGGGGCTTTAGATAGAGGAAGAGGTGTGAGCTGGTGGGTTTTGAGGTTTGGCTGACTGCAGTGGGGAAAGAAGGGGTTCACTAGAAGGCGGTGGAGCCCTTAGAGAGAGTGCATTGCTATGGTGCGGGAAGAAGGCATGCGGCTTTGGGTGGCCCGTGATGGAGACAGAGCTAAAGCAGCCGAGGAGGGTGGCTCTGAGTGACCTGTGACTGCTGAGTGTGGGCCCCTTGTGGAGCCGGGAGGCCATGTCGCTTTGTATTAAGTGACAGTGTGGCCTCTTGAGCCAGGTGGCCTGGTTCCAAGATTAATTAGCACTCTCTGTGCGCTCTTGGGAAAGTGTCTTAATTCCTCTGACCCTCAGTTTCCTAACCTGCAGAATAGGCAGATACTTCTCCTGGCCCACATTCAGAGTCGATGTGAGTGTGAAATTTTTACAACGGCCCCAGACCTGGGGAGCCCATCAGAAGCAGCCAGGGGATTCTGTGGTTGGGGCATAGGAGGACGCCTTAGCTGCCTTCTTGGTCAGTTTTTGCCCCCAGCCATACCCTGCTTCTCCCAGCCATGTCCCCAGACCCTGCCGAGTTCCCTGTGCCCCAGGACCCCAGGTGCCCCCTTGCTGAGAGTCTGTTGTCCATGTCTTTGTGCTGATGACTGGGTGGAGGTAATTTGAGGTAATTCAGGGCAGAGCTGCCCCCAAGACAGACCCACAGGAGGGGAAAATTCGAACAAAGTGCTGAGAAGTTGAGGTTAAATGGGCTGCCACCACATCCACCTCCAGATAGTTTCTCTGAGATCAGATCATATTTAAATATAGTTTTGCTGGTTGGGAGCAGGAGTGAATCATTTTCACAATCCATTCTTTTTTAAGAAAATACTCTCAATAAGAATGTTTTCGTGTTATTTTTGCAGCTCAAAGTCTTGCTTACAAGAATTTAGGACTATTTTATTTTCCACAGAGGCCCGGCAATGGAATCTAATTAAAAACTAAATCATGAGCACTCCAGTCTGAAGACTTCCTGGACCTCAGTGCAGCAGAACTGTTTGGTTTCTTCGAGTTCCAGCGACCTTGGTTATGCTTGGAGGCCCCCATCAGTGGGAAGGATGGGGTCCTAAAGCCAGAGGTGCTGATTTAGGACCCGCTGTTTGTACCAGACCTGCCAGCTGGGTACTTCTGGGGCCAAATTAAAACAGCAGGAAGGAGCATATCCTGAGGGTCTCCCCTTCGACCGTGGCCTCTGTTGCCCTGGAGCACACAGCCACCTGCTTGCCTCTGCTCTGATGGGGAAGGGAGCACTGAGGGTGGTGGATGGATCTCCAGAACCAGGCCCCAGGCTCCATTCTGCAGCTTTTCTAGGTTACATGGAGAGACCAGGGAGCTTCCTGCAGAGCGAGGGCATACACTCCTTCAAATTCATCTCTCTGCCTGGCATGGTGCCCTTGCTTGGGGCCATAATAGCATCTTCCAGCTAACCCAGGAGAGGGATCGGTGTTATACATTGTACCCAGCTTCCTAACAAGTCTGATAAATATGCAGAAGCTTTGATTTTGTAAACTGAGGTTAAAAGACATGTTTACACTTTTAAGAGGTCTTTACTCTGGTCTGTAGAAAAGATAATAGCAAGACTGGCCTGACTCAATCTGTTCCTGGTCTCCTCAGTACCCTTCTTCCAAGGTCATAGTGCTGTTAGGGTCTCACTCATCCTGGCACACTTTGCACAACTCTGGTTTAGAGGAATTGGGTTTGAAGTCTGTTTTCCTGCTGATGAGCAGACCTTACTGGAACATCTTTTTGTGATAGTTTGGCTGTGGTTTGTCTCCTTGCAACCTAGTGTGGTGAGTTGGGAGGTGAAGCGGGCCCCGATGGGAGGAGACTCTGGCCTCAGAAAGGATTCAGGTCATTTCTGTGGGATCCTGAGCTCTGGAGAGATCTGGTTGCTTCAAGAGTCAGCCCAACTGCTCACTCACTCTCCAGGTCCTGTGTGGTGATGAGATCTCTCTTTCTTGAATGTGCTCCTGACATAAGGCCTTCACCAAAACCAGGCTGATGCCAGCACTGTGCCCTTGAACCTCCAGAACTGTGAGCCATACCAAACCTCTTTGCTCTGTAAAGCCAGCATGCCGTGGGTGTTTTGTTATAGTAATAATGCAAAACATACCACAATGTTCATCCTATTGCATCTTTCCTGTCTGAAATAAGTGATGCGAATGGACTCAGGAATGAGATGTTTGGTGCTTGGAACTCTTGTTGTGGGAACTGAACAGGTGTGGTACCAGAGATGAGATGTTTAACTCAGTAGTGTGTTCTTGTCACTTGCGTGTCATTTGTTCGTTCATTCATTCATTCACTAAATGGTTATGGACTGAGAGCCCCCACCCCATGAGCCAGGATAGAACAAAGAATGAACAAAGGCTGTATTTTGAACAAGAGTTATTCAGGCCAAGCATCAAGAAGCACATCAGCCCCCTTAGTTTCCCTGGACAGTTAACTTGTGAGATAATTTTTCCTGGATTTTGTAACAGCCGCGATGGTCTGAGAAGATGCCCTGCCCTTTCTGATTCCGCTGTGAGGCGAGTCACCCTTTCCCTCTGCGGCACCAGACTTGAGAGTGATTCCCCCAGGACTCTGCTCTGGTCCAAGCCAACAGCTACTCAGAGGAGAGAAGGGAGCTCTGTGGGGAGGGGGAGCTCAGGTTCATTACCAGGTGGGAAGTGCACAGAGCCACCAAGTCCTCGTGTGGCGGGGCCAGAAAGGCACTATCTAAGGCAGAAGACAATGGCCACACGTTTACATCTGTCCTCTTTGCCATTTTGTATTAATTTTTAATTGTGGCCAAATACACATAAGATACAATTTCCCCTCCTACCCATTTGAACTATGTAGTTCAGTAGCGTTAAGTATATTCACATTGCTGTGCCGCAGACCTCCAGTACCATGAGCATCTTGAAAAACTGAAATTCCACTCTAGCTTCAAAAGTCCCAATTTCCTCCTCTTCCCAACCCCCAAAAGCCACCATCCTGTTCTGGGAGTTTGACTACTTCAGAGACCTCATGAACACGGGATTATCAGGTTTTATCTTCCTGTGACTGGCTAGTTTCATTAAAGAGTGTCCTCATTCATGGTAGAGCGTGTGTCAGAATCTCCTTCCTTTTTTTTTTTTTTGGTACTGGGGATTGAACTCAGGTCCTTGTACTTTCGAGGCAGCCAGCACAACCACTGAGGTAAATCCTCGGCCCTCCTTCCTTTTTCATCCTGAACGATGTTTCTTTGTATGTGTGGACCCCATTTTGTTTATCTGTTCTTCAGGGACACTTGGGCTGCCTCCACCTGTTGGCTATTGTGAATAATGCCGCTGCGAACATAGCAAATATCTTCAAAGGTATTTGCTTTCAGTTCTGTTGGACACATATCCAGAAGCAGAATTGCTGGGTTATATGGTGATTCTGGGTTTAATTGTTTGGAGGAACCTCCATTCCGTTTCCATAGCAGCTGCACGGCTTGCAATTCCCACCAACAGTGAGCCAGGGTTCCCATTTCTCCACATTCTCATCAACATTTGTTATTTTCTTTCTTTGTTTTTAATAGTAGCTGTCTTCATAGGCATGAGGGGTAGTTTATTTTTGTGCAGCAGTTTATATAATGGGGAGAGTCTGTTTTCCTAGGGATTAGAATGCAAGGCTCTGTCTATGAAAGAGCTTCCTGGACAGAAAGGCACCATGTAGGCAGGATCTGCCTTGCCTTAGCCCTGTGGGATCCTGTGTGTGTCTCTGTCACTCACTCAGCTGCAAGCAGAAGTGTCTAGCTTGTGTCCCCAAGTGTCCGCAGACCCTGCAAGAGCACTGGGCATGCGTCGTCAGATGCTTGTTGAGTCGATCCTTCGTCCTTGTGACCCTGCGCAGCACCTCTGTGACACATGCTCTTTAAAGACCACACCACCCCTACTTCACTCCCCTGCTTACCTGGCAGGCAAGCTTCCTGCGTGTCTCAACCCTGATACGCCTCTCGCATCCTCTCTCCTATATCCCAGGCCCACGGCTCCTTCCCCCATTCCCTCTCGCCCTTTTGTAGGAATCCCCTCTCCAATGACATCTTCCCACATTATGGCAGTCGATTTGTCCAGTTGCTTCCACACCAGTGTGTAGAGTCCTCAGACAGGAAGATTGCCTAGGCAGAAAGCCGGCCCTCACCTTAATGACTATAGAGCAACCAAACGCGCTCCAAATGAATAAGGAGCTCATTGTGCATACTATACTCAAACTTTCTTGGTGGGGTCAGTGAATCATGAAGGGATGAGGGATGTGACTTCCAGGGACAAAGGTTCAAGGTCTGCACTAACCAAGCTGTGGCTCCCCTCCAGACTCTTCGAG
Source organism: Heterocephalus glaber (assembly GCF_000247695.1). Next base: position 6,735,336 of record NW_004624755.1, read on the forward strand.
TACACTGGGCTTATTCTCATCTTTGTACGTTTTTCTCCTTTCTCCCACTCCTCCTGAGCCTGTGCCTTTACAAGAGCTGAGGTTCTAGCTCTGTCCACATAGTTGTTTCCCAGGTCCAGCAGCATCCTGTTTGCTAGCTTTCCACTGCACAAAAGCAGCCCAGAACCCTTCTCTGGTCTGTGCACACCCACTTACAAAGGAATTCCAGCAAATTAGCGCTCTCGGGCTTGCTCTTCTGTTATCTGTAATCTGGTGGCTGAGATACAGGTGAAAACAGCCCAAGGCACATGTGAACTCAGTTTCAAATCCAGGTTTTGGGTATCCCCAGCACTGTGCTAGGTCCTGGGGCAGTTGGGACCAGCCCACACACAGCTCGGTGCCAAGCGCCCCCGGGGTGGAAGAGGAGGCTTGTTAAGTGTTGACAGTTGATGCACTAACCTGGCACAGACTGCGGCCCTTCCCACCACTCTCTCATGCTGATGTATAGTGAAAAGTGTCCCTCACCTCCCAGAGTCTGCGAGCCTTTGAATTAAAGATGGCAGTGCTCTCTGGTGCCAGCTACAGGGCCGACAGATGCGTCCCCAGACCCTCCCTGGCCCTGGCATTCCAGAGCCAGAGCTGTTTCCTGATCACCTTGCTTGGCCTGGGAATTCTCCCACGCTGCTGCGTCCCTATCTAGGCTCTGGGGTAGCATCCACCAGGAGACCCTTGAGCCAGAACTTCATGTGGGGTTGTTTCCTGGGAAGCTTCTAATTTTCTAGGAAGATGACTCTTTCCTGGGCATAGAAATTGGCCTATTAGCATTTGGGTTTTTTTCTAATGCTAGTCCAGTAGTGTTTCAGTGCGCACATTTTTCATTATGTAAGAGTTGTACAGGCTATTTCATTCTTCTACCCTTCTGTCACACCTTCCATGTCAAAACTGAACTGTTTGAACTTGAAAACCCTTTGAATGGGGTTCCGGCTTGCAGGAAAGTGAGGTGACAGTGATGGGAGCAGGCTGGAGGGAGGGTGCAGGAATGGCAGTGGCAGAGCAGGGTGAAGGCTGGAGAGCTGGGGATGGCAGGGAGCAGAGAAGGACACAAAGGCTCCAGGGTGCTGAGCAGGTGACAGGGAGCCGGGGGCGGGGTGGGGGCAGGAAAGTGAGCTGGGTGAGCTGGCCAGAGCGCCCTTGGGACATCCACTCATCAACCCTGAGCTGGAACTGTTCACTTCCTCTCTCCCTTATTCCGGCACCAGGCACCGCTGAGCCTGAGGAACTGGTGCCTGTGGCCACAGGAAGTCCAGGATCTGCCAGGAAATGATTCTCTGGGAGGAGGCCAGGTTGGAGGCTCAGCTCACCTCCCAGCACTGCTTCCTGGAGCACGGAGTGTGGGGAAGAGACGTTCTCACACAGCACGTCCAGGGCCTGCTGGTGCCACTAGCAAAACTCAACTTTGTTTTCCATTTTATTTCTGCTCACAATTGCAGCGTTTATTTGGAAGCCCTAAAATGCAGAGCAAGGACATCATAGAAGTACAGTTGTATTACAGAATAACACCAGGATACCGTTTCCTTTTCAGACTGATCTGTCACTGTTGTTTGTTGAAGAATCATCATCTTTATTATTGTTTCTTCAAAGCGTACTTTTTAGTGTTTTAGAAAATGTTCAAAAGCATGATGAAGAAAACAAAGAATAGGCTACGATTTTCCCATCCAGAAAATAATAGTCCTGCAAGGGGTGGGGAGAGAAAGGAGGGAAAGAAGTAAAGAGAGAAAGAGGGAAGGAAGGAAGAAAGAGAAGGGAGAAAAATGACATACATAAAGCCAGAAAATTTACACGGTACCAAAAGGTGCAAATAATTTACTTTTGAGAGAGATATATAAGCCAGCTCCGTAAGCTTTGGGAGTCCCTGGGGCTTCCAGGAGCAGAATGCAAATGAGGAATGTGCTGTGTTTTTTAAACCAGTAAACTTGGTGAAGTGTACTCCTTCTAATGGTTAAGTGGCATTTTCTCCTTTTACTTTTTTTTCCCTCTTTCAAACTTCTACTTTGGATGCATTATACCCTTCGGAAGCTGGAAACTAAAAATGACTTTCTGTTGATGTCTCTGTCCCTTTCACAAGGAGTGAGGCACCGTTCACCTGAATTCCCAACCACACCCCGGCTCCTGCTTCGGACCTTCCACAAGGGGCTACCTTCGCCCATGGTGCTCTTGATTCTTCTAATGATGAGCACACAAATGGTGACCTTATGTCATTATTATAGAAGAGAAAAAAGAGCAAATAAACAATGCTGTGCTACTTGGAAAATAGCAGAGGTTAATTCATGGTGGTTGTGGCTTTTGTTCCTTAGCTCTTGGTAGAGAAAGAAAGAAAATGGGAAATGGCTCTTCTCTTTGTTTGTTTCTTCACTACACCATTAATTTCCTTAAACAAGGAATATTTTTAGTTACAGATCAAGTAAAAAAATGCATATGCTAAACCAGATGGGTGAAATTAACAGTTTCATTAAACTGACTTCAAAATCACCAGTTTTGCAATATTGCCAGATATCGTGGCTTTGATTTGAGGCAACAGTTGGAATTCAGACTTTAACAAATGGGCAAAATAAGCAATTTTACCTTAAAAATTAATTTTTTACTAAATTCACTAGGACAGAAAATTGTTTAGATTTTTGCAGAGAAAATTCTGATTGGTAATACTGTGGAGGAGTTCAGTATTGTAACATATAAAAGAAATATGAAAGTCCTTAGCTCCTACCCGTATTTCAATCTGCAAAGTTTTCAGTGTCAAGGGTTCAAGCTTGGTGAAGGGCTCTGGTTTTGTTCATTCTCCCGCAGTCCCAGTGACCTGGGCTGCCCTGCTAATGAGTTCCAGGGCTTTGTGCCAGGGGTCAGCAGGGCAAGTGTTTCATTTGGACTTTCATTTAGTTTGGAATCTCTTTCTCCTCTGGGTCCACAAAGCTCTGGTCGGTGCATACTCACACAAAACCTGTCATCTTAGGTAGGCATTTGGCGGAGCAAGTGAGGGAGAGATGAATTGTTAACAAAATGTTAGTGGTGCAGTGTTGGGAATATGCACAGAAAGGTTTCTGGAATGAGTGCATATTTAAAAGTAAATATATGAATAAGAAGCAGCAGAAGTTATGTCACAGCCTTGTCTGAAGGCTACTGTACTTATCGAATCCAGTGGAGAAGGTTCTTACTGTGGCTAATGGTTGAACAAGATGGAATCCTCTTCTCAACTGTGCAAAGGAAAATCCACAAGGAGATCCCCAGACTTCTGGTGGAAAAAAGATGTCATCATTCAGACGCATCCCGACAGGTGGACAGGGGGTGTCCAGGACATCCACTGCCATGCTCTTGGTTAAATAAAGCAAAATCCCCAAAAGCCACTCAAGAGTCTAAAAACTAGTTGGGGAAATGGTGCCGCAATAAAATGCAGTCCTCTATATTCCAGGGTTCTGTGTCTGTGGCTTCAACCAAGTATGGATCAGAAATACTTGGAGAATTAACTGGGGGTGTAACTCAGTGGTAGAGCCCACGCCTGGCACACACAATGCCCTGGGTTCAATCTGTAGCACCACCAAAAGAAAGAAAATACTTACAAAAACATTGCATCTGTAATGAACAAGTACAGACACTTTTCTTGTCATTAGTCCCTAAAACTACAGTGTAACATCTATTTTCATAGCAGTTACATTGTATTAGATAGTATAATAATCATACAGTGATTTAAAGTACATCGATGGATGTGCATAGTTTATATGCAAATACAATGCCCATTTAAATATGAGACTTGGGCTTTCGAGGATTTGGGGTATCTGGAGAGGGACTGGAAGCAATCACCCATGGATAGCAAGGAACAACTTACTGTTAAAACATTAGAAAGAATGAGCTCCAGCAGCTACAGAAAGTTGCTCATAATAGATAATTTTAAAAAGCAAGTTGAGAGAATTTGTAGTAGCATAATATACCATTTTTGGAAAGAAAATGTTTATGCATATATGTAAATAGATGTGTATATGAATTATTGTATATGCAAAGGAGAAGTCTCCAAGCTTCTATTCCAAGCTTTTAACAGTCTCTAGCTTCACTGTTAACCGGAGATTGGGGGAGATGGAGACTTCTGTTTTTATTTTACACATATCTGCATTGTTTGATTTCCCTGACAACAAACAGCTAATTCTTTAGGGAGCTAAAAAGAAAACAGAGGGGAAAAAAGAGCTGCTCCATTTGTTCAGTAAGCTAATTTTTTCACCCTCAACTGTGCTGGGTGCTTAGGATCAAAGGAGCCAAAGCAGGAGCAGCTGGTGGGGGAGGAGCCACGTAGTCCAGGGACCCCCCTAGTGCAGGCACAGCGTCCCTCACTGGGGCAGCAGGGAACCTGTGTCCCCCTAGGGACCAGCACCAGCTCACAAACAGTTTCTCAGCTTTCACAATTTCCTCCCAGAATCTTTCTGATCTTGACCTCTGTTTTTAGCAGGAACCTCTGCAAAGAAATTGCTCTTAGACAAACCTAATCCCAGACCTTCCCATTTTGGCAATTCTTCTCTGCTTACTCCTTGGTGGGGTGCTGACTAGAGCAAGTCTCTTGCTCCCTCCTGAAAGTAGTTTTTAATGACATTTTTATTTTGGATAGAATGAAGAAAATGAATGTGTTGGCTGTAACAATTTTTAGGCAGGTGAAATTTTAGTCTTAAACTGACATTTACCTTGACATTCAAGTTTACATTATTTATATACAACTTAAGTCCTCAATTACATGTAAATAACATCTGTTCAGTCCTGTATGATCTGTTATAACATGGCACCTGGGAAAGGGCCTTGCATGTTGTAAAGAGTAAACATTTGTTGGCTAAATTAGTAAATAGGAGAGATGAATAATGAAACAGACTTTAGAAGACTCTTAACAGTTACATTACAGGGCCATCAAACTTGATCATTTGCTCTCCCATCCAAATACTAACCAGGCCCGACCCTGCTTAGCTTCTGAGATCAGACGAGACTGGGAGTGTTCAGGGTGGTGTGGCCATGGATAAACTTGACCATTTGGGCTTAGATGTTGATGAGCTTGTAGAGTTATGGCAGGAAGCATCATCTGGCTTAAAGCAGCTGTGTGACAAGTCTGTCTCCATGTGTAAACACAGCAAACTGAATGCGAACTCTGGCTTTGGTGACCTGCAAAGTGAGGTTCAAAGGTTTGAATTTTGCTTCTTCAGGGCTCAGTCCCCTTCTGCTAAAAATGAATCAACTAATATCATTATTGACCTCATAAGACTTCTCAGATCAAATGACATAATTTGAATAAGACACTTAACCCAGTACTTGGCGTGTTGTAGGCTCTGGATAAATGTAGACTTTTTTATTATTGTATTTAGAGACCTGTAAGAAAAACTAGAAGCAAAAGATGATGAGGAAGCATCTCAAAATAAGATTCTTTGCCTAACTTTTTAGAACAGCATCTAAGAACAATTTCTGGGATAAAACACATCCTTTTTCAGTCTTAGAGAGAAAAAGTCTCTCTGGAAATTTCAGTGGTCCTGAATTACACTGAGTAAATTACTCTCTTGGGGACTCTCTGCTGTGGGAGGCACATCTTCTTTGCCCAAGACACTAGACTGTCATTTAGTGCCAAAGAAAAAGCTGTTTACAGAATGACACCACGGCATCCCCAAAAGGTTTAATTTACCTCCCTGGAAGGTGGTATATTTGAAGGTACTGCAGGACCAACTATATCAATAACTCAGGTGATTTAATTGGCTTTCCCCTCTTCTTTCTAAACCCGCGTCGATCTCATGGTAATTAATTTTGTGTGCTGTGATTGTGTTATTTACAGTGTCAAGGAGCCAGAATGAATCTGTATTAGAAATCGGTGGGAGAATATTTGAGAAGGCTGTAAAGAGACTCTCCAGAGTTGATGGTCTTCACCAAATTAGCTCTGTCATCCCCTTTCTGATGGATTCCAGTTGCTGTGGATACCATAAAGCATCCTACTACCTCGCAGTCTTCTATGAAACTGGATTAAATGTACCTAGGGATCTGCTGCAGGTGGAGTATTTCGGGTTCTGGGAGCATCAATCACCTGCGTTATATTTGCAAATTATGCCCCTGCTAGGATGGACATGTTGCAGCTCCTTGGGATCCTTTAAAAATCCTTACATCCAAGATAAATATCCTGGGGCCGTGTAAAAACAGGATACCTGGTTTTCAACGTATTCTTCATTCATTTCTGCACAGTCTCGGGGGTATGTTGTGGACACCATGTACAGGACAGTTTGGGCCGGGTTTCCCACACTGTCAGCCCTTGGAGAATGGAGGCCTTCTCCCTGATTGGCGTAACTGCTCCGACTGTGAGACCATTGTCTCCTATTACTTTAGCTAAGAGAAGCCATTTGGACCTCTAAGTAAAGTATTGTCACATCCAGCCTTCCATCATCAAAATAAACACCATAGCAGACAGTTTCCTTTTTGGTTTTGAATCTAAATTGATTATGCAACTTGCCTAACATGTAGAGTCACATTTCCTAAGTGCATTAGTCAAGGTTCTCCGGACAGAACCAATGGGATTATATATCTTGGAAGAGATTTATTATGAAGAATTGGCTCATGCAATTATGGAGGCTGAGAAGTCCTCTGATTTATCATCTCTCTGTAAGTGGGAGGCCAGGAAAGCCAGGGGTCTATTTCTAGACCAGGCATGGGGGCCAGAGGCCAGGGGAGCTGATGGTATTTATTGTAGTCCATGGGCAGGAAAAGACCAATGTCCCATTCAGGCCAGCAGCTGAGAAGCAAAAGGACAGATTCCTCCCTCCTCTGCCATTGGTTCTGTTTAGGATCTCAAGGAATAGGGTGCTGCCTAGCATACTGGGGAGGGCCATCTGCCTCACTCAGTCCAACAGTTCCAATGCTAATTTCATCTGGAAACAACAACCTTCAGACACCCCAAGTAATGATGCTTAAACTGGGCACCCAAATGTGCACTCAAGTTGACCCAAAATTAACCATCACAAGAACGACTAGCAAGTGGTCTCCGATCACTTTCAGTTTTCAGATTTGCACAGAAGATTGTTATCTCTGCTTTGGAGGAACTCATACTGTTCAGACCTACCCAGGTGGCACCGTGTTCCTTTCCAGTGATCCATTTGTAATGTTTCTGGTTTGTAGATGCTCCTGACTCATGGAATGCTTTCCTCAATTTCTGAACAGTCCTCATTAAGGCGTAATAGTGCAGAAACTTCTAGCCCTGTTTCTGCCACAAAATGGCTGGTTGACCGTGGACAAATGACTGCATCTTTCTGGCCTCTGTTTGCTCAAGCATGAAATAAGGTTGTTGATCCAACCCGTCTCTAAGAATCCTTCCAGACTAACTCTCTGAAAGTGTGAGGTTCGGGCGTGGACTAACATAGCTGATGCAGCACTGGAGTCTTTAGGACAATTGGCAGATACACAAAAATGTACTGAGAGAAGTCAGGGAAGGTCCCCATTTCTACCAAGAAAAGGCACAGGTCAGGACATTTTAAGTTATTAGACATAAGGAAGGACAGATACCCTGGAATTTGTAAGCCATTTGAAATTTGGGCTGGCTTTTCTAGTTTTATTTTAAACAGGAGCCAATTAACATTTCTGAGATGGCTAGGATTATACATAGGGATAGGCTGTATGACCTTTCAGTGTTAGGATATTATGACCCAACCTCCATTCTTGTGAACACTTTGCCAATTTCTTCCCAACAGGGCATGTTGTACAGTTTGGTCGGAGGCCAGGGCAGTGAGAGACTATCTTCAATGAACCTTGGGTACAAACACTACCAGGGCATTGACAGCTACCCCCTGGACTGGGAATTGTCATATGCCTACTACAGCAGCATTGCCACGAAGACACCCCTCGACCAGCACACGCTGCAGGGAGATCAGGTACGAAGGAGATGTTGGAAATGGTCACGGCCCTGTCTTCCAGGGCCTCTGCAACAGTTTTACAGCCCGCACCTGTGGCTGACTGAGTCCCTGGCCTCCAGAGGCAAGCATAACTGAGTGGAAAGGAGAGCCGCCTTGCACTTGCCAATTCAAATTTCCTGACTCTTTGTAGGCTGACTGCATGTATGGGGCCGAATCTGTGTGTGCAGAGCTCTTTGTGAGTGGGAGGGCTGGTAATGCCAAGGGGACATTTGGCTTTGGACAGGTTTTGATTTTGAAAAAAAGAAAAGTACACCAGAAACACCAGGTTTGTCCCAAGACCATGTGAGACAATGAGTTGTCTTTGGTGATGTTAAGAGGGCTTCATTGCAACTGAGTCAGATCTCCAAGGGCTCCTCCCAAAATGTAGTGAGCGAGTGAGTGCTGCAGTACACAGAAAGCAGCTCTGCACCCGGCTAGGCACTTGAGAAAAGCCTGTCCGCATCATACGAGCCTTGCTAGCCCAGGGCACCCAGGTGACCGACAACAGCGTATGATGGTGATGGTGTCTCACCACTAACTGCAGCCCCTTGAAACTGACTCATTGAGCAAAGAATGATTGCTGGTTCATGTCTGAAAAAAAAAAGTAACATGTTAAATTAGACTGATGACTTGTTTCTAGACTTCCTTTTGAAGACAGAGAACTAAAGGATCTAAGTAAAGACGGTAGTGTGAAAATTAAAAAAGAAAGCTGCTTCAGGATGAGGCAGGCAGGTCAGCATCACAGGAAAGGACACAGGGTGGTTGGCTTCGTGATTGTAGCTCATGAGGTGGTGGAGTTGAAAAGTGCGCGCAGTCTCTTCTGAAAGTTGGCCGTCTTTTTCTACATGGCACCAGACAGTAAATATTTTCAGCTTTGTCTGTATGGTCTCAACTCTGCCGTAGTAATATGGAAGCAGATGGGGTGCATGGGCTTGTGCCACCATGGCCAGTACACACCTGAGTGGCAGGATTTGACCTTGATTGGTGCTGTGAACTTGACTTCCCCTTCCGCTGGAGAGCAGGCCTGAGGCATAGGCCTGGCTGGGCAGGACTGTTGAATCTTGGGCTTAGTGACTAACTGGAAACCAGACCACTGGTCACCAGCTGAGCTCCTGGATTGGAGCCACAAACCCGTAGTGTGAAAAACTTGCACTTCGATATTTGGGATAGCTGATTTCTGTGAAAGAAATCGATGGCAGCTACTGTATGGTTATGAAATAAATGACTCAAAGATACATGCTGTCCGTGGACATTAAATGTGAGTGAAGCTATAAAACACCAAAGCCCGTCTATGTAGACATTCTAATTCCTTTCAGAAATGATGATTCCTCCCAAATAAACTACACACCCTTATCATTTGAACATTATTTGAACTGAGTATTTGTATATAAACTATGCAGAATCTGACCTCAACATGGCAGGAATTGATTTATTAGTCATAAAGATCTTTTATTTTTTTTAAAAAAGAATCTCCCTGAAAGAATATTTTTCCAAAATCAAGCCACAAAATAATATTGCTTTTGTCTTTCCATGAAGCCCAAATGTATTAATAATGTCCTATATGTACATATTATTCTTTTAAGAATTCTAATTCAGCATAAATTAGCAGCAGGAAATGGTATGTTGCTAACAAGCTCCTTTTCTTTTGAAGATTTGGTGCATGAAATGTTATGATTATGAAAGAAAATGTTTAATTGGTTAGAACCAGAGGAGACGAACAGAAAAGATCCATCTTGCAGCTGAAAAGTCGTGTGATTAAGAATCGCAGATAGGAATTATACACTTAGAAGAGTTGTGTCATAGCTCATTTTCTTAAGAATGTGTAATTAATGGCTTCTTGAGAATTTAAGCAGGTGTCATACATTGATTTAAATGTCCTTTTGTTGAGATGTCTATTAATTCACCAGCATAATGTAGCAAATGAAGAGACTGAGAAAGCCAGACCTTTAATTAACAAACCAAGGATCTGTCAATAACTCCCTCCTTGATTCTTGTTTCATTTTCTCTTTCACGTAACTATGGTTCACATCATTCATCTTCTTTATTAATGCTCTCACTTCTTTGTGATTTAGTGGGACTCTGCTTTGGATGAAATAGAAAGATGAAATATAATGTCGCTAGTGTTTCTGTTTGTTTATTTGGTGGCTTAAACTGTACATGAGTTCCACTCATTCTGCCCGTTCCTTGGAAGCTGTTTTCCCTCTGGATTGGGTCCCAGCTTTCTCTTCCCCCTATCTCGTGGGAGGCGCAGGTGTCATCCACACCCTGCCTTTGACTGCCCTTGGAATACCATGGCACTCCAACCTTTGTCTCTGAGTTACAGCCCTACCTATTTCTATTTTGTATTTTTGAGACAGGATCTTGCGAAGTCACTAAATTGCCCCAGGTGGCCTTGAACTTGTGCTCCTCCTGCCTCAGCCTCCTCGAGTGCTGGGATTACGGTGTAGCCATACCAGCTGAGATCTTTCTTACCTGTCCCCCCCTGCAGTCATGCACAGTGCAAAGGGAACCCTCCGATTCCTCCTACTGCCTGCACTCATGGTCGCTAGTGTCACCATTGGGAACTGATCTCCGATCCCCCTCATCCTACATGGTAACAACCCCAGCAACTTTGCGTGCCAGTTTCTCTCCCTTCCCCACCCCCATCCCTGCTGCCAGAGATTAATTTTGTCCTTCACCTCTCCTCTGAGCTGCTGTGTTAGCCACCCCTTATGGGCTGGCTTGTGCCCCCTCAAAATCCCTGTGTTGAGGTCTCGATGGGATCCTACTTAGAGATGAGGTCCTCGGTGAGAGTGTTGCTCAGTGGTAGAGCGCTTGTCTGGCACCTGTGAAGCCCCGGGTTCCATCCCCAGAACCGGAAAGGGAGAGTGGAGGAGGAAGAAGGAGGAAGAGGAGGATGAGATGTTTCGATAGGTGATTAAGTTAGGTGAGCCTGTCTGGGGGGGACCCTAATCCAGTAGGATTGGTAAAAGAAGAGATTAGGACACAGACAACACAGAGGGGTGATCTCGTGAGGCCACAGGAAAAGGCAGCCACCTGCAAGCCACAGAGTGCTCCCTCAGCAGACACCAAACCTACTAACACTGTGGTCTTGGACTTTCAGCCTCCAGAACCGTGGGGAAAAAAAAACAAACTTCTTGTTAAACCACTCAGTCTGCGGCAGCCATGGGAAACAAATACAACTCCTCATGGGTCTTTCTGTCCCCATCTTTGCCTGTCCTCTTTTCTCCTCCAGGATGCCAGGTGGGCTGTGGACAGTAGAGGCCATCAGACACTGTCAACCTGCTGAGTGTCAGAATCACCTGGGGCTTGCGGAGCACCTGTGCAGCAAGGGGATGGAGCGGGAAGGGGGTCGGGGGGGTAGGGAGGATGGATTTGATCAAAGTGTGTTACAGGCATTATGACAGTGTCACAGAGAAATCAATATGCTGTAAACTTGATAGGCACTAAATATATATAAATATGTAATTTTACAGAATATAAGCTTTTTAAAAAAACATCACCCATGCATAGGCTCCACTTCAGATCATCTTACGGAAGTGCCAGTGGGTGACGCCCAGGCTTACGATGTGTGTACAGAGTTCACCCTCTGTGACTGTGGGTTCCACACCCACGGCTTCGACCAACCACAGCTTGCAAAGATTTGAAGAAGAAATTGCATCTGTACTGAACAGGTAGACTTCCCCCTTGTCTGTATTCCCTCTGCAGTACAGGGCGACAGCTCTGTGCACAGCACTTGCTGTACCAGGTGTCCTAAGTAATCTGCAGGTGATTTAAACTGTTTGGAGGATGCTCCCAGGTTAAGGGCGAATACTATGCTCTTTTACATATGGGACTTGAGTGTCCAAGGACTTTGCTGCCTGTGGATGTCCCGGTACTAATCCAAGTGGATGCTGGAGAATGATTGTGTGTGTGTGTGTGTGTGTGTGTGTGTGTGTGTGTGCATTTAAAAGCTCCCCAGATGACTGTGGTGTGTAGCCAGAACACACCAAGTCCAGCTGATCACGGGCAAGTACAGTGTCTCTTGGTCTGATTTCTCTCCACTACCCATCCTCAGTGTTCACCTCTCCCGACTTGGCCTGCCAACCCCGGCAGCACCAGGTCTTGGCCACGCCATGCTGTTCACACCTGTCCTGGCTCACTTGCTTCTCACCCTATTTCCTGTGGTCCCCTCCTCCTGTAACACGTGCTCTGGAGCCTCACTAAGTCTCCTTTGCTGTCACCTCACATCTCTGTCATTGCTCCTGGGCTGGGTCTGCACCCAGGGTTACAGAACTGACTCTCTCCGTACACGTACACTGTGAGCTCCAAGGCAAGAGCCTTGTGGATTCACCTTGGGGACCCACATTGTGCTTGGCGGATAGCTAGCACCTGTGCTGACTGAGGGAATACTGGATGGGGTGAGAGCGCAGGCTCACCCCGGGTGAGTGTCGGGTGACTGGCTTGTCCTGTCCACGCCAGTGCTCTGTGATGTGACCAGCGTCTGATCTGATCGTTGGTGGATGGCGCCCAGAGTGCATGGCTCTGAACCCCATCTCTCCCGCCTTCAGTGCACCCTTTGAGTGTGACATCCTGCACGCGGGGTACCTAGCTCCCTTGTCTCTCTGCTGTCACAGTTGTTATTTCCTCATCCTTACCAAGGTTCTTAAAATGTAAAATTTCACCGAAGAAAACACCTCCCCCTCACTGGGAGCCAAACCTTGCATCTGATTTCAACACTGCTCCTGCCCCGACAGGCAGCCTGCTCCTGGCAGTTCCAACAGCCCTGGAGGCAAGAGAGGAGCACAGAAACGCAGGCTCCTCCGTGCAGCCTGGGTGCTGGGGGCGTGGATCTCGGCTGTGCAGCAGAGACCCTGTCCAGCTGAGGACTGGAGGGTTTGCATCTTCCTGGCCTTTCCTTCCTCTCTGTTCCTCCTGTCTGTCCTGTCTCCTTCCCCCACTGCCTTTCTGCTCTTTCCTTCTCTTTTGTCTTTTTCTCCCTGTTTGCCTCCATCTTTCTTCCTGTCTTTCTCTTTTCTACTCCCTCCCTCCCTGCCTCTTCTCTCCTTTTCTCTCGGTTTCTTTCCTTTTCCTTTTCCTATCTCCGTTTCTCTTCTTTTCTCTCCCTCTTTCTACTCCTGGCTCACTTTCTCTTCTCTCTAACCTTCCTTCTTTCCCTCCCTCCCTCTCTTCCTTTCTTTCTCTCCACCCCTTCCCCCTCTGCCCTTCCTGAAATCAGTGGTAACAGGAGTCTGAGAGGACCCTGTCTTGGCAGCCTGCAGGCTGAACAAAGGGCAAGGCAGGGAAGCCCCTGGCTCAGCATCCCCAAGACAGCATGGTGACTTCATGGTCCGGGGCTGGGGCAGTTGCCAGACCTTGGGCCTCCTGGGACCTGGCAGCAGGTTTAAACCTCACAGTGTGAGATGGGAACCCCTGACTTGCTCATTCTGGAGACACTGTTTTATAAAGTGGCTCAGTGGTAAAGCCCTTGCCCAACATGCGTGAGGCCCTGGGTTCCATCCCCAGCATAGCCATAAAGAAACAAATGGCAACAGAACAACCCTCAGGAGGCCATGGATGACCCTGAGCTGGCAGGCCTGGGACTCCTCATTGTTGCCAACATCCTCTGGTCTGCCCCACCCCTGTCGGTAACAGTGTTGCTTCTCCATGCCACAGCTTCTGTCCTGGCCACAAAGTGCTATTGAATGAATGGGTAATGGAATACTCTTCTGCATGAGGTCATTCTGTCCCCAAATGTCCTTGTGGGTAATCTGTTTTCACCGAAGGCCCTGTGCATGGCTGTGTCTTGGTGCTACTTGCTACTCTGGTGACTCCAGAACTCTGGAGAAGCAACCCCTGTCCAGGTGCAGTGGGCAGTGTGGTATGGGTTTGGGGCCCAGGTCTGCCCCTCACTGGGATGAATCTTGGGTAAATTCCATTGGCTTCTCTGCCTCAGTTTCTCACCCACAAAGTGGGGGCCACAGTGGCGTGCAGCGGTGCGAATCAGTGGGTCCGTGTGCTGTGTGCAGCACAGAGCCCAGCTCGGTCTGGGCTCTCTCCAGTGTGTCTGCCCTGACATGCTCCATCACCATCATTTCCATTTTCTCAGCATCCAGTTCTCTTGAGTAGATCTCCATCCCTACAACATAAGGCTTTGAGCTGCTCAGAGCTGTAAATAACAATAGGCTAATGTTCCAAACTGTTGTTGGTCTTTTATACTTTAGAACAAAATAAGGCCCTGAAGAATGGGATTTCTGTTTGCTAAGAGCTTGCATGTGCCAGGCAGGCTGCCAAGCTCCTGCATTCACATCTCATTTAATCCTCATGCATCCCTGTGAAGTCAGGATGAGGATTATTCCCAATTTACAGAAACGGCCGCTGAGACTCAGGGAAGCTAAAGAACTTGCCCAAAGTTGCACCAAAAATGAGTAATGGATCCTACAATCAAACCTAGGTCTTTCTTACTCTTTGGACTGCCAAAAAAAAAGTGGGGGGGACTAGTTGGTTGAGTGTTTTTGATATAGCAGCTACTACGCTAAGCTCCATTTTATGGATGCAGGAAAGGATTATCAGATAAAGTAACTGGCCCAAGCCCACAGGTAGTTGGTGGTGAGTTTGGGTTCAAATCCCCTAGATCAGGTAGGAAAGGTTGTGCTCCTAGGGGCCCTGCCTTGCTACAGAGCTCCAGGCTCCACCCAGGGGCACGGGAAGGGGCTGGGCATTCCTTCCTCACCATTAGGTGTGGTTGCCCAGGAGCTGACTCCTAAATTTGAAGAACTAATATATAATCTTAGCTAACCTCCCTGGGCCTCAGTATCTGCATGTGTGCAATGCGGATATTGATATCAGCTGTCTTAGGAAGTCACAAGGACTGGATGAGACCATCAGGTAGGCAGCTGCAGCCATGCCCAGTGCAGTACGAGAGGGCTATGACGGTGTATTACCAGGGCCAGAGTGGAGCAGAGAGACCTGGGGCTGTAAGTCTCTGCAGGGTAGGAACTGTGTCTTCATGTGTGAGTTCTTTCATGTCAAGGAGAAGGAAGAGGAAATAAAATAAGAAAATAAAAAATTAAAACACCCAAATCATCCAGGTGATAAAAATCTCCCACTGAGAATCCCTTATCCGGGCAGCTAGAGCTTCTGCCCTATCCCAGGCTCATCGCAGGAGGCGAAGTGTCCCCTGGAGATTGAGCTGAAGGTTGCTGATGTGATGCCCTCCACACCACCTGGCCATGCACTTGGCTGAGAGTAGACCTGATGCAGTGTCCAGCTGGCCTCGGGACCTTGTCACCAGAGGCTGGCATCGTGCTGCCCTGGAGAGTTCTGTCTGTGGAGTCCAGCACCCCAGGCTCCGAGGGCCCGCTCTGGAGGGTGACCTGGACTTCATCATTCCCCTTTCTGGGCCTCTGTTTCTTTGGCTGCAAATTGTGGTCCCCTCCTCCTTTAACTCTGCTCTGGAGCCTCACTAAGTCTCCTTTGCTGTCACCTCTCATCTCTGTCATTGCTTCTGGGCTGGGTCTGCACCCAGGGTTACAAAACTGGCTCCCTCCGTACACTGTGAGCTCCTGAGGCGAGAACTTCGAGGATTCAACTTGGGGACCACACTGTGCTCGGCTCAGTGGACAGTTGGTACCTGTGTTGACTGAAGGAATGCCAGATGGGGGTCACAGCTTTGCCTTGAGGATTAAATGAAGAAATATTTGTTCAACACTCAGCACATAGTTGATATCAGTAAAAGATACTGGCCAGCATTACTGTGGTTTTTTTCCTTTTCTTTTTTTGTAGCCAGTACTGGGGATTGAACCCAGGGAGTGTCAAGCTACACCCCTAGCCTCTTTTTTCCTTTCTTTCTTTTTCTTTTTTTTTTTTGAGACAGAGTCTCACTGAATTGCCCAGGCTGGCCTTGAACTTGCTATCCTCCTCCGTTAGTCTTGTGAGTACTGAGATTACAGATGTGTCACCACGCCTGGCAGTGGCCATTGTTACTCTTAATTGTTGCGATTAGCTTGGAGTGTCCCATCTTGCAGAAATGGATTTCTGGGTTCTGAGCCTATCATGGTCCCCAAGTCTAGCCCCTTCATGTCCCTGAGAGGGACCCCTGGCTCCAGTCGGCCACAGTGCTGTGGGCAGTTGGTGACATTCGAAGGAATGGGGCTGTGGACTAGAGTTTGTGATGCCAAGCACTTTTCTTAACTAACAGTTGGAAGGGAAATCAGGCCTGGTTCCTGTTCTCTGAGGCCTCTCTCCCTGGTTGGTCCATCCAGTTTCTCACCATCTGCCTGTGGCTTGCACAAGGAGTGGAAAACCTTCCTCATCACCTTCATGGCACTGCCACATAGACTCAGTCACATGGAAGGCTTCTAATAAGCAGCCAGAATGAATGAATACACCAAAATGAATCTTCTTTTCTTCAAAGGAGTCAGGTACCTGGGAGGCTGTGTGCAGACTCAAAACGCTTTGTGAACTTTTCTTTGGGTTCATCTGCAGAGCCTCTGGAACATTCTCCAATTCTCAGAGTTAACATGCCCTCTTCTTTTCTGGGTAGATTTAAGATGTTTTGGAAACAGCTAAAAGATATTTGAAGCTGAGCCTGCAAAATAAAAGGGGTTAGTCATGCAGAATAGTAATACTTCGGGATAAAAAATAAGGTCATACTTAGAAAACATTGATTTGTTCTTTTGTGATGCGGTGTGTGTGAAATTGCTGGTACCAGGTGGACCTCCGAGTGATCCTGAAGTGGAAGTGGAAGTGGGGAAAGTTCTGCCTCAAAGCAGACGCTTTGATAGGAACAAATGCCCGTATAGATATGTGAGATGTGCTACATTCATTTAAAAAGAATTTGATCCTGTGCCATCATAGACGTGCCTGATACTTCAATTATTCACACAGTTTCTGCTTGAGCAATTGCTGGTTTAAAAATAACACAATGCCTTTTGCATGCCCATAGCACTGGATAGTTCCTTCCTTCTGCCTCCCTCCCTCCAATTCTCCTACTGATCCTACCTTCCTTTTCAGGCATATGTTGAAACCATTAGATTAAAAGATGATGAAATACTCAAGGTGCAAACCAAAGAAGATGGTGATGTCTTTATGTGGTTGAAGCATGAAGCTATCCGAGGCAACGCAGCTGCTCAGGTAAAAACGGGTCCGCTGTCTTGTAGATTCTGTCAGCCTTGATAAAGAGGTTATGCCTTGGTAATAAGACCTCCCAACGTCAGAGGCTCAAGACATTTCTGGCTCACATTGCGTGACTGGCAGGGGCTGCTGGGGACTCTGTCGCTGCAAACCCAGGGTGACCGCAGCCTGTCCACACATCCTTCCAAACCTTTGCAACAGGGCCCACCATTGCACATTGCAGAGTGGCTCTAACACTTCTGCTCAGAAGTGGCACAAGTCACTGAGAACATTTACTGTCCAGACCAGGTCATGTGACCACTCATGACTTCACATGGGCGAGAGTACAGAGCTGCCACCCACACAGAAGGACAGGGCCCCTCACAATTTGTGACCAGCCCTGAAGACTTGTCAGCTATTTTGGTGCAGCCATTGGATAGAAACAGGAAGTGTCTTGGGCCAGGAGAAGTTACATGGGCATTGAGAAGAAGGCCATGTGTTCAGCTGGGAGAACAATAGAAAATCATTTATTCATGAGTTTCAGACCAGAAGCACTGACCTTGTGTTTGAACACCTCTTGTCTTTTGGGTGGACTTTTGAAGGTGCAGGAAAGGGCAGAGGCTGGGAGAACATCCTCTGTCTGATTTCCTGCTTTGATTTCACAGCAGAGAAGCCCTTGATGGGGGCCTATTGAAGCTGATGGCACAGGGACGAGGCCTCCTCCCCAAAAGAAGGGTTTAGCTTCTGCTGAGCACTCCCAGGGAGCACGACAGTGTCAGGAGGAGCCTCAGGACTGCTAAGCAGGGAGAAGAGCAGAGAAGGGAAAGGAAAGGAAAAAAACAGAAACAAGAATCAGAGGCTTTGACAAAGCAGCCCATTCAGGGACTTGCAGAACTAGCCTGCCAGCCTTCCACAGAAGTCTTCCTAGCATTTCAGTGGATCCTTTGCTGGAAAATACATGTATTTAGTGAAAAGAAAAGATATGACAGGAGAAGTGGAAAGAAACAGCAAGGGACCTGCGTGGTTCACAAAGCTTGCCCTGCGCCCTGTTCTTGGTCACCTGGCCCCAGCCTGCAGTTTCTGCGAGATTGTATGTCTCCAAGCTTGCATTACCTTTCCTAGAAGGGACTCCCACTCCCTGCCTCTCTCCCTTGCTTCCCTCTGCAAATCTCTGTAGGGAGGCTTCTGTGAACTGGTACTGAGCTATGCTGGGTGGGCCCATGGGGATGGGGTAAAGACAAATAACATCTTGAGCTTCCTGCCTCCTGACAGCTCCCAGCTGTCCAAGGCTGATGGTGGATCCAGACGTGTAGACAAATGATGGGTAGGAGATCGGTGCTGTGGAGAAATGCCTAAGTGATACAGATGTGTAGAGACCTCCATGCTGATCACTGCCCCTGGCCTCTGCCAAAGCAAAAACAAAAAACAAAAAATCAAGCAAGCATTTGACAAGAGCAGAGAGATTGGATTGCTAACGGGGTCCTATATAGCTCTGTGATCATTGATCAAGTTCTATCAAATCCCATGGAGCTTCTCCCCTGGGTGCAGTAGACATGCACGCGCACACACACACACACACACACAAACACACACACACGTGTGCGCGCGCGCGTGCACCACTTGTACTGAGGCCTTGTGTTTATATAAATCCACCTCCAGCCTCTGGCCCACCATTGGAAGATACTATGTAATTCTTGGTTCTCAACATAAAACATCTTAACGTAGGTTTGTCCACTCACCTTTTAAAATCTTACATTAAGCATGACACAGTAAAGTCACTGTTAGCAATTGCTATTGTCTTTTAGCAACGATTGGCCCAGATGCTGTTCTGGGGGCAGCAGGGTGTAGCCAAGAACCCTGAAGCTGCCATCGAGTGGTATGCCAAGGGCGCCCTGGAGACTGAGGATCCTGCACTCATATACGACTACGCCATTGTGTTGTTCAAGGTGAGGATCATGCTCCTTTGTGCTGAAATTGCGCAATTCGGTTAATAGGCTTTCCAGGCGGTTTCCTCTATGTGCAGTGCAGGCAAACAAGGAGTCTGTCCATGAAGAAACTTAGTGCATGCTTCTGTCACTCTTGATGGGTTGCATTTTTCCCAAATGTAATTTTTTTTGGTACCTGGGATCAAACTCTGGTCCTTGCACTTGTGCAGCAGGCGGCGAAACTACTGAGCTAAATCCCCAGCCCAATGGGTTGCATTTTTAACTGTTCATCTTGCATTTGGCACCTGAATTATCTGTGATTTTCAAGGACTGTGGCATTCTGAGGGGCAGGCCCTCTGGGTTGGTGCAGTGCCACGAGGCTCACCAAGGCTGCACGTTGGCCACTGGAGTCCTCATTGAGTTGCCGCTTAACAAAGTGCATGTTTGGGGCAATCCCAATAGTCCTGCTGATGAAAACAAAGATCTTGGTTTGGAGCCCATGGGAGAATAAGGAGGAGGGATTGGGAAGAGCCCAAGAGTCCCACTTCTGCAACCATCGTGGATGTCCTTGGAGTCATCTGATCCCCTGGGATGATGACCATGACCATAAATGGAGTGAAACAGTAACCAAAGGCTTTGAGAACTGTAAAATGTGAACAGTCATTCACACTGATTGATTGAACCCTTGTTCCCTGTATTATGTGGATTAATACATTTAATCCTCATGGCCAGTTTACCAGGTGGGAACCTCAGTGTACTGTGATCACTGCTTATGTGGAAACAGAGGCACAGAAAGGTTTTGACACTCAAGGTTGCCAAGCTGCTACATTTCTGATGGGATGAGGATCCAGGCAGGCTGGCTCCACAATCTGTGCCCCCAAACACAGACGTAAATTCACCAGTCTTGGAAAAGTAAAGAGCTTTGGCTTTGATAAGGAAACCCTTGGACCTTATGTCCATGCCCAAAGAATACAGCTGTCCCCAAAAGTGAGTGTCTTCAAACAAGTGTGTGTATTCATTTGGCCAGGCCCGTCTCCAGATCCGCAGCTGTGGCCACTCACTGATTAACAGCCATGACTTTGCTACATTCCTACCCTCGAAACCCCATCAAAGCCTGAAAACCTATTGGTTGTTATGGTTTCCCAATTGAGAGCCCAGACCTTCTCTTTCCAGGCATCAAATCAACATAGAAATTGTTTGAGTCTCTGCCATATGCCAATGCATCTGTGTATTTATTCAATAAGCATCTATTCCGAGCTGACAAAATGCCAGATTCTGTGCTCGGGGGAGGGACACATGGATGCGTGAGTCACATCCCGGGCCTTGGGGGCTCATACACTGGAGGGCAGACAGAGGACAGCGATGGCACAGAGGAGAGGCACCTGGCCACCACGGTTAGGGATGGTCTCTGGGCATTGTGGAGAAGATAAAGGCCTGAGTGAGACATTCTGGTCACTGGGAGCTCATAATCTAGAAGAAGAGGCACATACATAAACAAAGGACTGTCCAGATAACTTGTCTGGGTCTGATTTCCCAAACTTGAAAGATCTTTTTGTTTTCCAGCATTCTACTTAGTTATCTCTAGGTGGGGTGAAGGAAGCTTTTGGTCAGCATTTTGGAGGAGATTTTCACCTCTGACTAGGAGGTCTCTTCATGTATATTCCATGTGAAGGAACACCATGTGGAAAATGGTTTTTCCCAGTGTAAAGGCCAAATGTGTGATTTGGCTATGGGAGGACACCCAACTTACTGTCTGCAAAGATGGGATGATCTCTGTGTTTTGTCCCGGGCAGTCAGTCGAGTGCATCCACAAAAGGTTGGAGCTCTGACGTTTGACAACTGTCCTCCATCCATGTGTTCAAAAGATAGTTACTGAGCACTCACCATGTCCCAGGACTTGACATTTCTCTGTTTTGGGGTGGTTTTTTTTAACAACTTCAGATACTACTCAGATTTGTGCATAGTCTTTGTGCAAGAAGTTATCGTACTTTTTGATCAAATAGCAAGTGTGCTGGAAACATCTGTACCCTGTAACTCAGAGTGTCTAAGTTGTATGTTGCAGCCTTCACTGTGAGGCTATGACTAAGTCAACCTTTTGGGGCCCTGGTTTTACTCCTTCAAAACAAAGAACAGGAAAAAGTTCAACTGTAAGTTCAACCAAGCTCTCACATTTTATGATTGCCGTCTTTCTGATACTTGCTCAGCAGTCCCCAAAAGTTGTCTCATTCCCTGTGTAGTTATTCCTTCTATACCTTTCTTCTCCCTCCTTAATTAAATGAAGTAACAGTGCAGTTCTGAAGAAATATTTTTTTCATCCCCATTGCTGCAGTCCATCAGTTTTATTAAATAGGTAAGTTAAAGTCTGGCAAAAGCTTGGTAGATATAATTGAGCCTTCAGTTAGATTCATAATTTTATTTGGGGTCCTGAGGAATAAAGAATCAAGCACACTTGTGTGTTTCTTGTATACCGTGGAAGACTGTGAGTCCTTACACTCTCTCAGCACAGAACCGAAATGCTTTGGAGGAAACTGGATGTGGTGCTTACAGGCTTGGACTCGAGAGTCCACTTGCTGGAATCCAGTCCTGCCTCTGGTCCCCATGCACTGTGTGACTCTGAGAAGTTTCCAGGGCGGGGATGACAGTGGTTGGTACCTTTGATGGGTTGTTGCGATGATTATGTGTGATGGGATGGTGCTGTCACTGAATTCAGGAGTGTTTAGTAGTGCTGCTTCCATCCCCTAGAGATCTAAGCATTTAAACAGAGCTGATAGCAGCTGGCTTCTTGCAAAGCCTCTCAAATGCATATCCCATCTGATCCTCATGACCTTGACTGAGGCCCTTGGGGAGTGGCCGGTGCCAATAGTCTGAGATGACTTTGAAGCAGTGCCGTTCTCAGCTGGCTCCCCTTGCCTGGCATCTGCACTGTCAGACCTGTGTTAAGAGGCACTCGGGGTCCCTGCCCACCCCACCCTCAGATCCACTGTTTTTCTAGACCCTCAGTGGGGTCCCCAGAGCTCTTTTCTGTAGCCAGAACTCAAAGCTCATCTCTCTCCTTGGAGTACGAACTTCCTCTCTGGAAAGTCTTGATTTTGCTGAAAGAACCCTGTTAGTTTCTGTCACTTGTCTCAGAGGCACCTGATTTGGGGGGTTCTGTCTCCTTCACAGAAGGTTTTCAAGCTGGTCCTGAAGCCACAAAGTTATACCCTGGGGACTCAAGCCACGTCCAGGGGCCAGAGCAACAGCCTAACCACACTTGACTGTCCAAGACACATAAAGTGCTGGCAAATGAGATAATCCTGGAGCAAAGAATCCAGGATGACCGAACTCATTTAACCTAGTTCTTGGCTTCTCCTGATAGTACCTGTGGGGTGACAGGAACAGGATTCATGCAGTGGCCGTGGGGACTTTGTATCAATGCAAAGCTGGACGGCTGAGTGAGGTTTGTTGCCTCTGATCCATGAATGTGAGCAAAATGCTGATAATGCTGATGGTGTGCGGAGGCGGGTACTGACGTTAACAGTACTCTGCAGAGTGCTTAAGGTTCAATTTGGAGTTAAGAAGGCTTGAGGTTTATTCGTGTTTTATATGAAACAGTGGTGTCTGTGTGATGCTTGTGAGTGTATTCTAGGCTTGTTTTCCTAGTAATCACTGCTATTTATCAATGTTTAGGGTCAAGGAGTGAAAAAGAACAGACGGCTTGCCTTAGAGCTGATGAAGAAAGCAGCTTCCAAGGTAACACATGCGTATTGTCAGAGGGAAGCGGTTCCACTACCCACACCTACGCTCTCAGAAGTCTGCAAAGGAAGTGGGCAGCCTCTTTCTACCAAGCCCAGGTGGAAGTGGGGCAGGGAGGGGTCCCCGACATTGCAGTCATTAGTCATTTTTGAGTTACAACACATACAGAAACTTGCCACAACGGGGACAGCACAATTCAAAAGCTGAATTCACCTTTCAGTCAATAGAATTCAGGTTGATTTTGTTTGAAGGCTAAAATTATAATCATGAGCTGCCCCAATAACAAGCAGTGGGGCTCCTCGAAATTGAATGGGCCTAAATGCCTTTGAATTAGGGAAACCTTGGAAGGTTAACCCTGTCATGTCCAATTACCATCTTCTTCTTCTGCTTGGAGAATGGAGCTGTTTGCTGAGGTTATTACCAGGTCCAGGAATAATTTTGCTTTTATCACTATTTACACTTCAGTGGTATCTTCAAGTCAGCTGGATTCCAAAGATCGCTACAGGGTAGGAGCTTACAAGAGCACTTGAGAGGCGCACACACACGAATGCATACCCCCACGTGCAAACACTGCATGTACATCCCACATAGACATGCCCACTCCATGAACTTCGCACACGCATGCTCACAGAACATACTTCACACACCTACATGCACACTGAATGCACACACATACACACAAACACACACACATACACACACCCACTGCATGCACTTCATACACATGCACATGCCCACTGCATGCATTTCATACACGCACACATGTACTTCACAGACACACATACATGCCTGCGTATAGATTTGCAAATAAATAGATTTGTAGAAACCACTCTAATTCTACACTTGGGCAGGACATTATGTGTGTCTTTTGGGTCACAATGCACCTCTGACCCCATGGCTACTGGTGTTGGCCTTTTCATCCCTGGAGACTCCTGAGGGAACTCCACTGAGTTTTCTTGTGCATCCGTTTTTCTGGAGCTCCGAGGGTCTCGTTCTGTGCAGCAAGTGTTGGAGCATGGAGTAGGAGGCTCCAGAGGCTTCCCTCCACCTTGGTATGGTCGGGAAGCTGTAGGACCAGTAAGGGGAGCTGCTGATGTGCACAGATGACAGGGCAGACACATGCAGCTAGAAGTGTGGCACCCAGGGGTTTCTGGGCAGGGGTGAACTTTGCATCTTTGTGTGTCTGTGTGTCTGTGTGTGTGGTACTGGGGATCAAACCCACACTCTCAGAAGTATGCAAAGTAGATGGCCAGCCATAGGTGTTCACCCCCTGAGCTACATCCCGTCACCTTTTATTTTTATTTTTTAATTTTTTTAAATTTATGTTTTTATTAGCACGTATTTGTAGTACATAATGGTTGCACTCCTGGTGGAAAGTTGGTACCTGTACTTAACACATCTTAATTCTTTTTTTCTATCCCTCCCCTCGCCCCTTTTTTGTATTTTAAGACAAGGCCTCAGTACATTCCCCAGGCAGGACTCAAACTTGCCATCTTCCTGCCTCAGCCTTCCAAAGTGCTGAGATTATTGGTGTGAACCATAGCTCTTGGCTAAATTTGCATCTCTTTAGCTCCCCTACTGGTGAATTGATGTCTAGTGTGCTTCAATTCAATGAATTCTTTGCAGAGCTTACCTAAGTGTTGGGGAAATGCAGTTTTGTGGCCTGGAGTAGTCAGGTCTGACTTCAAAGAGTTTTGTGGTTCTCACTGTTATTCACTCATCAAGGACTTATTAGGCCCCTGCACTTTGTCATACTGTGGTGAAGGCTGCTGATAGCTTGATTTTCAGAATTAGTCAGAAGTCGCACTCAGGTAGATCTGTGGATGAGCTGGGTCCAGAACAAGATCTAAGAACTAAGAAGTAAGAATTTCTGGTGGGGGGCCAGGGATTTAGCTCAGTGGTGCCCCTGCCTGCCTCAAAAGCACAAGGTCCCAGAGTTTGATCCCTGGTACCAAAAAAAAGAATTCCTTGTGGGCCCCTAACCTGAGTTCCAGTCCAATTCCTAAAGGAGCAGTTTGGAAAAGCTTCTGGCTGATGACAGGGGCATCTGAATAAGGCTGTGGCTTCTCAGTGCAGGTACTGCAGCAGCCATTTGGATGTGTCCTGTAGGCTTGTCCCGAAGCAGACTCTTGCCACTGTATAGCATGGTCTGGTTCCTTAGTTCATTAACATGCATTCTGCAGTTCCTCCACGCCCAAGGACACTCGTCCTTGGACCCATGTGCTTATATCCTCTGTCCTCTCAGCTGAGACATCCTGTGGGTGTGAGCCCTGCTCCAGATCCCAAGGGGGTCAGATTCAGTCCATTTTGCATCAGCATTCAGACCAAGGCTTTCTGTTCAGTCAGTACACATTTTTTGAATGCCTTCTCTGGGTTTGGGACAGAAACCAAGATCTGAGCCCTTGTGGAGCTTCCATGCTATGCTGGTTCCTTCCATGTTGGTTCCATTGCTAGTTTCTTCTCCAGGTCTTCCTGGCACCCAGATTACAAGGTCAAGCCTAGAAGGGAAACCCTGCTAGGAAGTGCGGAAGGGGTGGCTGGGCTGGGCTTTGACCTGGAGCAGAAGAGACAGCCCGATTGTGTTCAGTCAGAGCAAGGAGGCTCCAGGCTGCAGGCCTGCTAATAGCTTTCTCTGGTACCATACTGACCTGCACCCTACCTGCCTTCTCCACCCTCCGCCTTCTGGCCCCAACTGCAGCAGCACTGGGGATGCTGAGCAGCACCAAGCACTGGTGCTTGGCAAGTGGGCTGTCACAGCTAGGTCCCTTGGAAGGCTTGTGAGTGTTCAGGACAGAGGAATCAACAGATGTGCAGGCGGGTTACCTAGAAATCATCTCAGCCAGGGCAGGTTTCAGGCCACAGTTGATGTTCATGAACTTCCAGGCCACTGTTGATCCTGCGGGGCACTCAGAGGCCATTCGTAGGCAAGAGCATGGCAGGAAAACTCATGGCGCGGAGCAGTGATGAGGGCCTGCCTTGCTGTTGAGCTGGAAATTAGCAGCAGCTGGGCGAGATACACCTGGGGAGTCTCTTGGGCGGGCTCATGTCTTCTGGCATTTTGCTTTTCTTTAATGCCATCTGTCCCAGAAAAGAGAAAGGGAAGGTTTTGCTCAGATCCAGGCAGAATGCTTCCATGGCAGTTGCTTCCAGATCTCTTTAGATTACATTAAAAAAAAAAAAAAGCAATTTCTTTCTCCTTCTAAAATCCAGGGATTACATCAGGCTGTCAATGGCCTGGGATGGTATTATCACAAATTCAAGAAAAATTATGCCAAAGCAGCCAAATACTGGTTAAAAGCAGAAGAAATGGGGAACCCAGATGCCTCGTACAATCTTGGAGTCCTGTATTTGGATGGCATTTTCCCTGGAGTTCCTGGAAGGAATCTGGTGAGTAGACTGTAGCCGATCCCTGTATCATGAAGTCTTTGTGGAAGGGGACTCTTTGCCGAGCCTGGAGAGCCCCCAGGGGTGAGGACACAGGGACATAACCTGAGATCCCGGCCCTCACAGAGCTCAGGGTCCAGTTAGGCAGACAGGACAGTGGAGGGAAAAGGGTGACACTTAGCCAAGGGCCCGGAGTGGCGGATGGCAAGACCTGAGAAGATCTGGGCAGGGGACTCAGGGAAGGCTGGTGCAGCCAGGAAGGACAGACGAGGGAGCTAAGTACAGACAGGGCTGCCGGGCGGGAGACCAGACTGAACACTGATGGGGGGGGTGACAGTCCCAGGGTGGACTGAGTGCTTCCTGTGTGGCCCCTGCTTTCCCAAGCAGGCTCATGCACCCTGACCTCCAAAATAAATACCTGCTAGGGCTCTTTCCCATCACAGAGCAGGGGACCGAGGCTCTGAGAGGTTAAGTGACTCTGAGTCACACTCTTGGTGGAGTCAGGGCCTGGGCCCCAGTGTGACACGGAAGCCTCTCTGTTAACAGTAACACTGATGGCAGCAATAAAATGCTGAGTGCCATCAGCACCTTCAGAGCTTTTAGTGAGCACCTTCCTATGCCAGGCACGCTCCTGGGCACTTCGGGCACAGCAGCAGACAAAACAACCCCCGCTCTGATGAAGCCTACATCTCAGTGAGGGAGAAAGGCAGTAAGCACATACCTGCCCCAAGGGCAGCTGGAGCTGAGTGGTAGGGAAATACAGCGGGACAAGAAGCGGGCAGGAGGTTTCGGGAGACCAGAGAAGGCCTCTGATGGGTAACATTGTGCAGGCTCCTAAAAGAGTCTCACAGATATCTGGGAGAAGATTCAGAAGGAGGAAATAGCTGGGACAAAGAGGCCAGGAAGGAAGCAGCCATGGTGCATTAGAGGGAAGCAGGGAGGCCAGGGCAGCAGGGACAGAAAGCGGGAGAGATGGGATGGAAGGTAAGACGAGGAGAACGGGATCACTGAGCAGATCATCAGGAGACTCAGCTTTTGCTCCGGGGAGATAGGAAGCCACCCTCTGAGTGTCTCAAATGGGACATCGATGAGCCTCACTGAAGCAGCTCTCCCTGGATCCCTGGGGACACTAACTGCAGGGAGACGAGTGGTGACAGGGTTAGCAGAGACTCCAAGTGAGAGACCTGTGGCTAAAACAGGGCAGTAGCAGTGTGGGGTTGAGGTGTGATGGGCCCCAAAGGTGCTCTGAAAGTAGAAGTGAGTCAGGGTATTTGGCGCTTAGGAAGGTGGAGGAACAGAGGCAGCATTTGTCGGGATGAATGGGACTGTAGCGGTGAAGAATTAACATTCTCTTCTGTGAAGCCAGGGTTAACCTTGGAGAATATGACACCTCACTTAATCTTCACCCCAAACTTTCCCACTAGGGACTATCAGAAGCCACATTTTGCAGCTGCCGAAAATGAGGTTTGGAGAGATAAATTAACATGCCCAAGGTGCCGAAGTTTGGTTGGGACCAGAGCTAGGATTTGAACCCAAGCCTATCTGCCTGCAAAGCCCATGCTTTTAGAAACAGTAGTTAACTGCCTCTGAAAACTAATGGTAATCAGTGGAAGTATATATATACCCATCTAAGTGTTTGTTTTCATTTCTCCCTCCGCCTCTCTCTTGATTACACGCAGTGCTGATATTTTTATGCATTGCAAATGTCTGGTAACCCTCCCACACATCTGTGAGTGTGGATTTTTTTATTGTCATATTCTAATTCTCACCTTCCTACTGGAAATGCTGTTTCGTGCATGGGCTGGCAGAAAGGTATTAAGCAAGGTTAGGAAAGCAAATGCTTGAATTTTCACCCAGTGTGACTTCTGGCCCAGTCTTTCTGTCCAGCGTACAGGGGTGACGTGGAGGATCAAAGAGATGTCAGCAGTGCTCATGGTTACAGGTTGTTGTGTTTATCGGGCAAACTTAATCACAGAATAGCTTTTAGCAAGTTCATACCTCCCAGAGGCTGGCTTCCGGCCTGAGCTGTCTTTCTGGTGCTATTACTTGACCTGGTTTCCTTAAAGATATCAGAAGTTCTAAGCCTGTGATAATATCAGGCTTAAAGGACTCCACCACAGTGGCTGTGGGAAGCCGAGCAGCCAGGCCCTGTGCGCTAACAGGAGTGACGGTGTTCATCTTTCTCTGCAGACGCTAGCTGGTGAATATTTTCACAAGGCTGCACAAGGGGGACACATCGAAGGGACCTTGTGGTGTTCTCTCTACTACATCACAGGCAACCTGGAGACCTTCCCTAGAGATCCCGAGAAGGCCGTTGTGTAAGCATCTGACAGATGTCGCATGTGATGGAAAAGCCATGTCCTCTATTCACCATGCCTGAGAAACCCGGCTTCTTTCTTTTTCTTTTGTATTTTAAAAATCAAGTTTTTTCTTCTATCATTATATGCATTTAGGTCAGAAAGCCAAACAACTGACAAGGAAAAACAGGAGAATGGGATAAAATAAAATAAAATAAAATAAAATGTATTAAAAAAAAACAAAGGAAAACAGGAAATCTCTGCCTTCCACCTCCCCACCCCAGGCTCCATTTCCTGCTCCCTAGAATAAATCACTTTCAATCTTTTAATTATTTCTTCTTTAGTTGCCTCTGTCTCTAAATGGCATGCTTATACCACTGTTCCTTGGTACTTTCATCACGAACTTGTCTGGAGATGTCCCCCTGGAAAAGATAAAAGTATAGTTCTCCTTTCTCTGTCACCTCCCCCAGCCCACACAAGAGCAGTTCCTGCCCACTGTTGTCCTCCCAATGAGTATCTCATTTCTATTAGATTAGTATCCGCTTTGCGTGGTTGTGACCACTCACTGTTATTCACAGACGAGCCATGTAGCATACTATAAGCACTTTTTCTTTCTTGAACAACTTTTCTAGGGAATGATAATTATTTTTATTGTTTAATTGCTTAGGTTTCTCTGTACTTATCATTTTCTGTATACTTTTATCTCCAATTCTCCTCTGTATCTCTAAATCTTCTCTTAGTATGTCCAAACCCATGAGGTATTCTGTTAATCTTCCTGGTGACACTTCTTTTTGGGTCTTGTGCAGGACAATGCTGTCGTCTGAAGACGAGCTTTGTCACCATCATAGGGGTTCCTTCCCACCCCCACCTCTCTCTTTTTGGGTTTTGGGCACGTTCTCTTTGTTGGACTCCTTTCTTCCCCTTCCTCATGTGCACCTCCCATTTGGTAGAACACATCCTACAGTGGTTTTCTGAAGAATGGCAAGCAAAGGGCACATTTTGAGCTCTTGCACATCTGGAAATGTCCCTTAGGGGTTGTCACACTGTGACCCACAGCTGAAATGTGGCTCACTCCCTGTTTTATGTGGCTCCAAGAGCTGAGAGTGCTTTTTACATTTTTAAAGAGTTGTAAAACAAAGAATATGCAACAGAGACCAAAGTTTAAACTGTTTACCATCTTGCCCTTTACAGATAAAAAAAAAATCACTGAGCTCTACTGTGGGCCGCTTCACGCCTATGCCTGGCTGTCCAGAAGAGGGTTTCCCATAAGACATCTGGGATTGAACCCACCCTGATCTACACTCCGTGATAAAACATAACTTAGATTGACTTGAAGTCTTTTGTCACTGTTATGTAGGACATTTGGTGTGAAAATCCTTGTTTCAGGAATTTTCTTCTTATCCTTCTGTTATTGATTTCTAGCCTAATTTCACTGTGATCTGGGAACATATTCTTTTTGTTTTGTTTTGTTTTGGTACCGGGGATTGAACTCAGGACCTTGCGCTTTCGAGGCAAGTGGTGCAACCACTGAGCTAAATCCCTGGCCCAAGGGAACATATTCTTAATGACTTCAGTCTTTTGTAATCTGCTGAGGCATGAGGCATGCTTGGGGACCAAAAATGGTCAGTTTTGGTTTATGCTCTCTGATCTCCTGAAATGTAATTTCTAAATTTGTTGGGTACAATGTCTACATGGATGTATCAGTTGACTCAAGTTCGTTAATTTACTATATCATTTACATCTTCTTTATTCCTTCTGAGTTTTTTGGTTCTGCTTGTTATACCAGATATTGAAAAAAACATGTTAAAACCTATGTGTATAGACTTTATCTATTCTTCTCTTAGCTTTGTCAATTTTGCATCATATATTTTGAATTTGTGTTACTGGGTCATACAGAATTAGTATTTTTTGCCTTTCTGTTCATAGTCCTTGCCTTAGTCTCTCTCTCTCTTTTTTTTTCTGGTTTTCATATAGTTACACCACATCTTATTGTTGGAGTTTGTGTATCTTTTTTTGCATCCTTTTATTTTCAATCTTTCTATGGCCTTTAAACTTTAATGCACACCTTTTGAAAGCAGCATATAATTGGAGTTTTGATCAGTATTTATTCAGTCTATAATTTTAGCTTTTAATTGGTGTATTTAGTCCATTTACATTTAATGTAACTATGAATATATTTGGTTTTAAAATCTACCATTTCCACTATTCATTTCCTATTTGTCTCATCAGGTTTATTTTGTACCTTTTTTTCCCTCTTTTCTTGACCTTCCTTTGTATTAATCAAGTGTTTGTAAAAATTATTCTACTCCCCTTCTATTAGTTTGTTACATATTTTTACACTATTCTTTTAGTGGCTTAAGTCTAAAGACTACAACAGACCAGTTCATTATTAATTTTTTTTTTTTCTGGTATCAGGGATCGAACTTGGGACCTTGCACTTGCAAAGCAGGCACCAGAACCACTGAGCTAAATCCCTGGCCCACCAGTTTATTATTAATTAACCCCTCTAGGATGCATTAGGGGACAAAAACAAAGTATAGAAACCTTATAGTAAGTCAGTAAACGTTTTAGTGGTGAGAGAAACAGAACCCTTGGTAGAGATTGGTTTTTTTCATGTTGGTAGATATTTTTTATTATGCATGTCTTTGTTTCCATAAAAAGCAACTACTAAGCATTTGTAAGAAAGGCACTGAATGAAAAGTTCTCAAAATGTATTTTCTTTACCTTCTTAACATTCCGTTCTGCTTTGTCGCTTTATAAAAATTCTAACAAGCAAAATATTCCCCGAGTGGGATTTATTGAGATCATTGGAAGAAAAAAGTGATTATTTAATTTGCCACAGTTTGCATATTTTGCTCTTCCTTTTCCTTTTCAGATGGGCAAAGCACGTAGCTGAGAAAAATGGCTACTTGGGCCATGTCATTCGCAAAGCCCTCAACGCCTACCTGGAGGGCTCCTGGTAAGTGTGGGTCCCGCACTGCAGGGAACTTATCCACCCTTACCTTTCAACCTGTCAGTACAGACTTAGGAGATGGAATCTTAAAATACAACTGAAAAGGCAATTTGCAGGGAAATCATAGCTTCCCAGTAATGATATTCAGAGTTTCACAGGCTGATTGGCTGTTGATTGGAAAATATAGCATTTCCATGTTTAATTATACACAAAAATGAGTTCGCTGGGGGGAGTGTCCACACTCATGGAGGTGAGAGACACACAGGCTCCTTGACTTCGCTTTCCTTTGAGCTAGTTCTCG
This sequence comes from Heterocephalus glaber, assembly GCF_000247695.1. The sequence goes on from NW_004624755.1 coordinate 6,766,940, forward strand.
TAGTTTTAGAGTCTGGAGATGGCGCAGGCGATCTTGGGTGAGACCCTGTGCCTCTCCTGCCAGGCCACTGCAGGGTCTCACAGTCTTCACCTGGCTCAGGTGAAGAAGAGACATCACTGTGCTTAAGCTCAAGCCACCTCCTTTCACAGACAGTTCACTGCCTCTGCCAAGACCAGGGGCTGGCACTATTCAAGTCACTCACCAGTGTCCAGTGTCCCAACCGAGCAGATGCCTCCCTTGCTTGCCTTGTTGTGGAGCCGTGTGTCTTATCCTGTCTGCTATTACTGGGTGATCTTACAAATAAGTGGATACCTCTCCAAACATTACCTGACTTCCTTTTCTATTTGTTTCTTCTGTCAGTTCTAGTGCTCCATCTTCATTTTCCCTCGGGCCACATTTTCTTGGCCAGTTTATTGCCCAAATGATCTGGGTCTTTCAGTAATAACTAAAAAGGATATGCAAATCTGCAGCAGTCCCCTCGGTCCACTGCCTCAAAGACATTAAACCAGACTGAGCATCGATCTGAACCTTAATTAAAATTAAAATTAAAATATAAGTCCAAAAGAACCCCGTTTTCTCTTTTGGTCCATTGCTGCACATGTAACCAACAGGTAACATCTCAGTGAGCAAAAATCTTAAAGCCTAATGGGGGAAAGGGGTCAATAAAAAAGGCACCAAATACAAATATCGGTTATTATCATACTGTGAAAGTTCTTTATCTATGGCCTCACTTTGCACAATCAGAAAGAAATTTCTTTCAATGAAACTACTGTTTCCCAACTGTAAATATACCTTACCACTTTGGTGGTGCTTTATCATGTTTCCCAGATAAACATCAGTATATAAAACTCCCAAATTTGACTTTAACTCATTCTCTTCCAACCTCCCACTTTCTCTTCCTCACTGGCTTCTTAGAGTGATCTAAGCTTTCAGATATCCAGTGTGGGGTTTTCCCAAAGGGAACCACATTTGTACACACACACACACACACACACACACACACACACACACGATATCTGACCTTTTTTCTATAAACAGAATATGTGTTAATAGCTTAGCTTTGCCTACTTTTGAATTTAACATCACAAAACACTTCAGCTGGCACATTTAAAAATTTTCCATGAAGGGTTAGATGAATTAAACTGTCTATAGCTGTTTTCTTTGTTAGAACACTTAGCCACAATGCTGGGTTTTTTTCTGGTTTGGTAGTGGGGAGGAGAATTTTAGCATATTTTGCATAGTGTATGTCTTTTATTTAGTTCTACAGATTTTATTGCACACACTGAAATGCAGGACACCTTTCCACAAGCTGCAGGGAATGTCACAAGTCAGGCTTAGCGACACTTGCTGCTCTGTCCCCTACATGTGCATTTTCTTGAGTGGCCCAGGGTGTGGACTCTGACCTAAATCCCCGGCCCCTATTTATACGTTTTGATGTCTGTACCTATAGGTCATTCATACAATTTATCAATTCTCATGCTAATTCATGTTAATCCAATTTGCATTGTTTCCTTGTTGTTGCTGTTGTTATAGTTTTTTGGAGGAGGTTGTTTGTTTTGTTTTGTAAGACAGGGTCTCTTTATGAAGTTCAGGCTCACCTTGAACTCCCTGTGTAACCCAGGCCTGGCATTGAACTCACAGTGATCCTCCTGTCGAGGCCTGAGTGCTGGGATTACAGGCATGTGCCCCCATGCTCAGCTTGTATTTTTGAAGATCAGTGTAGCCATGAATATTTTTGCATATCTCCTGGCACGCATTAGAGTTGCTTTAGACTATACACTTAACACTGGGAGTCGCGGGGTGACAGGGTAGACACCCGATCAGCTCTACAACACAATGCCAGTTGTTTTCCAAAATGATTTTACCAGTTTACTCTTCTGCCCACCACCTATAAGTTTGTATTTCTCTACATCCTTGCCAGTCTTGATACTGAAGGTTAAAGATAAGCCTCCACCTGGCTTCGAGACCTCTCTGTTTCCACAAGAAGAAACACATAGTACCCATGACAAAGGGAAGATCTTTGTCCAGATATATTTGAGGCAAAGTGCTTCTATTGCTCCCTGCTCGCCAAGCCTCTAAACCCTCCACAGGGTTTGGATGGAAACGTATGTGTGCTGGCCTTCTCCAGCCACCACGTGGCTTTTTTGGTGACATCTGTTTTGCTGTAATAGAACTAAGGCATCCATCAGTGCCACCCGTCCACCCCCTTTTTTCATTTGTGTGTTTGTGAATTTATTCTGGACGCTATTTTCAAATTGCATGTGTCAGTGTGATGAGCTTGTAGCTTTCCGTGTTGTGCCAAGATTTATTGGGACAGTTCAGAGGAGAAGGTGATGGAGTGAGGGGCTTTCTGCTGTGTTGGCATAATGTGGGAGATAATGTCACGCCTGAGGCTGTTCTCGGACACAGACTGAGTTAGCAGGGAAGACCGCTGTCCTGTTTCATTTCTCTCTGCCTTAGCCCGATGCGTATTCCATCTATGAGCTACGAGGTTCAATGTCCTTTGTCTTAAATATGACCAAAATACTGAGCCCCAGAGGTGTATCCCCAAGTATAGTGGGTTGGAGACAAGACAAGAAGACGTGCAAAGCTTCAGGTGAAAGAGATTCATCTTTTTGCAACAGAGCAGTGAATCCACTGAGACCTCAGATTTTTTTTTTTTAATCTTTCTTGTCTGAGCTGCTTCAGGCACTGGCAGAAAAAAGCACTCAAGAAAGAATATAATTGTTTGAGAAACTGCTCAGAAGGACTCAAAAGTCACAATTCACAGCAAGCAGCCAAAGAATTGATGATTGAGATGTGGATTGTAGAAGTGCTAGAAATGTGTGTGACAGATCTTAAATGAGAGATAGCAAATATGACCTTGAACTCTGAAAATCCCCCATTTCTGCACCCACTGCCCCCCTGCCATCTCCGACAGTGTGACTGCCGGCAACACTTCCACTTCCTCATATTGGGAGCAGAACTTGAAACTCTGGTCATCTTTCTAAACCTTGGGGCAATTCATGGGAGGACAGGAGAGCTTCCTGCAGTTAGCAAGTGCTGAGTAAATGTTTGTTCCTGGGTGTAAGCGCAGTAATACCTGTAATTAATACTTTGAGATGGTTTCTGTTGAAACGGGAGGCTGTGTGGGTAGGACCCGTGCAGAGGCGTCATGTCTGAAGAGATTTAATAAGCCGGGGAGGCTGAGCTTACATGTCTGCCCCCCTTGGAGTATGTATGGCCCCGAAATACATGACACGGGTGGAGGTGACAGCAGACGCGGGCGCTGGGTGATTGATTCTGCCAGGTGGAAGACAGAGGTGGATTTCTGTCAGTGCTTCTATTAACATCAATGTTTTCAGATATCTCATTTTGATGGATTTCAGTTCTTCCTTGATGAAAATGCTTGAGAGTTCTATAAAATTTCCTCCCCATTCATATAATCATTGGATAGAAGTTTTCCTGTAAAACATGTCCCTCCCTTCTCCCCCCAACCGCCCCCCCATCACTCAGGTAATTTTAGAGGCAAGAGACTGTCCTTATAAAGTTGCCCACAGTGAGTCTTCTCACAGTATCAACCTCACCCCCCTCATGCCCCAGTTCTGACAGCCACCTGGTTTCCTGCTGTCTGCAAAACTCATTGATTTCGTTTTGATGATGTGAGCAAACATTCCCGTGGGTGTGGCAGAGGGCGCTGGCCCCACTTGACCTTGGTCTACACCATCTCCTTCCCTCCTGCATCCCTGATGGAATTGGAGGCACTGGTAGCAGCTCGGGTGACTCCGAGGAAACTTGAGGTGCTCAAACCTTAGGAACAGAATCTTGTTGCAGACCAGTATGGAGACTTCCTGCCAGGCTTCCCCCTGGTGTGCCCCTGAACTGAGTGTACTCAGAGGATTATGGTTCCCAAATCAGAGTTTTGCAGGCTGAGTAAGAAAGCCCCCAGGCCCTTTGGTGGTGTTTGTGGCTGCAGCAGCGGGCTGATTGTCTGACTGCCTCGCAGGGGAGACCTCGGAGCGACCTGGTCTCTCTTAGGCATGAGTAACAGCTAATGGTCAGCTGTCCCAGAACGCAGAGGTGGAGACTGGGCTCGCTCTGTAGTGACATGGCCTGTGACCTGACTGAAGGTCTGACTGTCCTAATTTGGTTACCCAGCTGCCTCCCTGTATCAAAGAAATGATCAGCAGAAGCTTTGGTTAGCAGTTTAGGAAAGATGATTTCCTAATGTGTTTACCTTCTTTTCCCTCCCCAAACCAGCCCACCCTCCCCTACACTGGTTCCTATGTGAAGCTGAAATTTAAAAGTGCCATTAATGCCAATTACTTAAAATGAAAAATAAGCTTTAGAACCAACTATTTATGCTTAAAATAAATTTTTCGCTCATAAACTGGCTAACACTTAGAAAATTGAGCAAATTAGAAGAAAACTAAAACTACTTGCATTCAAATTACATAGAGACAAGTATTGTGAGCATTTGGTAGATAATTTTTAGGGTGTTTTTCTCTGCATATATGTATTTGTGTGTGTGCATTTGCCTGTTCAATTTTATTTTTGTTTTCACAAAAAATGGGGCACACTGTTTTATATTCTTCTTTTTCTTCACTGAATGGAAAATTTTGTGTAAAAATCTTTTGGTGGCTTTGAACACTTTTCCATCATTTTAATGGCTGCGTCTGAAAGTGGCTGTACCACAGGTTATTTGAACTTGTCACTGATTTTCAGATATTTCAGATGTTTCCAGTTTTCTTTGTTGTGGTTGTTTGTGTGAACAGCTCTGCCGTGAACTCCTTGGCCAGAGAATCGTTGCATATCTCTCCGATGGTTCCTTTAGAATAACCCCGAAGGGGAGAACTGTAGGGCTGGGTGGGGTGTGCACTTAAAACCCCCCACATTGGTGTGGAAACCCCCTCCCCCAAAATCGTTCTGCTAACTGCCCCTCCCCCTAGTTGGGGTAGGAGTGTGTTCCTGTCCCCAAACCTTGCCACTGCGCTGTGACTGCTGTGCCAGCCTCTCACAGATGAGAAGTTGTCACTGTTTTGCAGGTATTCAGTTACTCGTGGTGTCCAGCACTTACCTAGCCCCTGTAAATTGCCTCTCCTTTGCCAGACTTCTGATGCACGACAACCGCTGAGCTCTAATTAAGCTTATTTAGAATCCTGAGCCCTACCAAGCCTTTCACAAAACAGGACTGTAAAACCAGGGTTTTTTCTTCTGAATATCACTTACTCCTCTAAGTGAGGAAGGAAGAATTCAAAAACAAGAGCCTGCTAGACAAGTACCAGCTCAGCGCGCCATTCCGCCAGTAGAGGTAGCTGTTGTATCAACCGGCTCCCGGCCTTATCGGAGTTCAGCCTTTCAGATAGAAAATAAATCAGTGCATGCAGTATTTTTAACAACAGTATTTATTTAAGAAAAAAAACCTCATGATTTTGTGGTTTTAAAAAACTGCTTATTTTGTGCCCTCTTCTGTTTGAATATAAAGCTCTCTGAATATTAGTAAGAGCCACCATATGAAATTTATTATTAATCATCTATTTTTAGGCATGAAGCCTTGCTGTATTATGTTTTAGCAGCAGAAACTGGAATTGAAGTGTCACAGACAAATTTAGCACACATCTGTGAGGAGAGGCCGGTAAGTAAATGTATTCTTCTCCGAGTAGAAGCTCTAAGGTTAAGGATAATGAATCGAGTTTTACAGAGACACAGTTAGTCACTTGGCTGAAATAGTCATGAATTAACTTTTTCTCCCCTTTATCTCTTAGGACCTGGCTGGGAGATACTTGGGTGTTAATTGTGTTTGGAGATACTATAATTTCTCTGTTTTCCAAATCGATGCTCCTTCATTTGGTATGTATAGAAAAACGAGTGCTAAATTGAAGCATTGGAGGCTTTTAATCTTTAGTAACAGGACTATCTCACAGCTTTGGGGGAAGTGTGATATTTCTAAACAATTAGGAAAGAAAGTGAAAAATCTTTGCTATTAAGGTCATGGCTCAATGGCTCCCAGCCTCCAGCAGTGCACCCTTCCTGTCTCCTCTCCACAGTGTGCTGGGACCCTCTTTTCTTCCAAAGCAAAAGCATTCCCAAGGGAAAGCTGTTTCAGAGTAACTCCCTGCACTAGTCCTTTGACTCTTGCCCTGGGAGGTGTCTCCAGGTCCTCCTGCCCTGCTGGGCTCTCTATGGGAGGGGTGGCCCCAGTCCCCAGGCTCCTCTGTGTCTGGTGAGGCCCAGCCAATGGGAGGCTCTGGTGGGTGACTTTGAGGTGGGAGCAGAGGAGAAGCCCAGGTATTTCCCCATCTCTCTCTGCCTGGTGCCCAGTTTCTGGCGGTGGCTGCATTTACGAGGCTCTGGGAATGTCACAGCTGTCCTCTGGCCCTGCAGCCCTCGGGATGACAGTGGTTTCTTCAGTGCCAACCTCTGACCACCCACTGTCTCCTATTTGCCTTCCTAGTGCTTCCAACACCTGCAACCACTTCTCGTGATGAAGCCCCTCTTTGGGGCTACCTGAGCTGGATTCTGGTTTTCTGATTAGACACTGGCTGATAGCAGTGCTCTCAAGCAGATGTTTTTCCTCCAAGTAAAAGCAAAATACATGGTTCAGACAGAATGGAGAGATACAAGAGACATCAAACAAAAGCAGCAGATTGCAGATGTGAGATAGAGGGCCAAAGACAACCTTGGCTGATGGGCCGGGAGTCTCACTAAGCAGCCGAGCTGCTCGGGGCAGCTACCTGTGCAACCATGTCTAGAGATGGGTGTGCTTGGGCACAAACAGACACAAGGAAACATGACCATGTTCTGTTTCGTGTTGCGATAGGAAACGCTTACCCATGAGTGGATGGGCCTGTCATTTAAAGTGCTGGTAAAGCAAGTCCACTTGACATATGGATGTGTTTTGTGCTCTGCAGCATATTTGAAAATGGGAGACCTTTACTACTACGGCCACCAAAACCAGTCCCAAGACCTGGAGTTATCCGTGCAGATGTACGCCCAGGCAGCACTGGATGGAGACTCCCAGGTAAACAGCAACAAAAAGCAGCTGTTAGGGTCTGAGGACCTCGCCACCTTTCCTGGGTACCGTACACAGGCTGCAGAGTTTGCAGTCTTTGTTCGTCTGTGTGCACACGCCCTTCACAGCAGCTCCATGAGGACAAGAACACAGTGGGGAACCTCGGCTGAGCTCCTGCTATGTTCCACACACTTTTCTCACAGCAGTCCCAGGGGCTGGAGATTTTTATACCAATTGCATAGTCCGAGATACGACAAGGTTGATGACTTATTCAAGGCCAGATAATCAGGTTATAGGCAAAGCAGTGGAGCCTAACCCTAGGTCACTGGCTCCAGCCCTCGGGGTGTCTCTACCAGATCCCATCAAATTAGCTCACAAGATAGAAACTCAAGACCCTAGAAGTGTGGTCATGGTGCGAAGTAGTTTGCATGGACAGTTGAGATAGTACTTAAGTGACAAGACTGTATTCTCGGTGACTTTTTTGGGAACTTCCTATTTTGAAATAATTTTGGATTTATAGAAAAATGGCAAAAAGAATTTAAAGAGTTCCTGTAGCCGCTTCACTTGACTTCTTTTAATGTTGTCTCACATAGCCACACAAAACCATCGACAAAGAAATTAACATGGGGACAGTAGCATTCCCTACACTTCAGACTTTCTTTGGGTTTCACCAGTTTTTCCACGAATACCCTTTCTCTGTTTTAGGGCCGAGTGCAGGATCCCACATTACATATTGTTGCTATCTTTCCTTCTGGTGTTCTCCAGTCTGTGACAGCTCCTGAGCCATCCCTGGTTTTCATGACCTTGATGCTTTCAAAGAATCCTGGTTGAGTATTTTGCAGAATGTCCCTTGGTTTGGGTCTGTCTTCTCTGTCTTCTCATGAATTAAGTGAGGTTATATATTTTGGGGCATGAACACTACAGATGCTGTGTGTCCCTGGCGTGTACACTAGGGCCACGTGATGGCCCTTTGTCTTAACATTGGCCAGGGAAATTTTAATCACCTGGTTAAGAGTTTTCTATTGGGTTAAGCAGGTTTCCATTGGACAGTTGGTATTTTCCCCTATCTAATTAAAAAATATCTTGAGGAGATGGTTTGCAACAATGGAAATATTCTGCTTGTCCTCAAATTTTTGCATGGGGATTTTAACAAATCTTACCTGCAACAATTATTAGCATGGCGTTCTAGTGAGAATTCTCTACTTCCCCCATTTCTTCTCCATGTGATACTTGCAATTCTCCTGTGAAGATCTTGAGGTCATGGTTACGAAGGAAGTTGGAATAGTTAACCACAGATACAAGTTTCGGGGGTCTTATGCTTTGGAATCTGATCACAAAGCAAAAGCTGGAAACTCATCCCTACTTCAGTCTTTTGTTGTTGTTGTCGCTGCTGAAGGTGTAACATCAGAGTGGTTGTGTACATGGGTTGAAATCCCACATCCCTCCCATTCATAGCTACTTATTCATGGCAAGTCACTAAAGCTGAGTCTCCACTTTCTCTGCTGTCAATGGCCGTAATAATAACACCTGCTTCATTGGATTCATGAGGTGCTTGGTGTAAAGATCTGGGCCCCATGCCAAGTTCACTCAGGGAACATCATCTATTCTGTTATTATTTCTTCTGCCACAAAGGTGTTACTACTAAAGGGTTTTGCTGTAGAGACAAACTCCCTTAGAAGATATCCGTTGTCGTTTAAAATTAGGCCTGGATAATTGGATTTTCAACTTTGATCGTTATTTTTTAGGAAGATAATGTTACAAAAGCAATGTGGGATAATGTTAAAAGAAATCAGACTGCATCCAGAATTTCATGGCAGGGACTTGTACTCCTTCCTGTCCTCAAGTTGCCTTCCAGGCCCTGTCCACTGGCACACGTGTCTGTCACGGGATGTACAGTGCACGTGCCACTCTCAGAATTTGTCTTACTGCTAACTGTAGCACTGTGCGTCTTTTATTACAATCTCTTTGCTGTCCCTCTTGTCAGCTGCCCGTATTCCACTGAGCCAAGGGACTGGAGCTTCTTAAGCTTCACCAATTGGCTGGTGATCGCTCTGTCATTTGCTAACTTACTCGCTGATTCAATGTGTGTTTGTCTAATCCTGGACAGTGCTTAGAGGTGGAGACATAAGGTGAAAAGGCAGTATTCTGGTTTTTTTTTTTGGTACCGGGGATCAAACTCGGGAACTTGTGTTTGCGAGGCAGGCGCCAGAACCACTGAGCTAAATCCCCAGCCCCAAAAGGCAGTATTCTTGCCTCTCTAGGATTTGTAGTCTACGGAGGAAGACTTGGAGGTCATTTCCTATCGTGTAGCGACTATCGCGAGCACTACCGTGAATGTTTCCACGTCTCTGTCTTTTCTCTTCATTTAAATAATTTAATTCTATTCTGGGAGATAGCATTACTGACTCACTGTCAGAGGTCTTATGAGCGCACAGAAGTGTATTTTTGATCTGCTTTCTGAAGGGGTTTTCCAGTTCATATCCACACAGCAATGGCTTAGTACAGGAAGGTGACTGAAATCTTGTCAGCAGTGGATGATTTAATTTCACTAATTCAATAACTACAAGTTGTTACTTCCTTATTGTTTTAAATGACATTTATTTAATTACTAGTGATGATGAACACTTTTACCCATACTTGTTGATGATAATTACTCTTCATATTTTCTTTTATGTGAATTCTCTGTTCTTATTCTTTGCTGGTTTATCTATTGGAGGCTTGATACTTTTTCATTCAAGTCATAATTAGCTCTTCATATATTGGCCTAGTAGATAATGAAAAGTAACCTATAATATTGTATACAGCCTACTGTTTTCTCACTTACTTTGATCTTATTTTTCCATTGATCAGAACCTTTAAAATTTTAGTGTTTATTTTACTTTTTTATTTTTATGTAATACAAATAGATATTAATAAAGAGAATATAAAGCCATTTTATGAAAAAAAAATTTTATAACAAATATAATTAGAGAATAACAATGGTAAATACACTGTGTATCATGATCTTAAAAGAATATATTTTCATTTGCTAATCTATCTCTCAACTCATTTCCTAATAATGCTATACCTTTTTTGCATAAAACATTTTAATTATTAACAAAGTATCTCACACTTGGTAAAATTTTGAATAATTTCTTTCTTTTTCACAATATCTATTATACTTTTTGGTCCTTATTTACACTTTCAGTTTCTTATACCAGAGATACAATGCAATATTTACACACATGTGTCTGATTTATTTCACTTAAAAGTATGGTTTCAAGGTGGTACATCCATTTACCTAGAAATGTCTCAAGTTTATCCTTTTTATGGCTGAGTAGTACTCCATTATAATTTTTAAAACCACATCATTTTTATACATTCATCAGTTGATGAGCATTTGAGTTGTTTCCAAGATTTAGTTATTACAAACTGTGCTGCTGTAAGCATGAATGCACATATATTGCTGTGGTATGATGCTTTTAAATCTTTGGGGAAGATGCCCAGAAGGAGAATAGCTGGGTCAAATGGAACCTCTAATCTTAGTTTTTTCAGGAATCTCCTACCTCAACTTTTAAATGTATCTTCCTTTCAGTAGAAGAGAAACAGTCTGTGTTCTGTTACTGCTGCTGCTGTGTATATGTATGTGTATGTGTTGCATGTACCTCTTAAAGGTACTTAACATTCCAATCTATCGAGAAGTTATTTAGGAGCATGGTGGAGACTCTGGACCCTGTCTGCTCACATTTGAATCCCAGCTCTGTCACTTTCCAGCTGTGTGATCTTGAGCTAGTTCCTTAACCTTCTGTGCCTCAGTTTCCAATCTGTAAAACAGGGAAGATAATAGTACAACTTCCATTCATCATGAGGATTAAGTGAGTATGTATAAAACAGACCAATGCCTCACATAGAGCAAGTTCTTAGAGACATCAGTTTAAATTGTATTCATCATGATTGCCACATAGGATGGTTACGTGATCTGGTAGATGGTGATTTTCATTTAGATTACTGTCACTGGCAACTGAAAGGCAAGGTGGGAGGGAGGACATAAGCCATGAAAACATGACCATGAATTCTTTGAGCCCGTTTCATTGTCAGGCTCTAGTGGTAAGTACCACATTGCTTTCTGTTGGCCTCTGGGTCTGGTCACATGCTCACGTGACTGACTGCATTCCTCTGTGTGGTATAAATGCACGTATGACATGTGACATAAGATGTATAAACGTCCTCTAGGACGTGTCCCTATGGTCGGGCTCCTGAACTGGGCTTTTCAAATTGGACCTGCATAGCCTGGTAGTAGGTAGATCCTACCTCTGAGGGTCTAGAAGGAAGGGGAAGGAAAATGTACCATAGTGGAGATTTGAGCCAGAAGGAATTGGAAAGGTTCCCATGCTGACCCAGGGAAGCTGAGGAAGGGGCCTGTGCGTTCTTGTGCTCAGGAGAGACGTTAGCACGTCAGTCATCGAGAACACCCAGCCACGGAAACACACTGACAGGCGATGGTGACCGGGACACAGCCCAGAAGTGACAGGCTGGCCTTCCCTCAGTGTGCTGGTTTGGTAGATGACCCCAGAGCACATCTTCCAGCCAGTTCTGCTTTGAGAGCAGCAGAGGGAAAAGGACAGATCTCCCGGTTGACTGGCTGCTGAGCAGATGGCATGCAGTGGCCTTTGAAAGCCTCCTGGTTTTCCTGCAAATAAATTTCTCAGATGGATATATTCAGGGAAACAGTTCATCAATGGAGGTGACAAAACCATCTGGCTTTGGGGACTGCAAAAAAAAATAAATAAGTTTGTAAAACTTTACATTCTGATGAAGGGTGTATGTCTGGCTTTCATTACAAGGAGTTCATGGGTTCTGTCTGTGTCTTGATTTTAGGGATTTTTTAACCTGGCCCTGCTAATTGAAGAAGGTGCTACAATCCCACACCATATTTTGGATTTCTTAGAAATTGACCCAGCACTCCATTCCAATAACATCTCCATTCTCCGGGAACTGTACGAAAGGTGAGTTCAGAGCCTCTTTAATCCTGATAGGTCTGGGGGGAACCCAAGAGAGGGGGTGCTGTTTGCGTTTTGGTACAAGTTAGCCTTCCCCTTAGTTTGAGATGTCAGGTGTTAGAAAAAGGGCCCAAGATTTGCATCTATTAGAGAACTCTCAGCCAGACACAAATTCTCTTTTCTAGTAGCCAAGACCCAACATATAGAATGTGCTTGCTCTGAAGTTCAAGTGCTGACCAGGATTTTCCTTGAGAATGGAAAAAGCAGTGCGTCTGATTAGCCCATGCTCCTCTGAAAGATAGGGAGGCCTTCCCAGGTCCGGACTTCGGACCAGCACTCAGACAGAAACATTACCCTGGCAGGCCCTGTGCTGAGCCCTCCTTATAATTAAGGACACAATGAAAGTAACCTTTTTCCGAGATTTTGGCCACGATCTCAGAATTCCAGGTCAGGCCCAAACCCCTTAGACCTGGCTTTCGGTCTCTGCTTTTCATCTGAGTGTGCTCATTTGTGCAAAAGCTGAAGAGTGTAGGTTTGGGGATCTGAAAAGGCAAGTCATGAGTAGGGCCACAGAGCGTGCGCTTTGTCACAGGTGCTGGAACCACAGTAACGAGGAGTCCTTCAGCCCCTGCTCCCTGGCCTGGCTGTACCTCCACTTGCGGCTTATCTGGGGTGCCGTCCTGCACTCTGCCCTGGTAGGTGTATCATCCCCCCGGCCCTGCCCTCGTGCTTCCTGCCCTTTGTCAGTCATCTGATGCATGCCTTGGATGTTTGCAGATCTACTTTCTGGGAACCTTCCTGCTCTCCGTATTGATCGCCGGGACTGTGCAGTATTTCCAGGCTGTCTCAGGTAAAGACTTATTATAAAAGGGCAAGCAGGTTGAAAAGGTAGGGATTCTGGTTCCCTGCTAGGGAAATGATACTCTCTCTCCTCGAACCCTTTGTCATATGCTACTTCCTTCTGTTAGGCCATGCCCTAGATGGGCCCACTCCAGGTGACTCATAATCCTTGCCTGTAGGGAGGCCCAAAAGCTTTGAGATTTTTCAAAGTAAGATTTTTTAAAAAGAGTTTAAGAAATTGAACTAAAATGTCTATCAAAACTCCACTTCTGTGTGGCTGAAAAGCCAGCTCCAAGCCCCCTCCTACAGGAAACCTTCCCATCCATTCTGGCCAAGGAATCAAATGTGTGAAAGGACAAACGCTCATCATAGTGAATAAACACACCAGACACGTGGCCTCAGAGTCCCCCGAGGGGGACTGAGTCCAGCTTGGTCTCCGCTAATCCCTATTGTTTTCCTGAGCTAGCGTCGGGTAGTAATTAAGGAGATCGTGCCCTAGTTGCTTCTATTTGAGCTTAAAATCCAGACTTGGTTACTCATTACCTGTGTGATTTATGGCAAGTTACCTGTGCTTCCTGATCTCCCAGTTTCTCATCCATCAAACGAGGTTCTGATGGTAGCTTCTTGCCAGGAAAATAAAATGAAAAAGTTAAGTGAGAAAACAACACAGAAGACACTAACCAAAATGACAATTATTGTCAAATGCTAGCTATTATACTTAGCTGGTATATAAAACCCTTTCCATAAATGTGAGCTATTATGTTTACCTCCCTGTTACACTGTAGTTAGTTCTGAAGGCTTTAGTCCAGTCATTTAGGGTACCTCACACTTAGTAGGTGCTCAAGCCTGCTTTTGGGAAATTCTTGTTTTCCACCATCTTGGATAGCTAGCAAAGACCAACAGCGGCATTTACAAATGGAGCAGACACGGAATTTGAGCTTTCAAATGGTGGTTATTTGGGTAGGAGATAATGAGAAGCTAAAGGAATGCAGCCTGCCTTTTCTTCCCTCAAGAGAAGGGCATCTCTGTTTGAGAGGCAGACTGGGAATCACTTCTTCTGATTTACCTGAGGAGCTTTACGGGGAGCCAGCCAGAGCCCCTCCAGGTGTGACTCCTCCTCTTTGTCCTCAGCCAGTGAATAAATCTCCTTCATGCAAATTTCATCCTGTCCCTAAATTTGTTGCCAGGTAGAGCACATTTATTTTGCATCTTGTCAGTGTTTTCCATTTCAAATTATCGGTGTCATTTTTGCTCTGTAGAAATATTGTCATGATTATTACAAATGCACTTCCCTTAGAGGAGCTGAAAATTGTCTTTATGATTTTATGCCAGCTGGTAGCCATGAAAATTCATGGGCGGGTAGAATTGCTTTTATCAGAAGTCGCCACGTTTTCCTGTCTTCACGTCTTCATTATCAGTCCCTCTGTATTCTTGTCTCCCTGTCCCTCTTGTCCTTTAGTATATTTTTCCCTTCCTGTGTCTCCTTGGTTTTTCCTTGTTTTTGCAAACTTTTCCAGCACCTGCCTTCTTCCGCTCTAACCCGCCTAGAGAAGGTTCTGTCTGTATAAGATCTTACAACCAATTTCTTTCTGCAGCCTTCCTTTGACAGATGAGTTGCCTGGCCCAGTAAGGAAAGAGAAGGCAAGACTTAGACATAAAATTTCAAACTGCCTTTCAGAATCACGATCTTTTAAAACAGTGGCTGTTAGGGCCAGGGATTTAGCTCAGTGGTTCTGCCACCTGCCTCGCAAGTGCAAGGTCCCAAGTTCCATCCCCGGTACCAAAAAATAAATAAAAATAAAAATAAAACAGTGGCTGTTGACCGTCTTAGACCCATTGTCCCTCACATGAGGAATATTTTGTCACACTTTGTTTCATACCTTGAAATGATATTCATAATTAATCTGCCCACACACATATTTTAAAAATGCATGTAGGGCCCTATTTCTCCTTAAGGACAAATAAAAAGAAACAAATGGTAAAATAGTATCTATTTCCTTATGTAAATTCTAGTCCAGTGCTTCTTAATGTCAATATGTGCACAAACCCACAGGGATCACATTAGATGCAGACTTTGATTTAGGCATTTCTAATAATTCCTCACTTTGACCAGGAAGGGCAGTCTTCCTCATAGGGTGAAGGTGCCGGTCACTTTGAGGGAAGAAGGTCCTCCCTCAGCAGAGTGGTACAGGGGACAAGGCACAGAGCCCTGGGGGAGTAGATGCCAGTCTGCCTGAGGCCACAGCTTTTGCCACTGCTGTCTCAATGAGCAGATGGTGGCCGGGGTCTGTGACCTGCTGAGGGGAGGACAGTGGTAGGTGCTGCAGTAGCTGTGGTGTCCCGCAGCAAGCAGGTGCTGGCTCAGTCTTTAAAAAGGACTCAAATTTGCTAGTTAGGAGCCTCCCATATGCAACGTGGGATAAGGATGTAGCTAGAAGTTAGGGATCTTTGTCATTGCATTTTTTCCAGGCAGTTGTTCTTAGAATTGATGGTGTATCTTCAAGGCTTTCCATTGGCCTGTCCATCCAATATTCATTCAGCTCCAACTTCCTTCATTTTCCTCCTGAGTTCATGTGCTCAGTGACATATTGTCAGCACATCACAGCCCTTTGCCATATTAAACTCTCCCGTGTCCAGAAGGGCAGCAGTGAAAGACAGAAGTCAGCAGCACCAGTGGAACAAAAGTCGGGCTGCCAAATGCTGGCCCTGCCACTAACTGTATGACCAGGAGCAAGGAAGGGATCCTGTCTGTGTCTCAGTTTCCTCTTCTGTAAAACAGCACAAATCATAGTGCACCTACTGCCTCCTGTAATTGAGAGAACCAAATGTGATCACGTGTTCAGCCCTCAGAGCTCCCCCAAATGCTAGCTGGGAGCACCCCAGGACTGATGGCCAATGGAGGGTTTTACCTGCAATTACAGCCTGCCGCCCCCAGGGGGCACCTCACTTAAATAGTTTGAAAGGATTACCAGAGCCTCCCATCCCACGCTTTGCTATGCTGTGAAACTTAAAGCCTGAGATTCTTTTTTTTGGTACCAGGGATCAAACTCAGGACCTTGCGTTTGTGAGACAGGCATGAAGCCACTGAGCTAAATGCCTGGCCCCATAAGGTTCTTTTTAAAAGCATCTAAACAGAGGCATTGACTAATCTATCAAAAGTACCAAGATGGTGCATAGCAGATATTGCCTGTCTTTTTTATTTCCTTTAGGGGAACTTGTTTTGACTTCTATCTGGCAACCCGCCAGACAGCACTGTCTTTCTGAGGCTAATGCCTCCCAGGCTCCTACAAAGGGTCACTTGGTTGTCACCAGTCTGAGAGCAGAACACACAGCACCCAGGCTATGGATTGGATTCACAGCTTCAGGGTTACAGGGCAGCTCTGTCCTCTTTGCGAAGCCGAGCACCGTGAACTTCTGGTCCTCTTTCCCGTTGCTTCGGGGGCTCCAAGGGCTCTGAGCAGTGCAGTTCCCAGACAGACTCAGCCCCTCTCCCGGACTCCAGAAAGCTCTTTCCCCTGCCTCACTGCCTCTCAAAAGCACTTGCCCTCTCGCTCCCTGTCAAAGATGCCAAGCATAATTACCTTAATGGAGCAGACTTTTGAAAAACAAAAACTATCTCAAAATAAAGTGTGTCTAGAGCCACCTCCACTTAGCCTCAGCCACAAACCTTCCCTGAAACAAAGGAACAAACAAAAAAGCCTAAGCCCAGCTGGCTGCCTGCCTGAAGGGAGGTAAAAGGAAGAACAGAGGTAGAAAGCAGGAACCAGTGTTGCAGAGGAAGAGTCCGGTCCCACTGTGGGTTCAGCACCCCTAATCTGAAAATGCAAAATCCAAAATCTGAAACGCTTTTGAGTACCAACATGATGCCACAGATAGAAAATTACACACTCAGACTCATAGGATGGGTTACAGTCGAAATGTAGGTGCACTAAAAATATTGTATGAAATTACCTTCAGGCTGTGTGTATAAAGCGATTATGAAACAAGTGAATTTCACGTTTAGACTTGAGTCCCTGTTCATTATGTATAGGCAGATATTCCAAAGCCAGGGGAAAATGTCTGAAATCTCTGATTCTGGAATACTCAACTTGTCACATTGGTGCAAACTTCCTGTCTCAATGCAACACACAGCGTACTCCAAGATCTGCAGGCTCCCACTCCAGGTTATAGGTCACCCTTGCTAGGCCAGCCTGCCGCAACATTGGTCATTTATATATAACCGTGTCCTCCTCTCCAGCTAAACGGTTAGCCTGCTGTTCTTTTTTAAAGAGTAAGATCTTATGAGCAAGATTAAGTAAATCTTTCTCTACTCTTTTCCTGTCTTCTACATTTCTAGTTAATGAGGTTTCTACTAAAGTACAGTAAAATGTCACAAAGTCGTGCTCATGAAAAAAACACTAGCCTGTAAGTTAGAGAGATTTCACGGTGAGACCTCATCCTATCTCACCCCATCTCATTGCCCTTGGCCCCCACCAACATCTCCACCGGGAAGATATGTCCCAGGGACGGGGATCTTGTGCCTATCTTGGGCCCTGCTACATCCAGAGGCCAGAATGAAATAGGCTAGATCTTATTCATACCATAACATTTGAACACCTTCCTCCCCACCGCCTCATTCTTAAAAACATTCTACCATTTCAGGATTAGCCCAGTATATGCTCCAGGTGTAGTGGTGCATGCCTGTAATCCCAGTACTCGGGAGGCTGAGGCAGAAGGATTGACACTGGTTTGAAGCCAGCCTGGGCTACATGGTGAGTTTGAGGTCAGGGTAAACTACACAGTGAGACCCTGTCTCAAACAGCAACAAAAGGATTTACCCAATATATTCCCCTGTATATTTATTTTATACTCACATCTGGTCAGCTGGCAGCAGATGTTTTTCCTACAGTGGTCTGCAACAGAAATCAGTAAACTTTTTCAGTAAAGGGCCAGATAATAAACATTTTGTGCTCTGGGGCTGTTGCAAGTCCACTCTGCCAACGGAGCTTGGAAGCAGCCATCTGTGGTTGGGTCTCTAATGAAACTTTACTGTGGACACATTTGAATTTCACCTGTTTCTCCCATGACACAAAATACTATTCTTTTGGTTTTCGTTCAGTTATTTAAAATGTGAATTCTCAGATCATGAGCCAAACAAAAACCAGGCAGCGGCTGCATTGGGGCCAGCTCCTGCTTATTCTCACTAATGTACAGAAAATGGTCCCCGAGGCAGCAAGCAATCCACAAATCACTTCTGTTTGGCTCTGGAGCGTACTCTGTAATTCTTTAAAGCAGCACGCTGATTTTCCTGGTTACCTTGATTGTAGTCCAGTAATAAAATTAGCACGCATTCCAGGTGAGCAGAAACAAAGAGGCCACTTTAAAATTAAGATAAGCAGTGGTGGGGCTGGAGCAGTGATTGCAGAGCCCCACCAGAGGGACAGGGTTCTTGGGCAAATAATAACAGTGACTGCAGAAATGGTCAGTGTCTCTGTTGTACACTTACCAGAAGGTTTAAATAGTGGTGATGCTAATTAGCCATTCCTTCTCCATTTACACACTGGCACTTTTTGTTTTAATCAGAAAACTGATTGCTGATTTATCTTGTTACCATGGTGACTTAAACATCCCCTGAGATTGAAAATCCATGCTTAGTGCTACATTAACTTTTGCACAGGTTCCCAAAAAGAGAGGTCCTTGGGTCACAGGGAGTTGGGACACCATCTGCTCCAAGCCCCTCAGGGGAGGAGACGGAGGCACATGAGACACAAGCTCTTTGAAACTGCAACATCCACCATTCAGTATCTACACCAAGGTCACCTGTTAGTGGCAGATAAATGAAACTTGCCCCACAGGCAAGGTCTGGTGACTGCAGCAAAATGGTCTTTGTACCTCGTCACCAGGTCTCCAGTCACTGAATCACCAGCCAGGGTGATGACTGTAATGACCCTGGAAATATCACGTTATTCCATGATTGCCTCCTACCCTATCCTGTTCTTTCCAGTCTCTGGGCCACATCTGCTGCAGGTGTGGAAAGGGTGCTGAGGAAAGACCTGTCCACATCCAGGAAAGGCAGGGGCTGTGAGGCCCCTTCTGAGACTTTCTGGAGGTGACCTTAAATATTAGAGGTGTAAAAGTCAGATTTCATATAGAAATCAGATGTCAGCATGGGAGCATCTTCTTAAAGTCTACACATTTCAGGATGGATATTTGGGAACCTTCAAAAATGGCTCCACTTACCAAAAGCTGCACAAGACATATTACTGTGCTTAATAAAGGTCACTTATAAAAGACAAACTGGTGATAAGGCTACTGAGCTGACTATACATCACACAACTGCAAATTGCTAGCTCCATTTTGCAGATAAGCCGTAGTTCAGAGAAGTTAAGAAACTGACTCAAGATTACCCAGCTGGTAAACATTGGAGCCCTTTGACCCCTAGTCTCTCTGGCTTTGAAGTTTGTGCTGTTTTCTTAGACGACTGGGGCCAGAAAGCACTTCAGGCCTCCCAGGAACAAACACACCCACTCTTGTGTCCACTCTGAAGCCATGCACCTGAAATTAATCAGTCATCACACATTTCCCCATGACCCGGCTCACTGGTGGTGCTGAGATCTTCCCAGTACCAGGCACTGTTCTAGCACTTTTTGAGCATTAACTCATTTAATTCTTAGCAAAACTCAATGCAGTAGAGATACTTTTCTCCAGTTTGTGGAGGCAGAGGGGGGATAGGTAACCTGTCCAAGGTCACACAGCTGTTAAACAGCAGAGAAAACAGGTTCCAGAGCCAGTGGTCCTAACTGGGGCACTTTTCAGTCTCGGGGTTTATCAGCCCTAGCATGGTTGACATTTGGAGCTGAGTCCTTCTTTGTTGTGGGGTACCCGGGACATTGTAGGGTGTTGAGCA
The DNA here is from genome assembly GCF_000247695.1 of Heterocephalus glaber. The sequence goes on from NW_004624755.1 coordinate 6,786,636, forward strand.
GCTTCCATGGGCTCCACCCACTAGATACCAGCAGCATCCCCCACCTTGGGGTTATGACAGCCAAAATTGTCTCTGATCCCTGGGTGCAAAAAAATCACTCCCATTTGAAAATCACTGATATAAAGTTTAAAACTGTGTCTCTACCATTGGTGGTCGTCCAATCCCCTTACTAAAGAGAGATTGACAATTTAGCCTAGTAATTATGTTTTATAGCCCGTATACACATTTATTTAAACAAAACAACTGAAACTAAATCTGGCACATCATCCAAATGAAATATGAACATGAATAAAACCAACACTCCTTTCTTAGTGGTTGCTATGATCTATGGTTTGCATTGCATCAATATCATGGGGGTAAAAAAAAGATATGGCTACAGCCTGTGAAACAGATCGGAAGTTTTTTTGGCCTAGAAATGCTGGTATAAATGCAGTAACTTAGACTCCTAGGATGTCAGAACCGTCAGAGATCTTTACATATCCATTCCAACCTGCCATTTGCAACAAAGTTCAAAGAACCTAGATAAACGGTCCAAAGTTGCCTGTCTGCTTTGCCTGGGGAGCGGAGCACCTCTCCTGGGTGTGGTTGGACGTCCTGCAAGCTCAGTGCTGTTGTGCCTGTCTTTGCAGCCAGCGGATCCCCTCCAGTGCCAGCCCAGGGCTCCCCAGACCGAACTGCAGCCACTGCAAGTCCTGCTGTGACTCCAGCCACAGATGCCTCCGACCCCAACCAGCCCATGGTCACTAGTAACCCAGAGCCACGTGGGTGAACTGTGCACTCCGGATCTTTCGGGCCGAAGGGAATCCTTCCAACAGCGGTCATCAAAAGGTTGGGGCCAGGGGATTCTACTGATAAACACCTTAAAAATCTTGTCAGCTGGATGCACATTTTGCCCTCGGTGTCATTCCTTTTTCAACCGCATTACAGGGACCAGCCCCGAGCTGACAGTCCTTACACCAAAGGTCATCAAACAACCCCAGAGGAACATCTGGGTCTGAGGGCGTGTGGGGGAGGTCTGCTGGTCACCACAGGCTTTGTTCCCGGGGGGACTGGTTTGGGAGTCACAGTTCGCCTTGTGGCACATCCGGTTTCTTACAAACGGAGAGGTGTTTTAAAGAGTCTTTGTCCTTTGTTCGTTCTCTTTGATCCAAGAACAGAAAATCGTGACTTCTCTATAAGATAGATAATGTCAAAATATCCATATTTGCCACAGCCTGCTCTTCAAAGCCCCGCTGGCAGATTTCTGTCTGACTTCCAAAACCCAGCAGTTATAAAGCACCTTAAAATAAATAGTTAATCGATGAAAATGCAGGGAAGGCGACGGCTTTGTAAATTGGTTTACATTTTTCTCCTTGGATTTTTCTAGGGTTGTAGTGCTTCCAAATCATTTGATAACATTGTTGGATAACATTTATGTTTCAATTGCAATCCACGAAATGACATCTAGACAATTCTTAGTATTTAAGTGTAGTCTTCTCCATGAATTACCCATTAGAATAGACTGGCAGCAATGGAATATGCAGAAAACAAGCCTTTAGCTCATAGTCTCATCTCGGTCTGGGTAGGGGAGCGTGTGTGTGTGGGTAGGAGGGCAAAGAAGAGCAGAATGTCTGTATACTGTGAGCTGCTAGCGTAGTAAATACCAGTAATGCAATATCATGGGTCCAAACTACTCTTTGCACTACTTTATTTACAGTAGTAAATAAAATTATTTTTGTACAGTTGACTCTTGGAAAATGACTTTTTCTTTTTCCTAGTTATTGTAGTCATCATACAGAGTGCTAAGTTCCATGTATTCTCCTTAGGAGGGAAAAGAAATCCTCCTTTGGATGGGATTATCTCTGTAACCCATTAACGCCTGTGGGTAGGAAGGCGGAGCGCAGCTCCTCTGCGGGGATCCTGGGCTCAGGCCTGGTCCCTATAATGTTTGCCAAGTGTCACACATTGTTTCGGGGCTTCTTGCTGCTCTGAGGCTGGCTTTAGATTAATTCTAGGTTAAGCCCATAGTTTCACCCTCTTTCTCCTATGTCTGCTGCTTTGTCCCGTTTGTGAAAGAGCCAGACTTTGAAGCCTAGGAGTCCTGGGTACAAATTCTGGTTCTATAACTTACCAGCTCAGTGACTGTGAGGAGTAATTAACCCTCTCTGGATCTCGAAGTCCTATGCTTTGAGGTGGGGGTGAGAAAATCCGTACCTCTTGGGCTTCTCATGGCGTTTAAATGTGATCACATATGTAATGCCTGCAGAACAGGTTGTTATTTCTATTAGGAAGAGAAATCTCCCAGGCCAGACAGTGGACCCCGCTGGGCCCAGAACCTCTCTTCAAGCCAAACACCCACTCCCCCACTGCTGGGAATGTTGGCTGCTGACGACTCTTAGCTGCCACCTTCCCCAGAAATCGCCCTCAGCTGCGGGGCTCTGGCCAAGGTCATGCCCTTGCCACTGGCTCATTGGTGTAGGTGGGAGTGTTCAGTGTGAGCACTGTTGGCATTTGGGCTGGAGGATTCTTTGTTGTGGGTGGGCATCGTGTACATGGAAGGCTGTTAAGCAGCAGCCCTGGCCTTGACCCACTGGATGCCAGCAGCACCCACTCTCCCACCCCTGTTCCTCCCATTGGTGATGGCCGAGAATGTCCCCAGGCATTGTCAGATATTGTCTTGGGAGTAAAATGGTACCCCCACGTGAGAATGAATGACGTAGGAAAACAACGTCCCCTTGCCTCAGTTTGAAATAGCCATGAAGGGTGTCGCAGCTCCAGAACACCACCTCAATGCAATCCTGCTTCTCATTCTGCCCATTTCTGCCCTTCTCACCTTTTTTTTTTTTTGAAAGCAAGTATTTTATTTAAATCAGTTGTCAAATCACAGTTTATCCAAATGAACATAATGCAACATTGTAAAAGAAGGGGCACAAATATGACACAGACACAATCCAGTATCTATCAGAATCCCTACTCACCTTCCTATAGGGTCCCCCGACGCTGGTCACCATCAGCCTTCACACCCAACTCTGTACCTTGAGTGTCCAAGAAAATTAAATATCTAAGTGTGGTAGGGCTGAGTAGCTTAAACAATAGAAATGTATTTTTTTTCACAGTTCTGAAGGTTAGAAGTCCAAGATCAAGATGTTGGCAAGCTTGGTTCTTTCTGAGTGCTCTCTCTTTGGCTTGTGAATGGGCTTCCCCTACCCTCTTTGAGACAGGGTCTTGGTATGTAGTCCAGGCTAGCCTTGAATCTGCTGCATTGCCCAGGCTTCTTATAAGAACATTAGTTATTTGGATTAGGGCCCGCGCTTTGGGCTTCATTTTATTTTAATCACTTCTTTAAAGGCTCTACTTCCATATATAGTCATTCTAAGATACTGGATCTTAGGACTTCAACATATGAACATTGAAACATTGAGGGGGCCAGAATTCCAGCCATTACACTAACCTGAGACAACATGAAAGGGTAGTTCAGGTCCAGAATATGGACTCAGGGCCGCATTTTGATCTAAGCTGTCCAAACATCACTCACTCCCAGTTAAAGTTGGAAAATGCTGGTGTTTTTCCACTTTTGGTGAAGCTGGTAGACTGTCAATTCATGTCTCGTCTTAAATATCTGTTCCTTGGAGACTTCTCAAGGCTGCATGTTCTGTATCTCTAGCCTCAACCTTCCTCTTGTCCCAGAAAGGTGTTGCCCTAGTTCCCACCAGGCCAGTGTCCAAGCTGGCTGGAAGAAAATTGCATAGTGAGAACAGTGTGGAGTAGGAGAAGGGAAAAGGGAACGGGAAGATGGAGACAAAGGTAAAATCTAGTTACTTCCCTGTTGTCTCCTCCACTCCAGCATTCTTAAACCAGATGTGTGAAACAAATCTAGCCCAAAGATGTGATAAAGCCATGACTTTAGTGATATCCCAACCGAAGTCCTAGTTTTGTGAATGTGGTAAGGAACTGACAAAATGATTTTTAAATTTATATGAGAGAATAGAAGCTCATTCATAGCTATGGAAAGTTGGAGGGAAGGCAAGTAAAAAGAACTGATCTAACACCATTAGACTATGAAACCATAGTAACAGAAACAGTGAGGAGGTAATACAAGAGTGAGTAAATAGTTTAATGGAAAAACATAGAAAGCCCAGGAGCAGATGGATAGAAATTTGGTACATGGTAAAGAGGAATCACAAATTAGCAGAGCTAAGAATGGAACATTTAGTAGATAGACAGTAAATTGGCTAATCATATTTTGAAAAATAAGACTAAAATTATACCTTATTTATATGACTCCAAATATATATTACATATAAGTTATATGTAGTAGTAGTAACAGTGCATGTATATACTATTACATGTATATATAGCATGTACTATGTAGATCGCATGCTGTATATATTATGTAACATACTATTAAGATTATATGTTATAGATCTATATGGAATTTTACATATACATAAACTACTTCAAATGAAGACTTAACTATGAAGGTAGAACTACGAGGCTCACTGTGGAAAATGTTAAAAGGCTATTTTACACATTTTGAATGAGAAAAAATTTTCTTAATATACAAAAATGAACAGATTTCCCTTCTTCAAAATGAAGGATTTCTATCAAAAAATACAAAAGACTGGGACTGGGGATTTAGCTCAGTGGTTCTGCCACCTGCCTCTCAAGCACAAGGACCTGAGTCCGATCCCCGGTAACAACAACAACAAAAAACAAACCAAAAACACAAAAGACAAAGTTGAAGGTAGGTAACAGCTGGGGAGAAGGTATATGAGACATCCAACACCACAAAGGATAAATATCTAGAATAAATGAAGAGTGCGTATTAATCAGCTACACAACAAACAGAAAACCTGGGAGAAAAAGATACTCAAAGCATATGATCAAGCAATTCATGGAAGGAGAAAAAAGTCTTATGACTTGCAATGCAAACTAAAATAAAAAGATAACACTTCATGGCTGAGGATTTAGCTCAGTGGTGCCACACCTGCCTGGCAAGCACAAGGTCCTGAGTTTGAACCCCTGAACAGGAAAATAAAACTTCATTCCCTCTTATCGGGAAAAGTTAGAGATACAGATAATACTGTAAGGAAGAGGCCTGCTGGTGGTGGGCACAGTGGGGGGATTGATGGCAGCACTTAGGGAGATGGCGTGCCTGTCACCCTGGCCAGCCCTCTCCCAAATACTGGCTTCACAGACCTCACAGACCGAAGAAGGAGGGTGTGTGAGGGACGTGAGCGTCCCGCACTGTTGGGGGGTGAGGACACTGAGAAGGCTGGAGCCCAGGTGTCCATAAGCAAGGGAGCACGTACGGCAGATAGACAGGACAGAAAGTGACAGCAGTCAAAGTAAGAAGTAGATTTTTTGGTTTTGGTTTTGTTTTTTGAGACAGGGTAGTTCAGGCTGTCCTTAAACTCACTACATAGCACAGGCTGGCCTCAGATTTGAGGTGATCCTCCTGCCTCAGCCTCCCAAGTGCTGGGATTAGAGGTGTATGCCCCCAGGCCCGGCTTGGAACTAGATTTATAAAAATAAAGATGTTAAAAATGTTTAAAAACTGATGATGAAAACAATGAGTCATTGAATCAGGTGTATATACATTATCTGTTCAAATTAAACAAATCCCTAAATAATACTATGTATGTGTATATACACACATATACATACAGATGTATGTACATACATGTGTGTGTGTATATATATATACACACACACACACACACTATATATATAACTATATGTATGTAAACACGCTTTTCTTTTTTTTTTTTTTTGGTACCGGGGATCGAACTCGGGTCCTTCTGCTTGCAAGGCAGGCGGCAGAACCACTGAGCTAAATCCCCAGCCAAACACACTTTTCTTTCAGGATATACATGTAGCTTTCTCAGCCTTGGTGCCATTCACATCTGGAGAGTCCTTTGTTGTGAGAGGCTGACCTGGGCATTACAGGATATTTAGCAACAACCCTGATCTCTATGAGATCCCAGTAGCACCTCCTCATTGTTACAGCTAGAAATGTCTCAGACATTGCCAAATGTCCCCTGGAGTGGGCAGAGCAAAGTTGCCCTGGTTAGGAAATACTGACCCGAATCATTTGTCATATATTATTAGAGTGACTGGTTAGATATTCGGAGGCAGAGCTGGGAGAGGCACCATGTGAGAAAGGGGAAAAAAGGTATTAAAACCACAGTGGAGTCTTACACAACAGTGAAGATGTGCGGTGGACCGAGGAGAAGAATGAACTCAGTGTGGGTGCCTGAGGTCCTGGCACAAGGAAGACAGAAAAACAAAGCAAACCACCTTTGGCCTCAGTGCTGGAACAGGGCAGGCATTGGCTGGACGAAAGTCAGCCACAAGCTGAGCAGCCTTGAAAGCAGAGAGTTGTCTGCATATACAACATCTCTTGCTTTTTGGCTTTCACATGGTGCTGAAGGATACTTTCGAAGGTTACAAAGCTCTAGTATCGGAAATGTGCTTGATTGGGCAACAGACAGAGCAAACATGAGCTACAGCAATCAGCAACACAGAGAACACACTAGGAGAAAAGGTCCGAGTTGATGAACTTAAAAAAAGAAACCTTAGTATATATGTGATGTCTTTGTTATGCACGCAGTATTTATGGCCCCCACCCCCATTTGTTTGTTGAAGGCCCAATCCCACTGTGATTGCTCTTTGGAGATGGAGCCTTTGGGAGGAAATTAGGCTTAGATGAGGCCATGAAAGTGGGGCCTCATGATGACATCAGTACCCTTAGAAGGGGAGATGGGAAGCTCCCAGAATCATGTGCATAGAGGCCATGCACACCCAGCAGGATGGCAGCCACCTGCCATCCAAGAAGAGACCTCAGATTAAAATGACCTCGCCATTCCCTTGATCTTGAACTTCCTAAGTTCAAGACAAGTGTAAGCAATAAATAAAGAAATAAATCTGTTATTTTAGCATCTTAGTCTCTGTTATTTTGCTAGGATAGCCTGAGCAGATTAATACAGTTATCAAAGAATAACATATCAAGAGTAACATGTATCATTAAAACCTGTAAAGAGTGAATAAGAAAGCCACCTTTGCTTTATGGCTCCACCCTGGCCTGGTCCCTCCCCTCTCCTGATCATGGCCTGGCCCAAAGCAGCCCCATCCCAGCACCCTGATCTGCCCCATTGTCCTCTCTCTTCAGACCCAACCATCCCCTTTCCTGAATGGATGATAATACTCTACTGCTATAGTGTCTCTAAGAGAAAGAAAAAAGAACATCATTATCAAAATAAGGAAATCAGCAAATGTTGGACGAAGGAATTCTTGAGACAAAATTAAGAAGTGGAAATGAAAACTGTGGATACAGTTCAGGTGAACCAGGGAATACACAGAATGCTTTTCTCCCTCCTAAATTCAACAGATTCAACATTCCAGCACAACATAGCAGTGGCCCTCCTCATCAGGAACCTGACAGACATTCACCCAGCCCAGCATGTTAGCCACAGGTTTACTTTAATGTTGCCAGTACTTGCAAGGTCAGGAATGTAGGTTTATATAGTGATGACTTGGGTTGCTGGCACCGTTTGTTGGAGAGGCTGTCTTTCCTCCAGTGTATTTTTGGCCGCTTTGTCAGGGATTCGATGGCTAAGTGTGCCTGGGGTTGTTTCTGCATCTTCTGTTCCATCTCATTAATGCACATGACTGTTTTTGTGCCAGTATCATTTTATTTTTGTCACTGAAGCTTTGTAATGTGACTTGAAGTCTGGAAGGAAAAAAAAATGGGTGTTATGAAACAAAGATCAGCAAATTAGGAAGATGAAAAAATTAGAAATATATGTTAGCCAGGTTTTTGCTGCTGTGACCAAGGACCTGACATAAGCAATTTAAAGGAGGAAAGGTTTATTTTGGCTCATGGTTTCAGAGGTTTCAGTCCATGGTCAACTGGTACCATTGCTGTTAGGCCCATGGTGATGCAGAAATGCCATGATGGAAGGGCTTGGCAGAGAAAAGGAAAGCTGCTCACTTCATGGCAACCAGGAAGCAGAGAGAGAAGGAAGAGCTACAAATGAAGGGGTCAGATATAGTCCCCAAGTTCACACCACCATGCTTCGTTCGACTAGGCCCCACCCCTGTTCCCATCATCCCAATAACGCCATCAAATTATGATTTCAGAGAAGGACTAATCCACTTGTAAAATTGGAGCCTGCATGATCCAAATATTTCTCTAACCCCCACTTCTGAACACTGCTGCAATTAGAGATCAAGTCCTCATCATATGTCTTTGGGAGGGCCAATTATATACATATACAAATGTCATATATATATATATAAATAACTAGTAACAAAAGTATGAAAAACATATGAAGTAAAGCGACATAAATAAGGCAAATCTGCAGTCAAAATTGGAGATTTTAACACATTTTTCTCAATACTAGAACAACTATTGTATATATGTATATATACACGTACATGATATACATATATGTATATACATATATATGATCTGAATGACATATGTACATATATAGATATATATGATCTGAATGACATATGACATATACACATATATAGATATATATGACATATATACATATACACACATACATATATAATACAGATATATATATATACACACACATATATGTATGATCTGGATGACACTATTAACCACCCTATATACATATACACACATACATATATAATACAGATATATATATATATA
>NW_004624755.1:6795406-6818364 GCF_000247695.1 Heterocephalus glaber
ATATACATATACACACATACATATATAATACAGATATATATATATATATACACACATATATGTATGATCTGGATGACACTATTAACCACCCTAACCTAATTAACATTTATGAAATATTATGTCCCCAAATTGTCAAAGATACATTTTTTAGGACAATGGAATATTAAACAAGATAGACCATGTCCTGAACCATAACACAAGACTCACTAACTTTCAAAATATAAAAGTCTTATGAAATATATTATCCAATCACAATAGAAATAAAGTAGAAATCAACAAAAATAAAACAACTATACTAGTAAGAAAATAGAAAATTTACTACTAAATAATCCAGTGGTCAAAGAAATCACAAAGGAAATGAGAAAACTAAATGATAAAAAAAATCAACATTTGTGGAATTTCATAACATTAAATGTTTATTTTAAAAGTAAAGTAGGTCTCAAATCAGTGATCTGAACTTCTTCTATATGAAAAAAAGAAGACCAAATGAAATTTGAAAAGCCATCATTGCCCTGTAGTCAAAATCAGATTATAGGTAAAGGAAACTAAACTTAAATCAATACCCATAGATAGAAAAATCTTTAACCAAATGGAAAATTAAGACAAGCAATTAATGAAAAGGATAATACAGTGCATCATGATCAAGTATAATCTATCTCATGAACACAAGGTTATCTAACATTTGAAACCAATCAATATAATTCCTCTTATTAACAAATTTAAGAAAGGTAAAATATGTGAACATCTCAATAGATGCAGAAAACACATTTGACAGAATCCGATATTCCTTTTTAATTAAAACACAACAAATTAGGCAGAGAATAAATATAAAGTATCTACAATAAAACCTATGGCTACATTGTATGACAAAAGACCTTAATGACAAAAGACCTAATGCTGTCCCTCTAAGATGGACCTGTGTTCACCTGCTGTCCATCACTGTGACAAAATACCTCAAATTCCTGAGTAAATCAGCGTATAAGAAGGAGCCCACGCCTGAAATCCCAGCACTTTGGGAATCTGAGGCAGGAGGATCACAAGAGTGAACCCAGCCTGAGAAACTTAGTAACTTAGCGAGAGCCTTACAAAAAAATTAAAAAGAACTAGGGATGTAGCTCAGTACAAATGTGGTGGGTTCAACCCCCCCAGCACTGAAAAAAAATAAGTCAACACAAAGAGGGTCTTGTAAACCATGTTTAAAAATGATTTGGCAGGTGTGGTAGTGCATAACTGTAATCCCATCACTCGGGAGACTGAGGCAGGAGGACCACTGTGAGTTTGAGGCCAGCCTGGGCTACACAGTGATTTCAAGGCCTGCCTGAACTACATAGCGAGACCCGGTCTCAAAAAAAAAAAAAGGAGGAAGATTTATTTTGGCTCATGTTTTCAGAGGTTGTAGTCCATGGTCTCTTGGGCCTATTGCCTTTGGGCCTGGGGTGGCACAGTACACCGTGTAGATACCTGTGGCAAAGGAAGACTGTTCACCTCATGATGGCCAGGAAGCACAGAACACAACTGACTGGGGTCCCATGTCCCCTAAGAGGCATGCTCTCAATGACCTAACTCCTTTCTACCAGGTCTCCCAGTGGGTTCCCCCACCTCCCAGTAGCACGGCAGGCTGGGGCCAGGCCTCAAACACTTGGTCATTTTTAGACATTTAAGATCTAAACTATACAGAAAAAAAGCAAAGACACAAGACAGGAGGATTACAAGTTCAAGCCCAGCCTGGGCATTTAGTAACTCAGTGAGACCTTGTCTCAAAGTAAAAAGTTATATAAAGAGCTGGAGACGTAGCTCATTGCAAAGGCCCTGGGTTCAAAAGAAAGAAATAAGGATGTTCATTCTCACTATCTTTTTTTTTTTTTTTTTGGTACGGGGATCAAACTCGGGACCTTTCGCTTGAGAGGCAGGTGGCAGAACCACTGAGCTAAATTGCCGGCCTGATTCTCACCATCTTTATTCAGTATTGTATTGGAAGTCCTTTAGAGAAATAAAATCCTAAGGAATATATATAGAAGATACTATAACAAACTAAATGAGTTATCAAGGTTGCAAGATCCAAAGTCAACATGAAAAAGTAAATGATGTGCCGGGCGTGGTGGCACATTCCTGTCATCCCAGCACTCAGGAAACTGAGGCAGGAGAATTGCTGACAGTTCAGTGCCAACCTGGGCTACATAGTGAGTTCAAGGCCAGCCTGATTTATAAAGCAAGACCCTGTCTCAAAACAACAGAACAAAAAAAGTTATGTTTTGATATAATAGCAATAAACTACTGAAATTTTTAAAATTTAAGAAAAATATTTACAAAGTGAAAAATAAGGAAAAACTAAATAAAACCAAGAGCTGTGTGCTCGCTTCGGCAGCACATATAATAACCAAGAGCTGTACCACATTCATGAATCAAAAGATTTAATATTTTCAAGATGCAAATCCTCTCCAAATTGATTTCATACATTTAGTGCAATCCCAATCAAAATCCCAGCAGGATTTTGTTTTTTGTAGAAATTAGCAACCTGATTCTAAAATTTATTTAGAAGTGTAAAGAGTCTTGATTAACAAAACCAATGCTGGAGAGGAAAACAAAAATAAAGTTGGAGAACTAATACATTTGATTTCAAGACTTAGTATACAGAGCTGTGATTAGGAAGAGAATGTGGTATTGTCATAAAGATGGACATAACAATAAATGGTACAGAGTAGACATTGCAGAAAGAGGCCTATACACATTTGAATCTAAATGCTCAGACCCAAATTGTAAAACTTCTAGGACAAACTATTACCCTCAAACTTGGCCAAGATTTTTTAATGGGACGCAAAACATCATTAACCATAAAAGAAAAATATCAATAAATTGGACTTGATCAAAAGACAGAGTTACAAAATAGACAAACCACAATCCTGAAACTGTATCTGCAACACATACATGTGACAAAGGACTGGTAAATAAAATACATAAAGAACATGTACAACTGACTAGTAAAAGACTAAAAGCCCATCACAAAAGATTTTAAAGTGGGCAAATAAACTGAATAGCCTCTACAAAACTAGCTGTAAGAATGGCAAATAAGCATGTTGAAACTATGTGCAATATCAGCTGTCATTTTGGAAATTCAAAGTAAAACCGTACTGGGGTACCGCTGCATACCTCCTATCACACCTGAAACTGAAAAGACTGAGCATGCTGAGTGTTGACAAGAATATGAAGCAAAAAGAACTTTTGTTTATTGTTGTGGGAAAGTAAATGGATACAACAACTTGGGAAAACACAGTTTGGCAGATTCTTCAAAAATGGAGCATAGACTTCCTCATTTAGTGTTGCCACATAAATAAAAGAAACACTATTAAATCTGAATTTCAAACAGTAATTTTTCAATATCAGTCCTAAATATTCCACAAGACATATGTATTCTAAAAAACACACTTACAGTTTGTCTAAAATTCAAATGTAATTGGGTGCCCTGTGTTTTTATTTGCTAAATCTGGCAACTCTACTTGCCATATAATCCAGCGGTTCCACTCCTGGGTATTTACCCAAGAAAAATGAAAGTACATATCCACTTGTATACCAGTGTTCATAGCAGCTTTCTTTGTAAAAAGCCCCAGACCAGAAACAATCCAAATTTCCATAAACAAAGAACTACATAAACAAATGATGATAAGTCCATACACTAGAATGCTTCTTGGCTTTAAAAAAGAGTGAGTATTAATTCACATGTACTGTGGTGAAGATATGGTTTGTCCCCACAGTTCTTGTGCTGGCAATGTGGTCCCCAGGGTGGTAGAGTTGAGTTAGTGGAGGCTTTAAGAGGAGGAGCCTCATGGAAGGGAATCAGGCCAACACCTGCAAATGGGATTAAGGCAGGTTTCACAGAATTGGATTGGTTCTTGTGGGAATGGACATCATCCATGAATATCTTCTTTCTGCTCTCCCGTGTGCTCCCACCATTCTGATAAAGTCCCCAGCACAGCCAAGCACAAGTGGATGCCATAGTCTTTAACCTCCAGAACTGTGAGCTAAATAAACCTCTTTTCTATAATGTACCAGCCTCAGGCATGTGGTTGCAAGACTAAGAGGAAGAGCCTGCGTTTGCTTTCCCTGAGACTTCCTAGCATTTTGAAGAGTTTGAAGCTTTCCAGAAATCTGCATGTGCCCTGAAGGAGATGTCAGAAGTTTCTGAGAGTAACAGCTGTCAAGACTAACAGGAGCTGCACTTATCAGAATCTTCAAATGCTAATAAGAGCCAGAAGCGGGAGCCAGCAGTACAGGGAAGGGGGTGAGGGTGCCCAAATAAAGAGAGGAGACCACAGCAGGTACTGACATCAGAGAGGGGCCCAGTGACTATGCATAAGAACACATCATTCCCAGCCCCTGGGTCAGCCAGCAGGCTCTGCCATGGCACCGATTTATAGAGGAGCAGGGCTCTCTGAGAGAGTAGACATTTTGCCTTAAGAAACTGAACATTGCCCAAAGACACTGAATTAGTTCATTATATTGGACTAAATAGTTTCTTTACCCCACTCTTCCATCCACCCCCATCGATATCCAGAAGAAACACACTCAAAAGAAAAACTAGATTGTAGCCAAAATAAAGAAAGTACCTTCCAAATACCCATCTGAGTGTTGTGTAAACAAACCTGCAATCCCCCCACCGAGACAATACAAGAAGTGTTTCAAGGTGTCCAAAGGGCGTCAGCGATTGGTGGCCCTCAGGTGCAAGATTGGAGCCAGGCAGACGGGAGAGAACACATCAGATGGGCAAGGGCATGGAGGGGGGAGGGGTGTACATGGTACTCAGGGAACAGTGAGGGACAGTGGAGCAGAGGGCTCCTTTAACAAGGACGACCTGTCATGCCCCAGTTGGTTCGACGACCCAGAAACTCAGCCTAGCATGAGCTCAGTGAAGGTGGCCTCTCCATGTGCCTGGACTTGCCTCCCGGAAACTTTGCAGAGAAAGCCAGAGAATGTGACCGCCAAATGTTAGTTGGTCTCTGCACGGACCAGAAAGCTGAGAAAAGTGGCCATCTAATATCTTGCAGAGTCACGAACAGCTTTACGGAGTCACTCAGAGAAACTGAGATTATTATTTGGGGGTAAATCTGAGTCACTAGAAACACCAAAGTCCATTCTCTTCTTTGTAAGGTGATGTAAGGAAACCAGGGTCCCAGAACCACAACTGACTGGCATCCCATCAGGAGAACTCCAACTTTCCAGGTTCTTGCTCATGAAGGCAGGCTGGATTGGGTTTCAAGAACCAATCTGACTCATTTCATGTCCCTTCTGGTGACTGGGCTACTCCGCCAGGCATTGCCCCTTGCTGGGAGGCCATGGAATAAGGAGGGTGCTGGTCAGTGCAGCTCTGGGGCCTGGACCCAACTTGCCCTTCCCCACTACACTGCTGTTTTCACTAAATTGTCCCTTTCAGGCACCCGTCTTTCTGTCATGGGGTGCACACCAGACCTCTTATCTGCACCTGGAAAAAGGCGTCATGTGTCTCTGAGATGACAAAGCCCACTCCTCCTATGTCCTCCCAATGCACCAACTGAGGCTGAACTGCAGGACTCACAGCTGTGAGAGAAGCAGAATGTCGGCCAATACACACAAGGGGCCTGGTTTAACCCCCAAATAAAAATAGAATGAAAAACAGCTAGTAGTGGACTAATAATTGCTTTAAATGAAAATGTTGATCAATATTTGAAGAAAGTATCAGGGGCTAAACCGTGTCCCCTCAAAATGTACGTGTTGAAGACTTCACCCAGTGCCTCAGAGTGTGACTGTGTTTGAAGGCATGATTCAGTTCAACTGAAACTGTTGGGGTGGCCCCCGTTGAATGGGACAGCCTCCTAAAAAGAGGGAGTTTGGACACAGAGAGACACAGGCAGGTCGTGATGACAACAGGAGGACACTGAGGCAAGGAGTCAAGCCAAGACCGCATGGAGAATGGCCCTGGACTGCTGCAAAGCTGTGTGACAACCAATTTCTGTTGTTCAAGGGTCCTCCCCTCTGGTATTTTGTCACATCACCCCAGCCAGCCAATGCAGAGTCACAAATATGAGAAAAGCAGTGCTTAATAGGATTTAGGAGGGTGGTAGGGGTCTTAGCGAGCTTTATCCTAATTCTGCCACATGAAAAAAGTCTGAAATCACCCCCCACAGGGAACACAGTTTGTCCTGCCATCCTGCAACCCGGAGGCCAGCATGTGGGCTCACTTTCTGATCTCACTCTTCGTCTTGGCTCTTCATCAAGGCCTGAAGGGCTTGGGCTCCCTGCCTCCAAGAGACTTCTGGCCTTCCCTTTCTCATTTAAATGCTCCAGAATGCAGCTCCAGCTCCAGTCCTCCTGGAAGTGAAGAGAACACCTCTCACCCATGTGGGGCTTTCCACATACTTCTCTTAGCAGGGAGCTAGCAAAAACCCCTGTAGGCATTGGGATGACCCAACCCGCTCTACCTCTCCAGGGCTGATTGTAGACTCTGATGTCCACAGATGCAAAACATCCTGGGAAAATATATTGACTGCTCTTCACTGCTGGGACTCAGATATGCCCAGACTGTTTGGCAGAGCTGAGGGCCTCTGGCAGGGGAGGAGTC
Source organism: Heterocephalus glaber (assembly GCF_000247695.1). The sequence continues at coordinate 6,801,996 of NW_004624755.1, forward strand.
ACCCAGCAAGGGAGAAATGGATCCTAGGGCTCTGTGACCCAGGTTCAGGCACACGCCCTAAGAGACTGGGGCTGTCTTTGGTCACTTTTCTCATTGCTAGGACAAAATACACCCACAACTAAAAGGAGAAGAGGTTTATTTTGGATAGCAGTTTATAGAGCCCATGGTCAGCTGGCTCCAAGACAAGTTGGCATGGTGGAGGGGCACGGCAGAGGAAGCTGGTCAGGGCATGGCAGACAGGAAGCAGAGGGAGTGAAGGGAGGAGCTGGGGAGGGGGATGCACCCTTCCAGGCCACATCCCTAGTGATCCCTCTCTTCTAACTAGATCCCGCCTACGAATAGCAAGTCAGCTGTAAGCCTTCATAATCCAATCACCTTCTAAAAGCCCCACCTATGAGCACATGAGGCTTTGGGAGGACATCTAAATGTAAACCATGAGAACCAAATTCAGTGGCGTAGCTGGATACAAAGTCAACACTCAAAAGTCAATAGCTTTCCTGTACACAAATAACAGACTCATGGAGAGAGAAATTAGGGAAACTATCCCTTTCACACTAGCATAAAAAAAAATGAAATACCTAGGAGTCAATCTAACAAAGGACATAAAAGACCTCTACATTGAAAACTACAGTACTCTCTCTGAAAAAGGAGATTGAAGAGGATATCAGAAAATGGAAAGACATCCCTTGTTTCTGGATAGGAAGAATCAATATAGTGAAAATGGCTATACCTCCAAAATTGTTATATAGATTTAATGCAATCCCAATCAAAATCCCAACAGAATATCTCACAGAATTAGAAAAAACAATCCTAAAATGCATTTGAAACCAGAAGAGACCTAGAATAACAAAGGCAAATCTGGGCAACAAAGGCAAAGCAGGGAGTATCACAAAACCTGACTTTAAATTATACTACACTACAAAGCTGCAGTGATTAAAAAAAAAAATAACATGGTCTGGCAAGAGAACAGACTTGACAGCCTAGAGGATGCAGAAACAACTCAAGACATACCCAACCACCTTGTCTTTGACAAAGGAGCCAAACACCTTCACTGGAAAAAAGATGCCCTCTTTAATAAATGGTGCTGGGAAAACTGGCTTTCTACATGCCAAAGATTGAAACTGAATCCATGTCTTTCACCATGCACTAACCTAAAATCAAAATGGATCAAAGATCTAAATATTAAAACAGAAACACTAAATCTTCTGAAAGAGAGAATAGGTAGAACGCTTGAGAACATAGGAGTAGGCAAAGACTTCATGAACAAAACCCAGACCACATGGGAAATACTATAAAGAATCAACAGCTGGGACCTCATCTTATTAAAAAGCTTTTGCACAGCAAGAAAAACCACCAACAGAGTAAAGAGACAATCCACAGAGTGAGAAAAAAATTTACCAGCTATTCTGATAAAGGACTATTATCTAGAATATATAAAGAACTCAAAAAAATCACACACACACCCAAATTTAAAGACCCAACGCAAAAATGGGCAGCTGAAATAAAAAGACACTTCTCAGGTAAAGAATTTGAAATGGCAAATAAATATATGAAAAAATGTTCAAAATCACTGGTAATTCGAGAGATGCAAATTAAAACAATGCTGAGATTCCATCTCACTCCAGAAAGAATGGCTGCTATCAAGAAATCAACCAATAACAAATGCTGGAGGGGTTATCAGGGAAAAGGAACCTTTCTCCACTGCTGGTGGGAGTGTACACTGTTGTAACAACTGGGAATCTGTGGAGATTTCTCAAAAAAATAAAACCAGATGTTCCATTTGACCCAGCTATACATCTTGGTATCTTCTCAAAAGAAATGAAAGCATCACACTACTGTGATATATGCACATCAATGCAGCACAGTTTGTAATAGCTAAATGTTGGAAACAGCCCTAATGTCCATCAACTGACAAGTGGATAAAGAAGGATGAGTTTCAGACATTTATAGCTAAATGGATGGACCTTGAGACCATACTCTTAAGTGAAATAAATTGGGCACACATGTTTAAATACTGCATTGTTTCTCTGGTGTGAGAAACTGAAATTGGAAATAAGGACTGAGATGTATAATGGATGTTGGGAAATGGGAAGAAAATGTTCAAATGGGAAGAGGAACAAAGGAGGAGGGAGGGAGAAAGGAAGGAAGGGATAAGAAAAAAAAGTGAAAATAGAAGGAAAAAAATGGAAACAAAGCTTTTGAACATCGGGAGGGGAGGGGGCTTTAGGAGTGATGGGATAAAATAAAATAAAATTCATTAAAAAGAATTCATAAAAAAATGTTTAAAGGGAGAGGCAGGCTGCTTCTGCTGCTTCCTTGCTACTTCACTGCTTTGCTGCCCTCCTGCTTCTGCCCACCATGAATTATTTCTCCTCTGCAATGCCTCTGCCATCTCACCCTACCTTGGAGTCAACCATGAACTGAAACCTCTACAAACTGTGAGCCAAAATAAACCTTTCCTTCTTAGAAAAAAAAAAGTGTAAACCATACCACGGAGAAACTCATTTGAGTTTACTGTTGTCACAACATTTCAAAATGGAAACTCACTAAATTCTGACTCTCTGGCCAATGGACCAGGATATAGAGTTCACTACTGAGTACAAAGGAGGAAGCAAAAATTTTCCTCTCATTCCTCTTATCAAAGCAGTTATCATAAGTCCTGAGTGTGGCTTAGTGCATGCCTCACATGCTGCTTGGCACCTGGTAGGTACCAAGTCAAGCTGTCCTGCATGGGGACACCCCAGTCCTCTGCTGTCTGTTGGTGACTCTCCACTGCAGCTCCTCCTGAGGACCAGTCTGGGCCCATCAACAGGTGCAAACCCAAAATTCAAGTGGTGCCTTGGCAGAGTTGTGAGAACCAGCAGCTGATGGCAGTGGTGATGGGGATACAGTGATACTGAGCAACCCCAGGACTATATATGGGTCCTCTTCTGGGAAGAGAATTTCCTCATGAACAAAGCACCACTGCAAATCAATACTGATATTAATGTGACCACAGTTGTGTCCTCAGAAGGTTGCAATCTGAGATAGGAGGCATGTATTTCCCTGAGCTGTCACCACTGTAAGCTAAAACACACACTTCCCCCATCTTACAGATGAATAAATTATTGTTCCAGTAATATTGAGTAACAGCCCACCACAAAATCTCAGACACACGTAACCATGGGCATTTATTTGTCACCCAAGCACCTGTGGGTTGGCTTTGGGTCAGAGGACCAAGGCTGGACTCAGCTAGGCTCACTTCCAGGCTATATGGATGGGTTAGGCACGCTCTTTGTGTCTTTCATTCTTCTGAGATCAGAGGGCAACTGGGGCATGTTTGTCTTAGATGGAGTCAGGATATGCCATGTAAAAACATTCCACTTTGGCATAAAGATTACTGAGAGTCACTAGAGGCAACAGAATTGAGGTTCTTTCCATTTCTCCTGAAAGCAGGGCATAAATTGCTCTTGAGAAGGTGTCTCCCTCTGCCATACCATGAAAATGAGATACAGACAGCTCTTAAATGAGCCTGTGTAAATAAGCCTTACTAAAGTAATCCTTATCTTCCATTAGTTCCCCTATAATTCCTGGTAACTTCCCCATGATTCCTCCTTTCTTGAAGCCCCAATCCTTTTTCTTTGTTAAAATGGTACATAAGGCCCCTCCCAATCCAAACACTTGCATTTCATTTTTTCCAGTAAATTCCTATACATGTAACATAGTCATAAAAACCATGGTTTTTCTTCTGTTACTCTTCTGGTCACTTTTAATTCACAAGCTTCCAGGAATAAATCTTAAGAGGCTAGAATACAAGTTTTTCCTCCTCAGTAGTCTCATGGGAAAAAAAAAAGCTCAAAAGCACAAGTGTACATGCACATTTGAAGCCTTTGTTCATGTCACTTCTATTAATGCTGCCTTGGCCAAAGCTGCATGAGCAAGTCAAAGGCAAGGCATAGGGATGTGTGTGCCTCCCATGGAGGATGGAGGGATTTTGTATATAGGTTTCATTTGTCAGGCACCAAAGGTAAAGCTGTTTGGTTTGTGGAAATTCCCCTGGCTTATTGTGTTTATAACTCAGTGAAGCAATTCATTTTGTACTTTTGTCATGTTCCTCAGGTCTTTGCTCTTTGGTATTTCCTTTGTCTCTCCCATGGCATTGTTGAGTTATTAAGGCGAAGGTGTTTCTGGGTCACCCCCAGCACTGCACAATGCTAGCAGAGAGAAGGCATACAGTAAGCAATTATAATGGCAACAGTACTTTTCCCTTTTTCTTATTTTCTTGCAATATGGGGGGATGAAAACAGGGGTGTGGTATATGCAAAACACACACATTCTACTACTGTTTAATCCTTACCCTCAACCCATATTCCAAAAGGGCCAGCCAGGTGTATTTTTCCAATATTCTTGCCAAGAAGCCTAAAGGAAGTGCCACTGTGGGTACCATTGTGGTTACATGAAAACAACCCCAAAAGAGCTGAGCATGTTACTGGGGCCCCCCCATGCTGGTCAAGTTGGACAGTTCTTCATTATTTTGCAGGATCTTCCTCCAGCAAATACATGTAGATTAATCAGCACTGTTTCCTCGAAGACTTCATTAGCACTCAGCTTCTTAATAAAACCAGAGTAGAAAGCAATGAATGAAAGAATTGTTCTAAACTTAAGTAACAGTTAACTTATATGATTTTCAACTTGATTGGCTTGAAAGCCACCTAAGGGATTAGTAAAACAAATATGTGGTTGTGTCTGAGTGGGTCATGGAGAAATGACCTTGGGAACGATGTCTGGTCCCTCACCCCTTCCTCTCTGATGCTTTATCCTTGCTCTGCTTTCCAGCTGTCATGAACTAAGAAGCTCTGCTCTACTAAAAACCTCTGCCGTGATATTCCTGCCTTGGAGCCAGCTAACCATGTACTGAACTATCTGGAACTATAAGCCAAATAAGCCTTTCTTCCTTTAAGTTGTGGGTATCAGGTATTGTGTCCCAGAGATGAAGATGCTGACCAATACAGCTTGTATAATTCTTTTCTCACCAAATCCTCACCTGAACAGAGTCAAGAGATGAGAATCAAAGTGACTCAGGGATGTCCTTCCCCCACTCAAGTGGAGATAGATGATCCTAATATTGTTTCACACTTACTAATCACTATGTACAGGGATCATGCACTCACACTGCCATTTAATCTTTATCTTACTTAATCTCCTAGCTGCTGCTGTATAATTATCCCCATTCTGCATCTGAGGAAAATGAAGCTTAGAGACACAGTGTGACTTGCCCAGGGTCTCAGTGCTTACAAATACTTGTGCTGCAAAGTAAATCTGGAAAAGTAATCTGTGTTCTTTAGTTTGCTATGATAAATTCTTACTATGAATATTTAAATTTTAGTGAACTACTTCAAACCAGACAGTTTTAAAAAAATGTGATCTATTTTTTTCTCAATGATTGCTTTTCAAAAATCAAAATATAACAAACAGGCCAGGGATTTAGCTCAGTGGTTCCACTGCCTGCCTCACAAGCGTAAGGTCCCCAGTTCAATCCCTGGTACCAAAAAAAAAAAAAAAAAGTGAATCAAAATGTAACAAACAGAAAGAATCCCATAACAGTCTTCCTTAATCTTATCACTCTCCTTCTATACCCAGAGGTAAAAATTTCTTGAATTTAGTATTTTTAATTTAGTGTAATTAAATAGAATTATTTGTCCATTTCCTGTTGATTTTTGTTAGTAGAAAGACTATGTTAATAGATACTTTCTGTACATGTCTATGCACATATAATATTTACTAGAAGTTGCCTAGAATATTTACTAAGAAGTATAATTACTGTGTCAGAAGCATGCACATTTTCTACTTTATTACTATGTAGTTCTCCATTGTGGTAATCCCAATTTACACTCTACCTGTGGGACATGACTGTTCTCCTGCTGACCTGTATCTTCACCAGCACTTGAGATTGTTAGAATTTTAAATATTTTCCAACCTACTGGCAGTAAAATAGCAGCTCATGTTAATTTATGATTTCATGATTATTAAAATAAGCATATTTTCTTGTGTTCACTGGCCATTCGTGTTTCTTCTTGTGTGAATGTTTTAATCATATTTTCTGTAATTACATATTGGGATTTTTCTTGCTGATTTAGAAGGCTTGATGCTAATCTTCTCTCACAGGTATTGAAAATATATTTTCCCAATATGTTACTGACCTTACCTTTTAAATAATGTCTTATTGTGTGGAAAATTTTAATTTCAATGCAGTCCACTTGCTAAATTTGGATCCACTACTCTTTCTTTCCAAATATAACACCCACACTTAGCTCAAAATTCAAGAGGTGCAAAAGAGCCAGGACTGAAGTGCCTCTTTTCTGACTCTTCCACAGCCCCATAGTTGCCCTAGAGTCCTTCCAGAATCACTTTACTCACATAAAAGCAAAATATACACATTTTGACTTTTTTAACCCAAATATTAGCATATTGTTTAAAAAATACATCTTTACTATGTGTCCTGGAGATTATCATATATAAATACTATATTTGGGTTTTCTCATTATTTTTCCATCTCCATAATATCCCATGGTATGGACATACTATATATTTAACCAGTGCCTTGCTGATGAGTATTGGTGGTTTCCCATCTTTTGCTGTTACAAGCAATGTTGCACTGAGTAACCTTGTACTTTTACCACGGTGTACAAGTATGCACATGTCTGGGGAACTCATGCCTATGTATGGAAATGCATTCCTGGGGGTATGTGCAGCTGTAGTTTTTTTTTGGGGGGGTACTGGGGATCGGACTTGGCACCTTGTGCTTCCAAGGCAGGCAGTGGAACCACTGAGCTAGACCCCTGGCCCAATGTGCAGCTGTAATTTTGATAAATATTGTCCAGTTCCCTCCAAGGGAGTTGTTAAAATTTGCTTCCCACAGCATTATAAAAGTTTATTTCCTACATTGTGGAAAATACCATCAGCCACACTTCTGGATTTTTACCAACGTGATAGGTGAAAAATGGGATCTTGATGTGGTTTTAATTTGCATTTGGGTTACTATTAGTGCAGTTGAACTCATGTTACAGAAATCTAACATTTTTAGATCTTTAAGACAATTTATGCATGCTTTTCTGCCTGTTCATATCAAATTATTAGTATTTTATTAATTTTCAAAAGTTGTTTATTTGTAAAATTAGATCTTTGTCTGTGATATGAGTTGTGAATTTTTTTCCAGGGGGGTTCATTGGTCTTTTTTATACCATGGTGGTTTTTCTCATGCATATCATCACTGACCATCTTGAATTAGAGTAGGATCTTATTTCAGATAAGTTTTCACTAGAATAGTTTGTGAATAGGTTTTGAAAACAGTAAAATACTATAATTTTCAGCTTGAGCAATGTCTTTATATTTGAAGGTATTGGAAAAGTAAATGGCAGAAGTAAATTAGTCAAATGACAAGAAATCAAATTACCTCTCCTACACAAAGATTACCTTTGTGTGGGGTTTATTATACATACTTATTATTATACATACATATTTGGATATTGCTGCAATGGTTCACATCATTTATCCTTCCCACTGAATTTTAAAAATTAATTTATTTGAAGAGGGTCACTCAACTTATGCTTGATGAATCATAAACAGAGAGCAGTCACTTATGTGGAAGGCTGACGCTCTACACATTTTCCTCCCTTTATTTGGCATGCTGAGCAACCTGTCCCAGAATCTCTTCTTCCTAGACCTAAGCTTGGCATAGCTGGATTTTCTTCTTGTCTTCATGTTGATCCCAGAGAAATCACAGTCACTTGGGGAAGACCATTCAGTGGAGAAAGAATAGTCTCTTCAACAACTGATGTTGACACAGCTGAATTTCCACATGCACAATAATGAAGTCTGACTCCTACCTCACACTTCAAGAGTAACAATTTAAAAATAACAACCAAAATCATAAAACTCTTACAGAAAAATAGAGTAAATCATCAAGTTGGATTTACAATCAATTTTTAGGTGCAACATCAAAGTATGAGCAACAAAAGAAAAAAAATAATAAATTGGACTTCATCAAAGTTAAAAACTTTTGTGCATTAAAAGACATTATTAATAAAGTCAAAAGACAACCTATTTGTCAAAGAAAATACTTGTGTTGAGCAAACATTTTAAAACCATGTATAGGATAAGGGACCAGTATCTAGAATATACAGACTGACTTCAATTTATGATGATTCAACTTGAGATTTCTTTGGCTCTACAATGGTATAATAACAATTTGCATTCAGTAGAACCATACTTCAAAATTTGAATTTTGATCTTTTTCTAAGGAAAAAACATATACAGTATGGTTCTTTCTGGCAGTGCTGGACAGCAGCAGTAACTTCTTAACAGCAAGATGATCATGAAGGTAAGCAACTGACCTTTCAAAGTAGAGTCTTGCTAAGCTATGCTACTTGGTAGGTTAGGTGTTGAATTGCATTTTTGATATTTTTACCTTATACCAGATCTATTGAGCCATAATCCCCTTATAAGAAGAGCATGCATAAAGAACTCTTTAAATTTAACAAAAAGACAGTCATCTGTGGGTTGAATGGCCCCTCTGAAACTCACGCTGAAATGTAATTGCCACTGTAACAGTGACAATGCTAGAAGTGCGACCATTAAGGAATGATAAGGTCATGAGGGATTTGTCCATGTGTATGGCCTAACGTGGGTATTTCTGGAGTATGTTAGTGACCTCGGGAATGGACTCCTGATAAAAGGACATGTTTGGGCCCCATCTTCTCTCTGTCTCTTCTGCACATTTCTTCACTGTGTGTCACTTCCCATCTTGTCATGAAGGCCCTTGACAGATGCTCTTAGACTTCCCTGTTTTCAGAACCATGAGCCAAATAAATTTCTTTCCTTTATAACTTACTCAGTCTGTGGTGTTCTGTCACAGCCATGTCAAACAAAGACACAAACCAATTCAAGAACTAGGCAAGGACTTGCATAGACATTTTTCCAGAGTTGCCAACAAGAACATGAGAAAATGCTCAGCATCCATCATTAAGGAAACATAAATCAAAACCACAGTGAGTTATTACTTCATACCCATTGTGATTATGTTTTGTTTTTGTTTTTGTTTTGGTACTGGGGATCAAACTCGGGACCTTGAGTTTGCAATGCAGGTGGCAGAACCACTGAGCTAAATCCCCAGCCTGCAATTATGTTTTAAAAAGTAGAAAATGACAAGTGTTGGCAAGAATGTGCAGACACTGGAACTCTCACACGTTACTGGTCAAAATTAAATCAGGTTCAACCTGTGTGGAATCAGTCAAAGACAGAACTACTGCCTGACATACAATTCTGTTCCTAGGTGTAAACCCAACAGGACAGAGAACAGCACTCTAACAAGTGCGTGTTTGTACCAGCATAACTCATCATAACCAAGAGGCAGGAACAGTGCAAATGTCCATCAGCCGACAAATAAGTTGTGCTTTATACACACAGTGGAGTTTTTATTCAGCCATAAGGAAACAACTGATGGATGCTACAATGTGGATAAACCTGGAAAACATGCTAAGTAAAAACGAACAAACAACAAATCACATATTGCGTGATTCTGTTTGTGGGCAATATCCCAAGTAGATAAATCAATATGGACAGAACTTGGACTGGCAGTGGCCAGGGTTTGGGGGGCAGAGCTGTCACCCTTATCTCCCCTCTGCCTCTGCTCTGTTGGGCTCCTAGGGCTTCAGCAGAGCTCACAGCCAGAGTCTGCTTCTCTGTTTAAAGCGGCAAGGCAGGCATCGAGGGCAGGACTGGAGGAAGCGCTTGCAAGATGAAGAATGTGCACCTCTTTACATTCTGCACCTCTTCCTAGTCATCCCTTTGCGGACCCTTAGCCATGTGAGCTCAGAAATCTGCCGCTGCCAGCTAAACACACAGAGAGAAGATCCGGCAGACTCCCTCTAAGCCAATCCAGGAGGCTGGTGGTCAGCACAGGGAGATCAGTTTATTAATTTATCAAGAGATGTGGAACTATGGTAGCAGCCAAATTCCTCAACAGTGCCATCAGGATATTCTTGCCCATCACAAGCAACACTGGAGCCAGAGTGGCTGGATGCACCTTGGGAACCGGGATGTTGGGTCCAGTGAGTTAGGGGAGTAAGATAGTTCATCTCTGCAGTAAGGGTTTCAGAATTAGCAGCCAGGCCCTCTCCCTCCTGGCAGTGCTGGGATGGTTGCAGCCAGCTGCGGCTGATGCACACACTGTGGATGCAGCAACTCTTTCCCTTGGCTTTTCAGCCACCTTTTGACACAGAAGCATTCTGCCCTTTGTGAGTGGCTGCATCTGCTGGCTTCAATTTCCTTTTGTATTGATCTGAAAATTTCTCCCTCCCGAACAGCGGTCATGTTTCATTACTTCCCATGCCCGAGGAAGAGACTGATCTCACAGCCCCACTGGTGTCTGTGTGGTTCCTGGTGGTGATGACAGCGGAGACAGAAGCCCCATAGGCCATGCTCAGGGCTTGGCCTCCACCTCACTGGAAATGGGGCACTACTAAAGGATCGTGAGCCAGATGGTGCACGGTAGATTTGCATTTTCATTTTTTTTTATTAGTACGTGTTTGCAATGCAGATGTGCCCAGGGATGAGACTGCTTGGAGACCACTCCAGAGCACTGAGGCAGAGGTAATGGGGAGGGAAGGGGGCCCAGAGGGACAAGATCTGCTCAGCACTGCTCACGCCCTGCTGGTGCTGGTGTGCTGGAGGAACAGGGAAGAACTGAAGACAGCCTGGTGTTCTGGGTTTCCCCACAAGGTCAGTGACGACAGCTGGAATGCCCACAGCTCCTTGAGACCATGGAAGCCAGTGTCAGAAAGGAAGCGCTCATTTCTGCAGGAATAAATTACTAGCCCCCTAAGGACTGACTTATTTGGAAGCCTGGGGGAAAGAAGAAGGGGGAAGCACACGAGGGGAGAGCGGGAAGCTTGAGGTGTTTTTACAGACAGATCAGCCTCATCCTGAGCCTCTCACAGCATCCCGAGTCTCTTGCGCCTGTGCCCACCAGGATCGGGTCCCAACTCCTCCGAGAGCATGCATGCTCTGCTTTATCTGGTGGGAGCTTATCTCTCTTGCTGGGCTGAGCTCGCACCCACTTCCCCTCCTGCTGCCACCCAGCAGGCAATTCCTCGAGCGTCCTATGCTCTTGCCCTCTCTCACCTCCTGTCCTTTGCTCCCTATCTAGGAAAGCACCTGCTCTCTCTGCCTCGTCCCCAGCTCAGGCTCCAGTGCCGCACTTAGCTGTCACTGCTCTGCTGAGCCTCTCTTCTCCCCAGCCCTCCTCCTACAAGGTGGGTTTTCTCCCATGCTACATTCACCTCTCAGGATGAAAGCAATCGTGTGTACTCTAGCCTTGCCAGCACCCAGTTCTGTGCCAGCTGCTTCCATGATTGACCTCAGTCCTGCATTTGCACCTTGGGGCACATGGCAGTATTCTAGGTAGGATCCAATTGAACATCTAATATTCTAATAACTCTACATTTGCTCTAATCCATATTGGAACAAGTAGGACTTGCACACCCACCCCATGATTTCACTAATATTGTTGCTTAGGCAAAAGTAGGCAGTGATGCTAGCAAATTAATTGTAAGGGTTGCAGTATGATAGAGCAAACCTTTCGAAGGAGAGATGCGAGATGCTCATGCCTGAGGTTTGATGAAATCTCATTTCTTTATAGTAAAATGAAATAGTGAAATAGAAATGTTCACATTTTTGAGATAGAAATCTAAGAATCACAAAGATGGATAATTTGCCTAAGTTGACGGAACAACAATGAGGTTGAGTGTATTAGTCAGCTTTGAATTACTACAATGAAAAACCAGAGGCAGCTGGCCTTACAAAGAGAAGAGGTTGGTTTAGCTCATGGTTTTGGAGGGTCAAGTCCAAAACCATGTGGCTCATTGATTTGGCCCCTGGTGAAAGTGGCACCTATGGGAGACATACAGGTAGGAGCAGTTATATCTCAAACTGGAGGGAATGAGGAGATAGAGGGAAGGGGGCAGAGCCCCATGGTCTCCATGAAGGGCTTCCCTTCAATGACTCGGATCTCTTACTAGGCCTCACCACTTACTGTCCCGCAGCTTTTCCAACATCACCATCTGGGGACCAAGCCGTTAACACAGTGGACCCTCCAGGACACAGAAATGACACCCAGAGTATAGGATGGAAGGTTTGCTCTCAGGCTGGCCCCAAAGCTCACAAAGCTCACACGCTGAGCTCACCCCCACCCTCACAGGTGAAAGTCCTTGGCAGTATGACTGTGTCTTGATTGCCTGTATAGCTCCTGCCTAGTGATACACTGTCAGACTCACCATGATTCTGTGGAAGAATGAACAAGCTTGGGAAGTGGACAAGAACTCACGATGCAGAGTTGACAAAGCCCTTTCCCAAGCATGCAGCAGAGTCAGACTGACCAGGATGCCACAAAGCCCCCAGCCAGGATGTTGGGGAAGGGTGCAAGGGGGCATGGCTTATGCAGATCTGGGAGCAGATGACCTTGAACCTTGAACACGTTTCTCCTTTCTAGGTCCAGAGGTCAGCAGCCTGAAGCCACAGGAAATAGCTATCCTTGGCATGCTGTGTCATTCAGGATGCTTCTTTGGAATCCTAGATACCAAGTCCTGATTACCTCACTAAGCTGGGAGGAGATGAGGCATTGTCAAACAAGAGGAGATTCCCGGCCAAACTCAGCTTCCCGTGCTCGCTTCGGCAGCACATCTACTAAAACTCAGCTTCCCAGTTGACTTCGGGCCAGGGGACCACTTGAGGTTTCTGTTCCTAATTATATGTTCTTACTAGTGAAAAGTAATATAAATTTTTAGTGAAAAAATTGGAAGGAGCACCAAAAATATAAATAGGAAAATAAAAATGGCCTGTAATCTCATTGCTCAGCAATGACTGTCAACGTTTTGGTGTTGTTATAGCAAAAAGAAGGAGAAGGTAGAAATGGAGGAGTGCAAGAAGGAGTCAAAGAGAAAAGAGACAGATGAGGAGAAGAGTAGAAAGGAAATAAAGGAGGGAGGAAGGAAGGAAGAAGAGAGGGAGGGCAGATAGAGGAGTGAGGGCAAGAGGAGGAAGAAGAGGCCTGGGGAGCTGCACATTAAAAGCTTCTAATTTCTGCCCGTTGCTGGGTAAGAGTTCGAAGCATGGCTGATGATCACCTGTACCAGAATCACCCAGGGCATTTTCCAGCTCTCAACCCACTGAATGGAGTCTCTGGGGTGGAACCCAGGGTCCTACATGTCCACAGCTTCTCCAAAGTTGCGAACACTACCCATACAGGTGGCCTGTGGACCACTTCCTGGGGGCAGACAGCAACAAGGTGAGTAACAGCCTGTCCTGGGGGAAAAAAAGCACTGCAATTTCATGCCAAGACCTGGCCAGGACCTCAGCAGTTTTGAAGAAAAAGTTCAACCACCACTCAGAGAAGCATGCCTACCCTGGCCTGCTATGTACACTGTTAACCAGTCACAACCAGGCTGACCAACCCTTTCAAAAAAAAAACGGAAATTGAGAGGAGAGAACCGGAAGTTCTGGTATTTTAAAGAGAGGGTGAATTTTAATGGAAACATCTGGAGAATGTACCACCACTTAGGTGAACACACGTAGTCACACACTCACCCCTTATTCCTGTCTATCTCCCTATGATATTTTAGACCAACAGTTGTACCTAGAAAAGTGGAAAAAAAAGTTGGCCAGAGAAGATCCATTCTTGTCTGGAACTAGGACAGTGCACTCTAGAGAGCCATAGTGAGAAGAGTTGGTCCTCAAAAAGGCCTAGAGCCCAACACACCTGCTATCTGGGGCGGAGGACTTTAGCCAGTTGGAAAAACTTCACACAACCTGCTTTCCCTCTGGGATCTTTAACACCCATTTAATTGCTGGAAAGTTTCCTCTTGACTCACTGAGGAATTTGAACTCCAGGGTTCTGAAGAGAAGCGATCGATAGTATTCAGCTCTGGGCTGTGAAAAGGTAAGCTGAGGCACTACGCAATGTTAGCATTTATTTGAGCAGGCAGTGCTTCATGAATTGGGCAGCTCCAAAGTGGAAGTGGCCCAGGGGCTCTGTAGAAGGAACCCGAGAGAGGCTTTGCAGGACGGACCCAGGGTAAAGCAAAGCAAACATTTGATTGGTTGTAGTTGTCAGTTTCTACCCTGTAGGAAAGTCCGTAGTAATATAATTATAGTTTGTTGGCTACTGTTGATTGGTGGGGCTTAGGTTCTGTGTTTTCTTTAATGTTCGTATTTATAAGAAATAGCTTAGGACCTGAGGATGTCAGTGGTGGACCATGTGCTCAGCATGAATGAGACCACCAGCACCAAAATAAATACATAAAGACATAGATATAGAAGCACAACTCATAATAGCTAAAGCTTGGAAGAAGCCTATATACCCATCATCAGATGAATAGACAAGGAAACTAAGGTATTTATACCCATTGGAATATTACTCTGCCATAAAGAATGATAGGGTTGAATCATTTGTAGGAAATGGATGCACCCAAAATGGGTGCATAATGTTAAGTGAAATAAATCAGACACACAAGCTTAAATATTACATGGTTTCTCTTAAATGAGAAACTCAAATTATAAGTAAAGAGCAAAATGAAAGGTAGATAGGACTGGGGATTTAGCTCAGTGGTGCCACGCCTGCTTCGAAAGCACAAGGTCGTGAGTTTGATCCCTGGTACTGAAAAAAAAAAAAAAGAGGTAGGTAATAGGAGGTTGAGAAATAGATCTTTCTCAATAGGAAAGGTATCAAGAGGTGGAGGGAGAAGGGAGGGAGGGAAAGAGGATGAGAAAAGGAGTTAAGATGTGTTGTGTACACGTACCACACACCAACTCCCCACAAGAAATGAAAACGTTACAAACTATAAACACATACTAATAAAAATTTTTAAGAACTACTAGAAAAAAAGGTGTACTAAAGTTAAGTTCTGCTCATGTATACAAATCAAGCAAGGGTTAGGCCACTTTTGAAGCCCAGTAAGTTGTGACTGCTCCAGGCTTGACTTTAAGAGTTTCCACATCGTGATCATCCACTCACCACACGGGAAAAGCAATCGAGCAATCTAGTGTCTTTCTTGGTTACCACTATTGACCTCACCACTGGCATGGAAAATCATATGGACTTTATTATCAACAGTTAACGATGTTATCACCCACAGGTGCCCTGAAACATAGGTCACCCAGGTGTTGTTACCAAAATTACATGATCATCGAAGGCTTGAGTGAGAGGGTCATTAAGTTCTTCTAACCCTAATGGCAGTCTTCTGATAAGAAAGGCAGGAAAGTGTTTAGAACCTGCGTTACAGTTTCGTAGGGAGGTAAATACAGTGACTCTAAGGAAAATAATGACCAAAGAATGGAAAATTTTCCTCATCAGAGAATCCCAAGAGCCAAGATTTAACCAAATAAATAAATCAACAGAGGGAGATTGCACCTCACTGATGAAAGATGTGTGTTAGTATTTTAAGAGGCTTTAAATTATGGGCAATAATTTCAATTTTATTAATAGAAGCATTTTTACGAACAAATTCATAAGCTACACATTGTTAAGCTGTTGAAGTCTATTTTGGAGTACTGGTGAGGCTAAATTGTTCATTTCATGTTGTGTTGCTTAAAGGGAATTCCAGATGAAAACAATCCCTCTGTGAAAACAAAAGAAAACAAAGATTAATATTGGGAGCAAATTATGATAGTTTTTGAGCCAGGCATGGTGGCACACACTGTAATCACCAGCATTTGGGAGACTGAAACAGGAGGACTGCAGTGAGTTCCAGGCCAGCCTGGGCTACATAGTGAGACCCTGTCTCAAAAAACAAAAACAAACAAACAAACAAACAAAAACAAAAACAAAAACAACCAAACTAACTAAAAAAGAATTATGTTAATTTTTGAGTCAACGACTGTCAGCTAGTTGAGATTTCTGGCTGTGAGTTTGATGCATCTTTCTTTCTCCACCCCCCACCCCCATTAACTTTATTGGTACATTTTAGGTATAAAACACAGTCACATTCATCATTGGGATCTTGTACCATCACATGAGTCTCTTGGTTCTTTTTTTTTTTTCCCCTTCCCTTGCCCTCCCTTCACCCCCTCCACCTCTCCCCATTTGCAAAGACCTTGTTTCCATTTTTTTCCTCTTCTCATATTTTTTCCTTTCCCTTTTTTCCCTTCCCCTACCCCTCCCAGTTCCCCTGCTCTTTTAGACCTTTTCTTCCGGTTACACAATATCAGTTATACATTTTTTAAATTACAATATTAAGATCTAGGAGACATTACCACAGATTTTACAGAATTTAAAAGGACATAGAAAGCATACTACAAAAATCTTTTTTGAAATAAATTTGACAACTTCTAAGAAGTA
>NW_004624755.1:6820869-6878171 GCF_000247695.1 Heterocephalus glaber
TCCAGGTGGTTGAGTATCAGAGTGTTCCATCTCATTTCCCTTTGGGGTTGCTGTAGGTGATCTGGAAGTCTGTTTTTGAGGCTTGTTTATGTGTTCTAATTTCCCTAGGGGTGGGGTGCTTCTGGTGCCCACTTGGCTCACCTTCTCTGCCCTAGGAGCTTGGGATGGTGGCAGGGGAGCTTCCTTCTGGGTGCTGGGACTGGCTGAGCTTCACTGCCCTAGGGGCCTGGGATGGAGGCAGGGAGCTTCCTTCCGGGTGCTGGGACCGGCTGAGCTTCACTGCCTGCATTTTTCAATTGTAGGATGAGGTGGCAGGGATGATCAGATGGATTTTCCTGGCTCACAGTGTAAGTGTCTCTTTGTCACTGGTTCATCCTGCTGAACACCCCAACCAATTCATGCAGCAGCTGTCATGAAGGTTAACTGTACGCGATTCCAAGAAGTGATTTTTTTAAAGCTTAACATCATCAAATTTCAACTTGGATGGGTTGGGAAAAGAAAGTGTTTTAGTAAAACTAGAAAAAAAATTAGGACCCAATCTAGTTTACAGGGAGATAATAAATCCTCAAAGAAAATGAATACTATTAGAATTTGATGATGGATACCCTACAGTTTTCTATTAAAATGCAATCTCTTTTATAGCCACCTTCATTTTTACCAAACAAAATCACAGTTAAGACTTTTTTTTTGCAAAAATAAGTCCAGTCTCATTACTCTTGACCTGATTATTTACATAAGCAAAACAAGAATAGCTATGTGATATAATGTGTGATATTTCAGTGAGCACTTTGGTAATATCCAAGGAGATTTATTGACTTTGTATCAGTCAATTTTAGTTTTTAAGGCTCTCAGATCCTGACATTAGAGCGTTCAAAACTCCTCTAGGCCAAAAAGCCATGCCAAGGACTTGCTGAGTTGTATCCTGTTATAAGGAGAACACATTCTTGCTGAACCTCTGCAGATATACATATTGCAAATAAGACTGGTCTTTTTTATGTGAATATCTTAAAATTTTGAATCATGACTGTTTTCAAAAGCCTTCAGGAAACATCTGAATACAACAATAATTGTGGATGAAAAAAACTTAAAATAGCTATGGTTAAAGATCCAATGAGACTTTATTGTGATGCAGTTGACAAGAAAATTGGGTTGTTTCTGCAGCTGACAGCATTTTAACATAATGACTGAAATTTTGACTGATAGCAAACATTATAACAGGACAGATCAGACTTTTAGGGATTTCATGCAATTTCTGGGACACTCATGTGAATGAATAGCAAGTATAACTTTAAAAAGGGTTGCATGACTTATTTAACAATGGCATCCATGCAATTCAACACATCAAATATGCCTAAGGAGTTTAACATCACTTTGTTTATAAGGAGAAAATAAGTTTTTGAGCTATTTCAAGGACCTTCTAGAAACTCCTAAAGTTAATGTGAGATTTAAAAAAAAGAAAAAAAGACTGAATTTAGAGTTTAGTTTTAGGAGGTGAAGAATATTTGAGTTGAAAACTATTCCAGGGGCAACATAACAGCTTCTTAAAAGAATCAGAGTAGCTGAGTACAGTGCAACACTCATAATACCAGCACTTTGGGATCTGAGGCAGGAAGATCCATGAATTAAATCATAGCCTGGGCAACTTAGTGACTCAGCAAGAGCCTGTCTCTAAATTAAAAAGAAAAAAATTTAAGGGCCAGGGATTTAGCTCAGTGGTTCTGCCACCTGCCTCACAAGCACAAGGAGCTGAGTTCAATCCCCAGTGCCAAAAAAACAACAACAAAAAAGAAAAAACAAAAGTCAGGGTCACTTGAAGTTGGAAGTACAGCGTGATACATTAAAGATGGATGCAAACCCTTAGCCATTCTTTCTGTCAAAAAGGTCTATTTCTCCACCCCTTGATTTGGGACTCGCCTAGTTTTAAACAATAGGATGTGGCAGAAGTGACATTTAAGAACTCCAAATCCAGTGTTTAAAAGGTCTGAACCTCTTTTTGTGCTCTTGGGACACCCCCTTTTTGCACCCAATGGCCATGCTGGATGGTACCCAAGGCACATGGAGAGACCACACGAAAAAGGATGAGGGCGACCTGGCTGACAGCCTGCACTGAGCCCCGAGGCAACAGCTACGTGGGTGTGCCATCTTGGATGTCACTCAGCTGGCTGCCAAAGGGACGGCAGTTATTTCTCACACACCTTTTCCTCAGACACAAGTCTGGTAGTAGTGGCCCCTTCTCTCTGGCACTGTGTTGAAGCCACATCACTGGACCCGGGTGAGGGAGTGAAGCATGCACTTCCTGGATTGGCATTGTCGTGGTTGGTTTATATCTAGATGTCCCTCAAGAGCCACTCATAGATAGGGCTGTTAGAAGGAGATTGGATTATAGGGTGTATAGCTGACTTGCTATTAGAGGGTAGGGGCTGGTCAAGAGAGAGGGGTCACTGGGGCTGTGACCTGGAAGAGTTTACCTCCTCCCTGGCTCCTCCCTTGCTCTCTCTCACTCTCCGCTTCCAGTTTTCCCTTTCTTGGAACCAGCCAACTGTGAACTGAAACCTTTACAAACTGTGAGCCAAAATAAACCTCTCCTCCTTTAATTTGCCAGAGTTGAGTAGTATTTTGTTCCCAGTGGCAAGAAATGACTAAGGCAGGTAACCAGATAGAAACACAGGGGTGGGTGGGGACAGGAGTTTAGCAGTGACAGCCAATACCTCAGCTTTAGCCTGGGCCACCAACAGCTTCCACCCAAACTTCTTATCTTATCTACGAACATCACATGTCAATGTTTCTCCCACCCACTGCACCTAGATTCTTAATATTGTCTTTCCTTTCTCCTTTTTTGTGGGGAGCAAGAGTGAGAGCGACAAGAAGATCAAAGACATGTAAAAAAGGCAAAGCTTATCACATTCAACATTTTCAGGAGTTTATTTGAGCAGACGGTGATTCATGAATTGGGCAGCTTCATACTGGACGTAGTTTTAGGTGTCTCCCAAAGGGGCACAAGAGAAGGCTTTTATAGGGTGAATGTGACGCAACCCCCCCCCAAAGCATTTGATTGGGCCAGGGGTTTAGCTCAGTGGTGCTGAAGCCTGCCTCGTAAGTACAAGGTCCTGAGTTAGATCCCCGGTACCAAAAAATAAAAAATAAAAGAATAACTAAAAATGAAAAATGAAAAATATTTGATTGCTCAAGTTGGAGCAATTAGGTTACTTGAATTATCCCAGTGGGAAGTTGAAGACCATATAGCCAATGCCCAGTTAACCACCCATGATTGGCTGAGCTTAAATTTGTCTTCTTCTATATTGTGAGTCAGGTTTTGGTTCACCTAGGCAGAAGGAACAAGATTTCCTTACTGTTTTCAGACAGAATGATGGTGCCCAAACCAGTATCAGGGTGAGGAACAGATGCAGATTCCTAATCAAAGTTCCCTGTTGGCCCTACGGGACTGCAAACTCAAGGGGAAGACAGGTGAGGCTGTCCTCCCTCCCATGGCTAATCTCAAGGTCCTAATCTCAAGGCTTCCCTGCGGTCCTGAGGGGTCATGTGGTAAAAACCTAGCTCCCTTTGCCCTCAGCCTGATATTCGGGAAGTACTTTTCCTGCTTTGGTTCCTGCTGCATCCCACACATACTTCACTCAGCGGTGAGCAGCAAGGACTAGGCCACCCATGAGGACCAGGAGGCTGGCCTTGGAGCTCGGTACAGAACGTGCATGAGCGGGCCAGGGATGTAGCTCAGTGGTTCCGCCCCCCTGCCTCGAAAGCGCAAGGTCCTGAGTTTGATCCCCAGTACCAAAAAGAAAAAAAGTGCATTAGCTTATTACATTGTCGTGGGTTCATTATATTGGCTAAAACTCGGGTTCCCTGCTCATTATCCCTCTGCCTGGCTTGTTCCACCCTCTCCTGAGCTTCTGGCTGCGGAAGCCTCACGTTTCACCTCTGCTGGGTCTGCCTGCTCTGTAAACTTGCTATCTTGAGATCACTGAGTCACAAGCAGCATGCTTTAGAAAGTAGGGCACTGGGCTTGGAATTCTAACCCCATCATTTTGAGACTGTCAGCTCAATTCTTGGAAACCTGTGTTTCTTTATCTATTAGGTAGAGATAAATAACTACTATCTCTTCAGGCTATGGTGAACTGATGGAAATGCCTGTCTGAGGACTCATCTGCCATCCAATCAGAGTGTGAGAGGGAGCCCTGCACCTCCCTCTTGTCTGCTTGCCAACTTTGGGAGAAGAAACCGCATACCCAGCTCTGGACCTGGCCCTCCCGTGGCTCTCATTGAGCTAGTCAGCTATGGTGAACACCGGCAGGTTTCCCCACCCCCTCACTTGTGATTGGATAAGAAAATTGGTTCCATTCAAGGGACAGTGTTAGCAAGTCACCCCCTAAATCCAAAAGCCCCATCAAATAATCAGCTTCATCAAAAAATGAATATTTCCTCTTCATCTTCTATGTCTTATTTTTAAAAACTGATATCAAAGTCTGTAATGGAGAAAAGAGGTCATTTGTTGACTTCCTAAGACTCCAACAGACTGAAGATTGCAAAGCTACATCCTCAGCACCAACAGCTGGGTCCTAGAATCCTTTTGTACCCTATGTAATTAATGCGGGGCAAATGAGCAGGCATAATTTTACCTCACATCGGCCTAATTTATGCTGTACTCACAGGCCGTATGTTAACCGGTGCCTGAGGAGGTGATCCGTTCTCCTAACATGACATCCTAATGACATTATGCTAAGGCTAATGATTAAATAATAGGCCCTGGAGGACCTGTGGATTGCTCTACTACTCAGACAGGAGAGGAGGCTTGTCCTCAGAGGGAATTAAACCAAGAAGCCATGAGACAGACAAGAGGTGGGCCATGAGGTGCAGGAAGTGCATCAGAGCTAAGCCAATGTCCATTCTTTGAAGAATTGAGTTCTGTATTGGTTATCTTGTGCTGTGTAACAAACAATCCCAGAATTCGGTACCCTAGAAGTAATCTCCATGGGGGGGGTACTGGGGATTGAACTCGGGACCTTGCACTTTTGGGGCAAGCGCCACAACCACTGAGCTAACCCCCTGGCCTATAACCTCCATTTTATTGTTTCCCCTGGTCAGCAGTTTGGAATGAGTTTTGTTGGCCTGTTCACAGGCTGGGGATTTAGCTCAGTGGTGTGGTCACCTGCTTCGAAAGTGCAAGGTCCTGAGTTCGATCCCCCAGTACCAAAAAAAAAAAAAAGAACCCTCCTGTCTACCTGGCCTCATTCGTGGGTTTGGTGATGGTGCTGGCTCTCTGCCAGGCCTTTCTCCCCTTGTGGCCTCTTATTGCCAAGATCCTAGATGACAGGGAACAAGGCCTTTTATACACACAGGCAGCAGTTTTCACATTAGCAAACAGGCACAAAGCAGAAGTGTCTCAGTTACTTTCCTGTCTCTGGAACAAAATGTGTGACATCCACTAGTTAAAGGAAGAGAGGTCTATTTTGGCTTACAGCATGTAGAGGATTCAGATGTACCCTTTCTCAGATGCTCAAAACAAAACACAAAATTAAGAAAAAGAATTTAAAATCAAGAAAATAGGGAATTTATCCTAGAAGAGTGCACAGCTCAGAATGATTGATTTTCAAAAGGCTGGCGGAACCACCAGACCATAATGGGACAAGAGGATAAAGGAGAAAAAGAGGGATAAAGGAAAGAAGGAAAGGAAAGAATGAAGGGAGGAAGGGAGGAAGGAAGGAAGGAGAGAGAGAGAGAGAGAGAGAGAGAGAAAGAGAGAGAGAGAGAGAAAGAAAGAAAATGGAGGAAAGAAGGTGTCTTAGTTACTTTTCTTGTTGCTGAGACAAAATACCTGATGTCCAAAGTTAAAGGAGGGAAGTTTTATTTAGCTCACAGTGTGTAGAGGTTTCAGTCCATAATCGGCTGGCTCCAAGGCAGAGTGGATGGCAGACAGGCATCACAGATGAGAAACAGTTCATGGTGGGCAGAAGGTAGCAAAGCAACAAGGGTTAACCAAGCTCTTTCTGTCCCTTTTACCTTCTCCAGGCTGCCTAGGGAGGGTAGTACCCACACCCTTAATCCCAGGGCCCTTGATTCTAGTACTGCACCATGAATCAATCTCAGCATCACACACTCTAGATTCAGCTACCTCCAAAAAGCCCCACCTATGACTGCATGAGGCTTTGGGGGGACATCTGGACACAAGGCAGAGCAGAAGGAGAGAGAAAAAAAGAAAGAAGAAAAGAAGAAAGAAAAGGACGGCAAGCACAAAAGAAAGAGAAAAGAAGGAAGGAAGGAAAAGAAAGAAAAGGGGGGAGAAAGAGAAGAAAAAGAAAGAAAAGTTCTATTTATGAGCATTTGGAGAAAAATGAGTACACAACAGCACTGATAAAGACAATCAGAGGAAGAAAACAGTGTTGGTGCCTGTTCAGTCTCAAGTCACTCATATTTACGCAGCGGTGACAGTGCAAAGATGGACAGGCTTGGAGAAGGGCAGCAGGCGGCCGTGGTGGGGATGCGGCCAGAGGGAAGCCTGGTTGCAGAAGCCAGAGCAGTGGGTGGTAGGGAAAAGGGCACTGTGCACCTCTGATGTGGGCACAAGGCACCCAGGGGGAAAGGGTTGCCCTGGGGAGCCAGGCTGGGGGATAGGGAAGCGACAGTGTTGTGTGTTGTCAACTACAGAGTTAACTTTCAACCTTGACAAAAGGCATGTGAACACAGAAAACAGCATCGCCTGCCTCCACTGTGGCTGGGCCTGGGTACCAGAGGTCCTCAAAACACGCAGTGCTCCCCATATCCATCTGACCCGAGTTGCAGGGCACTTGTCCAGCCCATCTAACCCTAAACCTTGGGCCAGTTCTGGTGTGTTCCCTGGTTCACAGCAGCCCTGACTTCACCTTTCACTCTGCAAACAAAGTAGGAAGCCACTGTACTAGGAGCTGCAGGGGGCACACTGCCGAGCACTTCCAGTAACCCAACGGGGCTAAATATTCAGCATACACCCAGGGCTCTATGCTCACACCATGCCTGCCATGTCCGCAGATCAAAATATCTTTTTAAATTGCCTCTACACTGAACATGTACCCATTTTTCTTGTCCTGGGATGTGTGCAGGTCTTACACAAATATTCTATTTTATATGAGATTTGAGAATCTTAGATTTGGTATCTGCTATTTTTGTTTGCTTCTGTGGTTTTTTGCAGTACTGAGGATTGAACTCTGCCTTCACACTGAACTGCAGCCTTAGCCCTTTTTTTGAGACAGGATCTCTCCAAGTTGCTTGTGACCTTCCAGAGTGTGAAGATTACAGGTGTTATCTGCAGCCAGGAGCAGGGCATGACTGTACTAGAAACAGTTTCCCCTCCCCCAGAACACTCAGGGCCCACGGTACTTCATTTTAATAATCACAGTGGTACTTCATTTTAATAATCACAGTGAGTTGAGTCACTGCCCCATATTCCAGATGAGGGAATTGACACAGAAAATAAATGACACAGCCTGGAGTGGAATCCAGGTTTTCAAGAGACCAAAGTGCAAATTTATCATCCTTCTACTGTGTCAACTCCACCCTGAGCGTGGACTTCAGCTGCCCTGAGAAGGTGCTGCTAGCTTCCTTGCCTGTGCATGTTTTCTTATCGCAGATCAATTTTTTCTTAACACTTCATTACCTTGACTGGCCCAGGTGGGCAGGGCACCAATGGTGCCATCTGCGTTCCATTTAAACCAGATCTGCTTTGACACAGCCACTGGCATTCTGAGAAACACATTTGACTAAGGACCCTGCCATATGCTTTCTCCCTGCAGCCAACCAGGTGGGTCACAAGGGAGGATGCAGAAGGCCTAGAGTGGCCCCTCGCTGCCTCTCCTCGGCGCTTCCTGACTCATCGGGAAGGTGGTGTTGGGAGAGCGTGCAAAGAGAAATCCACAGTGGAGCTGGTTACAGTTCTTTCTGCTCTGCTAGGAACAAAATGGGTGTCTGAGCTACAAACCATGAGTTAGGTGAACTCGAGGATTCTCCTTTGAGCTAAAAGGTTTGCATTTATGGTTGTGTTTAAATCTGGGATTGCACAATATGAAGATGAACTATAACTTTTATATCAATACCTTAAATTTTAATGTTTTGCTTAGCACACCCCTCCATAGCAAATCTCCATGGCCAACCAACAGACACCGGGAAAGCTGTGTTAGTGCCCATTGTTGTATTTTCCCTCTGGGTTTTTGAAGAAGGGACCCCACAGATTTCGTGGCTAACCCTGGTAGCAAGTAGTAAGGTTCAGTGAGGAAGAGGTCTCACATTTGTTAGCAAATAATTCCAAGGAAGCCCCTATTTCCCTGTGATTGAAGGCAGCATACTCCTTTGGATTTGATTATCCCTTTTATTTCCCACAACCGGTATAAAAAAAAATACAATCAATGCAGGTACAAGGATCCTAGTTTTAAAAAAATCAAGAGTGCAAAGATGGCCACAGCCACTGCCCGGGTTTTACTTACATATGTACACTGAGTGGGGTGGCATGGCCTGGAGGTGTGCTTAAAAGGCCACATCCCAAAATATACAAAGGTCCTCATTGTGTCTTTACATTTCATAGAAGAGCCCTGCCTCATTTCCAAATGAGACACTAAAAAACAAAACCAGACTATTCACCACATAACTTATGAAAAATGCTGTACAGGTGCATGACTATAAATAGCTGTTTGGGGGTTGGTATCTACATGGGGGGGTCAGGGAGGGTTCGGTTTGGTGCCCCAACCTGGTAGGATGGAGAGGATGCTGGGGGGACAGGGTCTTGGGGCACAGCTGCATCCGCCGGTTTCCTAGATAAGGCTGAAGTTCCCTTGCCGGGGAGGAGTTGAGGGTGGGAGCCGA
Organism: Heterocephalus glaber; assembly: GCF_000247695.1. Next base: position 6,829,711 of record NW_004624755.1, read on the forward strand.
GGTATGAGCAGAACAGGGGCTCTGGACGACGCAGGGAAGGCATCTGGGATGTGCAGGGGCCCACACTTCCGACAGATGCCTCACTGGAAGCCTTCCCCGATCGCTCCGCGGGACTCCCCAATTGGAAGGCTGGGCTGGGGGGCCTAGAAACTGGTGCTATTGCAGCTGTGCATGCGAGTGGCCGGGTCACACTCTAACTCTCCCTGTGTGGCCCTGTCAGGGGAAGAGCTGGGACACACATGTGACTGTTTCCTGACAGGGAACACATTGCTATGAGGCAGTGGAAGGCTGCAGAAGCAGAAGGGTGGAGCCCTGGACCCCGGGGTCCACAGCCTCAGGCTGCCGCTAGAAGGCTGTGATGGTGAAGGTGCTCTTTGTATCCAGGGCATCGGGGTGGGCCTTGCCCTCACCCCGGACATCCTGGCTCATGGCTATGCTGAAGACCTCGGGCCCCTTGATGGGAACCTCTGGCTCCTCCTTCTCCTCCAGGTCCTCACAGCATTTGCTGCAGTGGCAGCACTTGGTGCAGCCACACATGAGGCAGCACACGCGGCAGCACATGCGGCAGCAGCAGCAGCAGCGCCGCTGGCAGCAGCTGGTGAGCAGGGAGATGACACGGTCCCAGGGCTCCAGCGAGTGCAGCCACGAGGGCAGGAAGCTCCAGGAGCGCAGCTTCTGAGGCAGGACTCCCGGGCAGCGGGACTGCAGCAGCCGCAGGCACAGCACCAGGAGCAGCAGCAAAGCGATGGGCACCCCTACACCCACCAGCACCGGCCAGCCGGCCAGCGAGAGGCCAAACACCGCCAGCGGGGTCAGGAAGAATAAGAAGATGAGGTAGACGATGGCGAACCAGCGGTACTTTGAGGAGATGTTGCCCAGGCCCTTGGCAAGGCGGATGGGCAGGCGGGTAAATGGGATCGGGTACCACAGCAAGATGCCAGATATGTTGAAGAAAAAGTGGCACAGGGCGATCTGAAACACAGGAAGTCACACAGGTTGGACAGGTTAGGGGTCAGGGAGGAGGAAGTTAGGTTCCTGGTCTAGAGCTTGCTCTCTGAAAACCTACTGTGCTTGTGTGTTGGGGGGAGGATGAGGCCAGCAAAGGGGACTGGATCACAGTCAGCTTCCAGGGCCTGAATCCATCTAACAGTGAGCTTGCCCCTTCTTCCCTGTCCCCGGGGCCCACTGCCTCCAGCTGAGCTTCGAGTTGATAGCCAAGGTGGGCCAAATGGCACTCGCCTGCAATCCCAGCATTCTGGGAAGCTGAGGGAAGAAGATGACAAGTTGGAGGCCAGCCTGGGTAACTTAGCAATAGCAAGATGCCATTTCAAAATTTAAAAAATGAAAAAGGACAAAGGACATATCCTCAGCGTGAAGCCCCAGGGTTCGATCCTCAGTACGGCCCCCCAAAATGAGTTGATGGGCAGAAATGAAGGCTCAGAGCAGCACTGGCCATCTGCTCAGTGGCTGTTCTAAGGCTGGGAGAAAGGTAGGCGGTTACAGCAGCAGTGACGGGTAGTGTTTGCCACATGTGGGGTGACTTTTACATGGTTTATCTCAATCCTCAAAACAACACCCCCAGAAACACCAACCAGGGTTACTTCCCATGAGGTTCTGCTACTTTGCCAGTCACACAAGTGGGAGGTAGAGAGACAGGAGCCAACCCAGACACTTAGCCACTTTCTCACGGGTGCCACGAGGCACCATGCGAGGAGCTTTGGGTCACCCTTGTCCGGTACAGTAGCCACTGTAGCCACCGGTGCCTGGGGCTGGGGTAGGGTGATGGACCCCAAGGGTAAAATCCAGGAACGGGACTTCAACAGCTCAGCCCATTGAAATAACGTTATATATCTCACCAGTACAAAAATGATAAGGGATTGAATCAAATACATTATTAAAATGAACTTCCCTGTTTCTATTTCCTTTTTAAAAATGTACTGCTAAAACATTTTAAACTGCATATGCAGCTCCAATTATATAATATATATTTCTGGCTTTCCTAATCCTAATAAGATAGGAGTCATATTCTCCATATTCCAGATAAGGAAACTGATGCTAAGGGGCTTCGGTCACCCAGTGAAGGTCGATGAGTGTGTAAACAGCTTTAAATCCCCAAAGTCTTTCCTGGACGACAACGTGGCTGATCCACGCCAGGCAGGAACCCTGCTTCACCTTGTAATGCCAGGCCCCGTTTCTCTAACCACCTCAGGCCATACCCCAGCAGTTTCCCAAGAGGAGGTGGACGATGGTGTCCAGGCTTCCTGCCCACTCTTTGCAGTTCTCTATTAGGAGGCCCCTGCCTTTAAGTGACCACCAGGGACAGGAGTCTTGCTACCATTCTAAGGTCCAGATAGCTTTGGCTGTTCTCACACTGAGCTACTCAATTCCATCTCCCTGTGGTTTTCCCAGGACATCTCAGTCCCATCTTTTGGACTTAACAGAAAACCTGGCCTTGTTAGAAGCCAGTTTGCAAGGCCATGGATGGGGCTGCATCCCACCCCCCGGCCCTGGCCCTGACCGCGGCCCCAGCAGTGAGTCCTGACCTGGAGTGAGCTCATCAAGGTGTTGCCTGGGCTGGCCAAGGCAGCCATGATGGCGGTGGTGGTGGTGCCGATGTTGGATCCCAGCGTGAGTGGATATGCCCTCTCGATGGTTATCACGCCGATACCTGGGGGTGGAGGGGACCATGAAGCACATGGCATTGGCCCGAGGATGACAGGAAACAGCAGTGGTGGCCCAAGAAGCCGTGCAGAAACTCACCAATCAGCGGGGTCAAGGCAGACGTGAACACGGAGCTGCTCTGCACGATGAAGGTCATGCCGGCCCCCACAAGGATGGCCAGGTAACCAGTCACCCAGGAAAAGGGGAAGGGGAAGTCTGCAAGACAGAGGGAGCAGGGCGTTTCACAGAAGGCAGGAGCTGGGAGCCCAGTTTGCACCTCCTTAGGTCCCCGGTAGGCAGGGCTGGGCTGGAAGATGAGGTTGTGGCTGTATGTGGACCTACTACCCTCCACCACAAAGTGCACAGGGCACTTAGACCCCACTTCCTTCCTGTGCTGGTTCCCCAGGCACTTTGTACCTCTGTCTCCACCTAACAAAGCATTGAGAAAATGCAGCGGCTTGGAACAACATCGTGAACCTGCCCTCACCGCATCTGCACCACTGGATTAGGCCCTGTGTGCCTGGCCAGTGTCCACAGTCACTCAGTTCAGTCTTGGGACAGCCTGGGGGCGCAGGTGTTCTTGGCTGCATTTCAGTGAATTTCAGGGGTGACGTCATTGCTCCGTAAGCTCTCATTGGCCAGGAGCCCTTACTGGGTGAGACCTCCTCTTGGACAGGAGCCTCATTGGCTGCCTCAGGAGGCTGGTGTATTTATCCGGAACCACATTTACTTCTGAGACAAAAGGTAACTGGTGCTGAGGGGGGATGCATGTCACCCTTTGCCCATCACCTGAGGGCTCCTGATAGACCCAGGAAAGCCTTTGGAATATAGAAAACCTGCCAGGATGGAAGGCTCTACTCATGCCCCCCTGAGTGTGAGCTGGCTCCTTCTCTGGGCCTTGCTGACCTTCAAAGGAAGCTTGTGTCTGCTCCCCAGATGCACCCAGGACAGAGAAGAATTCCTAGGACAGTGGCATCTTAACTTCTGCAGCTTAGCAGATCCAAGAAAGAAACTCCAGGAGGCACCCATTGCAAGATGGAAATCAAAGGATCCCTTGGGGTGGCCATAGGGCACCATTCCTAAGCAGGCCAAAGTGGGCGGAGGGCACCTACCGGTGTTGATGGTCTTCTTGATGATGGTAGCCACCTGGCCCTTGAGCACAGAGCCCAGGAGCTTGACGATCATGATCAGACAGCCGCAGAGGACCAGCAGGGAGATGATGAGCAGAATGATGCCCACAGCAAGGTCTGGGAGCTGGGCATTCACAAAGATATGCTTGCCTGAAGAGACATGGACAGCCCACTTAGGACAGGGAGCAAACAGAACTGCAGATTCCCCCCAACATTCTTCTCATAGGGACAGGATCTCAATCAGTAACTGGACACACAGCAGCTCGTAATGAAGTCGGCCTTCCCAGCAGCCTCCTTTGCAGCTAAGTGTAGCCCTGGGAGGAGCATGTCTGTGGCCAGTTGGCCCTCCTCACATCACAGTACATTGGACATCCAGCCCACTTTGTTTACCTCTGAAACCCATGCTGCTTTTCATAGCCACCCAAGCTCTGGAGCTGTTGCCAATTGTAAGCCTCGTTTTCAACATCTTAATATGTCCCCATGGTAATTCCAGAAAAGCATGGTTTGATCTATGGATGTACAGCCCTTACAATATTAGAGCGTGTGTGTGTGTGTGTGTGTGTGTGTGTATGTGTGTGTGTGTGTAGGGGGGAAATGCACCCAGTGTTATCAAGGTATGCTGCTCAGAGTAACTGTCTGCTCAGAGTAACTGTCGTCGGCAGGGCCAGGGGAGAAGCAGAGATATGTAGAAGGGTGTATGAGGGAAGAGGGTGTATAAGGAATAATTAGATAAACTAAGTAAGGATATGTGAGTTGGAAAAGATTCCAGGGGTGACATGGCAGCTTCTTAAAAGAGTCAGAGTAGCTGGGTACAGTGGCTCACACCTATAAATCTAACTACTTGGGAGGCTGAGGCAGGAGGATCACCAAGGTTGAGGCCTGCCTAGCCAACTTAGTGAGACCCTCTCTCAAAGTAAAATAAAGCAGAGATGGGGATGTAGCTCAGTGGTAGAGTGCTTGCCTAGCATATGTGGGCCTCTAAGTTCAGTCCCTAGCACTGCGAAAAGGAGACAGAGAAGAGATGAAGAATCAGAGCTCCTGCCTTGTCAGTGTTACAACCTGTGCCCTGCATGGGACCTGCTGCATAGATAGAAGAGACCCATGGAAAAAAACGTTTATGGACCTCACATCATCCTCCCAACTGGCTGTCATCTCCCCAGAGTCGGTGACATGGAGGGAACTCCTGGAATCAGGTGGACTACCGTGGTAGAGGACTAAGTTCAAATTCCAATTCTGCCACTTCCCATGGGACCCTGTGCCTGTCACCTTGCCTTCCTCCACCATGGCAGCACATTGCTCCATGCCTGGGCTCGGCTGGGTGTTCAATGCCTCTTGGGGCCTTCTTTCCTTCCCTTACCGGGTTCCACACAGCTAAGAAGCCCGCCTTGTGTCCCAAGATGGCCCATCTCAGTGGCCAGCACAATGTGTTCCACTCACACTTAGCAATGTTCTCCTGCTGGGTCACATTCTGCAAGGTCCAGGTCAAGGCACCATCCGTCCAACAGAATGAAGAGGAGGTGCAGTTCTCAGATGAGGGGACAGTGACATTTTGCTGTGTCTAAATGACAAATACAGGAAGTGTCCACAACACTGACTGGTAGCGGGGAAAGCAGGCGGGGCAGGGGGCAGAGGAGACACTGGCATATGCGGTGGCTGTGTCCCTAACCCTCCTTCCCTCTCTGGACTTATTATTCATCTTTATGGATGGATAGTGCTCTTGGAACAGCTGAGACAAATGAAATCAGCCACCACCATTTAGAAACACCTAGTTTTTGTGCTTTAGTCTCAAGCATTTAGCACCCCCAAAAAAACAAAGGACATATACACCCTGGAGGTACAGATGAGCCATATCTTCCTCCAACACAGCAGGCTGGGTCAGTTTCTCATGTGGGAGGGCAGAAAACTGCGCACTTCCTGAGAGGGAACATTCTAGAAGAGTCTGGAAAGTGCAAGATGCCACCTACTGCCAGCACCTGTATGGTGTGATGCATGGATCCCAGGGACCCTTAAAAATGGGCAAACAAGCAGCCAGGGATCTGCCTTTTTCGGGAGACACAAAAGTAGCAAGAGACCAGGAATAACATAGCTGCAGCATGGCATGGTCCTACTGCCTAAGCCCAGCCCGCCCTCAAGGACTTGTTTCCAAAAAGACTCTCGCAGTCCAGTTTTGATTTTCTGGGAGCCTCCACTTTTTCTTCCCCCTGACCTTCTCTTTTCCACCATGAGTCAAAGACTTAGGGTTTACATTTCAAGATTCACCTGCCAAGCAGCATTTCTTGGAAACTTACCACATAGGTAATGGACTTGCACCAAATCTTGATCAGGCTCTTGTTTTGGGCTTCTGGGTCACTCATTGCAATCTGGTTGATAAGTTTTTTGTCCAGCTGAGGAAGGCAATGAAGATAGTCAGTACGTTCTCAGGACAGAAATGTCAGTAGGTGGTTGCTGCTAAAGGGTCTCTGGGAAGATGAACTTAACCATGAGCCCCTGTAGGCATCATCTGGGACCCTTCAGGGAGCAGCGCCAGACAGTGCCAGACCTGAGCAGGTGCTCCACACAGGGATGAAATGTTTGGACGAACAAAGGCTTTGGTCTCTGGGAAGCAGGCTGTAGCTACTCATGGCTTACCAGAAGACAGGAAACCAGAAGGTATGAGCAAAAGGTCAAGGTCCCAGCTAGCCTTTTCTCCCCACAGAAACATCCACAATGCCTTCTTCCATTTCAATATAGTCAGCCATGAGAGACCAGAGAGGCAAGGTGGGCCCTGGGGAAAGGCAGTACCCTTCTCTGGCTAGGATTGGAGGAATACTGTATCAGGGAGCCCACGCAGGGGACAGTAAAAGATGACACCTCTTGATGTTAAGAAATACTGAACGTGAATTGCACTATCGAGTGTCTGTGGGCTGGGGCTGTGGCTAAGTGGAAGAGCACTTGCCTAGCATGTGGGAGGCTCTGGCTTGGATCCCCAGTAGCACACAGAAAGTGTCCTTGAAGGGCTGGCTGCCTTCACTCCTGCTCCAGAGGCAACCCCCAGTGTTCACGGCGCCCTCTGTGTGCATAGGCTCAGGGGTGGGGCTGGAGGAGGCTGGGGAATGGTCACCTGGACAATGAGCTTTGTGAAGGGGTCTGTGATGACTTTCAGAAGGGCTGGGGCATCTTCTCCGTTCTGGAAGTTCAAGGTTTTCACCATGAGCCCGGTCAGCCTCTCCAGGTAGTGGGTGATGGCCTCCAAGGGCAGTAGCACCAAGACCGACAGCCAGTTGAAGAAGTCATGGACAGTGGCCCCTGCAAAAGCTCTATGGGAGAGAAACCCACAGCCAGGTCAGTCGGTGAGTTGGCATTAGTCTCTTTGTTGCCACCCATCTGTGTACACGTGGGTGTACGTTCCTCTCTCCACCCTCACAGCAACCCTGCAAGTGCTCGACGTTAATATTTCCATCGGGCAGGTGAGTCAGGTGAGGGCCAACCGGCAAGGTCAGGTTGGAGTATTTAACAGCCTTGTTCACAAAATCTGCATCAACATGGATTCTGAATCTCATACACCTTTCTCTTGGAAAGGTGGAGATCAGGAGGCAGGTAACCAAAGCGCTCTACCTAAATGAATTCTTAACCTTTAAAAATATTCTGAGAGTCTGGTGAAGCATATGAAGTCTCCATAGGAAACAAGGCTGCTATTTGCTACCCTTTGCATCTGTTCACAACTTCAAAGACTCTCTGAATTCCATCCTGTCTGCAGGTTACATTTTCCTTTAAAGAACATCTGGAGGTCAGAAGGCACCCCAAATCATATGGAATGTGGGAGATGAACAGATAGAAGAAGCAACCATTACGTGGGAAAATGCTTAGCTTCAGGAGTAGTAAGTTTATTTGCAAGTGCAGATTTTCACCTGTTAGATATTGCACCTATTTTCATCACATTGGCTAATATTTTTAAAGCATTCTTATTCTTCCTGGAGAGGATGATCTAAGACACTTTCGTACACTCCTGATGTATATAGTGATTAAAATATTTCAAATATTTCATAGTAGTTTGAGAAAATATTTTAAAAACCTTATAAATGTTTAAGACAGTAATTATTATCCTAGGAATCCAAGGAAATAATCTAAGCCATTATGATATATATCCCAAGGAATTATTGAACAATGTTGAAGCATATTGAAATATCCCAAACGGGGAGTCAATTGTATTCCTATAAGCAGGTACCTCCATAGATCTTAAATCTATGTCTCTCAGGTTACCTGGAGGCAAACAGTGTATCAGTGTAAAGTACCCCAAATCTCAAACAAAAAAACAGCATCCCAGCTACATCTCCCAGTGAAGTCACCTGGCCTCCTTTAATTTCAGCATGAATACAGTGAGGCATGGAAAAGCCTGCTTGGCTTCATGAGTTCAAATTAGAAAACGCCCATTTAATGTGTATTATTATGGCCATCAGGGAATTTCATCAGGAACCAGGGGAGTGGCTCAGGACAAACGACCAGCTGCCATGATATCTCCCAACTGCACACTCACCAGCAGACCGGGGTGACGTCTCCCCACCAGTCTGTTGGAATGCCAGCAGCCTGACCACACCAAGATCACATCATAGACAACCTGAGGATTGCTTCTTTCTGCATTTTTTTGTTTTGTTTTGTTTGTTTGTTTGGTACCAGGGAATTGAACTCAGGACACCTTGCACTTGCAAGACAGGTGCCAGAACCACTGAGCTAAATCCCTGGCTGCTTCCGCGTGTTTTTATAAACTCTGGTAAAAATCCATCACCAGTTAGGAGAGAAGCCTGAGATGCATTTAATTTTCACCTTTTTGGAAGAAAAGGGTTCCCCTTGCTTATTTATATTCAACCAGCTCTATCTTCAGATCCCCTCAAAATTACATTTTGCCTTTTATTGAAGTACAAGTAAAGAAAAAAAAAAGTGGAACAGGCCAAGGTGATCCAAATATATATATAGAAATTTTCTGAAGTTATAATTATTTATGACTAGGCAAGATGGTAAACCCTACCCTTCCTGGCTTTGTTTCAACCCCACCACCCAGCAGCTGAGTTTCCAGCTAGAGCTCATGGTTAGTGAGCCCTGTCTAGGTGCCAGGCATTTGCCAGACACTTGGTGTGTGACTATGTTTAATCCCTAAGATAACACGGGGGTGGGAAATGCTGTTATTATCCTGGTGGTGCAGACCAGGGAGTGGAGTTCCATCAACTGGAAAGTATGTGATTCCCAACCTCAGCTGCTCTCCCCTGTGGCCACTTCCAGGAGCTCCAGGAATGAGCCTGGCCATGATTCAAACAACAGAGCCACTGATGCCCAGGGCTGGCCCCGAGCCTCCTACCTTCTGAATTCATTCCGGTCCCCCGCCTGCATGAGCGCCACAATGGTGTTGGTGATGGAGGTCCCGATGTTGGCCCCCATGATGATAGGCACGGCAGCCCGCACGGTCAGCACTGGAGGGGGAAGAGCCATTAGCGAGCTTAGCAAAGCAGGTTCTGACATGGGCCAGGCAGGCCCAGCTCATTCCTGCTGCAGATGCCCTAATGCTCCAGTTCCTAACCTCTTGGGGGTCATGCACTTCACCGCATAGCTGAGGACAGCCAAGGCAGGTCACCTTGGAGTTCTGTGTGTGTGCCACCCCCAAATCCTGCACACAATTTTGGGGAACCCATGGACCCCCTGAAGCCCTCCTATGGACCCCGGCTTTAAATGGCTTTCTAACACTAAAAAATGACTTTCGGTAGTAGTCCCCTCTTCTCTACTACAGAGGCCAATTGTAGGAGACAAGGAACCAGCCACGAGTACACAGGTGAATGAGTCTGAAGGGTCACGGATCACAGGTACTTGAGAGTCCATAGAACACAGCAGCACTTAGTCTTTGCATCTAAGGGGCCATCATCCACTTGCCAGACATCTAACACTTGGATATTTGTAAGACAAATTCCTGGCAGGATCATTTCTTTTGCTGACAAAATCACCAGGTTGCCACAATTTTCTGACATGTGAAAGTAACATGCTTTAGCCAGGCATGGTGGTCGGGGCTATAATCCAGCAGGCTGAGGCAGGAGGAACAGAAGTCCAGCCTGGGCAACTTAGCAAGACCCCATCTCAAAATAAAAAATATTTTTAAAAGGTCTGGAGACATAGGTAGCTCAGCGTAAAAGCCCTGGGTTCAATCTCCAATATCAGAGTGAGAAGGAAAGTAACATGTTTTGAAGAACTAATCTTTTTCTAACCTGCCTCAGAAAAATTTCAGTTTATTGACTAAAACTTGGTTAAAGATGAAATCTGTTCATGCTGACCTTTCCTTTCACCCCAAGGTCCATCCCTAATTACTCAGAACAAGCAACAGGCAGGTACAAGTTTGGAATGACATCTCCCCAACCCAGCTATCTGAAACCACGGGGGATGCGGTCAGGTATCTCTGTGGTTGGCTCTCAGAGTGGCCTTGTCCGAGGAAACTTGCTACACTGATGGGACTATTCCATGGGTACAGGGCAGTATGGTAAGTGCCAGCCACACGTGGCTATTCGGCCCTTGAGATGTAGCTGGTGCAACCGAAGGATTGATTTTTACATTTCAAACTTATCAAAGTGAAAATGAGATTTGATAGCCACATGGTTGGTAGCTGTCGGACTGGACACTATAGCTCTGGAGACTCCAGAGCAGAGTTGTAGAGTGGGAATCATTTTCAGGCTCGGCCATCCAATCAGAAACAGGAGGCCGCTGGGATGGAGGGAGGAACACACTGTGTGGTGGTTGGACAGGACGGGAGTGTTGGAGTAAGGTTGAGGCCCCCAGGTGGACAGGGTGGCCGGGGGCACATGTGCCCATGATGCCCAGACTCACATGAGGAGGCCACCATGCTCACGACGATGGACGAGGAGGTGCTGGAGCTCTGCACCATGACGGTCACCAGCACGCCGATCATCAGCCCCGCCACGGGGTTGGACAAAATAGAGTTGTTGCTGAAAAACTGCCCAGCCATCTTTCCTGAAAGGCAAGCCAACATCTATGCGTCAAGGGGCAGTTGGATGACACCAAACACAGGTCTCCCCAGGCTGGCTGAGCAGCCGGTGCCCAGCCTCCAGCTGTGCCGGGGTCCATGGAATCAGCTTCTCCCTGCACTGCCCTGATAGGTGGGAGCCCTGCAGGCTTCCTCCTGTGCCTCTGCTCTGCCTGACCTGGCTCCCAGCCTCCCACTCGCCCTTGCTCCTCATGTCCCTTCACCCTGCAGCCTCCCACCCTTAAGCTGCTCCTCCCAGGAAGGAATGTGAGCTGCTCAACTCCACTCCAGGCCAGGTGGGTCTCCTGATGCCCAACTCCTCTGCCTCGGAGATGTGCTCCCATGCTGAAGAGTTCCCTCCAGCCTTAGCCCTAGCCTGCCACTGATGTTGGAGGTGCCATGGTGGGGGCGGGGGGTGAGCCCTTCTCTGCTCCCATGGATCCAGGCAAACAGAAGCAACAGCAGGAAATCAGCGGCCCTCACACTCCCCCAGGAGTGCCCCCTGCGGAGTCCTCTAGATCATGACACCCTGATGGGGTGCGGGGAAGAATCCCACCCAGCTCACCCGGGCTGAGTCTTGGGGCTGCCTCAGGATCTGGGCCCAGCCCTCTGCTCTAGATGGGAGGGGGTGTTTGATGGGGCCCCGGGAGGCAGGCCGGGTGTGCCTAGGGAGTCCAAAGGTAGCAGAGCACACATGGTGACCTCGCTCCTGGGTCCTTCCATGCTGCGTGGCCACTCAGCCCTGGGAGGTGTACACTGGGGGCACAGGCTGGACCTGGCTTTGATCTTTCCTACTCGTTTTGGTTTAAGGGAACCTTCTTTCTCCATCAATAATCATCTCGGAGCAGAGAAGTCGAGAGACAGCAGGGACCCCTCTGATCAAGTCTGGAGGTCAGACAGCTTCCTGCCTGGGGCTTGTGAACAAAGGCAGGAGGCTGATAGCTGGGGATTGGCTCCAGCCCCGGCCTCTGACCTAGGGTCACTGAGCCAAGCCACAGCTCAGCTTCAGGCCTTGGTGTTCTCCTCTATACAATGCAGGGCGTGGACAGCACAAGGTGATTGGAAGTAGACTCCTGTCCTGACTCAGAGGGCTGCAGCTCGAAAGGAGTTGACTTGCTGTGACTGTCTGATCCTACGTGGACCACAGCACCCGCACCCCGGCCCCAGATCCAGTGTCCCTACCTCCAACCAGCTGGAAGGCACTGCTGAGGACATCCAGGGAGCACACGAAAAAGTAGAGGAATCCCAGGAGCAAGATGAGCTTCCCAATCCCCTTGAAGATGCAGAGAATCTTCCCCTTGGTGTCTCTCTCTGCCGGGAAATGGGGAGGCCACAAGGTTGTCGGAGAATGTGACTGACATTTCGGGAAATTCCTGAAGCGAGCTCACAGCACCCCCCGCCTCCCCTCCGGGCCAAGCCGCCCTGGAGATGGAACACGTCCATCAATCACTGCCATGTTCAGTGGAGCTGCCACTGCGGCCCATTCCATGGAACCCACTCAAAGAGATGTACACTTGGGAGGAGGGGTTCAGGGCAGACGGGCAGACAGGCGCCATGCTTGGCTGAACCACAGCGCAGCCTGCAGAGTGCAGAGTCAGAGACCATGGCCCTGCGAAGCACCTTCAGGTATTTCCTAGATGGGGCTGCTCAGTAGCAACTGTAGCCTTGACGTGTGGAAGGCTTGGCCTCTGCCTGCAGCAAGGCCTCAGCCTCGGCTACAGCTTCCTCCACTAACTTTTACAGTGATGCTCACCCCCTCCCTTCCCTCATCCTCCCTGCCTATCTACCTGTCTGGCCCACTGGCTGACCTTACACCCTACACTTGGAAAGCAATGCCCACAGCCCAGCTGTCTGAGCTGTGTGTTCTGTCTTCCAGAGACGGGCCGGGCCTCATGCACACTGACTGAATACAAGATCTCCCAATCACCAGCGTGTGGACACTAACTCTCCTACTGAGGTGCATCCCTAGCCAGGACCCTGCTTCTCAAGGTATCAGAACAGTGAAAAGGGACAGTGACCCAAAGAGGGTATCAGTGAACACCAGGCAGGGCCCCTCCCAAGGCCCTGGGGCCTGGCCTTTACCTGACCACTTGATGCCAGTGTCCTGGAGCTCAGGCAGGTCCCAGGGGTCTTCCACTGTGGGGGGCTCCTCTATCAGTGCCACGGTGGAGTAGGAGGGCAATAGCTCAATCTTGGCCACTGAAGTCCCACTGGCATCTGCTCAGAGAAGCAGCAAAGGCCGTGAGGATGCTGATGGAGTCTCCTGGGGGCCTCACAGGGCCCCCAACCCCAGTGGCACTTACTTTGGTCCGTGTCTTTGCCTTTGGCATCTGTGCTGGGCTGCTGACTTGTGCCCCCTTCAGTGAATTTCTCAGGGTTAGGCTGGGCATTTTCCAACTTAGGCCAAGGAGCCATGGTCTGTGGGTGGAAAGTCAGAGCTTAGAGACGCAGCCACCAGGGGAGGTGTCGCCAATTGTCCCAAGAGAAGCCTCTCTCAGGAGGGTGGAAGGAAAGGGTGGCATGCTCAGACCTCCCAGAGTGGAGGCTGGAGGGCCCTGTCCCCAACCCCAGCTGTCCCTGACCACGTCCTGCAGTATTTGCCCCTTCTGGCCTCACATCTAGATAAGAAGCCCCGCCTCCTCTGGTGTCTCTAACTTGCCCGTCTGTGTGTACTGGGGGCCTCTGAGCAGAAAGTGTCAGTTTTCTGTCTATAAAATGGGCTAATTCTTCATACCCCACAGGGTAAGGGGAGATTACTGTGCGATTCAAGGTCTGGACAGTGCCTGGCATGGAGCGGGTTTCTGATGAATAGCGATTACTATTCCCCAGGCCCTGCCACCTGGCTGAATGACCACTCATCAGAGCCACCCTGTTCACAGCCTTTGCCAGAGATGTCCTCAAACCCGCTTTCCCCACAAAGCCATTCTCGGTGACAGGGCTCAACACACCTGACTGCCCACTCCTTACACACCCTGTCTTCTGACGCACCTTATTGAAATCCAAAGAACAGAAAATTCACAGAAAAGGAAGTACAAATGCCTAAAAATCTTATTCAAAACTAAGAGTTCACCCTTGTTTTTAGTAACATATGTCCGAGTTTAATATGCTGTCCTGGAGACATCGCTGTGTGATGAGCACTAGGTCGGATGCAGGTGGGCTTCTGTCTGTCTCTGGCCCAGTAATTTCACTTCTGGGAATTGGAAACCTAGAATATTTGCTCTCAGACAAATATCTGTCTTGTCCCGATCATTTTTTCCAAGAGTTCCCCAGAACTTGAGTCAGTCTGATGTCTTCTTTTTCTGAAATCAATCTATTTTACTTTATCTTAGGGCCCAAAGGTCTGCCTGGCAAATTGATGGAGCCCAGGAAGCCCCATCCTGAGGAGCATCGTGTGCGAACACCTAATTGAAGGAGCGACTGAATCAACAATCAATGAGTCCAGCCCTGGAAGGAAGTGCCTAGCAGTGAGCTGGTTCTGATGAGAGGCCCTACAGTCTGCAAGGGGGGAAGACGCTTCAGGGCTGGGAGCACAGAGCTACCATCCCATGGCCCCTGCGGCCAGCAGGGCCCATGGCAAATGTGCAGCAGCCACCACTTCAAATTCACTTCAAATCCAAATTCACTGATGTGTCACCCTTTCCCCAGCCACCTCCTATACAAAGCTTTCCTGTTGGTGTCTCCTGTCACCATTGCCTGGACTTTCTGAGTCCTCTCTGATGGCCTCATATCCCATCAACACAAGGATAAGGACCTGTGGGCCCAGCAGCAGCCTGTCTGCCTGCCTGGCTTGACTCCCCACACGTGAAACGCACCCCTGGCAGGGTCTGGAGACATTTGCTTTTTGGTTAATCGGTTAGTAGGAACCATGACCATTTAATGAGCACCAAAGAGCTGCCAGGCGCCATGATAGGGCTTGACATACATTATCTCAAGACAGGAGTCATGACCACACCATTGCAAAAGGAGCCCAGAGCGGGCAAGAGCAACCCTTACAAAGCTGCCAGCAGGAGTGAGGAGTGGGGTGGGCACAGAGGGCAGAGAAAGCCAGCTTTGCCCATCAGGGACACTGGGGCCTCATCCACATTGACAAGCTGGCATCAGCATGACTCATCTCCCCACAGCACATATTTTACCCACGGAATTGGGGCAAGAATGTTATCCACTCAACACAGTATTGACAAGGAGAAGCCTGTTTACTACTCTTGGCAGTGCAGATATTCTGGGGACACCCTCCCCACACTCCAGCTTTGATAACCAAATAGGAAATATCTCCAGACCCTGCCAGTTTATCACTTAGGGGCTGAGCACCACTGTTCTGGAGGTTAAGGAACTGGACTTTCAGATCCCAAGTCCTTGGTTCAAAAGTCCCAGCTTTGCCTCTGTGTCCTGGCCCTTCTCTATCTCAGTTTACCCATACATAAAATGAGGACAAGGATACTTAGGAGGGATTATTGAAGATTAGATGGGTGTGGTAGCTCATGCCTATAATAAGCCCAGTGTTTGGGAAACAGACAGGAGGATCCCGAGTTGGAGACCAGCCTGGGCTACATCTGAGCTCGAGGCCAGCCTGGATGGCAGAGACCCCGTCTCATCCCCAAAAGAGAAAAATCTAAAAAGCAGGGCACAAACGCACACAAAGCTCTAAGCTTATGTTACCTACAGATCTGCATGGGTCTCTGCTCTTGGAGGCAAATTGATGGAAATTTTTAAAATTATAACTCTCTGCCAGTTTTTTCTCTTAGAATCTTAGACTCCAGGGTTGCTTTTCTCTCTTATCCACATGTCTGCCTTCTAGAAGGTCACAATGCACTTCACTTGGTCCTTGGCGATCAGAACCAAAAACCAGCCAAGTCTTCCTGCTAGGCCTGTCCCTCATCACCAATGTAAAATGCACTGGAGGGAGCAACTGGGAAACACCCGTCTACAGTAAAGTCTAAGGAGGATGATTATTGGCCTGCTGTTTAAATTATGTTTTCGGTGGCTGCTTAGCATCCTTTTCCTTAACAACTGGACAAAAAGGTGCCTCGTGAATACAGAAACATCCAGGGCCCAATAAAAAAGGGAAGAAAGGACTAAACCATCCAGGGCCCAATATCACAATCACCGCCCATTTGCAGAGAACAGACCAGAAAAGAGCAGAGAGCCAGTGGCCCTGCCCTCACTACCTCTGTGACTTGCAGGACCTCGCTCACCATTTAGTCACTGCCACCAGAAAGCAAAGACACATTTCTATTGAATGTCCCTGCTTCTCCTTCTCAGAAGTCTTTCTTTTCCCTATTCTGAACCCAACTATCGGTTATGAAACACTCCCCTGATGAAGCAATGATTTCCTGCACTGGAGGCTTCCGCTTCAGGTACTCTCCCCACCCCCTCCACGGCAACAGACCCTAGCAGACCCAAGGCAGCCAGAAGCCCCACACCTCGCCACTGCCCCCTCTCGGGGGGACACCCAGCAAAGCCATCTGACCCGGCCCTTGCTCAGACTCCTGGCCACTCCCTCCTGACCCTTCCGCCCCCACAGCTCCAGCTGCACCTAGGAAGTGGGAATGTAGGGCGCCTGGCAGCCACCCAGCCGCTCTGCTCCTCAGCTCAGGCACACAGGCCCCATTCACCAGGTGCTCCTGGCTGTTTGCAGACTGACCCAGAGCACATGGGCCTGCAGAGTCTCCAGCGGGGCTCGGGAGCAAAGACAGCCATCCTGGGGCCCGAACTCTGGAGTTGCCACCTCCGCTGAGACCACGGTATGTGGCACACAGCAAGGAGACAGAGCCACAGGGTGGACAAAGCCGCTCTGCCACAGCCTGACCCTCCCGAGCCTCAGTTTCATCATCTCAGAAATGCACCGGTACCATCCCGAGAACTATGTTCATGTGGGGCTGTGGAGAGGCCCTGTGTGGGAGCTCTGAACAGAGTCAGCTCTGCTTTGCCCTAGAGGACTCATCCTCTCCAGCACATAGCACAGTAGGACCCTCGGCAAATATTTGTTCATTAAAATGAACCCAAAGCATGTGAGACAAAGGTGCTAACGTTTGTCTTGTGATGAGGGCGTGTCCTGGGTGGATTGGTTTAGTCTTTTCTTCCCTTTTTTCTTTTTCAGGCCAGGGGATTGATCACAGGGCCTAGCCTTTGTACATGCTAGGCCAGTACTTTATCTCTGAGCTGCATCCCCAGCCTGGTTTTTATTTTGAGAGATAGGATCTCACTAAATTGCTTGCCTGGCCTCAAACTTGCAGTCTCCCTGCCTCAGCTTCCCAGTAGCTAGGATTCCAACCACTGCACTCAACTTCACTAAATCTTTAAGCAAGCATGGGGGTTCTTCTTCCTGGAATAGAAAACACATCTGAAACACCAAGAAATAAAATTTGCCTGAAGTCCCTCAGCTGCCTGGGGATGGTGTCAGGATCCGAACCCACGAATGCTGGTTCCAGAGCCTGAGTTTTCCCACAGAGCTCCCTGGCAGGGGGTAAAGGAGGAGGAGTGACCCTCCAGCCCCCATCAAGCACCAGGGCACAGGGGTCTAGGCTGGGCTCAGCGAGGGCTCTGGGAGCTTCTGGGAGAGGCAGGGTGGGCGGGGCCGCTGGTGACCCCCGAGTAGTCAGGGTGATGACCAGAAACACTGGCCGGCTGTAATGACAGGGTGTGAATCCGCAATGGCTTCAGGCGGCCCAGACACCTGGACTCAGCAGATCTCAGCCTTGTGGGCGTCTCCACTGAGCAGAGAGGATGTGGCCCCAATCTGAGGGCACTATTCCCAGTCACTGCTAACACCAACCCTGCTTCCTGCTTCCAGGGGGTCCCTGGAGCCCTTTGTCCCACCCGAGTCCCCAGGTGCCCCTGTTCCCTCCCTCCCTGCTCCCCCAAGGCCACACACCAGCACCTTCCTGCTACCTGGCAGCAGCAGGATTCTCTATGCAGTGGCATGGTCCTAAGGCCCAGGAGGAAGCTGGCATCCAAGATGGGGCCCCAGGCCCAGCTAATCACATCTGCCCCACCCTGGCCCCCACGGGTCTCTGCTGCTGAGCTGGCTGTGACCCTCTTTGCTCCACTTCCTGCAGCCACTGAGCTACCCAGTGCCAAGGAGTCTCATTCTTTCTTTGC
Organism: Heterocephalus glaber; assembly: GCF_000247695.1. The sequence goes on from NW_004624755.1 coordinate 6,847,594, forward strand.
ACTTCGCATTGTTCAGGCCTCTCCAAGTACCTGTTCTGGGCCACTGTGCTCAGGGCAGCAGCTGCCCACAAGGCCCCCTGAAGAGGTAGGGAGGAGGCCCAGGGCAGTGACCCTGCAGAGCCTGGGCCAGGCTTGCATGTACCCCAGCCTGTGGGGCAGCGTCTGGCCCACATCGTCACTGCACGCTCATGCAGCACACGGTGCCAGGCCCTACTCCTCAGTCCTGTGCACAAACCAATGCATCCCATCTCACAAGCACTTTCTCAAGTATTCCTCCTTTACTACCAACCTTATCACCATGCCAACACTACGCTTTCAGAGACAATTCAAAGGCATGTAGCCCCAGTGTTCTCAGTACACCCAAGAAATTCTTTTGTGCTTTGTTAAGAATGACCCAAGACTACAAAAATTCCTAACAGGGTGACGTCTACTTTACAGCTTTCTTTAGCCATCACAAGGAAAAACAATCCCTCCAAGGCCCTGGAGGTGAGATGACAGGGGGTGTGAGACAGAGGCCAAGGACCAACTGGGCCAGCCTCACGGTGTGAGCAGCGTGAGCAGCTTCGCTTCCCTTTCTGTGAAAGGCCCTGGCCCAGTTATAATAGGACGTCTGTCCTGTCCCTCTACACTGGAGCCCATTCCCGAACCATACTCTCTCCGTGCACTTTCAACTCATGCTTATATTTCAAAATAAATCGTGTGATGAACCTGTAACTGTATCAATGTCTTGCATTGTTTGGGATTAAAAGGGCCACGTCTGTAAATATAGAACATAAAGTATTGCAGTCTTTTTTGCAGCCCTTTTCGTTCATTTGCATGTAATTCACTGAAAATTCCCTGGGATGGTTGCCTGCTCCTTGCTGCTGCCCCTGTCCTGTCCCTGTTCCTCCAGCTCAGAGTGGAGGCAGCAGGGGTAGGTGGGGCTGACTGAGGACAATGGGGGAATGAGGGTGCAAATGGTACTGAAACCCAGTTTGTTCCAAGTCTCCTGTGTGTCACAGCAAAAATCCAGAGGTTTGCCTTGATGCCCCTGGGGACTTGGACTCGCTTCAGTGAGACAGCTGAACGATTCGGGGAGGTGTGGGGTGGGAATTTGTTTAGCACCCAAAACCAAAAACTTTTCCAAAGCATGTCCCCCTTGCCACCCATTTACAAGATTTCAGAACCTAGAAAAAAGATCATAATCGGCTAGCATGGGACAGAAGATTCTGTCAGTCAGTCTTTAACAACTGGAAACAATGGCCGCTGTTGAGGGACACTTTTCTAAGAATACCCGACAAAGGACAAGTTAAAGAGCTGGCAGAACAGGAGGGGAAGGGAAAGAGTGAGAAACAAGGCCCAGAGCAATCAGTGCTAACATGAAAACCTCCTGGGGAACCTGGTCAGAAAGAGAACTGAAATCCACAAGCTGTCCCCAGAAACCCACAAGGAAGAAAATCCCAACTCTCCTCCCTTCAGTGCCAGCTACCTGTGGCCTCAGGGAGCCTGAATTAACTCCGTCACAAAAGTCCCCCTCTTTCTGGCCTGAAGGCTCTCAGTTCCCAACCTAACCACCCTGCCCACATCTCAATGCCTCCTGCCTGGTACCTTCTGCTCTCCAAATAGACAACTGTGGGCTTTGCTTGTCCAAGACAATGGAAGGATAGGCCCCCAGCTGCTGGCCTGTAAGGATAGGAAATGCACCTGGTCCAGGTTTGGTCACCTCAGATAAGTAGCTGCAAACAAGCCTGGTAGCACAAGGAAGTCAGGCCAGACACATCGCATCCCCCAGCAGTACCAGGAGCCTGGGGCTGTCAGGCAGAGAGCGGCTGCAATGGTCCTGTCACAAGCTAGTCAGTGGCCTAACCAAAAAGCCAGGAGGCAGGCTTGACAGGTTAGTAACACTTCACTAATAGTGTCGCAACAGGACTTGTCACAAAAGCAACCACGGGGACAATAAGATGAGAAAAGAATCTGAAAACTTCGGGAAGGTTTGTTATTATTTTCTCTTTTGCAACGGTCGGCGTCGAGGGGGGTGGAAAAGAATTGAGGAGAAGTAGTCAAGGTGCTTGGAAGAGGAGCTGGCGGCAGGGCGGCATACTCACCTCCGCAGGTAAGGGACCCAAGGCGGCACCAGGTAGCACGCCGCGGCTGCCCGGCTATATATAAGGAAGGTGTTGCGCAAAGCGACCGGCCCCGGCGCTGTCATCACGCCCCTCGCACATTCCAGGACCGCCTGCTGCCGCCGCAGGGGCACTGCCTACCTGCAGGCGTGCGGCGCGCATGGTGACCTCGCTCGCTCGCTGCGCCAGGGAAGGCGGGCGGCGCGGCCGCGCAAACGGCTGGCACCGCGCGCCTCCCGACCTAGGCGCTCCAGCTCGGTCCCTGCTCGGGTCCCCGCGGGGAGCACGCGGGGCGGGCCTCGCCCAACCCCCTGCCTTCTCCTCCCCAGCCAACCTTCCGTCTCCACCTCCAGGCCAGGAGAGGAGGGCAGAGTCGCTGAGACAGATAAAAGCCAACTGGAAATTCAGGGACAGACTGACACAAAGCCGGGATTGTTGGAAGTGTCTGCAGTCCGGACGGGACGGGCGCATAGATGCTGGGCCAGCTTGGCTGTGGGGCTATGCCTGCCCGCCTGAGAAGGGCCGGGCCTGCTGAAGAAGGGAAGGGGCTGAGACGCACTCCTGGAGCCAGGCCTGCCTTTCGGGCCCTCTCCCCTGTGTGTCCATCTTTCTCCTTCCTGGTCTGAGGAGGTGACCTGTCCTCCCAGGAGGCCCATCCTGGTGCTGTCCTAACAGCTCCCATGGTGCCAGGTGCTGCTGGAGCCACAGTGACCCCAGCCTACACTTAGAAGCTCTTCCTGGGGCTGGGAGGAGCTCCTTTCTAAAAGCCTAGGCAAGAGGAGTTGGGGGGCACAAAATGACCCAGGACTGGCCTAGCAGGGCCAAATCAGGGTCTTATTTTGAAACCCAGGCTTTTCCTCCTGCCTTGCATGAGGCTTAGCCTGTTTGCTAGTTGCAGGCTGTTGGCAACCAATTGTAGGGCGCCCTACTGAAGCGGGTGGTTTCGTTCCAAACCAAGAGGCCTGAGGAGTCCAGATCGCTGGTGATTAAGCTCAGGCACTTGGGGCCAGAAGGCCTGAAATGAATCCCTCTTCTACAACTGGCTTTCCTGCCTCCATTTGCTCGTGTGTAAAAATGGGAATAATGATCTCTGCTAAAATATAACACAGAACAGCGTCTGCCAGGTAGTGCTCAGGACTTGTTAGCCATCCTGGCTTCACAGGGAACTTCCGGTGTTGGAAGAGATGGGTGGGGAGCTTGGGCTGGGCTGAACCGAAGCTTGGGGCTGTTCCCGGCAGCCCCAAGGCCAGGACTCAGTGCTTGGAAAGTGGCCACTGGAGAAATCAAATCAGCCTAGTGCCTGTGAAAGGGGTGGGGTTTCCCTAGTGGGCACTGGAACTCAAAGCCAACTCTGAGTCAATGACTTTTAAAGTACACTCTGCCCGTGACAAGAATCTACCCACATGGGACGGAAAGGAAGGTGGCTGTCCCTCTGGCTGTCCCTCTGCGTCAAAGTGAAGGTCAAGGCCAGGTGTGGTGGCACACGCCTATAATCCAGCACTTGAGAGGCTGAGGCAGGAGGATCACTTTAAATTTGAGGCCAGCCTGGGCTACACACTGAGTTCAAGGCCAGCCCAAACTACATTGCAAGACCCTGTCTCATCAAAAATATAGACCAGTTTTCCCAATTCATTTCAACATTCTTTTTTGTCCCTACTGCTGTGCTATAAGGTAGAATTTGATAGAGTAAGCATCATTAATGTAGAGATTGAGGCTCAGGCCACTTTGCTGAGTCTTGTCTAAGGCTACTTAACCAGTTCCATAGAGTCGAATATCACTGATACGGGATCAGAATCCCTCGGTTCAGAAATAGAGAACCCAGGACATGCATGGGCACCAGAGGTACAATATCACTGCAGAGAAATAGTGGCAAAGAGCACCTGAAATCAATGGATGTCCTTTCGGAAGGCCTACCTCACACCGGACACATGTGTATTTAGATGTAAAAAGCAAAACAATAGGAACTGGGGGTTTAGCTCAGTGGCACCGCACCTGCCTGGCAATTGCAAGGTTGTGAGTTTGATTCCCAGAACCAAAAAAAGAAAAAGAAAGCAAAACAATAGGACTTCCAGAAGCCAATGCTGGCAAACATTCGCGAACCCAGGGTACAACAAGTCTCCCTAAGGGCATAAGGTTTGGTGAGATACACCCAGATCATAACGTATGCTCCTTGTCACAAAATTCAATTTCATTCACAAGATCCAAGGTGCACTCAGGACCATAACCGTAAGTGAAATAAATCCGACACCAAGTTTCAATATCACATTGTTTCTCTTGTGAGAGACCCAAAGTGTAATTAAGGAGCAAAGTAGAGGATGGCTTTTGAGAAGTAGGAAGAACTTGTTCAAATGGAAGGGGAATAAGGGAGGGCAGAGTGAAGGGGAAAAGGGATTTTAAGAGAATTAAAGGAAAAAATGGAAACAGAGCTTTTGTAACTTGAGAAAGGAAGAAGGGTTGAAGGGGAGTGGAGTGGGGAAAAAAGATATATTCTGAAAAAGTACAAATTCCCCATGATGAATGGAATGTGATCAATATGTATGCCTAACATGTACTAATAAAAAATTAGTTATCTGGATATAGTGGCACACATCTGTAATCCCAGCACTTGGGAGGCTGGGGCAGGAGGATCACCTCAGATTTGAGGCCAGCCTGGACTACACAGTGAGTTAGTTTGAGGCCACTGTCTCAAAAAAAAAGAAGAGAAAAAGAAAGACAAAAAAGGAATAGGAGTGGCATGAAAATCCACTCCTGAGCATTAACCCGAGAAATGTATACACATGTTCACAAAAACAACACCTGAAACTTCGAAGCCTCGAAAAGGTTCCCGTGCCCATATTCACGACAGAATGGAATGTTAATGGGGAACACAAACAATAGTCAAAGGTGACCAGATAATACATAGCAATGAATTTGCCACCTGCACCTAAATGGACGCCTCTCACAAACAAGACGTTTTCACAGAAGCCACACATGCTGTTCAGTAACATGGACATGGCATTCCCAAACCAGCCAGAGCTACTGGAGGACCACAGGAGGAGAGTAGGCACCAATCAGGTCCTGGCTGTGGCAGGCCAACTACATACTCTACCACTGAGTTATGTTCTCAGCCCTTTTCTTTCCTGTTTTGTTTTGACATAGAATCTCACTAAATTACCTATGCTAGTCTCAAACTTGAGATCCTCCTGCCTGCCTCGAAAGCAGCTAGGATTAGGAATGTGCCACTGCGTCCAGCTCTTTGTCCTTTTTATTTTTGTACTTTTAAAAATAAATGCACACTGCTGCTCTGTGCCAGACACTGTCATTGATGAGCAAATTGAGTTACAGAAATTAACTCTTGCCCTAGGTCACATTAAGTGAGTGACACAGCCCAAATTTAAACCCATATAGTCTGGCTCTGCTGTCTGTACTACCTAAAGTCTCAGCAGCTTCTCTATGTCACCATGTTTACAATTTTATTTGGCTTCCTATTGGTATATTCACATTTAATTGAAACAAAACTACACAAATTTTTAACCCATTATGTGATGTTTAAAATTGAAGCCAGATGCTGTGGCACACACTAGTAACGCCAGTTACTCAGGAAGCTGAGACATGAGGATCACTTAAGCCTAGGATTTGGGGGCCAGCCTGGGCAACATAGGGGGACCCCATCTCAAAAATCAAACAAATAAAACTGAGGCCTGGGAGCAATCTGAATTTAACCTCTTGATGATCTTTAATCATTTTACAAACCTCATGACACCCCCATAGCTCCATAGTGTCTCAGAACTGTATTTCCATTCTACGTAGCCCCAGGCAGTGCTGTGCTTGAATGTTTCCTGTGTGAGTGACTTTTGGAGCAGTTTTCCTGCTTCTTGCTTCATGGCATTAGCAATGGAACTGTTCTTCGGCACTTGACCCATCACCGTGTAAAGTGACAACTTCCCATGGCATCGTCTGATGTTGGCTTGCTAAGCAGTCTAGTCTTTTGTGCAGTAAGAAAAAGAGCTCATCTTACTTACCCATCCAACTACCCAACCTTAAAAGTGCTTGTAAAGGAAGAGTGACCCTGAGAACCATCTTTTACTGCCAAGGCTTAACAACACCTACTTTAGCTAATCAGAAACTTTCTTTACTACCTAGGCCTGGGCTAGGCTGTAAATAGTAACTCCCAGTTTTCAAGGACCTACCACTAGTGCCCCTGTATTACAGGCTTGCTCCAGAGAAATATTGGCAAAGGCCATCTGAGATAAATGGCCATCCACATGAAGCAAACACAATGACGCCCTACCTGTGAACCAAAGTAACTTTCTTCATGACTGCCCTGTAGAGTGTCTTGGGCCATCGTGAAGACAATCATGATGGACCAGATTCGTCACTCCAGGCCTCACAGCCTGGTGGTGGCCAGGAGTCCAGGGCAGAGGAGAAAAGTGGCTTCGCCTGCCATTCTGACTATCTCTCTCCTTCCTTCCTTTACGCGTGCCCCAGGGCCTTTGCCCAGGCTGTCCTGTCTTCCTGAACTCTCATCCCAGCCTTTCACATGGACACTATTCCTCATGTCCACCCTCGAGCTCCTCTGAGTGTTTCCTTGCTTCCTGCACTATCACAATGTCTTTATCTCTAGTTGATTACTAGGTGACTTTTTCCCACCGCAGACCTCTAAAGAAATGGCCTTCCAGTCCAGCAATTAGGATTTGGGGTCCAAAGTGCTCCCCAATCCTTATCTCACTCTGAACTTGAACAGTGTTGACCCTGGGGATGCAAAGCTGGCCTGTATGCCTTTTGATCACATTTAAAATTCATGAGGACAGATCAACTCAAAGGGCCAAATGAGAAGTGGAACTCAGGCTTTCTGTTCGAGTCTGGGTCCACTCAGCCTGCACAGAAAAACCTCTCAACAGCCTTCAGGGCACTTGAAAAAGTGTAGAACCCAATGTGGCTGGAGCTATGAAAAACAAAAAGGTGTTGTGTGTGAGATCTAAGACAGTGCCAGCCTGCGAACAATGGGAAAAGTGGGTCTCCCCGCCATGGCTCCTAGGTACCTCATGACCCTCCCAGAAAGGGATCTGTATGTATTTAGATGCTGGAAGAGGCAATACTTACAGAGACAAACAGTTGGAAACTACTTAAGTGAATATACAACTTCAAACTTCACAATCTTATTCACACTAAGATAAATCACAGCGCTGTAATGTAGGTGCTTCAGTTTGTGTATCTTTTTTTTTTATGCTACCAGGGATCAAACTCAGGACCTTGCACTTGTGAGGCAGGAGGCAGAACCACTGAGCTAAATCCCCAGCCTCAGGTGCTTCAGTTTGAATACAGTTTGTTCCCTCTGAAATTCATGTTGAAATTTAATCCCCGTAAAATAAATCAGTGGGATGAGGTGGGAGCCTGCGAAGTAATCAGGGCTCTGCCCTGTGGAATGAATTAATCCCTGAAATTAATGGATTAATGGTTAATGGTCTATCTCCAGGACTGCAATAAAAGCCCGTTTGGCTTGGGGTTTGGCTTCACCTTGCTTGCACTTCCCGTCTCTCCCTGTGATGCGTGTGACATCCCTTATCACCTGAGGACTGCCGGCGTGGAGGTAGCCAGGTGGGTCCAGGCCATCATCTTGACCTTGGGCCAGAGCTATGAACCAAAGTAGCTTCCTTATGACCGCCCTGGGCCACGGAGTCATGTTATTAGCAGTAGGATGCAGACTAGCACAGCAGGCTGGACAATGTACCTTTCCTATTCACAAATACACGCATCTTTTTATCAAGCTAACCACGAACTGTGGGAGGACCATTGATAAAGAATAGCTAGCTATAGGTTATAGCGACTGAAAAAAATCATCTGATAGATGCCAGCCTTGAAGATAACTGAGGGTGAAAGGTAGTATTTTCTTATTACGGCTGAACATATCCACCATAACTGAAATCAGGCAGATTTAAAATTATAATGCACCTGTGCATCCATTTAGTTACAAGCCAGCTAATCTCAGCCTCAGGGTTCTCACCTGTTAATCAGGGGCAGTAATTAGACCTAGGGCACCTAATAGATAGATGAGGCTTCGGCTATGGGGCTGGGGAAACCCAGGAAGTCAATGTGGCCAGACAGGCTGGGCCTTGGCCTGTTCATTCCCAACTCTGGCAGAGAATCTGCCAGCTGCTAAAACCAGAAAAAATGGCAGGGTGCCAAATACGACCCACTCAGCATTCCGCTGTACAACTGGGTCTGAGAGGGGCAGCTTCATTCGGTCCCCACCTGCTCAGTTCCCTCCCCAGAAACCAGTGGGCAAAGTGCTTGGTTCTTTTCCTGGCCACAGCCACTGGGAGAAGGGCACGGAGTGGATAAGACCATAAAAGCCTGAGGCTGCGACACCTGAGCAAACCACTTGGCCAGGGCCTGTCTGGAGCTCGGGGCAGATGATAACCTTAGCGTGGACTGGTCAGGCTACAGACACAGGAGTCTGTCTTACCTTTGGCCAAAATGCAGGCAATGTCAATGCATACAAAGCCACAAGAGAGAAGACTGAAAGAAGCAGGCTTCCATGCAGAAATGGAAAAGGGACAGAGAGGACTGACAGTGTCATGGGCTGTTTCTGACCCGCTTAAATACCTAAATAGGCAGAGAAGAATATTGGAGAATATGCAAACCATTCATTTTTGGGGGGGTGGGGTGGGTACCGGGGATCGAACTCAGGTCCTTGCGCTTGCGAGGCAGGCGGCAGAACCACTGAGCTAAATCCCAGGTCCCTTACAAAAGCATTCTTAGTAGTGACTTCTGGTAATGGGAAATAGGAGATTATTTCCTATTGTGTGCTGCTCCAAAATGGATTTATGGCATCTTACAACTGATCCAAAAATAAGATGAGCCAGGTGCAGTGGCATACACCTGTAATCCTAGCACTCAGGAGGCTGAGCCAGGAGGGTCACCACAAGTTCCAGGCCAGCCTGGACTGCATGGGGACCCTGTCTCAAAAACCAGGAAGTGGGAGGACCAGAAGAGGCAGGGGCTGCTGATTGGAACCATAAGAACCTGCTGTTTTTAGATAGATATTTTGCAAATGAGAAGAGGACCCAAAAGATGGGGAAGGGAACGGGAAGTAAAATGTCGTGTACGTGTACCAACTCCCCATGATGAATGTAATTGTTATATACTGCAAACATGCACTAATAAAAATTTTATGAGTTGAATAGAACCAAGTTCATAAGGTTCAATCTAACACAAAATGTACATCTACACTTGCTGGTGTTAAGCCAACCTTGGCTCTTCTACTCTTCGGAGGTTTTCTATTCACCAACTAGAGGAAGGAAACAAGACCAGTTACAAATCCATGGTGCCCATCAGGTGAAAGCCAACTACACATGCAAAGTTGTAAATGTTCCTCAGCATCCTCTGCTATCCTCCCCTTTCACTGTGACTAGTTCAATCACTGTCAATTCCTCTTCCAACTATCAATTCCTATCAATTGCATTATCAGTTCTTCTTCCACCCACTCCTGGGTGAGATATTTTCCTTGGAAACTGAGGTTTCCCCTGGCCAGGGTACAAGCACCAGCAGTGCCATGTTTGCACTGGAGATAGAGACCCAGCATCTGCCTTCATGGAGCTTACAGTCCAGTGGCCTGTCACAGGGAGTAAACTTATGGGGGAGCTGGGCCTGCTGGTACACAGCTATAATCCCAGTACTCGGGAGGCTGAGGCATGAAGCATGCCACAAGTTCAAGGCCAGCCTGGACTGCATGGAGACCCTCAAAAACCAGGAAAGGGGGCAGCAGAGAGAGAGAGAGAGATCAGAAGAGGCAGGCAGGGGCTACTGATGGGAACATAGGAACCTGTTGTTTTTAGATAGATATTTTGCAACTGAGAAGGGGACCCAAAGATGTGGGAGAGCAGGGGAAGGGAAGGGGAGGGAACGGGAAGTAAAATGTTGTGTACGTGTACCAACTCCCCATGATGAATGTAACTGTTATATACTCCAAACATGCACTCATAAAAATTTTATGAGTTGAATAGAACCAAGTTCATAAGGTTCAATCTAATACAAAATGTACATCTACACTTGCTGGTGTTAAGCCAACCTTGGCTCTTCTATTCTTTGGTGGTTTTCTACTCACTCACCAACTAGAGGAAGGAGATAAGACCAGTTACAAACCATGGTGCCCATCAGGTGAAAGCCAACTACACATGCAAAGTAGTAAATGTTTACGTTGTAAATGTTCCTCAGCACCCCCTGCTGTCCTCCCCCTTTCCCTGTGACTAGTTTAATCACTGTCAATTCCTCATCCACCCACTCCTGGGTAAGTTATTTTTTTCTTGGAAACTGAGGTTTCCCCTGGCCAGGGCACAAGCACCAGCAATGCCATGTTTGCACTGGAGATAGAGACCCAGCATCTGCCTTCATGGAGCTTACAGTCCAGTGGACCATCACAGGGAGTAAGTAAACTTACAGGTGAGCTGGGCCTGCTGGTACACAGCTATAATCCCAGTACTCGGGAGGCTGAGGCAGGAAGAATGCCACAAGTTCAAGACCAGCCTGGAACAGTGAGGCCTTGTCTCAAAACAAAGCAGGGCAGGGGCCAGGGATTTAGCTCAGTGGTGCTGCACATGCCTTAAAAGCACAAGGTCCTGAGTTCGAACCCTGGTACTGGCAGAAAAAAAGTCTCAGGAAGAAACATCCCTAGAGCCCATCTGGATGCAGACCGGGGATCCCCATCTAAGCTCCCCTGAACACTACTGCACCCACTGTAGCCCAGCCCAGAAGCGACAGGGAGGGGCATGTCCAGAGGGTGCCGTGCCTGGCCCAGCTGCCAGCCTACAGGGCCCACACAAACTGTGGCCTTAAAGAGACTCAATAAAACTGGGGTCTCTTCCCTACCGTGGCAGGGCTCTGTATCCCTGGAGAAGCCTGCTGTTTGTCCTTTCTGCTCTGCAGGGAGTAGGACCCTCGAACATGACTCATGAGAACACACCCCGGAAGCCAGCGAAATAGATGTGAGCTAGTCTCACCCTGCTACAGGAAGTGGGCCTCTCCCAACTTGGGGTCACTGCACAAGTCCCGAGGACCCTCCCGCTCACAAATTGGATCAAAGTTTAGTTTGTGCCAGAAGCTTCCTCACAGCCCTTCCAGACCCAGACACCGGAACCAGTGGGACACTTGCTTCTCTTTCTGGCCATGGGATGAATGCGATTATCTTTGTTCAGATAAAACCACAGCGCTGCAATCATCAAGATTTATAGGTAACACAGAATGTTTAAGTTGGACCAAGCCTTGAATCATCTGACCCAAAGTGTCTTTCAGTGCAAAGAGATAAAAAAATAAAAGCCAAAGTGCTTGGCGGACCCTCTCTGCTTCTCCTTTCTGCCCCAGGCAGGGCAGGGCAGGGCAGGGTGCAGGGAGGGAAGGTCCTTTGAAATCTAATCCAATCCATACACCTAGGGGGAGGAAAAGTGTTTACTGAAGATTCCTAGACCAGGAAATTATAAACAGGAAATTGTGAAATGTCCAAAAACAGCAGAGAATGTTACTATGGATGAATAGTCACTATTAGCATTTTGGTGAATTTTAACTTTCAAAAGTGGAAATAAGGAGTAAAATGTATAATAGATGTTGGGAAATAGGAAGAAAGTGTTCAAATGGGAAGGGGAACACCAGAGGGGGAAAGAAAGGAACAAGAAAAAGTGAAAATAGAAAAAATGGAAACAGATTTTGTAGGAGGGTGTCAAAGGGAGGGAGGAATGGGCAGAGAAGAGGCGGGACATATCATGTACGGGTACAAATTACCTGTGAGTGTCATCATTATGTGTATCTAAAATGTACTGATCCATGTTTTGACTCAGAAAAAGACTTGGTACTTGTTTGCAGCATGTAGTGATTCCACTCACTGTAGAGGACTGGTACCTGTACTTTAGATTGGTCTTGTACTTACTATGTAGCCCAGGCTGGCCTTGAATTTGCAGCAATTCTCCTGCCTCAGCCCCCTGAATGCTAGCATTACAGGTGTGCACAACCATACTGTTTTTTCTTTCTGATTTTTCAATTTCTCTACACAGGAGTCCTGCTGTTTTGTACCTGAAATTGTGCTCAGCCAAAATCAGAGGATCTCCTAAATGCTGCAAAGCCTGAGCTGGTGGCAGTGGAGGATCTTGCAGTTTGTGCCAGGCTGCTGGCACTCTCTTCATAGCCTTTCTGTTGACCTCACTTTAGTGCTGATTAAGCTTAAGTGGCAGGTGCAAGGCCCTGGGAAGACCCTGATGGAAAGTGGGTGCCGCTGGGCCACCACAGAGCCCAGGAGCACCCCTCGCCTCCCGTCCTCCACATCTAACAGCCCAGAAAGCCCTTCCAGCGGCTCTGCAGCCTTTCCAAAGCCGGGGGCTTCTCATCCTCCCTCACCTGGATGATTTCTAGGGTCACAAGCAGTCTCTCTCCATCCTCTCTGCCCCTCTGCTGCTCTCCAGCAAACAAAGCCAAAGGACTGACAGAGACGTAAATCACGCCACTGCCTTTCCCATTGATTTCCCATCGCACTTACAGCACAGCTGAGTTCTCTCTAAGCCCACACAAGGCCGATCTGCTCTGATCCCTCCTCAGTCACTAACTAGTGCCTTCCTGCTCTCTCAGCCTCAGCCAGTGCACACAGCCCAGGGCCCTTGGCCTTGCTGGCCTCTCCGGATGGGCAGGGATTTGCTCCAGCTACTTCTGAAGCTGAGTTCAGGTCTCTGCTCAGAGTCACCTCCCGGCCAAGGGCCTCTCTGGCCCCTGGGAGCTGCTCAGACCTTTATTTTGCCTTCCTTTCCTTCGAACTTCACACCACCTCACACTGCTATGTAGTGTTACCTTTCCATAGCCTGCAGACGTAACCAGACTCCTCCCACCACAGGCTATCAGTAACCCAGGCGGGCCTCAAACTCCCAGGGATCCTCCCGCCTCAGCCTCTAGTGCTGGGATTGTAGGTGTGTGCCACCACTCCCAGCTGAGATGGGAGTTTTTGAGGCCTTGAAGAGGCCAAAAGCAGATTGCTGAATCTCCCCTCCTGGGCACTGCCTGGTGGGACTCTGGAGGAACTTCCATCTGGAGTGACAGCGCTGAGCACTTCACTCACCCACCACACCTCCAACTGAGCTGAATTTGCCATCAAGAGGCAAAGCTGGCTTCTGCTAACATTTCTACACTTAAAGGCAAGGTGGTATCTAAACTCCAGATGCAATGGGGCATTCTGTTCTCAGGTTCCCCTTCAGCAGATCTGGGAGACTGAGCTGATAAGTTAACCACCAGATGGGTGTGGTGGTATACACCTGTAATTCCAGCACTCCCAGAAAGCTAAGGCAGGAAGATTTCAAGTTGAAACCAAACCTGGACAAATTAAAGACCCTGTCTCAAAAATTTTTTAAAAATTCTATTTAGGGGCCGGGGATTTAGCTCAGTGGTTCTGCTGCCTACCTTGAAAGTGCAAGGTCCTGATCCGAGGTACCAAAAAAAATTTTTTTTAATGGACTGAGGCTGCAGCTCAGTGTGAAGGCCCTGGGCTCAATTCCCAGTACCAAAGAAGAAAACAAAAAGATTGCCCAGGTGAGGTGGTGCATGCCTAGAATCCCAACCTTCTGTAGTCTGAGGCAGGAAGATCCCATGAGTTCGAGGCCTGCCTGAGCTACATAGTGAGTTTAAAACCGGCCTGAAACACATAGCGAGATCCTGTCTCAAAAAACCAAAAAAGAAAAGGAGACTGGGCGTGGCACATCTGTACTCCCAGCAGTCAGGAGGCTGAGGCAGGAAGATTGCCATGAGTTCCAAACCAGCCAGTAAGAAAATGAAAAGAAAAGAAAAAACAAAAGAAAAGCAAGGCACTGGACTAGGGACTTTGCCAATAAGGGTTATTTGGGCATTGGGCATGACCAACAGGGGAATGAGATGGCTATTAATGGAAATGTTGATAGAATTGCTATGGAGACTTTACATAAACTTTGATTTCTCCTTGTATTATGAGCTTTTCCACTGAACGACCCCTGAAGTTGACTGTGAAACTTTCTGTTTTATTCTTGAGACAGGGTCCTGCTACAAAGTTCAAACTAGCCTTGAACTCACTATGACTCCCAGGCTGGCCTCAAACTTGTGATCCTCCTGCCTCAGCCTACAGTGCTGGGATTATGGGCATGTATCACCACGCTGAAAACTTACAACTTTCAAACGCTTCCCTTTCTTGCTGAGAGCTCCAGAGAACTCCAGAGAAAGGGCGGCATCATCACCCCACAAAGTTCCTAGATGGGACTGTGTCTTTCAAAGAGTTGTTAAAAGGGGCATGTGGAACGTGCCTCAATCCCAGCCTTAGGGAGGCTGAGGCAGGAGGGTAGGAGTTCAAAGGCAGCCTGAGCTGCATAGCAAGTTCAAGGCTGCAGAAACACATGCCGGCCGCAGATGAACCGGGTTCGTTCGTGCCTGGAACCTGCGCGCCTCCCAACCTCGACACCACCACCACCGTCGTCTGCGTTTCGCAATCACCTACCTCACACGACCCACGCGGGACGCCAAAGCCTTGCTTTTCATCTCCAAACTTTGCAAACCGCAGGCTCATTGTTTAATTTCTGTAACAACCATAAATTATTCAGCAAGTTCTTCTCCATTTTGCAGATAAGGAACGCAGGCACAGACACGCTCTTCAGCCCAAATTGCAAGTTAGCTTCTAGTCTGGGCAGGGCTCGGACCCAGCTGAACCAACCCGTCCGCTGTGGAGGAGTCCCCATGGCCCGAGCTCGCCAGCCCTCGGGGTGGCCACAGCCCCACACACAGGACCTGATGTGGCGCCAGCTGTTGGCCGGGTGCCCTCCGGCATCCCCTGCCACACAGGGACCCCGGTCTCTACCAGGCCCACAACCTCCCCTCCAGGCTGGGCCCCAGGTCCCTGAGAGCCCGCAGCAGCCCTCTTACCTGGGACAGATGCAGTTAGCAATTGGAAGCAACTGGAAAGCGCTGCTGTTGTGAAGGGGAAGATGCCAGGCTTTATACCCCGGGCCAAGACCAAGTGGAGCCGCCCACAACCCACCCTGCTAATCTACTTGCTTGTGCTCCCACCTTAGGGCGGAGAGGCCCTGCCCTTCCAAGCTTTCTAGTACCGGCTCTTCTAGGGCTGGTTCAATCCTCTCTCCTCCTGTTCTGCTCACCCCTGCCTTGGGCAGGGAACCTCTCGGGGCCTAGAGACCAGGACCCCCGTCATCCCTTCCTGCCGCCCCTACCAGGTGAGAGGGTACAAGCCCCGGGAGAACTTTTGTTTTCTTTGCTATACTGGGGATTGAACCCAGGGCCTTCCCATTAAGCTATATCTCCAGTTCTTTTGGGACAAGGTCTCACTGTCACTTCATTGGCTGGGCTGGGCTCAAACTACTGCTGGTGACTCCCAGAGCCTTGGGAATATAGGTGTGCACCACCACGCCTGGGTCTAAGAAAGACAATTCTAAAGCTCATCAAGAATCCCAGCACTCAGGAGGCTGAGGCAGGAGGATGGCCTTGAGTTCAAGGCCACCCTGGGCTACACAGCGAGACCTTGTCTCAAAACACCAAAAACCAAACAAAATAAACAAAAATACTCCTCTAGAAGAACAGAAAATCATAATTGGACGTGGTGCCACATGCCTGTAATCCCAGCAGAATCCTGAGGCAGAAGGATCGCTGCTAGTTGAGGACAGCCTGGGACATGTGAGTTCAAGGCTGGCTTGAACTATGTAGCGAGACCCTGCCTCAAAAAATTAAAATCAAACAGTGAGATGAGGGGCTAGGGCTGTAGAACACTTGCCCCTCACGAATGAGGCCCCGTGCTCAGTCCTCGGTGAAAACAAACAAGCTAAGATTCAACTGTTTTGGTTGTATAGCTATGTAAAATTAAACAAATACAATGCGAAAAAATATCCTTACAGAATATAATAAACAATGGATAAATATCTTTTTTTATTTGTAAAACTCATTCAAATTAGTGAGGCAAAGTCTAGGACTTCAATAAATAAAAGGAACAAAATCCTCTGGAAAAGTTATACATCTACTATTCCAATCCTGAAAAATGTCATGCCCCAGTTTTTTTGAAGCACATATCAAAGCTGCTGAAAGGATACTTCTCCGGAAAATAATATGTGAGAATAATTTGTTTGAAGCATTAAAGTCTTTTTTGCTAGGTGTGGTGGCGCATGCCTGTGATCCCAGCACTCAGGAGGCTGAGGCAGGAGGATTGCAGTGAGTTCAAAGCCAGCCTGGGCTACGTAGTGAGACCCTGTCTCAAAAAACAAGCCTTTCTGTAAATTTTGTTTTTATGGTACTACGTATTGAATCCAGGGCCTTCACCCTAAGCATCTTACCCCTTTATATTTTCTAGTTTTGAATGGTTATTAGTACATTATGATTACATTCACTGGGACAAGTTGGTATGCGTACATGATGCATCATAATTTTTGACTCCTCCTTCCCCTCCCTTTCCTCCCCCACCTCCATTTCTAGTCCCCCGCCCTTTGCAGAGGATCTATCTCCCTATTTGTAATACTGTCTTTTGTTTCACTCTTTAAATTATTCATTCTTTGGGTTTCTCATATAAGAAAAACCATGCACTATTTGTGCTTGTGTTTCTGATTTGTTTCACCTAACATTATGGTCTCAAACTGCATCCGTTTTCCTCCAAATGAGTCACATTTATCCTTCTTTATCCTCAGTCCTCTATAGTTTGCTAAGCTGCTAAGTTACCCAGACTGGTCTTGAACTTGTGATCTCCCTGCCTCAGCCTCCCGGAGTGCTGTAGTTACAGGCATCCACCACCATACCTGGCTGAAACATTAAATTCTCATGGCAGTGAGGAACCAGTGAAATAGTTATTTTCTTATGTTACTGATAATTCAAGTCAATCTATATTTTGAGGGGAAACCAGAAATATGTACTCACTAAGAAACATAAATCGTTTTTATCTTTTGACTTAGTAATTATACTTCTAGGAATGCCTAGTAGAAAAAGATCCAAGGGCTGGGGATTTAGCTCAGTGGTTCCGCCGCCTGACTTGCAAGTACAAGGACCGAGTTTGATCTCTGGTACCAAAAAAAAGAAAACAGGAAAAGAACCAAACCAGCTTCAAAATACTCATTACCAGCCGGGTGTGGTGGCACACACCTGTAATTCCAGCATTCAGGAGGCTGAGGCAGGAGGATCGCTGCAAGTTTGAGGCCAGTCTAGGCTACATAGTGAGTTCAGAGCCAGCCTGAACTGCATAGTGAGACTTTGTCTCCAAACCCATCCCCCCAAAAAATGTTCATTACCAGGTTATGAAATGATGAAGAAGGAAGCAAACTGTGGGACCAGAATGAGAGAATGACCCAAGTAAATTAAGATATTTTACCAGATAAACTAGACCCTTTCCAGGGGCTTTTTAAAAATGGCATTCAGAAGGTGAGTGTGGCGGTGCATGCCTATAATCCAGGCACTCCAGGGAGGCTGAGGCAGGAGGATTACCATGAGTTTGAGGCCCACCTGGGCTACATAATGAGTTCCAGGCCAGCTGGAACATATAGCAAGATCCCGGCTCCAAAAAAAAAGGCATTTATAAAAAATAGAAGAAAAATTTTAAAAGACAAAATTTTAAATGGCATTTATGAAAACCATGTAGCAACATAAACATGTTTATGATATAATATAATAAAGTAATGCTGAATTCAAAGCAAAATTATGACATCCAGGAAGAAGGAAGAAAGCCCCGATTAAGCATGGAGTTTTCCAAGATTGGGAGTCTCTAGTAATCCCACCACTCAGGAGGCTGAGGCAGGAAGATTGCCATGAGTTTGAGGCCACCCTGGGACATACAGCAAGACCTTGTCTCAGAAAAAAAACAAACAAACAAACAAACAAAAAGAAAAAACAGGGAAAGGTGTTGCTGTCAAACTTTAGACATAATACTATATTTGTTCCTGTTTTAAATTTGAAAACTCTTGGGGCCGGGGATTTGGCTCAGTGGTTTCGCCGCCAGCTGCACAAAACCACACAAGGATCCAAGTTCGATCGCCGGTACCAAAAAAAAAAAAAAAAAAAAATTGAAAACTCTTGAGGGGCATGGTGACACACACCAGTAATCCCAGCACTTTGGAGCCTTAGGCAGGAATATTGCCGTGAGTTCAAGGCCAGCCTGGGCTACATAGTTTCAAAAGACCAAAACAAATAAATTAATTAATTAGAAAACTTTTATGGTTCATTAGAATTCATCTTCAACTTCTATGGAGAAAGTATTATGTTTCTAGTCTGAAAGATGAAAGACATTTCATTTTATTTATTTATTTATTTATTTTTTGTTACCATGGATCAAATTTAGGACCTTGTGATTTTGAGGCAGTCAGCAGCACCACTGAGCTAAATTCCCACCCCACTATTTCATTTTATTTTGATAAATGAAGAACTACTTCAAACCCAGGTGCGGTGACTTGGAATCCCAGTACTCTGGGAAGCAGAGGCAGGAGGATTCCAAATTTTAGCCCAGCATGGGCTGCAGAGTGACTCAGTAAGACCCTGCCTTTAAAAGACAACAAGCTACAAAACCATGTGGGGATGGAGCTCAATGTGAAGGAGACCGACCTACTTCTAGGTCGGCACAACCAAAACATTTCCTATCTGGGTTTCTGAACTCACAGGAGAGCTGTTGCATTCATGGGCTGTGATCTGGCTGAAATTTAGGACCAGATGTGGCCCTGTAGCTGGAGACCAGTCTCTAAAGATGACCAATAAATAAATGAAAAAATGTGCCGGCCGGGGTGGCCCATGTCTGTAATCCCAGCATTCGGGAGGCTGAGGCAGGAGGATCATGGGAATTGGAGACCAGCCTGGGCTACATAGTGAATTCAAGGACAGCCTGAACTACACAGTGAGACCCTGATGCAAAAAACCAAAACCAAACCAAACCAAAAATAAATAGAAATAAATTTTAAAATATTAAAAAATGCTCAACATCGCTGACCATTTGGAGAAATGCAAATTAAAACAACACTGAGATTCTGTTTTATGCCAGAGTCTGTCTTGGTCTTCATCAAGAAATCAAATAATAACAAATGCTGCTCCCAGGCCCGGAGCTCCTTTATTTATAATACTATTCTATGTATTTTTGCTCTCTTCTTTTTTTCTTCATTAGGTTTGAAAGGAGTCTACCTAATTAATTGGTTTTTTAAAAGAATCAAATTTGTGTTCATTTATCTTTACATCTTTTCCACTTTTCTATCTCATTCTTTGCAACTTTCACCTTTACCAATTCTCTCCTACTGTGCATGTGTGTAGATGTGTTTCTGTGTGTGCATGTCTTTTCACATTGTTCTTTTTTAAAATTTCCTAAGTTAAATACTTAAGTGAGGTTTTTCACTCTATTTTTTAAATAACAAAAGAGTATATTTACTGTAAAATTTCCTCTGAGTGCAACTTTCCCCACATCTTAAGGTTTTGGTGTGAAATCTTCTCCTTAATTCTTTTCATCAATCAGTTATTAAGGGGGAGGTTTGTTTCCTTAACAACTTGGCAATGGCAGGTAGGGGACAGTGCTCCCTGTTTTCACTGACATGTGACCAGAGACGGTGAAATGCGGTGTCTCCACTTCATTGAGACGGCCTCAGGCTTTGCTTGTGGCAAGAAGATGTTTGAGGACTCCGAATGTCCAGGAGACCGAAGAGAAGAACAGATGTTCTTTGTGGACAGAACTGTAACAATTAAACGAGAAAAAAAAATGTGATCCAGGCTTCAGGGGAAAAGGAGCCCTTCCATGTTGCTGGTGGGAGTGTAAACTGGTGCAACCACTATGGAAATGTGTACGGAGATTCCTCAAAAGCTAAGCCTGGAAATTCCATTTGACCCAGCTATCTCCTTCTAGGAATATTCCCGAAAAGGTTAAAGTCATCATATTACAGCGATGCATGCATACCCGTGTTTATAGCAGCACAGTTCACACTAGCTAAATCTTGGAAGCAGCCCATAGGTTGTCAACAGATGAATGGATAAAGAAAATGTGATATTATTACACAATGGAGTACTATTCTGCCATAAAGAAAGATAAACTAGAGTCACTTGCAGAAAAATGGATGCACCTTGAGACCATAACGTTAAATGAAATAAATCAGACACACAAGTTTAAATATTGCATGGTTTCTTGTGTGTGTGTGTGTGTGTGTGTGTGGTCTTTTTGTGTACGTGTTGTGTGGTTTTTGAGACAGGGTCTCACTGTGCAGTACAGGCTGGCCTTCAACTTACTATGTCGGCCAGGCTAGCCTCAAACTGATGGTGATTCTCCTCCCTCAGCCTCCCAAGTGCTGGGATTACAGGTGTGCATCAGCATGCCTGGCTGGCACGGTTTCTTTTATATGAGAAACCTAAACTATAAGTAAAGAGCAAAATACCCCAGCATGACGGTGCATGCCTGTAATCCCAGCACTTGGGAGGCTGAGGCAGGAGGACCACTGCAAGTATGACCTCAACCTGGGCTATACAGTGAGTTCAAGGCCAGCCTGAATTACATAGTGAGACCCTGTCTCAAAAAACACAAAAATAAGGGCCCAGGGATGTAGCTCAGGCACCGCACCTGCCTGGTAAGCACAAGGTCCTGAGTTCAATTCCTGATATGGGGAAAAAACTCAAAAATGATGATGATGACGACGAGAGTGACGATGAAGGTGATGATGATGACAACAAAGGCCCAGCCCAGGCGTTCCAGACCTAGCATCTCTGTCTTCTCCAGAGCTAACAGGGGGCTGTTTGCACCTTCTGCCCCAACTCTGGGGTGCATCGACTGGGTGTCCCTGCTCTCCGCTCTGCTGGGTAAAGAGCAGTCGGTTCCTCCGCCCAAGGGAGACAGGAAGTGACCCGGGAGCGAGGAAGGGAGTCCTGGGTG
Source organism: Heterocephalus glaber (assembly GCF_000247695.1). Next base: position 6,868,537 of record NW_004624755.1, read on the forward strand.
TCATCATGCAGCCCAGTGAAGAGACGCCCCGGGGACGAAGGAGGCGCACTGGCCTTCGGGAGTAGGAGGACTCCGAGAGGACACTGCCTTCTGCCTGCGTTCAGGGAGGCTCCAGCCCACGGTCAGGCTCAGAAACCAAGCTCCTGTAATGCTGGAGCCTTCCGCTCTTTCACAAGTCCCTTTAGGTCACGCTTTCTGTAGTTAGGAGTTTTTGTGCATACGTGTGGTACTGCGGATTGAACTTCACACTCACCTACATCCCCAGCCCTTTACAATTTTTGTATTTATTTTGAGACAGGCTCTCAGTAAGTCGTTAAATTGCCCAGGCTGGGCTCAAATTTGCAATCCTCCTGCCTCAGCCTCCCAAGTGCTGGAATTACTGGTGTGAGCCACCTCACCCAATTTAGACATTTTAAAACATCCTAAGAACAAACTAAAAGCTCACACAATCAAACCTAACTCAAAAAATTTAAAAAGGAAAGTGTAATCTTCTAACTTTATAATCTCCTGGGTGACACGCAGACTTTTCTGTGAGTAAACTAGGGACAGTGTCTTTCAGAATTCTGGAGCCCTGGACAAGACTAGAGAAAGGCTCCGAGCCAGCATGGAGGCACTTGCCCGAGATCCCAGCTCTCAGGAGGCTGAGGCAGGAGGACTGAAAACTCAAGTCCTGTCTGGGTAATTTCACGAGACCCTGTCTCAAAATCTCAATGATGATGATGATGATAAAGGGCTGGGGATGTGGCACCGTGGCCTCTGGATTTGATTCCAGTGTGGACAGAGAAGAAACAGCGTGAGCATTGAGGTGACACAGTTCTGTCCTCTGATGGGCAGCAATAGTGACCCAGGGAAGATTCAGAATTAAGGAGAGGCCGGGGATTTAGCTCAGTGGTTTCACCACCTGCTGTGCAACCGAAAGGACCCGAGTTTGATCCCCAGTACCAAAAAAACCCCCAAAAAACAAAAACAAAAACAAACCAGAATTAAGGAGAGCTGCAAAGTAAATCAAACCTAGGACATGAACTTGTTTTTAAAAGCAAAATATTTATTGGTACATTTTAGATATACAGAATGATAACACTCATTATAGGAAATTTGCACCTGCACATGACACATCCCACCTCTTCTTTTTTTCCCATTGCCCCCACCTCGACCTCCCTCCACTCCATATATATATAAAAGCTTTCTTTCCATGTTTTCCTCCTATTTGGACTTTTTTCTTTGTTCCTTGTTCCCCTCCCCATTTGAACACTTTCTTCCCATTTCCCAATACCTATTACATATTTCAGTCCTTATTTCCACTTCCGGTTTCTCACACCAGAGAAACAATGAGCTATTTAGACATGTGTGTCCAATTTATTTCACTTCAGAGAATGGTCTCAAGGTGCATCCATTTAACTATAAAGGACATGAACATTTTGGGGACAGTTGGGCATGGTCGTGTGCATCTGTAATCCTACCATTCTGGGAGGCTGAGGCAGGAGGATTACAAGTTTGAACCCAGCCTGGGGAACTTAGTGAGCCTTGTCTCGAAATAAAAAGTAAAAATAGTCAGGTGTAGTGGCACATGCCTGTAGTTCCAGAACTCAGGAGGCTGAGGCAGGAGGATCACTGCAAGTTCAAGGCCAGCCTGGGCTACATAGTGAGCTCAAGGACAGCCTGAGCTACATAGCAAGACCTTGTTTCTAAATACATTAATTAGTTAATAACAAAGCTGGGCATGGTGGCTCAGTAATCCTAGCACTCTGGCAGGAGGATCACAAGTTTGAGTCTAGCCTGGGCAATTTAGCAACCCGGTAAGGCTGAGTCCATCTTACTCACCGATGGATGAGATGGAAGAAAAAGAAAGAAATGTTATGGATTTAGCCCGACTTGGGGGCTTGAGAATCAATATGTGTACTCACCGATTCGCCGGTGTTTGTTCTCTGTTGCAGACATACACTAATACAAAAAGAAGCCGGTTGAGCTCCATCAGCTGAGGGGATGGAGGCGCTGTTAACTGGGCAATAGGGAACCGGACCGAATCCGGTTCAGGGCGAACATCCAGAGCTCGGCTCTCCCAGACCTCACGAGAGAGCCACAAATCTCGGCCAAGTGGCAAGGCCATGGCTCTAACCCAGCCTTCTTTCAGGAGGACGGAGCTAAGGTGGCACAAACAGGTGTCTGAGGGCAGCCAGATCCCTCCGGCTCCGGGGCTGCCCGCAAGGGGAGCGCTCGAGCCCAGCTTCCGTGACAGCCAAGCCCAGGGTAGGTGGGAGTCTGCGAAGGACCCCCTAATTCAGGGGGAGAGTGGGGGGAGGGTCCACACCCCACGCAGTCACGGCAGAAGCGTCCTGTCCTCCTGTTGCTACCCCTTCCTCCACGCAGTCCTTTCCTTGGGGGTTCAGCGGCTGTCCCCTTCTCTGACCCACTGCAAGGAAGCGCTGGGTCTGCAGCCTCTGTGGCAAAAGGGCTTCTCAAAGCATTTGATGGCCAGGACCTGTAATCCCAGCACTCAGGAGGCTGAAGCAGGAGGGTCGCTGTGAGTTTGAGGCCAGCTTGGTCTGCACAGTGAGACCTTGTCTCAGAAAACCAAAGCTTTTCGAGGCAGGGCTGGTCCTCTCTCCTGCAGATGCTGAAAGAAAAGACTTGCTGCCTCTCATGCTGGCCTTCCTGGACCTGTTCCGGGTGAGCCACACACCTCCCTCAAAGGAACCCCCCTCCTGTGTCTGCTGCTCCCCCTCCCACCGCAGCTGCTCCTGCTACCTACTGATCCAAGCTGAGGAGGACCAGAAGGTTCTCTGAGGCAGGATGGGGAGGAGAGAGGAGGCCAGTCCTCCAGCCTCCCTAACCTGTTGGACACTGCCCGAGCCTGCTATGTGCATGTCTGCGTCCCTCCACCTGCCCATCCAAACTCGCTGGGGAAGCCAGGCCTGGTAGCCCACAGCTGTGATACCAGCACTCAGGAGGCTGAGGCAGGAGGATCCCCACAAGTTCCAAACCAACCTGGGCTACACAGTGAGTTCAAAATCAGCTTGAACTGCACAGTGAGACCCTGTCTCAAGAAAACAAAAAACCATGCTGGGGAAATCATGACATTTTATTTTGCTCATCATAGATTTTTTGCATTCACTTTCATTACTTTTTAACTATGCCATTAAAATACTCTTTCTCTCGATTAGTGAGTACTTTGGCACCCCTTAAATTCTGTGCTGGAAATAAGTGACTCACTTACTTTGCCCTGGGCTAGGACCTTTGGTTTGCCCTTGCTAGGAGGTGGGACTTTCAGATCTAAAACCAGGATAGTTCTGGGAAAACCAGAAAGAGTTGGTCACACTAAGAGTGGCTGGGCACAAGTGCCAGACAGCCAGAGCAGAGCAAGGGGCACACACCTGTGGTCCCAGCACTGAGGGAGGCTGAGGCAGGAGGACCCCACAAGTTTAAGGAAAAATTGGGCAATGTAGAGACCCTGTCTCAAAAAGTAAAAAGGGCAAAACAATAAGAAAGAAAACATGCAGTATATTAAATATTTCCAAAAATAAAAAATAAAAAGGGCTGGGATACAGTTCAGTGCAAAGGCCCTGAGCTCAATACCCAGTATCCCCCAAAAGGGAAGAAAAATTAGTTGGCTAGAAATCAGTGGTGGCATCGCTGCTCTCTACCCAGGGACATGCTCTCTACCTATCTGTGCAGCGAGCTGGGGGAACAGGAGTCGCATGAGCTCGGGACAGTGCCTGACACAGCGCCTCAGCAGCAGCCTGGACATGAGTGTGGGTGCCTGTGCCAGGTGTCTAGGGGACAAGCACCACGGTGAACAGCGAGAGCAGGAGCAGGTGTGGCCCTGGCGCCCTGGGGTCCTGGCACTAGAGCCTCTTGCGCTCTACCCTCCTCGAGGCTGGGGCTGATCTGGGATCCAGCCCTGTGCCGGCCTGCTGCCCCGGCCTTGGAGGCTCAGGAAGGTGCCCAACGGGCCAGGGCTGCAGAGGGGGAGCTCGGGGCGCAGATCCCCTCACGGCAGCCCTGGGGTCCCAGGGTGTGTGTGTGCAGCCAGCTTCCCCCACAGGAACCTCTGTCTGGTTCCCACCGGCTGCCCCACTGAATGACCCATCGCACTTTGGAACTCCCCATCTTCTGCGAATCTTCATTACCCATAAAACCAGATGCTGAATTTTCAGGGATTTAGCTCAGTGGCATAGTGCTTGCCTCACAAGTGCAAGGTCCTGAGTTGGATCCCCGATACTGAGAAAGAAAAAACCAGATGAAAAAAAAAAGAGAAAAAAACAGATGCTAAACAGCTGGCAAAGTGGTGTATGCCCATCCTTCCAGCTACTGAGGAGGCTGAGGCAGAAAGATAATAGGTAATTTGTACCAGTACATAATATATCTCGCTTGTTTTCTTCCCCATTCTCCCCTCCCTTATGTACAAAAGCTTTATTTCCATTTTTCCTTCGATTTTCTCTCTTTTTCAAATTGTTTATTTAAATGCAGAATTTAAAGAATAAAAGACAAACCAGCACTAGGACCCACAAACTAGGCGGCACTGGGCATGGCGGCACACGCCTACAATCCCAGCCCTCTGGGAGGCTGAAGCAAGAGGATCACCCAAGCAAACCCAGGCTGGGCAATTTAGTGACCTGGTGAGACTCTGTCTCCAAATAAAAAATAAAAAAGGCTGAGAATGTAGCTCAGTGCAAAGGCCCTGGGTTCCATTCCCAGAACTACTCACACACAGCTGGCCATAGTCACTTTCACCAAGGTCCTGGTGGGACCCGGGCTCCCCTCCCCCACAGGGCGAGCCCACCCCCCAGGCTCATTCTCAGATCCGCATTGCAGATTTCTCAGATATAAGACTTTCTGGCCAGGTGTAATGGCTCACACCTATAATCCCAGCACTTGGGAGGTTGAGGCAGGCGGGTCACAAGTTCCAGGTCAACCTGGGGTACAGAGCGTGTTCAAGGACAACCTGAAGATCCTGTCTCCCAAAAAAAAAAAAAAAAGGCTTTCTGGCAGCCTCAAGGCCAGAAGGGCTTCCTGGGGCCCCATGGTGTGGAGCAGCTCCGGGAATGCACTGAGGGGAGTCTCGGGCCTGAACACGGGCCCTCACTCCTCCCTTGGTCCACTGGAGGGAAAAAGGCAGTCACACCAGCTGCTGGCATGTGGGATTAACTGTGGAATCCAGGGCGCATCCAACCACAGCCATTGGCGAGGAGCCAGTCCCTCCCTCCCTCCCCAGGCTGGGCCACAGAACCAGAATAAAGAATCACTAAAAACGAGGAGCAGAGTTGGGCATGGTGGCACACCCCTGTAATTCCAGCACTCAGGAGGCTGAGGCAGGAGGATTGCATTGAATGGGGAACCAGCCTGGGCTACATGGAGAGAGTTCAAGGCCAGCCTGAACTGCATAGGGAGACCTTGTCTCAAAAAAAAAAAAAAAAAAAGGAAGTCTGAGAGAGCCAGGAATTCAGTACTCACAGGGCTTTGCAGAGAGGAAAACAAAGAACTTCATGGACTCATTAGGCCGGAATCACGGCCCAGCACAATGACCAACAGTCAGGATGAGACACCCCCCACACCTGGCAGGTTTAATCTGCTGGTATCCCCCCTGTGCGGAGGTCACAAAATTCATCACCGTTTTGTACATTTCAACCCAAGTGTCTCACTTCGAAAGAATGTAAGAATGTGTGGGACTCAAATGGTTCTCGCTCAGTACATTCATACATCATTCATTGCTTTGCTTTTCTCTCTCTCTCTTTATGTTTTTTGGTACTGGGGACCAGCAAACTCAGTACTTTGGACTTGGGAGGCAGGTGGCAGCACCACTGAGCTAAATCCCCAGCCCTCTGCTTTTTTGAGTGGGCACATTTTACTCCACATAGTAAACTGGAATCACTAGATGTAAACTAGTATCACTAGATGTAAACTAGTACATATCATATTACTTTATGTCCTGGTAAAGGTGATGTAAAGAAAGAACAAGTTGAATCTATATGCATTGTTCTTGGAGGACATTTATGGTATTGCATAAGGATATATTTTTGCATGAAAGAAGCAAATTTCTAGGACAGTGAGTTAAGATAACATTTTTGTTGTTCAAAGAGAAAAAAAGTGGAAAATGGTTATAAATTTTTGTTTTCCAGTCCTCAGGATTGAACCCAGGGCTTTCGCACTGAGCTACATCCCCAGCCCTTTTTGTTTATTGGTTTGGTTTTTGGCATTTGGCTTTTTTGAGACAGAGTCTCACTATGTAGTCCAGGCTGGCCTCAGACTCTCGATGATCCTCCTGCCTCAGCCTCCTGAGTGCTGGGATTCCAGGTGTGTGCTACCACGCCTGGCTTCTATATTACTTCAAAACAGCAGGACTGGAGAAAACAGCACAGACTGCTTAACAGAAAGAAACTGGCTGGAGAATGGGGTTCGTTCATTTCTTCATTCAACAACTGCTTACGGAGGACCCCTCCAGACTGGGCCCTGTGTAAGTGCCCAGTGTGGGCTGAGCAGGCAGATGAGGTCACTAGAGCCCACACTCTACACTGGCCGAGCAGATAATCGGACCGAGCACACAGGCGTGGTGGCACACACCTGGAATCCCAGCACTCGGGAAGCTGAGGCAGGAGGATCACCACGAGTTTGAGGCCAGCCTAAACTACATACATAGTGAGTTCAAGGCCAGCCTGAACTACAGAGCCACCTTGTCTGTCACCCTGACTCAAAAACAAAACAAAACAGGTCTTCTCCTCTGAGATGTCCCTCTGCCATGCCACCCTGCCTTGGAGCCAGCCAACTATGAACTGAAACCTCTACAAACTTCTGAAGGTGATAAAGAACAATTAAAGAAACTTACTGAGTTAACAGAATCTCTGGAATATACTTTGGATGAAGAAAAGAAGAAAAATGGTGAATTACAGAAAGAGCTAACTGGGTTGATGATCTTGCAGCAAAACCGGAAACTGCATCATCCAGATGTCTACATCTGGATAGAAATAATGATTTTCTCCAGCAGGAGTTATTATCTATGAAAAGTATACAAAAGAAGTGTGAGACATTAGAGAAGAATGAAAAGAAGGTGGAAGACGAAGTAGTTAACTTGAGACGTCACATAGAAAAGAATGGGGTAGAACATGGCCAAGTAGAACAGCATAATAAGCAGGAGATTGAAGAAAGAGCCAGGTGGAATTAGTAGAAAAATTAAAAGAAGTCAATCTATTTTCACAGAGACAAGCAGCATCTCAAGAATATGTACAGCAATTAACAGAGACTAGTAATGGTTCATTGAGAAGTCAGATGGAACTCAGAATTGCAGACCTGGAATCAGTGCTCTTTCAAATGAAGACTCAAGAAGAGTCCAATAAAATACTATTGGAAAACTATAGGCAACGCTATCTAGAAGAATTGGATAGAAGAACGTCATTGTCCAGTGAACTAAACGATCTTCACGGGGCTAATGAGCAGCTAGAAGAGGCCAATATCAAACTTCTGGTGGAGCAACAACAAAATAGATCATTACTGAGCACTGTTAGTACAAGACCTGTCCTAGAATCTCCTTGTGTCAGAAATCGTCATCATAGTTTGGTGTTCCGGAGAAGTTTTCTTCCCAGGGAAGAAATTTCCTGGTTCCTCCTTTAAACAACAGCATGGAGAGCTGCCTGACCAAGCTACTGCTGAACTTGAGTCTGGATTCTTTAAAGTTTCTCTAACAAGATCTGCTAATAAATTAAGCCAAGATCTAATCTCAGAAACAACACAAGAATATCTGGAGATTTTAACAAGATATATGCTCTGAAAAGACAATTTTTATTGTACTATATATATGTATGTATATAACACATTTTAATCATTTCCCATAAGCTGTATGACATGAAAACTTTGTTAAAAGAAAAAACTTTGTATCATAGATACATGATGAAAATTATGTATTATTTTAAACTGTGAAGACATCTGTAACTTTTAAGTGATGTTTGCAAGTAAAAACCAGTGTTACTAAAAACAAACAAACAAAAAAACTCCCAAAATATCGAGAGTCCTGGTTTCAAAAAGAATGCTTGTGGGCACCTGACAGCCATCCAAAGGCCGCCCGGGGGGACCCAGAGGACGGGGCTGGGGGGGGCGGTGAGCGTCGCAGGAACAGTTGCTAAGCACACGGTAGCCGTAGCCGTTCCCGGTGTCTGCAACCTCTGAGCCCCGATGCGCCCCGATGCGCCCCGATGCGCCCCAATGCGCCCGCTGTTTCCCAGCGTCCTGACGCCGGACACCCTTGTGACCTGGAGCACCGCAGTCACCGCGGACCTGCCCCGCTGGGCAAGGTGGCCCTGGGGCCCGACCCAAGGCGTCTTCCCGGAAGGTGGGCACAGAGTTCCACTTGCTTCCAGCAACGATCCTGCCACGGATTCCAGTCTTGCCTCTGGCCACAGGAATATGAATGACCCTGTTTACGGAGAGGCTGGCTGAGTCAAGAACCCAGTCGTCTATTCCTTCTGCGGTCCAGTGGCCCCGCCTGCGGGAGGCAGAAACAGTTCTGCTGCACTCCTGTCACCGCGGCAGGGACTGCGAGAGGCCGACAGTGGGTCCCCTGGAGTCCCCTGGGTGGCTCGGACCTGGCCTGGGGCCTGCGGCTCCACCAGACAGCAGCTACTGTTGCTGCTAAGTATTCTTTCATTATCAATTTAATGTTCTCTATTTTCCTTTTTTATGTATTTCGTGGGATATTTAAGCTGTGAGTCTGATTTATTTCACTTAACATGGCAGTTTCAAGGTGCATCCATTTTCCTACGAATGACTCGTTTATCTTTTTATGGCAGAGTAGTACTCCACTGTGTACAAATACCACATTTCCTTTATCCATTCATCTGTTGATGGACGTACAGGCTGCTGTCAAGATTTAGCTAATATTAACTGTGCTGCTATAAACACGGGTATGCATGCATCATTGTAATATGACGACTTTAACCCTTTCGGGAAGATACCTAAAGGGGGAGCAGCTGGGTCAAATGGACTCTCTAGTTTTAGCTGTTTGAGGAATCTCTACAGATATCCATAGTGATTGTGTCAGTTTACAGTCCCACCAACAGTGTGGAAGGGGTCCTTCTTCCCCCAAAGCCTGGCCCGCATTTGTTCTTATTTCATTTCTTGATGAAGTTTGTTTCGTTTTGTTTTGTTTTTTCCAGTACTGGGGATTGAACTCGGGACCTTGTGCTTGTGAGGCAGGCGCCGGAACCACTGAGCTAAACCCCCGGCCCAAGTGATACTTTTTTTTTTTTTGGTACTGGGGATAGAACTCTGGACCTTACACTTGTGAGGCAGACAGTGGAACCACTGAGCTAAATCCCCAGCCCTCATTTCTCCATGAAGGCCATTCTTTCTGGGATGAGATGGAATCTCGGTGTTGTTTTAATTTGCACTTCTCTAATGGCCACCGATGTTGGACGTTTTTTCATGTATTTATAGGCCACTTGTACTTCTTCTGAGAAGTATCTGTTCATCTCATCCATTTTTTAATTGGGTCTTTTATTTGAGGGATCTAATTTTTTTTTAGTTCTTTATATAGTCTAGGTAGTAGTCCTCTCTCCAAGGAGTAGCTGATAAAATTTTTTCCCATTCTGTCAGATGTCTCTTTACACTATTGGTGGTTTCCTTTGCAGTGCAGAACTTTTTTTTTTTTT